>OX451740.1:1196562344-1197162344 GCA_948472305.1 Vicia faba | reverse complement strand
ACAAAACAAGAACAAAGATGAAGATCTAAACCCTTGAAATGGTTAGTGAATGCGTATGAGGTTTTATGATGTTTATGATGTATGCACAAAACAAATGTACAAGCAATTCACACCAAACCCTAGTTTCAGGCTTGCATGGGGTTTCATAGGTAAGTACCCTCTTGAGTGTAGTTGGCTTAAAAACCTGTCCTATAAATAGTAATCGGGTTCTAAGGAGCTCAATATCATCGGATTGTTTTCATTGTTCATTGTTTTAGTTTAGCCACTTAACTAGCGACCAAAATATTCCAAGAAAACAACCCTCAATGAGTGTAGTATCGAGTATCTACCAACTTCGGACTGCACCAAAGCCGGTCATCTCACTACCCCTAAATAAAGGCCAAGATGGTAAAGTAAGGTTCTAGGTCATTAGTGCTTAGTGACGCCACTCAGCGGCCCCGTACTCTCCTTGATTGAACTCAAGGGTTACCGGTACTCACAAATATGTCGCACTAATATAGCTATTGCTTCGATCGTGTCGGTATACCCCGCACAGTTTCCACAACGTATTGCTATCTATGAATGTTTCCCAAAATCCAGGTGTAGGATTGCAAACCTAAACAATAGAGCCAAGATATAAAGCAATTAATTCAAACAATTAGTCATGCAAGAGGGTGATCTAAGCCCTAAGGTTACTCCACTTTTAAAATATATTCCCCAGCAGAGTCGCCAGTTCTGTGATACGGTGGGAGAACTGACTAGTGTTTTGCGTTTGTTTTCGCAAATGTTTCGGTTGAGCAAGAGTCGCCACCGACTTTTTATTTTATCCTAAGGAAAGGTTTAAAAAGCACAGCAAAAACCTTTGAGATTTTTTCTTGGGTTCGGGGAGTAGATTATAGAAAGGGAAGGTATTAGCACCCTTTCTATCCATGGTTATCCATGGGCCCTTAGGTACTTGCTTAGATCAACTTGCCTTGGTTTTCAATTGTTTGAAATGGTGCTTTGTGTGTGGTTTTTAAAATGTTTTGAAAAAGATGCCTTGTCTAGGCTACCCTTGTAACAATTCTTTACTCGAATGTTTTACAAAAGGTGTTTGTCTTTTTGAAAAGATGTTTCAAGGTTTTTTTGAAAGTTTGTTTTGAAAGTGTGATTTGAAAAATAGGCAAGTGTTTTTGATTTGCAAGTTGACAAGTACTTAAGAGCTATCTACCCTAAAGTTCTCAAAGAGTTTTGCTATGTTTTAACCCTTTTAACAATTTTGTTCCACCATTGCATTTGGTGGACAATCTTGTGTTAGGATGCGAAAGGGACGGGCGCGGGTCATCGTTTAGACCATAATTGCAATGGTGCTAAGTATCTTTGGGCAATTTTTCCTTGAAAGGGACTTGATCATTTTAGGCAACTTTTCAAAAGCGTCATCGAGGGACTATGATCATTTGAATTGCTTGCTTTGTTTTTGCCCAAAGAAACCTAACATACAATATGGCCCATTTATTGAAGGCAACAAGTGGAATACCCTAGGGGTGCAAGTGTGATATGTGTTGTCCATTTTCATGCTTGATTATCTTGAGATTAGGTCAAACTATTTTGTTCTTTTTATTTGCATACAAACCCTAATTCTAGCATGGTATAATTAGAAAACATTAAAGTGCGAAAATTAAATTTCCTAAGCTATTACAACACAATATGGGAAGGGGGTACAAATGTTCAAATGGGGGGATATTTAGACAAGGAATTTAAACCTAGACTATTACATCAATTTGGAATTTATTTACAAGATAATTAATTTGCATAAATTAAATAGAAATAAAATAAATATGTAAGATGCAAAAAAAGGGTTTTTTATATGTATGAAAAAGGTATTTTTTATGTCAAATAAACAAAATAAAAAAATAATTATTTTTGGAGCTTTTTTTAATGTTTAGGGCAAAACCCTAATTTTCTTAGATAAAAGAATTAATTATTTAATATATACTAATATTTATCAATTATATATGAAATAAAAATAAAAATGAAATATATTTGTCAAAATGATATTTTTACTATTAAATGTTAATAAAAAATATAAAATGTATATATTTTGGATTATTTTACTAAATATTCTAATATATATATATATATATATATATATATATATATATATATATATATATATATATATATATATATATATATATATATATATATATATATATATGTATTAATTTCTAAATATGTATTATATATATATAAATAATAATATTTAATATTTATAAAAAAAAAGTATATTTTATACAAAATATTTTAAGAAGATAAAACAAAATAAAAATGAAATTAAAATGTGCTTACATTATTTTCTAGTATTTTAAGTAAAAAGTAAGTTTATATAATTATTTATGTACAAATAACTACCTTAAACAAATAAATGCCTAAAAAAATGTAAAAATGATGTAAAAAATAATTTTTATGTTTTTAATATTATTAGCAAAAATAAACAAGTCAGAATAAAAAAAGAAAAGTCAAAAAATCATTAAAACAAACAAAATGGGCTCAGGGGGTGTCAAAGTGAAAATGTGGTGTGGAAAGAAATTGCACAGAAGGCCCAGCCCACCAAGCCTTTCTTCAACCTCCAGCCATAAAGATGTTCAAAAAACGCGCGCCTGAACACCAATTCAAACATCTGGATTCCTTGATCTTTTGCACAAACTTACAACATAAGAAATGTTAAGCATTGAATCACGATTCTAAATATGTAAAGAACTCATCCTAACTCTCAGAAATGAGAGAGAATTTCATCATTCCCAAATCCTAACCTAAGTTTTTATCAATATTCAGACCTTAAATTCTCATAGCTCAGGCAAAATAAATGGAAAGTAAAAGTATGTACAGATTCAGGGGCATGAGTAGAACACTTTTTATTCACAAACCTAGAGCTAATGATGCCTACACTAAGAGTTAGAAGTTCAAGAAGATACCTGTTCAGTTGAAGTTGTATCTGATGATGGAGGTACTTTCAGAGCAAGGTGATGATTGGTACAGCTTCCTTGATGTCTAGGGATGTTATTCCAAGTTTTACTTTGCTTTGAAACACTTTGAATCGAGCTAGGGAACTTCAACTGCAAAACAAGAAAGTGAAAATGGTGGAACTGATTAGAGGAGTTACAGGTCGTGTTTGATGTTTGGGTTAGCTTCAAGGGATGTTATGGAATGTGTTTGATGAGTTCTTAGCAAGAATGCATGGAAGGGATGAGAGTTGGAACTCAAACTGCAGTAGGCCCTGTTTTTGTGCAGTTTGATGGTGGTTCTGTGTTCTACAGGGCAATGGAGGTATTGGAGTTGTGTTCTAGTTCATTTAAGATGTCTTGAATGTATACAAAGTATTTGCTTCAGGGTTCTATTGCTGAGATCAAAATTGAGTTACAAAATGCTAGGTTTCTTAACACTTAAGCAAGAAAAGGTCGAGTTGGTGTTTAGACAGGTAGAGGGCCCCATAACATGCTGCAAACCTTGGCATTGATCAGTGTGATTAGTCCCTAAACTTGTGCCAAGGGGATTTGATCTGTACTTCTTGGATTTTCATTTTGACATAAAGCTTACTTTTGCAAAAATGGTTAAAGTGCTTTATCTATTTTGGGATTAATCCATCATGCAATGCTTGAACACATAGAACATGGTCTTGGCACAAAGAGTTTGCATTAAATTTATGAGTGTTGGATGGTTTAAGGGCCTGTAATCAAGGGAAGCATGCTGATTTGAAAAATTGCACAAGTTATGGACATGGAAATTGGCCAATTCAAAAGTGAGTTTTTGCCATATTGCAAAATTCGATTCTCTCAAGTCATGAGGTTGTTTGATGAGTTCTTGGACATTTTGGAAAGCTTGGAATATGTACTACAATCCATATTTGAAATGCAAATTGAAATTACAAGTGGAAGTATGTGAAAAATGTTCTTGAAGTTAGGTAAAAACCTTGCCTAAAATAGGTCAAATTTTCACTAAGTTAAGAATGGTTTAGTACCCTTATTCCAAAAATTGTAACTTGAGATACAAGCCTCTTTTGGGAAAACTTTGTGAATCAAAGTTGTAGATTATGCAATAGGCTACAACTTTCATGTTTTGACTTTTGCTTGAATCCAAATGAATCTTGGTGAGAAAGTGGGGCAAAGTTAGGAAAAAATTAGGGTTTTTCATAACTTAGAAAAATTCTAAGTTATGAAAAATTCTCATTTCAAACCCTAATTTGCAATTCTTGATTTCTTGATGAACAAGTTTCATGATTTGGCATGTTTTGATGAAAAATGAATCTTGACTCTTGATTTTGACCAAAAAGTCAAAGTTTGACTTTTCAGTATACAGTCAAAATTGATCAATTGACTGGGAAATTCAACTGTCAATCTTGTGTATTTGGGATCTTTTGAACTTGTTGAGCATGTCAAGACAATTCCATGGGGTCCTTGAGTCCATATGTGAGCTTGGTTTGCCATTGGCTAGGTCAAACAGTCAAAAATTGCCTTTGTACAGTCAAAACCCTAAAAATGACCATTTTGCCCTTTTGGTGATCTGATCAAATTTCTTATGGAATTGTGATCCAAACTTGATCAAATGGTCCATGTGAGTTCATAATGTTGATGTGGGTCAATTTTTATGAGATTTGACTATCAATTGGCCACAGTTGACTTTTTCCCCAATACAACTGATTTTTAGGTCAACTGTCCAATTGACTGGGCAAAACTTGGAATCAAGACTTGAAACTTGGTATGGGTAAACTTGGGAGTCCAATATGAAGCATGAAAGTCATCTTAGGCAATTTAGGTCAAAACATCTCTGTGCAAACACAAACCCTAATTTGGGTCAACAGTGCAAGGAGAAGTCTTGAGCAGATGAAACCCTAACTGGACCTTGAGCTCCAAGGGCTTAGTGATGAGAAATTTTTGAGAAATGGGAGGGCAAATTTTGGGGTACAACAGTTGCACCTGTTCAATCTTCTTGAATCCGAAGAGTTAGATTGGCAATTTTGCCTTTCGTGACTCGAGGGTAAAAGGAGATTGGACACTAGAGTGCCCGGAAATTTGCACTCGTCAAAGAAATGGATGCGGGAATGGGCTTAGAGATGCCATTTGGAGATGGGCTTAACGATGCCATCTGGAAGAGTGATAGAAACTTGTCGGGGATGGGCTTAAAGATGCCATCTGGAATGAGTATCAGAAAGGTGTCCATGTTTAGGACCATCTTCAAGCTGGGGTCTGAATAAGCAATAGATTGACATCCGTATCTTGAGGCATCCGTAAACTGTTTTCAGAGGTTGAGAAGAGTATGAACAAGCGATAGATTAACATCCGTTGTGGGGAAGAATCCATAAACTGTTTTCAGAAGTCTTGGAGTTGAATAAGCAATAGTGCAGCATCCGTTGTTGGGAAGCGTCCGTAAACTGTTTTCAAATGTTGCATCTGAACAAGCGATAGATTATCATCCGTTGTTGGGAAGAATCCATGAACTGTTTTCAGAAGTCTTGAGAAGAATCTGAACAAGTGATAGGTTAACATCCATTACTTGGAGAACTCGTGAACTGTTTTCAGAAATCTTGAAGTTGAATAAGCAATAGAGCAACATCCGTTGTTGGGAAGCGTCCGTAAACTGTTTTCAAAAGTTGCGAAGAGTCTGAACAAGCGATAGATTAACATCCGTTGTTGGGAAGAATCCATAAACTGTTTTCATAAGTCTTGAGAAGAAACTGAACAAGTGATAGGTTAACATCCGTTACTTGGAGAACCCGTGAACTGTTTTCAGAAATCTTGAAGTTTGAGGAGGAACCGGTGTAGGGTTTCCTGATGATGAGCTCGTGTAAAACTGCATCTGGATGAATCTGGAATAAGCATCAGAATATTGCCATGTCTGGGTCATATCTGAACTATTCCTGGAAAGAATCTCGGAAGATAATGATTTTTGTCTGTCGACTGGTCTTACCTGAAAAGGTAAAGAGTTAGTTGTATGCAATGTCATGATGCATGATGCAACGTATGTTATATGATATGAATGTAAATGAATGTGTATGTAAGCTGATGAGCTATCTTGCTGAGGATAAGAATGAATCCTAGATGGCTGAAGATAAAAGCATCTTGACTGCTTCCGGGACGAATAATTCCTTGGCTGTTGCTGGGGAAGAGAATTCCTGATGACTTCTACCGGGGAGTTCCAAACTAATAGACTCATGCTAGGGAGGTAAGACTGAGAATCTTCAGTTTGGTGGGAAGTATTTCTGGCGACCTCACTGGGGAACTCAAGATTTGCCCTCCCAAAATTCTGTAGGGAGAAGGTTCACTAGTTTGGCTCCGCCGGGGATTGATAATCTGAAGCTTTAGCTCGGCTGGCATCTTAGCAAGTAACAACTAATCTGGATCTTAGCACCCTATCTAAAATCCTAAAACTTCGTCAGTTCGCACCCTATCTTCCTCGTCAATGGCATCTTAGCAAGTAACAACTAATCTGGATCTATCGCCATCTGAGAAACATCCCAAAGTATTCCTCTCTACCCATATGGATAAGTTGGTAGTTCTTGAAGAAGCTCTGGTAGATTTCAAATATCTTACTGTGAATGATTGCGATCTTTAGGATGTCATTAGTTTTCAAAATTAGGCAAATTACTTTGATCATCTCCACGGGCCAGTTTATACTAATTTAGTTAAATACTTATGGATACATGCATATGTCTCTGTAAGTGGACACATTTGCTCAAGCGTCCATGGGAAGAAGATCTCCATTACAGAAGAAGACATATTCATGCTCTAAAGTCTTGATAGATTGGGATTTACTCTGACTAACATGTCAGCAGAAGCCTACAATAAATCAGTTATAGATGAAGTTATATATCGGAAAGGGGCTAAGGAACCAAAGGCAAAATCCATGATTCATAAACTAAGGGTTTAGTTTAGAATCTATTTGGGTAGTTCTACTCACTTTCGCCCAATAAACTCTTCAGACCATGTCAATTTTGTCCCGAAATATCTCCTGCATGCCATTCAAACCTCCAAGAAGATTAACATTCCATCTGTAGGTGTTTAGGTATTGGCTTGCATTTTTGGTAAATCCCAAGTGTATGTGTGAATGTCATGACTGATGTCATAACATTCTAGTTCAGGTTGTACTAACTCATTAGGTACATTTGCAGAAAAATATTGTAATTCATATACTGATGTTTATAAGTGTGTATCTGAGCATTTTGCAAAATGATCACATTTTGCTAAATCAGTAGACAAGTTTTCTCAGATGTCATAACAAATGTTATGACATCCTGTTCTGAACTAACAGGATTGCAGGATTGGATAAGTCTGAGTTTTTTCAGGAAATAACTCAGTCCTTCCTGAACAGAAGCCTGCGTTTTCTGAGGGGTAACCTAGCTCAACCCTAACCTGGTTAATAAAGTTCTGTGACCTGGTCTTTAGGTCAAACGGAATTAACCCTAGGTTTTTGGAAACCCTAACTGAAGTTGCAGCTGCTATATATTCAACAGAGCTGCTGTTTTTCAACTGATCCCTGCTGATTGATTAGAAGATCATTTTGTAATCTGTATAGATTTGATTATTGTACTCCAAGCAATTATCATTGTGATAAGTGCCTTGGAATAGGTTTCAAATTGTAAGGGGTTGTGTAGCACTCTAAGCTTTGAAGCAAGAGTGTTTGAATGTTCCTTGACTAAAGCTGTGAAGCAGAGTCAAGTTAGTTGTGTGCATCACTCAAAGCTGTGAAGCACGAGTGATTGTGTTACTTGATTAAAAAGCTGTGAAGCTTAATCAAGTGTGTGTTTTTGAAGAGTGTCTTCATCAATTCTTAAGTCAAATTGGTTTATGTATCACTGCTGTGATTTAGGGGGAGTGAGTAGGAACTCAGGTTTAAGTTGTACTTAGATTAGAATTGCATTGGGTAGGTCTTAAGTGAAGGAGATAAACTGGTTGGTTTATTCCTGAATTAACATCTCTTATAGTGGATTCCCTCCCTGGATTGGTAGCCCCCAGAGTAGGTGTTGTTGCACACTGAATTGGGTAAACAATTGACTGTGTTCTTTATTGTTTTTGTATTTACTGTCATATAGTAAGTCAGATACGGTGTCATAACATTGAACGTGACATTAAGTATCTGCAGCCAGAACTTCAATTGGCATCAAAGCAGGCACCCTGCCTGTATTACTGGGTGAGATCTAGGGATATCACTTTCTGGCACTATGGACAAAGAAGGAGTTTTTGGAAATAGACCACCCATTCTGGATGGAACCAATTATGACTACTGGAAACCTCGTATGATTGCCTTCCTAAAATCTCTGGACAAAAAGGCTTGGAGAGCTGCTGACAAAGGATGGATTCATCCCACCATAACTGAGATAGATGGGACAATCAGTCTGAAGCCTGAGGAAGATTGGAGTAAAGAAGAAGATGAGTTAGCTCTGGGAAATTCAAAAGCTTTAAATGCCTTGTTCAATGGAATTGATAGAAACATCTTCAGACTAGTACATCAATATGAACTGGCCAAGGAAGTTTGGGACACTCTCAAAACTACTCATGAGGGAACTTCCAAAGTAAAAATGTCAAGGCTTCAGATGTTGACCACCAAATTTGAGAATCTAAAAATGATGGAAGATGAAACCATTCATGAGTTTCACATGAACATCTTGGAGATTGCCAACACCTCAGGAGCACTGGGAGAAAAGATGTCAGAAGAAAAACTGGTGAGGAAGATTCTCAGATCCTTGCCTAACAGATTTGCAATGAAGGTAACTGCCATAGAGGAAGCCCAGGACATTAGCAAGTTGAAAGTGGATGAACTTATTGGGTCTCTTCAGACTTTTGAGATGGGAATCACTGATAATGGTGTCAAAAAGAACAAGAGCATAGCACTCATGTCCAACACTGATGTTGAAAAAAATATTTCAGAAGCTATAGCCATGCTTGGAAGACAGTTCAACAAACTCATCAAAAGAATTGATCCAAAGTCAAGGTCTAATGTTCATAACATTCCCTCTAACATTGACAGTTCCAGCAGAAGACCAAGGTCAGAAGAGAAGGGAATTCAAGGCAGAGGAATTCAATGCCATGGCTGTGAAGGATATGGGCATATTCGAGCTGAATGTCCTACCTTTCTTAAGAAACAAAAAGGAATGACTGTTACTTGGTCTGACTGTGATTCAGAAAGTAATTCTGAAGAAGAGACTGCCAAACGAGTCACTGCTTTAACTGGTGTTTGTACCTCTGAAAGTGACATCAGTGATGAAGAGGTGACTTTTGAAGAACTAGCTGATACTTACAAGGAATTGTGTATCAGAAGTACTGAAGTCTGTGTGCAGAATGAGAAACAATCAAAACTCATCAAAAAGATGGAGGCTGAAAAAAAGGCACATCTTGAAACTATAAGTCATCTAGAAGGAGAAGTTCAATTGCTAAACTCACAACTGAAACAAATGACCAAATCTGTCAAGATGTTGACCAATGGAACAGACAAATTGGAAGAGATCCTTCAGGCTGGACAAAATATGGGAAATAAATCTGGACTAGGATTTATGGAAGCAAAGAAATCTGGTACTGGTAAGCAAATGTCAAAACGGATGTCTCAACACAACTCTCAACATCAGGGACAGAGACATGTGAAGAAGAGGTACCAAAGATGGAAATGTCATCATTGTGGGAGATATGGTCACATAAAGCCCTTCTGCTTCAGACTACATGGATATCCTAATCAGAACTCAGGTGTCAAACCTAAGTCTAAAAAGGCACCACATGCTCCTCAATGGAAGAAAAAGGCTACTGCACTGATAGCTCACACTTCCCTGAGGGTCTCTGCAAAGGAAGACTGGTACTTTGACAGTGGATGTTCCATACATATGACTGGAATCAAGAACCTCCTCAATAATGTTAAGCCTCACACCACTAGTTTTGTGACCTTTGGAGATGGGGCTAAAGGTGAAATCAAAGGAGTTGGTGATTTGGACTGCCCTGGAGTTCCAAGTCTGAATGAAGTACTGCTGGTGAAGGGACTGACCGCTAATCTCATTAGTATCAGTCAACTGTGTGATCTAGGATTCAAGGTCAATTTCTCAAAATTTGAATGCCTTGTAATCAATGACAAACAAGAAATAGTAATGAAAGGAGTCAGATCCAAAGACAACTGTTACTTGTGGGAGGCTGAGAACACTAATTTCTCATCTGTGTGTTCCATTGCAAGAGAAGAAAAAGAGGTGAAACTGTGGCACCAAAAACTTGGCCATCTTCATCTAAGGGGTATGAAGAGGATTATCTCCTTGGAGGCAGTCAGAGGGATTCCAAAACTGCAAATTGATGAAGGAAGAGTTTGTGGTGAATGTCAGGTTGGTAAGCAGACTAGGATGTCACATCCAAAGTCAAGACATCTGACCACCTCTAAGGTTCTAGAACTCCTCCATATGGATCTGATGGGACCAATGCAAGTAGAGAGTCTTGGTGGTAAAAGATATGCCTATGTGGTTGTCGATGATTTTTCCAGATTCACCTAGATTAATTTCATTAGGGAAAAATCAGATGCATTTGAAGTTTTTAGAGAACTGTGCAAGAGAATTTAAAGAGAGAAGGAAGGATGTATTGTCAGAATCAGAAGTGATCATGGCAAAGAATTTGAAAACAGCAAGTTTGATGACTTCTGTGCTTCAGAAGGAATCAGTCATGAGTTTTCTTCTCCCATAACACCTCAGCAAAATGGAGTTGTGGAAAGAAAAAACAGGACCATACAAGAATCTGCCAGAGCAATGTTACATGCCAAAAGACTTCCTATGTATTTTTGGACTGAAGCTATGAATACAGCTTGCTATGTTCATAACAGGGTCACCTTGAGAAAGGGAACCTCATCCACCATATATGAACTCTGGAAAGGAAGAAAACCAACTGTGAAGTACTTCCATGTGTTTGGCAGCAAATGTTATATCCTATCTGATCGTGAACAAAGAAGAAAACTGGACTCCAAAAGTGATGAAGGCATATTTCTAGGATACTCCTCAAACAGCAGAGCTTATAGAGTATTCAACTCCAGAACCAAAACCATGATGGAATCAATAAATGTTATAATTGATGACTATCATGAAGAAATAGATGTTCCTTGTACTGTTGAGACATTCTTTGAGACTTCAACCCAACAGGATGATCTACCCAACTCCACCACAACAGAATCTGAATCAAAGGAAGCTAGCAAGACTCCTTCCATCAGAATTCAGAAGGATCATCCAAAAGAGCTCATCATAGGAGATCCCAATAGTGGAGTCATCACAAGATCTAGAGAAATCATCTCAAACTCTTGTTTTGTGTCCAAAATGGAACCAAGAAATGTCAAGGAAGCCTTAACTGATGAATATTGGATTGGTGCAATGCAAGATGAACTGAACCAATTCAAGCAACATGAAGTTTGGGAACTGGTTCCTAGACCTGAAGGAACTAACATCATTGGGACAAAATGGATATTCAAGAACAAGTCAGATGCTGAAGGAGTTGTCACCAGAAATAAGGCAAGACTTGTTGCTCAAGGATACACCCAGGTTGAAGGGGTCTATTTTGATGAAACCTTTGCACCTGTAGCCAGGTTGGAATCAATCAGACTCTTGTTGTCAATTGCTTGTCTTCTGAAGTTCAAGTTATTTCAGATGGATGTGAAAAGTGCCTTTCTAAATGGGTACTTAAATGAGGAAGCTTATGTGGAACAACCTAAAGGTTTTGTGGATCCAACCCATCCTGATCATGTCTACAAATTGAGAAAAGCTCTATATGGGCTGAAACAAGCTCCTAGAGCATGGTATGACAGGTTAACAAAGTTTCTCTCAAACAAAGGCTACAGAAAAGGAGGCTTGGACAAAACTCTATTTGTCAAAACTGAAGGAGGGAAGTTGATGGTTGCCCAAATATATGTTGATGACATAGTGTTTGGAGGAATGTCAGAACATATGGTTAAACACTTTGCTGACCAGATGCAGGCTGAATTTGAAATGAGTCTCATGGGAGAACTAACTTATTTTCTTGGACTACAAGTCTCACAGATGGAGGACTCAATCTTCTTATCTCAAAGCAAGTATGCTAAGAATATTGTAAAGAAGTTTGGTATGGAGAATGCAAGTCACAAAAGGACTCCTGCTCCTACTCATCTAAAGCTTTCCAAAGATTCAAGTGGGGTTAAGGTGGATCAAAGTCTGTACAGAAGCATGATAGGAAGCTTGTTGTACTTAACTGCCAGCAGACCTGATATTGCCTTTGCAGTTGGAGTTTGTGCTAGATACCAAGCTGATCCCAAAGTTAGTCATATCAATCAAGTGAAGAGAATTTTGAAGTATGTAAGTGGTACTTACAACTATGGATTGTTGTATACTCATGGCTGTGAACCAGCTCTGACTGGCTACTGTGATGCTGATTGGGCTGGTAGTGCTGATGATAGAAAAAGAACCTCTGGAGGATGTTTCTTTTTGGGAAGTAATCTGATTTCCTGGTTCAGCAAGAAACAGAATTGTGTGTCTCTTTCCACTGCAGAAGCTGAATACATTGCAACTGGTAGTAGCTGCTCTCAAATGATATGGATGAAACAGATGCTCACTGAGTATAATGTCACACAAGATGTTATGACATTGTACTGTGACAATCTGAGTACAATCAACATATCCAAGAATCCCATTCAGCATAGCAGGACCAAACATATTGACATACGACATCACTTTATCAGAGACCTTGTAGAAGAGAAGACAATCAAATTGGAACATGTTGCCACTGAGCTACAGCTGGCTGACATCTTTACCAAGGCTCTGGATGCAAGTCAATTTGAAAACCTAAGGGGTAAGCTGGGTATTTGCCAACATGAGGAATTGTAGCAATTAATTTTGCTTAAAACAAGGACCAAAGGACTTATGCCTGTTGTGATTGGTTTAAAATTGTATTTTCTCATTTCCTACAATTCTTTTAAGAAGTTGAATAGACACTCCTTTACTTCCTTCCTCTCTCGTCTCCTCATCAAAACCCAGTCTCTCAATCAGAAATTTCTCCTCATTTGCTGTTGGTCCTTCAAAACTGACAAAATGTCTCAAACACCATCATCATCCAATACGACCATCTCAACCTCTTCCTCTGATCAAGATTTTGGGACAATCTCTTCCTGTCTGGACTCTGACGTTCTGGAGATCTCTTCTCATGGAAAAGTGGGAACTAACCCCACCAAGGTCAAAGAGTTGAGAACAAGACATGCAGGTAATCCATCTCATCCTTCCTCTTCAGTTCCCCCTGAAATTGCAAATAGGGAAGGGACAGCCTATGTTAATCAAGCAATAGCAAAAATTGTTTCAAGAATTATGAACGAGAACCACTCAGTTCCTGGCATTTCTGTTCCTCTGAACCAAGAAAGCTCAAATGCTGAAACAAATCCAGATGTCTCTAAGAATGTTGAGACATCAAACAAAGAGAAGAATGATGACATTGCTCACAAGAAAAGAAAGAAGCCTGAATCCTCTGGATCTGATGACAGTGCTTGAAGGATGGTTGCTGATTTCTGGTGGAGTTTGGAAGTGTATTCAGTTGTTTGCTGCTGCTGCTCTTATTAGTTTGTTTTGGATAACTGTATAATTTTATGAACATGTATCTTTGGCCCATTTGTGGCTAAAGAGGGGGAGAATATTTTGGTACTTGCTTAATTAGTACTTGACATTCTATTTTTCTGCTGTCACTTATTTCTGCTGCTATCTATCTCTGATTGTTTAGGGTCTTTAGCCAAAAATCTGCCAAAGGGGGAGTTTGTAGGTGTTTAGGTATTGGCTTGCATTTTTGGTAAATCCCAAGTGTATGTGTGAATGTCATGACTGATGTCATAACATTCTAGTTCAGGTTGTACTAACTCATTAGGTACATTTGCAGAAAAATATTGTAATTCATATACTGATGTTTATAAGTGTGTATCTGAGCATTTTGCAAAATGATCACATTTTGCTAAATCAGTAGACAGGTTTTCTCAGATGTCATAACAGATGTTATGACATCCTGTTCTGAACTAACAGGATTGCAGGATTGGATAAGTCTGAGTTTTTTCAGGAAATAACTCAGTCCTTCCTGAACAGAAGCCTGCGTTTTCTGAGGGGTAACCTAGCTCAACCCTAACCTGGTTAATAAAGTCCTGTGACCTGGTCTTTAGGTCAAACGGAATTAACCCTAGGTTTTTGGAAACCCTAACTGAAGTTGCAGTTGCTATATATTCAACAGAGCTGCTGTTTTTCAACTGATCCCTGCTGATTGATTAGAAGATCATTTTGTAATCTGTATAGATTTGATTATTGTACTCCAAGCAATTATCATTGTGATAAGTGCCTTGGAATAGGTTTCAAATTGTAAGAGGTTGTGTAGCACTCTAAGCTTTGAAGCAAGAGTGTTTGAATGTTCCTTGACTAAAGCTGTGAAGCAGAGTCAAGTTAGTTGTGTGCATCACTCAAAGCTGTGAAGCACGAGTGATTGTGTTACTTGATTAAAAAGCTGTGAAGCTTAATCAAGTGTGTGTTTTTGAAGAGTGTCTTCATCAATTCTTAAGTCAAATTGGTTTATGTATCACTGCTGTGATTGAGGGGGAGTGAGTAGGAACTCAGGTTTAAGTTGTACTTAGATTAGAATTGCATTGGGTAGGTCTTAAGTGAAGGAGATAAACTGGTTGGTTTATTCCTGAATTAACATCTCTTATAGTGGATTCTCTCCCTGGCTTGGTAGCCCCCAGAGTAGGTGTTGTTGCACACTGAACTGGGTAAACAATTGACTGTGTTCTTTATTGTTTTTGTATTTACTGTCATATAGTAAGTCAGATACGGTGTCATAACATTGAACGTGACATTAAGTATCTGCAGCCAGAATTTCACCATCAATTATCTTTGATCATCTGAAAATTACTATTACTGATTCAAGGGATGGAGGATCCAAAAAGAAATAGAAAATTCCTTTTGGAAGACTTATTTCAGACATTCTTATTGAAATTCATCTTTTTGAGTCTCTGAACATTTCAGATCCTAATGTGATCACTAGAGCCTCCATAAATGGTATTATCCTAAGATATTTGGGTCTGAAAAAGGGATAAGAAATACTGGATCCTGATGAATCTAGTTCATCATATTTAAAGGAGAGAAGAATTCCAGTAATAGGATTCCCAAACTTTCTGCTTCATCGATCATCCATAATCAACAATAAATCCCTCATTCCTCCCATTCTAAAGAGAAAAAGAAGAGTGGTTGAAGAATCCAAGGCTAAATAAGACTATGTAGCTCCCAAGAAAACAAGGATAACTAGAAAACATGCTCTGATTCTTGAAATCTCAGATAGCTCAAAAACCTCTAAGGCTGCTAGGACTTCAAAAGGAATAACTGCTCCCTCTAGAGCTAGATCTTCTAAAATATAATTAAATAAACATCCAGTAGCCTCTAACCAAGAAATATTAAAAATCTTTGACGCAATTATCTTTATTCCAACTGAGCCTTAGAAAAATCCAAACTCTTTTGAACCTCCGTCTCCACACTCCTCTTTCATTTCCTCTAAAGGTATTAACATTAAATCTCCTCCATCCAACCACCTCTCCCAGTCTGCATAAGGTCTTGTTGATAATCAAGATGTTCCCTACCTGAAGAATGAATTTTAGAGGCTATTGTTGTTCCTGACAAGGATCCTTGTCCATATGCTATAAAACCCTTTACATATTTTCCCAAAACTAATATTCAGCACATTCCTCTAAATGAGTTATTATTGTAAGAACAAGAAGTGTTTCTACATTTGTCCTTGGGATTTTGATGATAAATTTACATGTTATCTAAGAGAACAATTGTATACACTAATGGTTTCATTCTAGTGCATAGTTGCTGCTATAATGTTCTGACTCTGGTACAAGGCGTGTGACGTCATCGGGTTTTGAACATACACTACTAAAGAAAGTATATGGTTACGTGTTACAAATTGAAGTCAAGGTTCAGAATCTATCTTCTGCAATGTTTCTAAGGAACTTTAGTACAAGTGGTTCTGATCGTGAGTTTATGATTAAGCTTTGGAGGCCTTCTAAAGCTTTTCTTCTATGCGTTATAAGTTTTGAAGATTATGAAGATGAGGTTTTGCTGAACAAGTTCAGATGATCTGAAGAAAAGCAAGTTCTTACAATCAAGTGCTGAAGACTCTGAAGAAAAAGTTATGTGCGGAAAATTCTGAAGACTCCAAGTCTTAGGTTCTAAGACTTAAATTGTGAATCTTCTACAACAAGCTTCAACGTTCAACATTCAAATATCTGAAGCCTCTAAAGATAAGAAGAAAGGTAAAATGGTTAATGTGTGAAATTGTGCAAAAGGTACATAAAGTGTATGTGACCTCTACCCTCTAGGGTGGCGTAAGACAAACCTTTATACTGTATTTTCAACCACTCTCATTGTGACCGTTGGGAACAAACAACTGAATTTACAGCTATCTTTCTTTACTTAACGAATATCTGTATACAAGCTTAATAGAAAAGTATTATTCAGAGAAAAGGTGGAAAACTATCATTAAATTCTGACAGGATATAGAAACATTATTTTATATTGTCTAAACTCTTCACCTTATTCTATCTGTTGGGACCTAACCATTAGTGCAGGAAAAGTCCTTTTTATCCTCACAACGTCTCTCTCTGTCAAAGGCTAAAAATGAAGATTTAAGATTCAAAGAAAAGTTGTCGTTGATGTTTGCCATTGGCCATCAAGCTTCATCCTGTGAAAGGAAAGCAGTGGATGCTGAAGATGTTAAAGCTGCAATGCTACACATTCTGAAGACCACCAAAGAAGAGAGAAAAGAAATAAACAAGATGTCAACAAGATACCATTCAACTATCATCATTTTCATCTTGGATGAAACAGAAGAAGCAAGGACATTTTGCTCGTAGCTTGCTCAAAGAAGAAGAAAACTACAAGATGTTTTTCAACTTTGAATCAAATATATCTTGGTAGATCTCAGAATAAGCAAGAAGTTGTTTCTTGTAGCTTGCTCAACAAGAAGACGAAGAATAACATTAGAAGATGATACTCAACTTTTTATCATATACATATTTGTAGAAAACTGTAATGGACACTAGACTTGTTGATCGTATAGTGTTTCTGTTCGAATATCTTCATGTAAATTATTTTAACACTTGATTTATTGCTCAAAGAAGTGTTGAACAATATGTGTTCAAAACACTTGTGTAATCTGCTTAAAAGAAACATTTATGTAAATGCAAGAGCACCATCAACTGTTGTTGATTGATTCCTTGGGAGAATTGGTGAAAGTCACATCTAAAAAAGATAATAGTTGCGGTCTGTAATACGGTGTGAGAACTGACTTGGGTGTTTTGCGTTTTATCGCAGTTGTTACGGATAGAAAGAGTCTTCACCGACTTTTCTTTTATCCAATAAAGGAAAGGGTGAAAAGAATAGGAAAGACCTTTTGAGATATTTTCTTGAGTTCGGGGGGTAGGTTATGAAAAGGGAAGGTGTTAGCACCCTTTTCATATGCATTTATCTACGAGCTCTTAGTTGCTAGCTCACTTTGAAAATTCTTTGTTTGAAATGTGTTTGTGGTTTGTTTGAAAGTATTTTTTAAAAGTGCAGTTGTTTAGGAAAACTGTGTAATGATTCCCATCTCTATAAGAATGCATACAAAGTGTTGACTTTTGAAAATATTTGATGGAAAAGTGTTGGTGTTTTTGAAAGATGTTTTGAAATGTTGTGATAAAGCAACTTCGAGCGTTTTACCTACTCAAAAAGTCTTAGTTCTTTTCCTCCTTCTTTAGATGTTGCTATCTTACCATTGATTGGTAAGAAGCCCTATCATTGGATGTGAAGGGACGGGCGTGGGTCATTGTATAGTCATAGAAGGAAACATTGTAGGATACCTTAGCAATTAGTCATAAGGGTCTAAGATCGTTTACCGAAGGCAACATTGAAGGGTCATCGAGGGAATATGATCTTGTATTCGAGGGTCTTTGCTAAAGCATCCCACGTTCGAGTGACATGACTATTTATTTAAGGCATCAAAGTGGAGTTAACCCTAGAGGTGCAAGTGTGCAAGTGTTTGTTTTTGATGCATTATTTTGTCTTGAATTAGGGTTTTCTAGTCATTGATTTTATCTTTCCATACACACCCTAATTACTAGCATTTTATATAAAAGCGGTAAATTGCAGAAAATAAATATCCTACGCTATTACATCATTTAGGGATGAGGTATGCAAATTTATAAATGGGGGTGGAAAGCAATAAAATTCCTAATTGTTACAACCATATTGAATAGAAATGAAGGAAAATATATGGAAAACAAAAAAGCAGTGTAAAAATAAAGGAAAAAATATTTTTATCCACTATGTGTCGACACATGCATCTTTGCATTGACACATAACATTTCTTGTTCCTGTAAAACCAAAATCAACTCAGTATGAGTCGATACGTAAGGGTATGTGTCGAATCATTTCTTGTTTGTGTCGACACATTCATGTTTTGTATCGACTCATACACCTTTGGTCTTTCTGTTTTTGGGTCTGGATAGCAGTATGTACCGACTCATAATGTCTTGTGTCGACTCATGCCTAGTTCTGTAACTAAAATGTGTCGACTCATGTGAGTATGTGTCGACTCATACTGCAATATTTTTCCTTGAACATTGTTCTATTGTGTGTATAGGTTAGTTCTCAACACAGTATTGACAAGAATGAAAAGGAAGGAAATGGTTAGTGTAATACGGTGGGAGAACTAACTTGGGTGTTTTGCGTTTTATCGCAAATGTTACGGATAGCAAGAGTCGCCATCGACTTTTCTTTTATCCAATAAAGGAAAGGGTGAAAAGAACAGGAAAGACCTTTTGAGATATTTTCTTGAGTTCGTGGGGGTAGGTTATGAAAAGGGAAGGTGTTAGCACCCTTTTCATCCATAGTTATATACGGGCTCTTAGTTGCTTGCTAGATCACTTTTGAAATTACTTTGTTTGAAATGTGTTTGTGGTGGGTTTTGAAAGTATTTTGAAAACGCCTTTGTTTCGGAAAACTTTGTAATGATTCTCGTCTCTTTAAGAATGCATAAAAAGTGTTGGTTTTGAAAATAGTTCAAGGAGATGTTTGTTTTTGAAGATGTTTTGAAAGTTTAAGTGTGAAAATGGTTTTGATTTGTGAGCAAGTAACTACGAGCGTCCTACCTACTCAAAAGGTATTTGTTCTTTTCCTCCTCCTTTAGATATTTCTACCTTACCATTGATTGATAAAAAGCCCTACCTTTGGATGTGAAGGGACAAATGCGGGTAAATCGTATAGTCATAGAAGGTAACTTATGAGACGTTTTAGCAATTTTCGTAAGGGACTAGATCATTTACCGAAGGCAACATCGTGGGACTACGATCTTTTTTATTGAGGGTCTTTTCTAAAATGCCCATATTCGAGGGACATGACTATTTTATGAGGCAACAAGCAAGATTACCTTTAAGGTGCACGTGTGTGAAGTGTGTTTGATTGCATGCATTTTTGTCTTTGAGATTAGGGTTTTCTAGCGGTTCATTTTATCTTGCCATACACACCCTAATTACTAGAAATTAAATGAAAAACGATAAATTTGCGGAAATTAAAATCCCACGCTATTACATCATTATGGGAGTGGGGGTACAATTTAAAAATGGGGATGAAGTAGATGTCTAATTATTACAACCATATCGAATAGCTGGACAATAATGAAGAAAATCCGTGAAAAACATAAAGACAATGTAAAAATAAAGAAAAATTGCATTTTGAACTATTATGTGTCGACACATGCTGCTATGCATCGACACATAACTCTTCTTGCTCCTATAAAACAAAATCAACTCAATATGAGTCGATGCATAATGGGATATGTCGACTCATGCACTTGTTTGTATCGACACATACGCATTTTGTGTCAACTCATGCACCTTTCATCCTTCTGTTTTGGGGCCTGGATAACAGTATGAGTCGATGCATAAGGCCATGTGTTGACTCATACCCTGTTATGTCACTAGAATGAGTCGACCCATGTGGGTATATGTCGACTCATGCTGCAGTTTTTTGCCTCTAGCATCATTGTTTTGCATGTATCAGTCAGGTTTCAACATATAATTGATAAAAATGAACAACAAGTAAATGGTTAACTTCAAAGGGCGGTCAATACTACATTCCTTCTTCACAAATAAATCATTAGTGATGTATGAAAAAATGCAAAGTCAAGAAGACTTACCTTGAGACTGCACTTGGTGTTTTGAGTCTGAATACTTTTCAAGATGCTGTGATGGCTCCAATGAATCTCCAGGAAGCTGTTTCAAACCATTGAATCACACCAAGCCAGTCAAGTTGTACAACACTGTTGAATCACACCAACCCATTCAACTTGTACAACACCGTTGAATCACACCAACCCAGTCAAGTTGCGCAACACTGTTTTTTATATGGTTTTGGGCTATTATGTGGATAGTACAACTGGCTTGGACTTGGCAGCGTATAGGGCTTTGTTCAGCAGTAGTTTGGACAATATTATTTGTAGCATGGAACTAGTTTAGTTTTGTGGACAGCAAAGTGGCAAGGTTTGAGTCAAAGGAAAAAGTTCAACCAAGACAAAGTTTAGGATTTGTAATCTTGCAAAAAAATGCCACTTTGTAATAACTTGAATTATTTGTAATATCTTGAATTGTTTGTAACATCTTAAATTATAGTGAAGAGATGTCATGAAGCAATGAAATTAACAAGTATACAAATTCTTAGAAAAATTTCTAAGCCTTGCAAAGTTGGATTTTTGACTCTCTTGATTTTTGATGATCAAATTTCATATTTTGGATGTTTTGATGAAATGTGATTTTTGGGACTCAATTTTTGTCAAAAAAGCCAAAGTTTGACTTTTTAGTGTACAGTTGACTTTTTCCACCAGTTGACCGAATTTTGTCTATCAATCCACTGATCTCGGGAGATGAATTGAAATATGGGATTAGGTTAAAATGACGTATTTGGATTCTTGAAATCAATGTTTCAAACCAATAAGTCATGTACTAGGTCAAAATCGAAGATTGGTCATTCTCGATCAAAACCATAATTTTGACCATTTTGCCCTTTTGACAATTTGAACGATTTTCTTGGAAAATTATGGTCCCATCTTGATCGAATGATACATATGAATTCAAAATGTTCAAAATGATACATCTGATTTTAGGTCATCTGATCAATTGATTGAGCGATTTTGTGATCTAAGACTTTGAAACTTGATAGGAGCAAACTCGAACCCTAATTTGAGACATCAATATTGAGGAGATGATTTGACCTGGTCGATACTTGTGCAAACTTAAGTTATTGAAGATATTTGTAGGAAATATCTTGAGGAGTGAGAGGGAAAATTTTGGGGTACAACAGTTCGCTACAAAAGGCAATAGTTACTACATCTATCTTCAATAATGTATTACTAATGATGTTTGAAATGAAAAGTTCAAGGTTAAGAAAACTTACTTTGAAGCTGAAATTTGTATTTTGAATTTGAACTGCTGTGTTGGCTGCTTTTGAGCTTAGGAAATAGTAATAATGATGTTACAGAAGTTGTTCTTGTGTTTGAATAACTTTTATATGAGGTATATAAACTATGTGAATGGTTTGTTCAATAAACGCACGAGGGAATTATGAGCTGGGTATTCAAAATCAGAAATGACACAAAGATGGAGGTTTTGTGCAATTTCTGGATTGAGGGAGTTTGAAGGTGTTTTTATGCTTGTAATCTCGTACCTTATGTTGAAAATAGTGTGTGTATTTATAGGCAAGAGGGTTTGAGTGTTACAACCACCCAGAATTTGAATTTCCATGCTTTGACAACTTTACTTATTTTTGAAGCAAAGTGACAAACATCTTCCCAAAGCTTGTACCATGCTATTGTAGAGTGGTTGAATTTTTAACATGCTTGCTTCTGATCTTGTATATGAATTTTATGCAGAAAGAACGGTTCCAATGCTCAAGGAGAGTGGACTTTTTGATTAAAGCTACTTTTCCAAAATGGAAGTGTGAACTTTCTTCCAAAAATGGAATGATCAATTGGATAATGGTTCAAACACTTGGATTATAGCTTAATCAATTGTGTAAGAATTATATTATGGAGTGAAATGCAAGTTAGAAGCTTGCAAAGTTGGATTTGTACAACATGCTTGAAGATTGAATCAAGTGTTCTTCACAAATTTTCCTTGTAAATCAAGAATGAATGCCCAACTTCTTGCCTTCGATTCTCTCAACTCAAAAATGATCTCAATTAGTTCTTGGACATTTTGGAAATCTTGTAACATACTCTATAACATTCATGTTAGATATTTTTTAATAATCACTTTTGAACCATGTGAAACTTAGCCAAGAAGCTAGATAAAAAATCTGCCTAACTAGGGCAAAATTTCATTAAGTGTTTTTGTTTCATGGACATCTCTTGATGAATTTATAACTTAAAATCTAGGAATTTATAGAAAAAGTTTTGTCCTACAATGTTTTATATCTCATTGAAATCTACAACTTTCATGTTGGAAGTTTACCTTGAATCATCTTGCATCATGGTGAAAATTTGGCACAAAGTCATGAAAAAGGTTAACTTTCCAACACTTCAAAAAAATTCTAGGTCTTAGAATTTTGACTTTTCAAAGATAAATTTGACTTTTTTGATTCCTTGATGAACAATCTTCATATTTTTACATGTCTTGATGAAATATGATTTTTTGAAACTTGATTTTGATCAAAAAGCCAAAGTTTGACTTTTCAGTGTACAATTGACATTTTCATCAGTTGACCATATTTCAATTATCAATCAATTGATCTTGAGAAGTTTTTTGAACCATGCCATTAGGTCAAGATGATGCATTTGAATCCTTAATATCATGTATCAAACCAATAAGTCTTGTATTTGGTCAAAAGTCAAAAACTGAGCCTTCTCAGTCAAACACCCTAATTTGGACCGTTTTGCCCTCTTGGTGATCTGATCAAATTTCTTGAGGAATTATGATACAAACTTGACCAATTGACATATATGAATTCAAAATGTTGATATGGATAAAAAATTATGAATTTTGACTAAAAATTGACCACAGTTGACTTTGTGCCTAATATAGTTGATTTTAGGTCAACTAATCAATTGACTGAGCAAAAATGTGATTCAAAGCTTGAAACTTGACATGAGAAATATTGAGAGTACAAAATGATCCATGAAAGTAATATGGGGCCTTAAAAGTCCAATTGTACTTGTGCAAACTCAAACCCTAATTATGAGTCATTAGTGCTTGAGGAGGTGTATTGAGCTGATCCATCCTTGTGCCTTCTTGAACCAATGGATATCTTGTGAGAGAAATCTTGAGAAAAGGAGAGGGAAAATTTTGGGTTACAACATCTTCCCCTGTTCAATCTTCTTAAACTTGAAGAGTTAGATTTGCGGATCCGCCATCCGGGCTTGAAGGTGAAAGATGATTGAACACTAAAGTGCCCATAAATTTTCACTCGATGATGTATTGATTCACAAACGGGCTTATAGATGTAATTTGGAGAGATTATGGTATAAATTGGGAGAAAAATCAGCATAAATATTTGGTCGATTCGTGCTGAAAACTAGGTGTCTTGCCTGTCTTTAATTGGAAGAATTAATTATGATCAAGAAGAGGTCTTTGGATCAATGATTTTAAATGCAAGGAACAAAAGGGTTAGTTGTATGCGAATGTATGCATGGTGTAATGATGTTCTCAAAATAAATAAGATTATGTTGTATGTATATGTTATGTATGTTATATGATGTATGAATGTGACATGGTGTCAAAGCGTACCTTGACAGATACTGGGGAGTTTTGAGAAGTTAAATCCCGGATTGCTGTTGGAGATGAAGAGTTTGTGTATCTTAAAATTTTGTTAAAATGTGTCTGTTAGGGATTCCTGCTTGGTTGAGAAGAAACTCCGCTAAGTAATATTTACTTTGCTTGAGAAGACTCTGTGGAGAGTGTTGATTTCTGCCTGGGAAATAAAATTCAAGAGTTTTAGTTGTCCATTGCTCTGGTGGGAAATTATCTCTTGAAAGTTAGTTGTTATTTGGTCGGATTCTAGGCTTCACAATAACTTGCTAGGAATAAAGAAGTTAACTGTTATCTGGTCAGATTCCAGGCTTTGCAGCAACTCGTTGGGATGGTGGCAAACTCTACTAGGGAAGAGGAGTTTTGTTAGTGATTTATAAGAATTAAACTGTTATCTGGTCGAGTCCAGGATTTGCAGTAGATGGAGAAGTTAAGTTACTATCTGGTCAGGTCCAGGCTCTAGCCACTTGAAATTGAAATATACTATTATCCGGTCGGGTCCAGTCTTCAGCAATTTGAACTTGAGATCAACTGTTATTTGGTCGGGTCCAGTTTTCAGTAAATCGAACTGTTAACTGGTCGGGTCTAGGCTCTGCAGTTGCAAAAGTTAAACAAATATCTGGTCGGGTCCAGGCTTTAGCAAATAAATTTGAGATTTACTGTTATTTGGTCGGGTCCAGGTTTCAGAAATTGGAACTGTTATCTGGTCAGGTCCAGGCTTCAGAATTTTAAATTGTTAACTGGTCGGGTCCCGACTTAAGCAATTTGAGAAGTTAAACTATTATTTGGTCGTGTCCAAGCTTTAGTAACTTGGAATTGAGATTTACTATTATCTGACCGGGTCCAGTCTTCACAGTAAGTTAAGAGTAGGATGATGTTGAACTAGTATCTGGTCGGGTCTGGGCTTCATAGTAACTTGCTTGAAAGGATGAAGTTGTCTGTTATCTGGTCGGGTTCCAGGCTTTACAGCAACTTTCAGAGATAGAAATGACTCTGTTGGTGACTTCACTGGGGATTAGGGGTTGCGGTCCCTTGATTTGTAATAGTATGAGAGGAAAACTCAAGCTGGGGAATCTGTAGTTTGTTGGGGAAATAAACTTTGTTAAAGAGGATATTTGACGAACTGTTGGGGAAGATATTTTTTAGGATAAATTCCATAAGGCTTCCTTTTAAGACCAACTCAGCTGGGGAGAGGATCTTCCGGAGATTGAAACTCTGGCTGGGGATTTTATGAATCCAAATTATGTTACTGAAATAACTATGTGGGGATATCTCAAATTCATTTAAGGAGATGCTTGTCACTATTTTTAAGCATACATTTCTTAAAAGTTTAATCATGTTCATATACATATGTTCATTCAATTTTAGTCATTGGACACTTTTGCACTCAAAACAGAAGAAAAAAAACAGAAAGTTTGCAGTTCAAAGTATATTTGTATTAATTTTTTGCCCATGAATAGATGTTTTTGCACAAAGAGACTGAGATCCTAGTAAGAGGAAATCTTCGAAAGAATGGAAATAATACAAAGTGAAAACAAAAAAGAATAGCCATGTGAAAGTGATCTCATTGTGTTCCAACCCCACTATTGCCCCTATGTCTTCGAATGTTATCCCTTGCCATTGAATATGAGTTTATTGGATTGATCTTGGACCATTTGAACTTGGACTTTGGTAATAAGGCTGGCTGTAGAGACTTTACGGGACATAGTCATACGCTTTAATCCTTAACTTTTTCCCGGATCGCCCTTTCGGGTTTTCAGCCCACCAGAATACCCATTTTTGCCCAAGCCGCCCTTTCGGGTTTTCGACTTGCCGGGTGTACCATCTTTTGCATATATCCCTAATTTTTGCCCGAACCTCTTTGGTTCGTCGGGATGCCCTTATTTTTGCCTAGGTGTATCAACCTAGCGGGTCATTTTATGCGTAGTATTTTTTAACTATGTTGGCGTTCACAGGATGTGGGAAGTCTTTGCCATCCATAGTAGTCAGCATCATGGCACCACCAGAGAAAACATTCTTTACAACAAATGGCCCTTCGTAAGTGGGAGTCCATTTTCCCTTGGGGTCGCCTTCTGGAAGGATGATGCGCTTTATTACTAAGTCACCAGCTTGATACACTAGAGGCTTGATTTTTTTGTTGAAAGTCTTGATTATACATTTTTTATACATTTGACCGTGACAGACAGCAGCCAGTCTCTTCTCATCAATCAAGTTCAACTAATCCAACCTAGTCTGAATCCATTCGTCTTCGTCTAAATATGCTTCCTTCATAATCCTTAAAGAAGGGATTTGAACTTCGACATGTAGGACAACTTCCATGTTGTAGACCAAGGAGAAAGGAGTTGCCCTAGATGATGTTCGAGTTGAAGTATGGTAGCCATGGAGAGCAAACAGTAACATCTCATTCCAGTCTTTATATGTTACCACCATCTTTTGCACAATCTTCTTGATATTTTTATTGGCAGCTTCCACTGTGCCATTCATCGTGGGTCTGTACGGAGAAGAATTGTGATGCTTGATTTTGAACTGAGTACAAAGTTCCGTAATCATAGCATTATTTAGGTTGGTCCCATTGTTAGTGATGATCCTTTTGGGGATACTGTAATGACAGATGAGGTTATGCTTGATAAATCTGGCTACAACGTTCTTGTTAACGGAGGCATATGAGGCAGCTTTGACCCATTTGGTGAAGTAACCAAAAGCCACGAGGATGAAACAATGTCCATTGGAAGAAGTCGGTTTAATCTCTCCAATCATATCAATCCCCCACATTGCAAACGGCCACGAAGCAGTCATGACATATAGAGAAATAGGTGGTACATGGACCTTATCAGCATAGATTTGACACTTGTGGCAAGTCCTTGAGAGATGGATGACAATCAGTTTCCATTTGCTGCATTATTGCGGCATAGATTGCGTCGATGGTGGCGGGATTGTTGGCTTGTTGTGGTTGGGGCTCTTGCTGCTCTAATTCTTCTTCGATTTCGTCAGCGTTGCTGGCCTCACCTTGATTTCCTTGCTCATTTTCTTCGGGTTCTGGGGAGTTCAGGTTGTAAAGCCATTTATTCGGATTACCCAAATTAGTACGATTGTGATTCGGCATGATCACGCTACGAACTTTTGCATTCTTAACCATTAGATAGTACCCTCCAGCTTCTCGAACTTTGATTAGGCGGCCAACTCTATAGTTATCAATATCTATATAAACAGCTGGCAGCGGAGGTAAGAGTTGAATCCTTTCCCCCCAGTTCAGATGAACTGCGATTCTGGTGACAATGCCTCCGATACAGAAAGGCGTAGTCCCGTCTCTTGTAACGAGATTTTGAATGTGGGCCATCATTAAAGTAATGGGATTAAGATGGAGGTTTTGTGAAAAGGTACAGTGAAGAGCATAGAATTATTTAGTGTTGACTTTGTTGTTGTTTTCCCTTCCAAATACTGTGTTTGCCATAACGCGGTGTAAGAAGCGGATGTTCGGGTTGTGGATGTGAGAGGCGTAACGTGCTTCGGGATTAACATTTGGTTCACCGATTATTCTCTCCCATAGTGCATATGCACTTCCATTCTAATCCAATTCTGGGGGAATGCGATATTGCACATTATTCCCAAAGGGAAAATGAAATATGTCGCTCAAATTTTCATGGCTGGGTGTGTACTCTCGGTTGAACATTCGAAATTGAGCGGCTCCCATTAGGTGTGCGTCGGCATCATCACAAGTTTGATAGGCGTAGTAACTCAAGAATTCCAATGTGAGAGCTTCGTAAGTTAGTGTGTTCATCGTGCTAATAAAGCTCAGGCCAACTTTGTTCAGCAAGCCTTGCATATGGGTTTGCAACCCCAATTCTTGCAAGCAGTTGTTGTCGATGAACCTCGTGGATGTTAGCCCTCGATGATGGAATTTTATATACCTTTCCTTTTGAAGTTCACCTACTTCTCCTTGTCGGAGCACGAGATGTCGCATGTCAGGTTCGGGTTGGTTTGGTGGATTCCTTTGGGCGGCCATGATTTTGAACTTGATAGAAAA
Organism: Vicia faba; assembly: GCA_948472305.1. NCBI lineage: Eukaryota > Viridiplantae > Streptophyta > Magnoliopsida > Fabales > Fabaceae > Vicia > Vicia faba. The sequence goes on along the minus strand of OX451740.1, from coordinate 1,197,134,536 downwards.
AATGTATTTATGATAAAGAGATGGAAGGTGGGTGGTAGTGATGAAACTAAGGATGGAAGAGAGGTTTATATAGATGGTTTTATTGAGTAGGAAATTTAATGAGGTTTATGGGAGAATTTTTAATATGAGAGGTTATGGAAGTTATGGATGAATGGAGTAAATGGGGTAGTGGGGGTTTTAAAACAAAATTTCGTGTAAGTTTCAATGTTGTTCAACGGTGTCGGGAAGAGAAAACGTGGGAGACAAGCTTTGCCGCTCGTCACGCACTCTCTGACGTTCGTCAGAGTCAATGGGACAATCTCTGACGTTCGTCACATGCTTCCTGACGTCCGTCGGGGTGTATGGTGCGTGCATGTCTTTGTTTGACCGCGTGAAGTGAAGCGTGGTTCCATTAATTAATTAATTCATATACTTTGAGTATTATTTTTGCAAGGGATATTTAGTGGCACATAGTCGAATTGGAAGAATGATATGGTAAATAAATAAGAAACAAATACTGTGAAATAAATAAGAATAGTAATTGAAATTGTATAGTATGAAATGAAAATAAATAAATACTGTGAATGAAAATAAATAGATATGAAATGAATAGATAAATAGATAATCGAAATTTTAGAACCGAAAGTAACAAAGAATTAGAAAGATATGAGTATAAAGCAATAATGAGTATTAAAAATAATAATGAACCCCCCCCCCCCCCCCCCAATACTGAGAACAAACCGTGTCCTCACTGGGGTGGCACAAAAACAAAACTATCGAGCACTAGGACCTCCTGGAGGTGGGGAAGTAGCATGCAGATGCTGATAAATATGATCAATATGCTCTGTGAAGACATCCATGAAATGAAAGAAGTCACGCCGAAGTGTGCTGACATGATCTTTAACGGTGGCGAGCTCTCCTCGGAGTGTAGTAACATTTGTCTGCAGTGTCGTGATAACATGTGCATGATCAACCATAGGGACGTCAACAACTTCGGTAACAAGGGTAAGTGTAGGGTATTCTGATGGTGTATAGTCATGGTAACTGGTAGGTGTGGACGGGTCGCTCTCCTCCCTCTCAGGGTCATGTTCATCTGTCTTTTCTAGGTTATATATCCAGTTTTTCTTAGTATAGACACTTGTGTTCTTAGGGCTAGGCAAGAGGAAGTAATAGACAGGGTCATTTTAGACTAGCAGCTGAAAGTGAGGTGGGTTGAGGTTACCAATTAAAGATATGTTAAAACAGAAAGGGATATCCATGGTATAGTATCTGGCGAACGGCATAAGGCGTGAGAAAGATGACCGTAGGGATAAGGCCTCAGCTATCATAATGACTAGCCCGCTGACACAGATGGGGCCATGGGTACACTGAGCTATAGCTAACATGTTGGCGATCATAAATGATGCACCAATGACTGGTCTGGACTGAAAAGCACAGTATATAATGAATAACTCATCCCTAGAAACTGAGAGTCTATTTATAGGTTTTCCAAAAAGGGTGAAAGCTAATATGTGATGGAAATACTTAATTGTAGGGTTATGGATCTCAGTCGCATCAAGGTGGTCAGGGTCCTCAGGGTATTGGCCCGCTATGTCCCTCCAAAAGTGGTTAAGTTCAAAATTAAGGTAGTCATCCTCCTGGGTTTCCATGTAGGCATCTAAAGAACTAGGGAATCCTAGTAGCTCAGCTAGACTACGAACTGTAAACTGGTGGGTGAAACCAAATAATCTAAAGGACATCTGTCCCCTACTACGCCCTAGGCCTTGGGTGGGTTTATAAATGAGTGAGCTCAAGAAATCTAAGGTGAGGCGTTAATGTGTAGGGTGTTTATGGGCAAGGAACCTTTCCCATCCTATCTGGTTGAACAAGAAATATACACTCTCCCGGATGCCTAAATCTGTCAACGTGGGATCATGCACATAAGTAGTCATGATCATCTGGCGCTGAGCCAGAATCTCATACAGCCTCTGCTGGGCCTCCGTGGCGAAGATGATAGTATCCATAAATGAGTTTAGCTTGTAAGTTCCTGTGAGTCGGTACTAAAATTTGTAAAAGAAAAATGTAAATAAATAAAATATGCAGTGGGAGAAAGAAAGAAAAGGAAAAATCAGAAAGTAATAATCAAAATGCAAAATAAAAATAAAAATATAAAGAGATTTGAAAGAAAGTAAATGAAAAACTTATGGGTTGCCTCCCACACAGCGCTTGTTTAATGTCGTTAGCTTGACAATGTTTTTAGATGTGAATTAGTTTCCTAATTCGGGTGGTAGCTCTAGTAGTGTTAAGCTCGTGGTGTAGTCCTTATTTTCAACACTGTAATAATGTTTTAGACGTTGGCCATTTACTAAGAACGGGTTTGTGGATTTTCCTTTAATCTCTATGGCACCACTGGGGAAAACTTTGGTCACTTCGAATGGTCTAGACCATCGTGAACGGAGTTTCCCAGGAAAAAGTTTTAGACGAGAGTGAAATAGGAGAACTACATCTCCTTCATTGAATTCCTTCCTTGAGATTCGTTTTCCGTGCCACTTTTTCGTCCTTTCTTTGTAGATCCTCGCATTTTCATATGCGTCTAATCTTAGTTCTTCTAATTCATTTATGTCGAGGATCCTTTTCTCACCTGCCGCAGTGTAGCTTAGGTTTAATGTTTTAATTGCCCAGTAAGCTTTGTGTTCAATTTCCACTGGCAGGTGGCATGATTTTCCATAGATGAGTTTAAAGGGTGTTGTACCTATTGGCGTCTTGAACGCCGTCCTGTACGCCCATAATGCTTTAGGTAACTTAGCCGACCAATCCTTTCTTGACGTGGCAACAGTTTTTTCCAATATTTGTTTTATTTCTCGATTTGAGACTTCCACTTGTCCGCTTGTCTGGGGGTGGTATGGTGTTGCTACGCGGTGTTTTACCCCATATTTGGTTAGGAGTTTATCGAAGATTCTTGATATGAATTGGGAGCCACCATCACTTATGGCTTGCTTGGGTACACCAAACCTTAGGAATATAATGGTTTTGAAGAGTTTAATCACGACTCTAGTATCGTTTGTTGGAGAAGCTATTACTTCGATCCATTTCGAAATGTAATCTACAGCCACAAGTATATATTTGTTGCCGAATGAGGACGGAAATGGTCCCATGAAGTCTATTCCCCATACATCAAAGACTTCGACTTGTAGAATGCCAGTCTGAGGCATCTCATCGCGTCTGGATATATTTCCGGTGCGTTGGCATCGGTCGCAGTTGAGGATGGCTATGTGCACATCTTTCAACAAATTTGGCCAGTAGAAGCCAGACTGCAAAAGTTTGGCACATGTCTTTAATGTGTTTGCATGTCCTCCGTAAGGGGCATCGTGACAATGAGAAATAATGCTTTAAATTTCGTTTTCCGGGACGCATCGTCGGAAAATACCGTCGGCACTTCTCTTGAATAGTAAAGGTTCATCCCAAAAGTAATGTTTCAAATCTTGAAAGAATTTTTTCTTCTGTTGATAAGTCATATCAGGGGGTAGGATTTTGGCAGCCAAGTAATTTGCTATGTCCGCATACCGTGGTAAGGTCTGATTAGTTCGGACAGAGACCACGGTTTCGTTTATATCATTATTTATTTGGCTTTCTTGTGAATCACGGCTAACGGTTTGTGTGTTAAGTTCTAAGAAACTGCGTATTTATCTTACTGTTTTAGGGGGATGCAAGTTTTCTATGACTTCGATCTTAGCTTTATCGACTTCAATCCCCTTTTCAGACACAACATGTCCTAGTACGATTCCTTGTTTGACCATAAAGTGGAACTTTTCCCAATTCAAAACGAGGTTAACTTTTACACATCTCTCCAAAACTTTCTCTAAATTTATCAGACAATCTTCAAAACTCTCTCCACATACAAAGAAGTTATCCATAAGGACCTCCATGATGTTGTCTATGAAATCAGCAAAGATTACCATCATGCACCTCTGAAATGTGGCGGGAGCATTACGTAATTCAAACGGAATTCGTCGGTAGGAGAAAGTTCCATAAGGACATGTGAATGTTGTTTTCTCTTGGTCATCGGGGTGAATAGGAATTTGAAAGAATCCTGAGTAACCGTCTAGATAACAGTAATGAGAGTGCTTAGCTAATCGTTCAAGCATTTGATCAATGATTGGTAGAGGGAAATGGTCCTTGCGAGTGGCCTTGTTTAGCTTCCTATAGTCAATACACATTCTAGCTCCGCTTATAGTTTGTTCCGCTACAGCTTCGCCTGCTTTGTTTGTTGTTACTGTTATACCACCTTTCTTTGGTACACGGTGGATTGGGCTTACCCATTGACTATCGGAGATTGGGTATATGATTCTTGCGTTCAGAAGTTTTTTAACTTCATCTTTAACTACGGTGCTCCATATTGGGTTAATTCTTCGTTGATGTTCTCTAGAAGATTTGCAGTCATTTTCCAGCATAATACGATGCATGCAAATGGAAGGACTTATTCCTTTGAGATTTGTAATGTTGTATCCCAGGTCGGATGGATATTTTCTTAAGACTTGTAATAATTTGTCTGTTTCTTGTTGTTCTAAGTCCGTGTTGACAATTACAGGTCGTTTTAACTCGGTGTCAAGGAATTCATATCTAAGGGTCTTAGGTAATGGCTTAAGACCCAATGCTGGTTTTCTTGGACAAGGCATGTGATCGGGTGTTAGAGCTAAGAATTCACTCAGATTGTCGTCTCGGTATTCAGGACACCATTCGTTATCTTTGAATATAAGAGGTGTGGGAATCTTCATGGTTTCAGAATAAGGTATCGGTTCCCATTCAATCTCTCTTACGCATTCGTCCATGATGTCTACCAGATAACATGTGTCATCTATGGCAGGCACTTGTAAGAATTGTGTCAGAATAAATTCGACTTTCTCTTCACCTACTTCAAAGGTTAGTTTTCCCTTTTTTACATCTATGATAGCTCCAGCAGTAGCTAGGAATGGTCTTCCTAAGATGATAGGTGTACTTTCGTCTTCTCTAATGTCCATGATTATGAAATCTGTAGGGATGTAGAATTAACCTATCCGAACAAGAACATTTTCTAAGATTCCTACTGGGTATTTGACGGAGCGATTTGCCAATTGAACGGACATCTTTGTTGGTCTTAGTTCACCCATTTCCAGTTTGTTGCATATGGATAAAGGCATAACGCTAATACTGGCTCCTAAATCACATAGGGTTTTGTCTATGACAAACTTACCTATATGACATGGTGTGATATGGTGGGAAAGAACTGACTGTTTTTGGAATGATGGTTTGCGTTTTGCGTTTGTTTTTGCAAAATGTCGCGGTAAGCAAGAGTCGCCACCGACTTTTATTTTATCCAATAAGGAAAGGAAAAAAGCACAGAAAAATTCCTTTTTCGAGATTTTTCTCGGGTTCGGGGGGTAGATTATAGAAAGGGAAGGTGTTAGCACCCTTTCTATCAGTGGTTATCCACTGGCTCTTAGGTACTTGCTCATATTGTTTTCAAAATTGCTTTTCTTTGTGCTCGTGGGTTTGAAAAAGTTTTTGTTTTTGAAACTTCGTTTGAAAAGTGTAAGTGTGAAAAGTTTTTGTTTTTTGAAAGAGCAAGTACTTAAGAACCATCTACCTACTCGAAAAAGGAACCGTTCTATGCTAATGTCCTTTAGACAATGCTATCCTATTATGAATGAGTAGGTAGCACCATCGTTGGAGTTTAAGGGTCAACTCGATTTTAGGGACTTACGGTCACCAAAGCAATGTTAGGACGCCTTAGTGGTAACCCTAATGTCTTAGATCATTTTATCCGAGGCAACCGTTTCGAGGCAACTATGATATTTGGACAAGAGGGCGACCTGTAAAACTTCCTATACTCAATGACCGCGTACGAAAGCAACCAAGCGGGGTGTACCCTAAGAGTGCGCATGTGCGAGTGTGTCGTTTTCAGTTAATTTTATCCTTGTACATGTCAATGGTTATCTAAGTTGATTTTAGGTTAAACATCCATTCTTGTCATGCATACCTATTATCAAACATCTAACAGTTATATTTTTGCGGAAAATAAATTGCGGAAATTAAATTACAAGGCGTCGGGTATTTACATCGCCAAAAGCAACCCTTTGAAATTTAAATGCGGAAAATAAATAAAGCTATAAAAATAGTCCTAATTATCTATTACATTCCGGGAACAAATACAATATGAATAAAATGGATCGCGTGCGGGAAATTAAATCGAGTGCGAGTTCTAGGGTTTTGACCCTTTGTTAAAGAAAGAAAGATTTTTTTGGGTTATTTTTGACTTTTAAGAAAGAAACTATCCTAAATTAATTATTAAATTAATAAACTAATTAATTAATTAATGAAAATAATATTTTTGGATTTTTGTGTTATTTAAAGAAATAGAAATAAATTTAATAAATGTTAATAAAACCTAATTGTCTAAGTTAATTTTAATTATTGCAAAATATATTAACAGTTATTCCCAATTAAAACTAAATTAATTAAATTAATATTGTTAACAAAAATAAAATACTAAAATTTAATTTAATAAATAAAACATTTTTTTGGTTTTAATTTTATGAAAAAAAAGTTTGATTGGTTAATTAAATATAAAAATATAATAAAAATAAATAATTAAAACAAAAAAAAAGAAATATAAAGAGTTAAGGGGTGGGCCTGATTAGGAGGTCTGAAAAGCAAGTTCCATGGCCCAATTGTGTTGGCCTGGCTGACTTTTTAAGATCCAGCGTGTGCACTTTGACTAGGTAGCATGGTAGACGTTCCATCTGGATCACCAGATCTGGCCTGGGGCCATCTGGCAAGTGATTGAGTGAGGGAGTATGATGTACCACGCACTTGGATTTGCACTAGATAACCTGTAGAAAAAATATAACAAAACATTTGGAGGACTTGGGATTCGAACACAGGTCCTGTACGTGACTGCCAACTCCCCTTTCCACTAGGCCAACGCGCTTCAATTGTTAATGTATTAAGAATAAAACATAATATGGGAAAACACGTTAATATGCCAAAATATAAAAAAAAGTGCGCGGAGATTTGAATTGGCCAAAGGGGGATTGACGCATCATCGTCTTCTTCCTCCAACCCTGTAACTTTACCTGCGGATTTAGATCCGCAGCTAAATTCGCAGGATGTTCCAAAAATCAATTCTAGGCCATAAAAATTAAATCCAAACGCATGGTTGAGTTCATCCTTCCCTTCCAGTCACGTCCATGGCCATCAATGGAGTTAATTTTTCCTTTAAAAGAAACGCCCAAAAAAATAACCACGAAACCCTAGGTTCGGCTATGGGGTTACAGATCAGATAAATGCAATTGGATGATATAGAAAGCTTGGAAATTTGATGAGGATCATGAATATGCAAATGGTTTGGGTAAAAGATACAGAAATAAGGATGTACGAATTCAATAAAGAAGCTATTTTTCGTGACTCTTACAATGCTTTTGGACGTGTATGAGAGCTTGTTAGGGGTTGGTTCTGACTCAGTGAATCTCCAGCAATTGATTGATGTTGAGTTTTGCTTCTGAATTTGCCTCCAAGGATGATTTCAATTTCACACTTTTTGTCAATTTTTGCAAGTTTGGTTCTTGGTGTTCTTGCAGCCTCTAGGTCTCAATTTCGTGTGCCTTGACTTGTATATGTAATATGCAATGTATTAGGTTAACATTTGTGGATTGAATCCTTGCACATCAATGCCATGGGATTTGATTTGATCCACCATTAAAGACTTGCCAATTTTGTCAAAAACTCAATATTTTTGCACATGGAATACTTGATACGAGTTTGATCATGATATTGATGATGATTAAGTCCTGAAAATAGAAAAAGATCTCATGTAATCAAGTTTTGGGATTTTATTTGATTTAAATTGATTTAAAATGAAATAATTCAATAAAAAATCAAATAAAATAATAAAATTGATAAATGGACACAAGGCTGAAGCTAGGACACGTGTGTAATGTGGCAAGATCAAATCAAGTGGAAAAGAATGGGCCTATTTGACAAAATTTGGAGTTTTGGGGATAGTTGACTTTTGACAATTTTGCAAAAAGGCCCAACTTCAACAATTCATAAATTCTTCAATTTTTAACTTTTGGAAGTGTTCTTGGACTTTTTAGAAAGCTTGAGCTGTCTGCTAACCAACCCTTTTGTTCTCATTGCATTTTGATTTTCCATGCTGAAGTTATAAGCTTTGGAAAAAAGGTGTTTTTGTTGACTTTCAAAAATGACCTATAATATCCAAAATTTTAACTTCTTGTGAGTGCATTTTATGATCTTGGGATATGAATATGGATTGTATGAAATTTCATCCTATTCAAAATGAGCTTTGGATGGGTCATTTCTCATAAAGTATGAGAAAGTTATGCTTGGTAAAAGTTGAGTCAACTTTTCCTACAAAACCCTAATTTAGCAACTTTTGAGTCTTGATGAATTTTGAGCAATCCTTGATGAATCATGATCAAACCTTGATAAAATGATGAAATATCCTTCAAAATGATAATGTTGGCAAAAAATCTTGAAGTTTGACTATTTGTAGGTCACAGTTAACTTTTGCCCTAGCATAGTCGATTTTTGGACCCTTTGAGCAATTGACTGAGCAAACTTCCTCACGAAGGCTTGAAATTTGCCATGGATGACATTGAGAACCTATTAGGACATTGGGGAGCACTTGAGGTCATTTGGACTCCAATATCTTGATGCAACACAAAACCTTAATTTGGGAGTTGACTGCCTTAGGAGATGATTTGTCTGACCCACTCTTGAGCAAACTTGAGCAACTTGGAGATTTTTCTTGCAATGTTTTGAGAAATATGAGAGGGCAAATTTTGGGGTACAACACATGGTATAGAGAAGCTTCCAGGGTCTTTCAGCTTAGGAGGCATCTTGTTTTGGATAATTACGCTACATTCTGCTGTAAGCGTGACTGTTTCGTTATCTTCTAGCTTTTTCTTGTTAGATAAGATTTCCTTGAGGAATTTGGCATAGGAGGGAATTTGAGTTATGGCTTCTGTGAAAGGAATTGTTATATTAAGTTTTTTCAGAAGTTCTACGAATTTTTTAAATTGCCCTACATTCTTAGGTTTGGCTAATCTACCAGGAAATGGGATTTGGGGTTTATAAGGCGGTGGAGGCACATAAGGTTTTTCTTTTTCTTTTTATTTTTCTTTGGCCTCTCCTCCTTTATCTTCTTCATCTTCCTCTGGTTTCTCCGGTTGATTTTCCTTCTCAGTTGGTGTTTCAGACCTTTGATACATACTTTGATTTGACAGTCTTAGGTCAGGCGGTCCATCTAACTCGGTTCCACTTCTTAATATGACGGCATGAGCATGCCCCTTCGGGTTAGGTTGTGGTTGACCGGGAAATGTATCAGCCGGTGCAGCTGTAGGTGCTTGTTATTGAGCCACTTGAGAGATTTGGGTTTCTAACATTTTATTGTGAGTGGCCAAAGCATCTATTTTGTTTGCTAATTGTTTTATCTGCTCGTTAGTGTGTATGTTCTGATTTTGGATGTCTTTGTTTGTTTGCGCTTGGGTAGATATGAAGTTCTCCATCATCAATTCTAAGTTTTATTTTATAGGCGCACTAGGAGCATTTGCAGGAGGTTTCTGATATCCAGGTGGCACGGCAGGTGCTTGGTTTGGAGCATACAACGCATTGGGGTTTTTATATGATAGATTTGGGTGATTTTTCCATCCAGGGTTATATGTGTTTGAGTAAGGGTTTCCTTGAGCATAACTCACTTGGTCAGTTGGAGTTCCTGCCAAGATCTTACATTCGGTAACTAAATGTCCAGGTACTCTGCATATTTCACAATTGGGAGTTATAGCAGCCACGGTGGCTGGAGGTATTGCGGTCAAATTATCTATCTTTAGGGTGAGGGCATCTACCTTAGCATGGACACTGTCTAGGTCGCTTATCTCATACATGCCTCCTTTTGTCGGTGCTTTCTCTGCAAGACCTTTGTCTGCGTGTCCTCTTTCACTTCCCCACTGATAGTGGTTTTGAGCCATACTTTCTATTAGAGCATAGGCAGCGGTGTAGGATTTGTCCATAAGTGCACCACATGCGGCAGCGTCTATCGTTAATCTTGTATTGTAAAGGAGACCATTATAGAAGGTATGGATAATCAACCATTATTCCAAGCCATGATGTGGGCATAGTCTCATTAGATCCTTATATCGTTCCCAAGCATCGAAAAGGGATTCATTCTCCTTTTGTCTAAAATCGCTTATTTGAGATCTTAGCATAGCTTTTTTGCTTGGCGGGAAATACCTTGCAAGAAAGACTTTCTTCAGCTCGTCCCATGTAGTGACTGAGTTTGCGGGTAGAGATTGGAGCCAGGCTCTTGCTCTGTCTCTTAGAGAAAAAGGGAAGAGACGAAGTCTTATTGCCTCTTGACTGACCCCATTGTTTTTAATTGTATCTGCGTACTGTAGAAATATTGATAAATGAAGATTAGGGTCTTCCATTGACCCACCATAGAACTGGTTCTGTTGTACGGCAGATAACAAAGAAGGTTTCAGTTCAAAGTTGTTAGCCTCGATTGGAGGAGCAGCAATGCTATTGTGCGGTTCATCTTGTGAGGGAATGGCGTAGGATTTGAGTGGTCGCGGAGCAGGATTGGCAACCATTTCTTTGGTTGGTCGAGAAATATGAGGTTCAAGTGATTTGCGAGGTTGAGTGTTATGCAAGAGATGATACTCTTGAATGTGGCGTCTAAGTCTGAGATAACGCTCGATATTCTTGATTTGTATGTATAATGGCTCGCCTTGCGAACGAGTGTTTGGCATACAAATAAGAAAAGAAAAGAAAAGAAATAGAGAAGAAAAAGAGAGGTTTTTGCTCTAGTCTCTACTGCGTAACAAAAGATTAGAGATATCGACTTAAATCAGTCCCCGACAACGGTGCCAAAAACTTGATCGGGATTATACTTATGTATCCAATGATTCGGACTGCAAGTGCACAGTTTTATCGTGCAGTTTTAAAAGATATCGAACCACAGAGACTGATGAATCGATCTAGCGTCTTCTATTGTTACTTCTAAAATCTAAAGATAATGAATATTTGATTGGGTTGTAGGGAAAACTAAATACTAAATTAAGTTAGATTTTTAATAATCAATGAGCGTAATTACCAGTATGCAATAGTCGAACCTCGTGAACAAGCGACCTGTTGGGTGTCTTTATATTTTCAAAACAGCTTTCAGTAAAACTTATTTAGTTTAAAAACCCTCGTCTCACACTGTCGTTTTGTTGATCTAGGCTATGTAGTTAAGTCCTAACGTACGCTTTCGCCATCCCGCAGGAGTTAAAAACACTTTTTGAAAACTAAATAAAATCTTAATTAACTTTAAAGTGCTTCTGCTGTATTTTAAGCCAATGCCTAATTACTACTGTCCAGTTAAAAGATCTCAAACTTCCGCTTTATTGACCCTAACCTCTATCTGTTTTTTACTTCCGTAACAAAACAATTTAATGATTAAAAATAGTAACTTAGGCCAGAAAAGAAAGTTTTGTAGTAATAATAATCCCAACTAAGTTACTCGTTCCCTTGGTTGAGTGACTTTACATATCGGTATAGGAATTCTAGCCTAACATAATATCAGACCAAATCACAGAATATTTTAAGAGACAAACGAAAATAAACATAATTATATTGATTAAAAGCAATAAGAATTCGTAACATAAACCTGGTAATAATTCTGAAGATATAAGCACTCCTGCATAAATTGTAGGCTTTGCTTCGATCGGAGAATATATTTAACCGTACAAAGAAAATAATGCTGGAAGAAATATAGAAATAACTGGGAAATAAAATAATTCTGAAAGGAATATTCACTCAAAGTAAATATAAAATCTCCAAAGTTTCTGCCCAAAAAGAAGAACTTTTTCTCGTATGGTCCAAGGCTCTATTTATAAGTCTTGTGTGATCAGTTGTTCTCGAGAATGTAGGAACAGTTATTCTTCCTTTGAGAAATAATAGGGCCATTAATTTGTTATGTTCCCTGGTGCTTTGACTGAATGGGTCAGATAATATAGGTTTTTGTTGGATTAGCTTTGAATGCGTTTATGTCCATTGGATGCGAAGAAAGTGGGGAAAGTGGCCTTGTGACGTTCGTCACGTCCAAGTGACGATAGTAACTTGGTCATTCTCAATGTGTGACGTTCGACATGACTTCCTTGACGATCGTCAAGGTCTTCTTCATGGTGGGCCACGTGCTCACATGCTTAATGGGGTTGAGCTCATTTCTTCTCCTTTGGCCTTTTTGCTAGTTTTGCACCTCTTTTTTCTTCATTTCTTCCAAAGTGTTCAGCTTAATGCATATCTGCAAAAATAGAAAAATACCTGCATAATACTTATAAAATAATTTAATTTAAACTAAAGTATGAGAAATATTTTGTGTATATCAAGCCAGAAATATCACATATTTGTGCGTCATCAATGACACCGCTCAGCGGCCCTATATTCTCCTCGATTCAACACAAGGGATACCAGTACCAACAATTGTGTCTCACTAACGTAGCCATTGCTTCAACCCTATCGATCTACGCCGTACAGTTTCCACAATCTATTGCTACTTACCTAATGATGTTCCCAGATCCGGGTAGAGGATCAATATAAACCCAAACAAGGACCCATAAATATAAAGCAAACAAATCAAACAGTGAAAGCAATTTAAATGTGATCTAGCTCTAAGGGGACCCCGCTTTTAAGTATACTCCCCAGCAGAGTCGCCAGTTCTGTAATATGGTGAGAGAACTGGCTTGGGTGTTTTGCGTTTTATCGCAATTATTACGGATAACAAGAGTCGCCACTGACTTTTCTTTTATCCAATAAAGTAAAGGGTGAAAAGAACAGGAAATACCTTTTGAGATATTTTATTGAGTTCAGGGGTAGGTTATGAAAAGGGAAGGTGTTAGCACCCTTTTCATCCGTAGTTATCTACGGGCTCTTAGTTGCTAGCTCACTTTGAAAATACTTTGTTTGAAATGTGTATGTGGTTTGTTTGAAAGTATTTTTTAAAAGTGCCTTTGTTTAGGTGAACTTTGTAATGATTCTCATCTCTATAAGAATGCATACAAAGTGTTGACTTTTGAAAATATTTCATGGAAAAGTATTGGTGTTTTTGAAAAATGTTTTGAAATTTTGTGAGCAAGAAACTACGAGCGTTCTACCTACTCAAAAAGTCTTAGTTATTTTCCTCCTACTTTAGATGTTGCTATCTTACCATTGATTGGTAAGAAGCCCTATCATTGGATGTTAAGGGACGGGCGTGGGTCATCGTATAGTCATAGAAGGCAACATTGTAGGATACCTTAGCAATTTGTCGTAAGGGTCTAAGATCATTTACCAAAGTCAACATTGAAGGGTCATAGAGAGACTATGATCTTGTATTCGAGGGTCTTTGTTAAAGCATCCCACGTTCGAGGGAAATGACTATTTATTTAAGGCAACAAAGTGGAGTTAACGCTAGAGGTGCAAGTGTGCAAGTGTTTGTTTTTCATGAATTATTTTGTCTTGAATTAGAGTTTTCTAGTCATTAATTTTATCTTACCATACACACCCTAATTACTAGCATTTTATATAAAAGCGGTAAACTATGGAAAATAAATGTCCTACGCTATTACATTATTTAGGGAATGGGTATTCAAATTTATAAATGGGGGGTGGAAAGCAATAAAAGCCCTAATTGTTACAACCATATTGAATAGCAATGAAGGAAAATATATGGAAAATATAAAAGCAGTGTAAAAAGAAAGGAAACAATATTTTTATCCATTATGTGTCGACACATGCATCTTTGCATCGACACATAACTTTTCCTATTCCTGTAAAACCAAAATCAACTCAGTATGAGTCGATACATAAAGGTATGTGTCGACTCATTTATTATTTGTGTCGACACATTCTTGTTTTTTTCGACTCATACACCTTTAGTCTTTCTATTTTTGGGTCTGGGTAGTAGTATGTATCGACTCATAATGTCTTGTGTCGACTCATGCCTGGTTCTGTAACTAAAATGTGTCGACTCATACTGCAATATGTTGCCTTGAACATTGTTCTATTGTGTGTATAGGTTAGTTCTCAACACAGTATTGACAAGAATGAAAAGCAAGGAAATGGTTAGCTATAAAAGGAAATAGTTACTACATCTATCTTCAACAATGGATTACTAATAATGTTTGAAATGAAAAGTTCAAGGTCAAGAAAACTTACCTTGAAGCTGAAATTTGTATTTTGAGTTTGAACTACTGTGTTGGATATTTTTAAGCTTAGGAAATGGTAATAGTTATGTTACAGAAGTTGTTCTTATGTTTGAATAACTTTTATATGAGGTATATGAAGTATGTGAATGGTTTGTTCAATAAACGCATGAGGGAATTATGAGTTGGGTATTCAAAATCAAAAATGACACAAAGATGGAGGTTTTGTGAAATTTCTAGCTTGAGGGAGTTTGAGGGTGTTTTTATGCTTGTAATCTCATCCCTTATGTTGCAAATAGTGTGTGTTTATAGGCAAGAGGTTTTTAGTGTTACAACAACTCAAAAATTGAATTTCCATGTTTTGGCAACTTTACTTGTTTTTGAAGCAAAGTGAAAAACATCTTCCCAAAGCTTGTACCATGCTATTGTAGAGTGGTTGAACTTTTAACATCCTTGCTTCTCATCTTGTATATGAAGTTTGTGTAGAAAGAACAGGTCCAATGCTCAAGGATAGTGGACTTTGTGATTAAAGCCACTTTTCCAAAATGGAAGTGTGAACTTTCTTTCAAAAACGGAATGATCAATTGGATAATGGTTCAAACACTTGGATTATAGCTCAATCATTTGTGTAAGCATTCTATTATGGAGTGAAATGCAAGTTAGAAGCCTGCAAAGTGGGATTTGTACGACATGCTTGAAGATTGAATCAAGTGTTCTTCACAAATTTGCCTTGTAAATCAAGAATGAATGTCCAACTTCTTGCCTTCGATTCTCTCAACTCAAAAATGATCTTAATGAATTCTTGGACATTTTGGAAAGCTTGCAATATCCTATACAATCTTCATGCTAGGAATTTTTGAAGAATCACTTTGGAACCATGTGAAACTTAGCCAAGAAGCTAGGTCAAAAATCTGTTTAACTAGGGCAAAATTTCACTAAGTGTTTTTGTTTCATGGACATGTCTTTATGAATTTATAACTTAAAATCCAAGCATTTCTATAAATAGTTCTGTCCTACAATGTTTTAGATCTCATTAAGATCTACAACTTTCATGTTGAAAGTTTTCCTTGAATCATCTTGCATCATGGTGAAATTTTGGTACAAAGTCATGAAAAAAGGTTAACTTTCCAACACTTAGAAACATTTGTAAGTCTTAGAATTTTGACTTTTCAAAGATAAATTTTAATTTTTTAATTTCTTGATGAAAAATCTTCATATTTTGACATGTCTGATCTTAAGAAGACAAAGGATGTTGTTTATTATGGGAAATCCAAATAGGAGATTTTGAGGGATCCAATTCTACTAGGTTAATGAATGTTATATCAGATGGGATCACTGAACGTGTCATTGTGTGTTACTCATTGGAGGTTGCCCGTGCAAGTGTAATCAGTTTAGTTATAGTGGATTAAGTCCTTGGATAAGGCGAAATCATCCTTGCGTGGGTGGACAAAAGTAGCCTAGTTAACGACGAAACTGCATAAAATACGTGTGTCCTTTTATCTTTATTATCCTTATATATATTATCATTTGAGTGCTCATATTTTCTAAAGGGGAATGTTTTCTATGAATACAATTTAATCCCCCCTTTATTGTGTTTTCTCTACCTTCTATTGGTATCAGAGCCCGACTCTGTTATTGATTTAAGAATCAAACACTTATATGTAACGCCTGGTATTTAATTATTTATTTAATTAAATATTTTTGAATATTTTATTTTATTAATTCAAATTTTTATCGTCGAAGTCAGAATTATTTTATTAAGTTGGAATAATAATTAATCGGATTTAATTTGGTGGAATTAAGTTAAAGTGTTATTTTATTATTAAGCTTAAATGTAACATTGGGCTTAATTGGTGGTGGTGTGTAGTAATTAGAGGGGTATGTATTTTTTAGGCCCATTTGAGTTTTTAAGATTAAATAAAATATACTTATTATATTGGAAATAGAAGTAGAGAAGAATAGAAGAGGGTTTTGTTATCAGGAAGAGAAAAAGAAGAGTAAAATAGGGTTTGGAGGAAGAGAAGAAGAACAAAGGGAAATCTCTTCAAGTGCCATTTCCCCCAAAAAATTCGGTTGAAGTCTCTAAGAGTTGCTCCTAATCCGAGGTAAGGGTGGGGTTCTGACTCTATAATAGGGTGTATAAATAATAGTATGTGAATTTGGGTTATGAATATTATTTTTAGTTGTGTTTTAAATTGGTATAATGATGAACTTGAGAGATGATTTAGGACCTAATATAATTATTTATACACATAAATAAGTGCCTTGGTATTTTCCTTGCAAAATTTCATATTTTGTATACTGTAGCAATAAAGAAAAAAACAACGTTTTAAGGCATATTGTTGTATCCCAAAATTTTCCCTCCCATATTTATCAATACATTTCAAGTGAGGTCTTCAAATTGCTCAAGGAAATCCAAGAGTTAACCAGACAAACTCTCTCCTAAGGCTGTCTACCTCAAATTAGGGTTTCATGTTGCATCAAGATACTTGAGTCCAAAGGGTCTCAAATGCTAACCATTGTCCTAATATTTTCTCAAGATCATCCATGTCAAATTTCAAGCCTTGTAGAGGAAGTTTGCTCAGTCAATTGCTCAAAAGCCTGGAAATCGATTGTGTTAGGGCAAAAGTCAACTGTGGCCCACATACAGTCAAACTTCAAGATTTTTGGTCAACATTCTAATTTTGAATTATTATTCATCATTTGACCAAGGGTTGATCATGATTCCTCAAGGATTGCTCACAATTCATCAAAACCCAAAAGTTGCTAAATTAGGGTTTTGTAGGAAAAGTCAACTCAACTTTGACCAAGCATAACTTTCTCATACTTTAGGAGAAATGACCCATCCAAAGCTCATTTTCAATAGGGTGCAATTCCCTATAATTCATCTTCATCTCACAAGTTCAAAATATGAACTCATAAGAAGTTATGAATTTGGACATTATAGGTCATTTTAAAAAGTCAACAAAAATACCTTTTTTGTCAAAGCTTCACACATGAACATTGAAGACTCAATTGAGATGAGACCAAAATGGTTGCTTAGAGGACATCTTAAGCTTTCTAAAAAGTCTAAGAACACCTTCAAAGAGTCAAAATTGAGGAAGTTATGCATTGGTGAAGTTGACCTTTTTGCAAAATTGCCAAAAGTCAACTATGCCTCAAATTGCAATTTTTGCTAAATGGGCCTAACTTTTTGCACTTTTTTTGAGTTGGTAGAATGATCCACGAGTCCTAACTATTACCACTTGTCTTTATCTTATTTTTATTATTTATTTTGATTTTTATTTGAATTAAATCAATTTAAATCAAAACAAATCATAGAAAATCCAAATCATTGAAATCTCAAGATATTGTGCATGTTTCGGGTTCTATATCTAGCTAGCAAAAGATTGAAATCGTGAAAAGCCTTTGTGTGCACAAAAAGATTGGTTTTGACCTATTTTTAGAAAGACTTTCAAGTGAATCAAATCCAAATCAAAAGCTATAATGGAGGAAGATTGAGAGTATAATTTTAAACCTAATTCAGTCCTTGGTATATAGTATACAATTGCAGACCTAAAACACAAGGCAAGAGAGGCGCACAAACTCATAACAAACTTGAAAAAATCAAAGAAAAGTGGTGATTCAATTTTGTACTTGCTGGCACTTTCAAGGTCCCCTAGCCATCTAATTCGATCTGGGATCACAAGCGAGCTATACCAATCAAGAACAAGCCTTTTTCAGCGCTAAAAACCACTGTAAGTCATTCACGACATTAAACTTTTTTTGAAATCGAATTGCATGATTCTGGCACTTATAGCATGAAATACTTGTATATTCTTGATCCTTGGAACATTTGCAAACTATCTGTAACATTCATTTGCATTTTTATGGATTGTATCAAGATTTTCCCTTGTTAGGGTTTTATGCTTCGTTTTAGGATCTTTTTACACAGGTAAACTTGGCCTTCAAGAAGGGCACCATCGTGCTCAGCAGGCCAAGACGAATCAATCCATGGCATTAGATTTTATTTATCTTGCTTGTGTTTGATTTTGGAAGTTACAGGGTTTGTAGTGATGGATGTTGTCCGTATGTAAAAGTCTTTGACTTTTACCAACGGAGAGAGGACAGGGATGACTAGCGTGGCACCATGGGATTGGTTCATTTGAATTCTGGCGCAATTTTTTTTTATTTTCCCCACTAATTCTCATTATTATATATTATCTATTGTTTTCATTCTATATACAAGAAGCGCGTGTAGCTCAGTTGGTAGCCAGGTGATGGAAAATGCTTTGGGGCCTGGGTTCGAATCCCAGGTCCCCCCAATTATTTCATATTATTTTTCTTTCAGTGATCAGACACGTGCACGAGTGGGATGACCACCATGGTCCATCATTACCCAGCCTGCCAAGTGTCCAGATGGCCAGATCTGAAGGCCATCAGATGAAGGAGCACCAAAGGCCTTGGTCAAAGCAAAGCATGGGATCTTGGAAGTCAAACGTGGGTCAATTATTTTGGGCCCAGAAGCTGATATTCACACCCCTCCAAAATTACTTTTTCAGGCCCATTTTCTATTCTCTTTTCTTTTTTATATTTCCTTATTAATTTATTATTTTATTTTTACTAACACAAATTAATTTTCTTTTATTCAAAAAATCACAAAAAATATGTTTTTCACCCAATTAGATTTAGGACATTTTTTTATATACAAAAATTAATTGAATTAGATTATTTAATTTTAGGTCACTTAAACTATTTTGTAAATAAATTAAAAAACAATTAGAACAATTAGGTTTTTTATTTCTAACTTAATTCTATTTTTATTTTTCTTAAAATAACCAAAAAATACAAAGTAGGCCATGTAAATTATTTTCTTAATTTAATTAATTTAATTACTAATTAATTTTGTATTTAATAAAAAATCTTATTCTTTTTCTTAAATAATTAAAAATAACAAAAAATAATAGTTTCTTTCTATTAGGTTAGACGGGGTTAAAACCCTATTTCTTTTATCGTTCTCGATTCATCGCGCTTTATTTTATTTTTTACCATATTGATGTAATTGCTCACAAGTTGTAATAGATTAATTAGGACTTTTACTTTCATTTATCTCTTTTGTTTTATGGGTTGTTTTTGGCTATGTAATTAATACCTGAAGCCTTGTAATAGCTTAGCTTTACTTTCCGCACTTTAAATTCCGCAACCTATTAACTGTTAGATGTGTGAATAATAGGGATGCATGACAAGAATGTATGATTAACTTTAAAACGGTTAGCAAACCCTAAATATGCAAAGATAATAAACTTGAAATTAAATCACTCGCACATGCGCACTCCTAGGGTATACTCCCACTTTGGTTTCCTTCGGTAGACGGTCATTAAGTATACGTTATTTTAGTGGTCGCCCTTCTGTTTAAAAGATCAAAGTTGCCTCGGAAAGGTTGCCTCGGAATAGTTGCCTCGAATATTGATCTTAAGACATTAGGGTTATTACTAAGACGTCGTAACATTGCTTTAATGATCGTACGTCCCTTTTCGAATTGACCCTCAAAGCTCCAATGACGGTGTTACTTACTCACTAATAGTGGGATAGTGTTGTCTAAAGCAAACGAACATAGAACAATTATTTTTTCGAGTAGGTAGATTAGTTCTTAAGTACTTGTTCAAAACAAACGAACTTTTTACACTTACACTCCTTTTCAAACAAAGTTTTCAAAACAACTTCGTAACACTCTTGAAGACAGAAGAAAGGGTTAAATCGAAGTCAAGCAAAAACTTTTCAAATCACACAAACACAGAAGCAATTTCAAAATGATGAGCAAGTACCTAAGAGCCCGTGGAAAACCACAGATAGAAAGGGTGCTAATACCTTCCCTTTCTATAATCTACCCCCCGTACTCAGAAAATCTCGAAAAAGGAATTTTTCTGTGCTTTTTTCCTTTCCTTGTTGGATAAAATAAAAGTCGGTGGCGACTCTTGCTTACCGCGACATTTTGCAAACACAAACGCAAAACCAAACCAGCATTTCCAAAATAGTTCCGGTTCTGGCACCATATCACACGTATGTTTCTTTTTTTTATACAGTAGCGCTTAGAATTAATTTATAATAGCTACTAATTTGCATACTGTAGCGTTAGAAGGAATAAAGTATTATATAGAAGACACATTGCTTTGTATTCCTATAGCGCATGAGATGAAAAGAAGTAGTAACTTTAAGGCACATATTTTGTAATACTAGCATTTAGAAGTAACAAGTAATGACTTGTTTTGGCTTACTGTGGCGAGAATTAATAATGTAGCATTTAGTAACCTTTGTTTTGGCTCACTGTAGCAAGTAAGAATGAAGTAGTATATTTAAATGGCACTTAGAAGTAACTAAGTAATGACTTATTTTGGCTTACTGTGGCGAGGATTAATGAAGTGGCAATTGGTATTACTTATTTCGCTACTGTAGCGTTATATTAGGAAGTAGTATATTTAATAGGCATATGTTTGTAATACAATGGCACTTAGATATAATACTTAATGTTTATTGGCATACTGCATCAATGTTTATAAAGTAGCCATTGGAGGTACTGTGTACATGATGTAGCATTGAAAAAAAATTGAAGTAGCATTGAAAGGCAGTAGTATGAGTGCTTGCTGTAGCATAGAAAAGGAGTAATATGTGAATGCAATTGATTGCTACTGTAGCGGAATTTGAGAATTAATATTTAATAGCAATTGCATACTGTAGCACAAAAGGAATTAATATTTAATGGCATTTGGTACACTGTAGCTACTACGTTCCGGTTTAAAAATATAAATTATTTAATAATAATGATTTAATATCTTTAATAAATAATTTTGTAGGATTTATAAAGTAGAATTAATAGAATTTTTGGCCGATAAATAATTAACCAATTTTAGCCAAAATAGTCTGAACAATTATGCGATTTATTGTAGTAATTTTGGTTGATCTGTTGGATGGCATTTTTGTTGAAAAATGTGAATTTCCAGGTGATTTCATCGCCTCTATTTATGGGAAAATATTGAGTTGCAGGCTTATGGCCAACATTGAATTAAGTTGAATTATTGTTGTTGTTGTTATTACGTTCATGTCGTTAATGCATACATAGCATATCATGTTGGAGCTGATGCTCGTCAAGTTGGCCTGGATTGGCAAATATAAAGTTGAAGGCTTATGCCTTGTTGATGCCTCTATTTATTGGCAGATTTTTAAGTTAGGAGTTCTTCTCCATTGGTACCACATGCATGTGCATAAAAATGAGTCGCATTTCATGTTGCATTCTGAGTTGTCGTGTGGATGAATTAATTATGTTGAATGTTGATAAAAATTTGTGAAGTGGTGAGTTGTATGATCTAATAATAATATATTATTTATTGTATATCCGATTATATGGTTCGATATCTCATCCCTTTTGTTTGAATGTTGCCCTCTGTTGGTAATGTGCAGGTAATCAAGAAGGTTAGTTGTTACCCTTGTTAGTTCGAGTCGGTGTTGTCGCTCTGATACGTAGCACTCGGGGGGATGAACGCATGTTTTCTTTATTGTTGATTTTCATTATGTTGCTGAATTTTTAAGTTGTTTTCATTAAAGACTTGTTGTCTTAAAGTTGTTTTGAGTTGGATAAGATGTTACGGTGTGTTTAGTTGAATTTTGTGAATCCGCTGCATAGTAATGAAAGTTGTTTTTATTTTTAAAGTTTAATCAGGTTATTATCGGTTCATCCGAAATTCATGTGTTATGTATCTGAACTATAGATGATTGAATATCGTAGTTTTAAGTTAAAAATGTAGCATTCCATTTGTTTGTTGGAAATTTTTATAACTATGATTTTTATTTAACTAGTTGGGTAGAAATGGGGTGTTACATTATACGTGTAGAGAGATCCAGTTAGAGAAAATTCTATACCTTCATGCTACTCTAATGATTGAAAGCTTTTCTGATTCAAAACCCATTCTGTAGAGGATTCAAAACTCTAGGCAAGAATCTGAAAGTATGAAGGCAGAATCCCTGAAATAAGTTCTCAGGATTCTGAAGGCTCAAGTACCTGATGGAAAGGGATTTCATATTCTCATTTAATAGAGGTTTTCAATTATAAGAAAAGCTCACCAATCATCAGTCCAGATCATCAACTAAAGTTGTCTTTCAAACAACCGCTGCAAGCTAAAATGGATCCAATCAATGTCATATCTGGAAGATCCATAAATAACTCTAATAATACCAAAGCTTCACAAAATATGTCTTAAGAAATCAGATGGAGGGGTCGCCTGGAAGATTTGAAGAAATGTTGTGCAGTAGGATTGGAAGTCAAGAGGAAAAAATTCCATCCACCAAGGAGCAAATCAAAACAGACCATCTTTGAAGCATATGGAAACTACTATAAAAATATGAAGAAAGTAAATCAGCTACTGAAGAACAAGAAGTGAAGAAATTAGAAGATGTTCATCCAGAAGTTTCTTATTTTCAAGCTCTGAAGAAGGCATAGCTACTCAAAGAAATCTGCTCAAGGGAAGTCAACAAGATAGGAAGATTCAAGCCCGTTATTCAGATGAAATGTCTTGTAGTGTGCATAGGAAGATTACATCAAGACAAGAAGACTGCAGTTGTAGGGAACCATCTTAATATAATGAAGTCGTTGCTAAAATTCCAAGAAGCAAGGAGATCAGAAAAAGGCATCTCGGGATAAAGAATGGAATCTGGATATACAAGAGGAATACAACAAAAAGAATGATCAAAATCAAGCTTAAATGAAGGTAAACTCGTCACAAGAAAACCCCAGGTTAGTATTTACACACCTTCAAAACAAAGTACTGATAGATACTTTTACCAACCAGAAGATATCCTGCTCATGAAATATCAGTTGTTTAAATTATTGTATGATAAGACTTTGTTCAGTATCTTTGAGTTTTGTCAACTTGTTAATGTTATTTTATTTTTACAAACTCTCCTTATCAACCCATCCTTAGCATTAATGTATGTTTAGTTACTTTTTGTTGTACCCCAAAATTTGCCCTCTCATTTCTCAAGAATTTTCTCACAAGATCTTTATTGGTTCAAGACTGCACAAGGTTTGATCAGCTCAAGATACCTCCTCAAACACTGATGACTCAAAACTAGGGTTTGAGTTTGCATAAGTACAATTGGACTTTTAATGCCCCATATTGTTTCCATGAATCATATTGGGCTCTCAAGCATCAGGTCGAAGATGGAACTTTTGAATCCTCGAAAGGAGGAAGAGGAAACTGTCAAAAGGGCAAAGCAGATAAAAAAATGTGTGTAGTTGCAGATAACCATGTCAAATTCAAAATCTGGTTCAGGCTGTTTGAACCACATGACTGATCGAAAGGAGTAGTTGGAATATTTTGACAAGTCAAAGAAGAGGAAGCTTGCTTCGATCCCCAAGCTTCAACTGGGCAATAGCTTCCTTCAAACAACCTGCTTCAATCCACCTCTAAACCCTTTGACACAGATATTTTTGGCACTATGAATTACAATTTATCACACCACATAATTCATTGTGTCTAAACAATCTATATTCATCATGGTTCTTAGTCTTCTGAATACTTAGACCTGCACTCCCTTCGTCATGATGTCTGCAATCTGATTCTCAGTTCTGCAGTGTTCCAAATTCAACTTCCCATATGCTACTTGCTCTCGTAGATAATGGAACCTCATTTTGATGTGCTTGCTTTGACCATGTACTATTGGGTTCTTCGCCAAATTGATAGATGACATGTTATCTATCTTCATGCTTGCTTCGATCCACAAGCTTCGCCTGGGCAATGGCTTCCTTCGAGCAACCTGCTTCGATCAACTGCTAAACCCTTCGACACACATAGTTTAGACACTATGAATTACAATTTAACAAAAACTTGCTGATAATAGTTCATTGCAAGAAGAAGGTACTGGCAACATAGTCTTTCAAATGAGTAATGGAGGAAAAGTTATGATTAAAGATGTGCTCTATGTACCTGGAATAAAGTGCAACTTGCTAAGTGTTGGACAACTAGTTGAAAGAAGTTTCTCAGTTGTCATGAAAGATGGAGTTTTGAGATTGTTCGACACCAAGAATAATTTGATCTTAAAATCTCCTTTATATAAAAACAGGACATTTAAGACAATGATCAATTTGACAAAAGTTCAATGTTTGAAAATTATTCGACCACAAGGATAGTTGGTTGTGGCATTTGAAATTTGGACATTTGAACTATTAACCACTTAATCAACTGATTACTCAAGATATGGTTACTGGTATTCCAAGTCTTGAGATGCCTGAGAAAACTTTATGAAGTATGTTTAGTAGGAAAGCAATCCAGAAATTCTTTCATTTCGACTATGCCAATGAGATCATATTCCATACTAAAAGTGGTACATTCAGATGAATGTGGTCCATTCTAAGAACATACAATTGGTGGAAACAAATATTGTTTTGTCTGCTGATGAGTTTGATCAAAAGTTGTGGATCTATGTGATCAAAACAAATGGATGGAGTATTCGACATCTTTAAGAGATTCAAGATGCTTGTCGAAAACCAGAGTAAGAAAAAGATCAAAGTTCTATAGATATTCAAGATCTTTGTAGAAGGAATCAAATTGAAGATAGAATTTTGAAGAACATTGATCAAACCTTTATGCCATGCTGCACAATCTTGTGTCGAATGCATTATTTCTTGCAAATATCATCATAATTTAATGCTTACACCCACTCTTGAGCTATTACCCAAGTTATCAAGCTATTGTCCAAAAGATATTTCCATTTATGGCATAAAGGCACCATTGTTATTCTTGAAAAGTAAGCTTGTTGGTACAAAACTTGTCTTGAACCCATACCTTTTTTGTTACTAATTTTACTCCACCATAAATTATGGAAATCAGCCCCTTTAAACCAAAAACTTTGGTACTTCATCTTGGGACCATGACATAACTTGATATTTGCAATCCAACCTAGCCATAAACTCCATAGTTTGTAAACCAAATCAACTTGTTCACAAACCTCTTGCCTATAAATAGAAGAAGCATTTGCAAGAGACAAAAAAATGAGGAGGAGAGAATAGGAGATTACCAGCCTTAGAATACTCCCAAAACTCTCAAAAACTTAGAACCTCCACACAAGCACAAAACTTGGCACATTCTAAATTTACACACAAAATCTCAAATCCCTTCGTGCGTTTTTTGGCCTTTCGATTCACTAAGCTTCCATACACGACATAGAAACTATCCCAGCCCTTAAACCACGTTTCTGTAACCATCCCATCATCATACACCATTTCCATTTTCTACCATTGCACCTTGACTTGGTTAGATTGATTCAGTGACTTTTAAAGCAAAGTAGTGATCCCAATAGCTCAAGGAAGGTCCCTGCAAGCTTAATCCATCATCAAGTCATTTCTGGAAGTCATACAGAGGTCATTTAATTTTCACTTCAAGAGGTATGATCTCTTAACTATGATATCTTGATACAAGCATTTTTAGCACATACAAATAAAAGAAAAGATGTAGATATCATATCTAGGAAGTTGACCATGCTCTTAGTTTTGATTTTTATTTCTTGTGTCTTAAGAATTTCAACTCTGACCAGTTAAGTCTTGATTTTGGTACCAAACAAAATCCGTGCTAACCTATGATCCATTGCTTTTTAAAATTACATAGTTAGATTCGTATTAAAATTTTGAGCAGGTTTGATGTTTATAAATTTTTATTTGGATGAGAAATGAAAGTTTTAGAAGGTTAACAATGGTGATATACATCCCTGCACGCGCGAAGGAAGTAGATGAAGCCATGTTCAAGTTTTCAAAAATGAGTTCATTTTATATTTAGTGCAAGTTGGATAACTAACGGATGAAACATGCCACCCCAGTGGTACAAACAGCGTGCGCGTAAGGTATTTATATATAAGGTCCTGGGTTCGAGCCCCAGCGAGACCTTTTGTATTTATTTTGTCATTTTTTCCAAACTAACATGCAGGTTTATAACATATTGAGTGTTGACTGTTTTGAATGGAAGGGGTGGAGAACCTAGGTTCAAACCTTGGTAGGCCCAAAACAAATTTTTACCACTTGTTTGTTTCCATTTTTTTTAACAAACTTCAACATTTTTGCAACCAATTAAAACAACTCCTTTTGAGTTGATTTTTTTACACACTATTTATTTACAATGTCTATTTTATGAATATACAAAAAATATCACAAAAAATATTTTATTTTCATATTTATTTTAATTAACCAAAATCCTTCCATAAAAAACCCTAAAAAATGATTTATTGATTAATTTGATTTCCTTTTAACTTAGGATTAATTTACCTATTTTTTATTAATGACATCCCTTTAGGTTAATTAGGTCAAAAACATTTCCTAACAAAAATCCAAAGCAAAATCCATTTCTTTTTATATTCCTTGTACATTATATTCATGCCATTTCTTGTACAAATTCAATATGGTTGTAATAGATAATTAGGGTTTAATTTCTTGCAATCCCCATTTGTAAATTTGTATCCCCCTCCCAAAATTATGTAATAGTATAGTAAATTTACTTTCCGCAATTTATCGCTTTCATATCAATGCTAGTAAATTAGGGTTTGTATGGAAAGATAAAATCAATACTTAGAAAACCCTAATTCAAGATAAATCAAGCATGAAATACAAACACTTGCACCTCTAGGGTTAACTCCACATGTTGCCTTATGAAAAATGGTCACGTTATGCATGTGAGATGTCTTAGAAAAAACAATCAAAAATTACAAGATCATAGTCCCTCGATGACGCTTCGAATGTTGCCTTATAAATGATCTTATTCCCTCGAGAGAAATGCTAAGATATCTCACAACTTTGCTATTCATGACTATACGATGACCTACGCCCGTCCCTTTACATCCAAAGATAAGGCTTCTTACCAATCAATGGTAAGATAGCAATACCAAAGGAAGGAAGAAATGAACAAAATACTTTTGAGTAGGTAGAACGTTCTTAGTTGCTTGTTCACAATCCATCTTCAAAACAAATATCTTTTCAAACACACCAAACACTTCAAAAACATGAAATATTTTCAAAAAGTCCAACACTTTGTATGCATTCTTATAGAGACGAGAATCATTACAAATTTTGCCTAAACGAAGGCGCTTTTCAAAAATACATTCAAAACCCACCACAAACACATTTAAAACAAAGCACCTTCAAAAGTGATCTAGCAAGCAACTAAGAGCCCATAGATAACTATGCATGAAAAGGGTGCTAACACCTTCCCTTTTCATAACCTACCCCCCGAACTCAAGAAAATATCTCAAAGTTCTTTCCTGTTATTTTCACCCTTTCCTTATTGGATAAAAGAAAAGCCAGTGGCGACTCTTGATATCCACAATAATTGCAATCAAATGCAAAACAACCAAGTCAATTCTCTCACTGTATTACAGAACTGGCGACTTCGCTGAGGATATTTAAAAGTGGGGTTACCTTAGAGCTAGATTACATTTACTTGCATTCATTGTTTGATTTGTTTGCTTTACATTTTATAGGTCCTTGTTTGGGTTTGTTTTGATCCTATACCCGGATCTGGGAACATCATTAGGTAAGTAGCAATAGATTATGGAAATTATACGGCGTATACCAATATGGTTGAAGCAATGACTATGTTAGTGTGACGCATTTGTTGGTACCGATATCCCTTGTATTGAATCGAGGAGAATACGGGGACGCTGAGCGGTGTCATGAAGCACTAACTGATCTTAGAACCTTTAATTGAACAACTTGGCCATTAGGAAGTAGTGAGATAGCCGGTTTCGGTGGAAAGTTGAAAATTGGTTGATACTCGATACTACGCTCATTGAGATCAGACTTTTGGGATATTTTGGATGCAAGAAAAGATTGATTGTGCTAAAACAATGCCCAATGAAGAAAGATCGGTGATATTGAGATTCCCTAGAACCCGGTTACTTTCTAGGACAGGTTGAACCAACTAAGCTTCAAGAGGGTAATTACCTATGAACTCCATGCAAGCCTAAACCTAAGGAATTGTATGCTTTGTGTGTATATGATTATTTGTACATAATGACTTATTTGTACATGTTTACTTGTACATAACATCATAACATCATACCATGGAATTTTCAATAACCGTGTCAAGGATCTCAAGGGTTTGTGATGCAGGGTTATGTTAAACTAGACGTCTATCAAGGGGCAAGAGGGTTTATTCTCCTATGACCAAACGCTCTCAAAGACCAAAGCACGATAACTTGAGTCAAGGGATATGGCCCACTTGACATGGTGAGCTCGATTCTCGTGAAAGGACATTCAATGATACGAAGTTCTTCAACTAAAGTTGTATTCAAACTTCTAACATCTTCTTGTGTTTACCCTGCAAGATCCTTGAAAACATCGCATCCACATAACATGTATGACATCATAACAGGTTTTCCCCATACAGGTTTTCCCCATATAGGTTTCCTCATCTGCTTACTGTTTATTTCAGTAAAAATGGCTCTAGAACAGACCATCAAGTATCTTCAGACCCAAAATGCTCAGCTTCAAGAAATGTTCCTGAATCTATCCAAGGGGCAAGAAGAAGTGAAAACACTTTTCATTGAGAGCATGACCAATAACAATCTTGAAGATGACAAGGAGGGTCAGATAAGACAATTTCAAGCGGAGATAGAAAAGATAAGAATCCAAATGTTGGAACAAATGGCTCTTATCTAAAACTTAACTTGGGGACAAGAAGAGTTGAGAACTCTTGTCAACAAGCTTCATCAAGACGGATGCAACCGTATGAAACAAACAATCGAGGCTGGGGATCAAGTCATTAATCAGCCCCCGAAGAGATAAGAAGTTTGCTTGGTGGAGAGTAGACCTTTCCAAATTGCTGCTACATCACGAGCCCAACAACAACCTCGCCAACAACAACAGGGTAATCGATGTAAGCAGGATACATCCAATAGGCAATATACCAAACTCAACATGCCGATGTCGCAAGCCTTGCAACACATCTTGAAGTTTAATTTGGTCACATTGAAGGCTCCTCCTCGGAATCCTAATACTTCTACTCCTAGTTACCATCCCAATGAAAGGTTTGCATATCACTCCAACAATATGGGGCATGATACTGATAGCTTTTGGATGTTGAAATATAAGATTCAAGACCTAATCGATGAAGGAGCGTTGGAATTCGCACAAGATGGTCAAACTGAAGTTTTCTGTCATCCCTCAAAGACACACCATCTGAAGTGACAAATTTAGGTGGGGAAAATTTTTTTCATTCAAATTTTCAGTTGTAATTTCTTTGTTTGTTTAAACATTTGTCCTTATGTCAGACTTTGGTTGTTCTCATTAATGCATTACATATGTTTGTCTTGAGTTAATCCATTATTTTTCACTATATTAAAACTATGCTTTTACTCCTTTTTGTATGATATTCAACTCTTAATTACAAGTTGTAAGCCTTTAGAGGGAGGATGACAAAAATAATGTCATAGTCTCATACAATATGCTTTTGGACAGACCTTGCTGACGATGTACATGCGTTCTTTCAATTCCTAAACAGTAGAGTTACAAGGAAGATAATCCCTAGTCAACCCCTTTGAGCCAAAGAAGTAGGAGTTTTCTTTTTCGCACAAATTGAAACCTTTAATCAGAACCTGAGGCAGGGTAGCTTCTCAATTAATTTAAATGCATATTCGTTCGCAAGCTTTCACTTTGTACACAACTGTTGTACCCCAAAATTTGCCCTCTCATTTCTCAAAGGATCACCCTGAACCCTCAGGTTTGTTCTCATCCAATTTCAAGCCTTGAATTACAAATTTTCCAAGAAAGTCATCCACAAGGGCAAAATGGTCATTTGCACACTAAAAAGTCAAACTTTAACTTTTAGATCAAAATCAAGTTTCAAGAATCATATTTCATCAAGACATGTTAAAATATGAAGTTTATTTCATTAAGAAGATCAAAAGTCAAATTTGCTTTGGAAAAGTCAAAATTCCAAATACTTAGAAATTTTTCCAAGTGTTTAGGAAATATGATGAGCTCAGAACTTCTGATTAGATTATCACCATGATGCAAGTTGATTCTGGAAGAACTTCTAACACAAGAGTTTTAGATATCAATAAGACCTAAAACATTTCAGAATGAAACTTCTCCTAGAAATGTTGGGATTTCAAGTTATGACTCCTCAAAGACACGTCCATGAAACTGAAGCACTCAGCAAATTATGGACAATTCAAAGACAAAGTTTGGTTACAACTACTGGGCCAGTTTTCATAAAGATTCAGTCAGAGTTTGCAAGAGCAGTTCAAAGAAGGTTTACAAAGCGTGTTGCAAGCTTCCTGGAAAGTCTGGGAGCTCCTTCAGAACATGCTGGGGCAAGGAGATACAAAGATTAGAAGTTGGGTGTTTATTCTAAATTATGCTGAAGCTCTGATCCAGAATTAAGCAATGATGGAAAATCTCACATTGCATGATTTCTAGTTTGATAAATCTCATCATCATTTAATGCTCACAACCACTTTTGAGTCTTTATCCAAAAGATTTCCCCACGTGTGGCATAGGAGTATCTTTACTGTCTTAGAAAAGAAAACTTTTGTACAAAAGTGTGCTGGGCCCATACGTTGCTTTTGCTTTTGAGGTTACCTTTCCTTATTTCATGCTTACAAATCCAGCTTAGGCAAGGCTAAAAGTTGTTAACCGCTATACTTGCTTCAAGAACAAGGCAGCACCCTAGCATATGAAGGCCATATTCAATGCTTCGGTCAGAACATCACCAAATCCCAAAACCTCATTTATACAACCTGCTGCACTTCTACATCACAGTCCTATAACCAACAGCTAATTCAGTCCATGCCTTCATCCCATAATTGCACCAAACTAGCATACCAAAACTGTACCAAAAAAGCAATGGAACAGGATGCCAAAAGGTGTTCAAATCCCATCTGTTTTTCCCCCCAAAATTGCAACAACTTCACCTATAAATAAGTTGCTCCATCACACTTTCAAGGGGTTAGATTTTGGAGAGAGAGAGAATTGTCAAAAGAGATAAAAGAAAATTGTTTAAACCTTCATAAAAAATCAAGAATTCCCAAACAGAAAACAAAAACCTTTTGTTCTTCCCTTTGAGTCAAAGAACTTGGCATTTTATCTTCTGTTACTTTTGCTGACTCCAAAACCTCTGAAGGCAGCAGTTCAAGCTCCAAGCACGCGCTCTAGATTCAAGGTAAGTCTTTCTGACTTCATATCTTTTATTTAGGACATCATTAAACATGTAAATATAATCGTATTAATGTTGTCCATATCGCTGCATGAGTGAAAAAAATTATGGATCAGAACTTTTTCATTAAGGCTAGGCTCAGGATTAGGATTAGAACTTCTATAAACTTTTGTGCTTTCATCCTTCTGATTTGTTGTTTGTTAGAAAACTGAATAAATTACTGATGTGTTGATTAATATGAGAAAAGATTTGAAACTTAACATAGAACTTCTGATTTTCACATGTTGATAACACACAGAACTTTTATGATTCGCTCACTGTTTTAACATAGAACTTCTGATTTTCACATGTTGATAACACATAGAACTTTTATGATTCGCTCACTATTTTAACACTTAGAACTTCTGATTTTCATACGCTGATAACGCACTGAACTACTAATGTTCACTCACTGTCTTAGCACAATACAGAACTTCTGAGTTCTTCCCACTATTTTAACACGTAGAGTTTCTTAGGTTTTCTCACTGCTCTCACATTCAGAACTTCAACACGTAACAACCCATAACTTCTGTGTTTTTCCTCAAACATTTTTTGCAGGACCTCAGAGTGTAACAATCTAGAACTTCTGATGCCCACTGATGTTTCTTTCTAGGTCACAACACTCCTGGCATCAGAACTTCTGATTCCTTTTGTTTTGCTAGAAGCAGCACGCTGATTCTATATCTCATTTATTTTACTTTTAATCACTTTCAATATTAATACTCTTTTATCAATATAAAAAAGGCATAAAAATATTTTCTTTTTTACTAGCTAATTCTTTCTTATTTTTTAATTCATTAAGACAAAAAAATATTTTCCTAAACAATGTCCTTTTTCTTTCTTGCATTATTATTTCAATATGGTTGTAATAAATAATTAGGATTTATTTTCTTGCAACCCCCCATTTGTAAAGTTGTACACCCCATCCCCCTAATGATTGTAATAGCGTATAATCTTTACTTTCCGCACTTTTATTGCTTTCATATATTGTTAGTAACTAGGGAGTGTATGGCAAGATATGAAATCGACAAATAGAGAACCCTAATGAAGACAAAAATGCATGCAATCAAGCACACTTTGCACATATGAACACCTTAGGGTAATCTCACTTGTTTCCTATCGGAAAAATAGTCATGTCCCTCGAACATGGCCATTTTAGCAAAAACCCTCAATAAAAGATTATGGTCCGTCGATGACCCTCGATGTTGCCTTCGGTAAACGATCTAGTCCCTAAACGACATTGCTAAAATATCCATAGGTTGCCTTATATGACTATACGATGACCCACGCCCGTCCCTTCACATCCAACGATGGGGCTTCTCACAAAATCAATGGTAAGATAGCAACACCTAAAGGAGGAGGAAAAGAACATCTAAGACCTTTTGAGTAGGTAGATTCGCTCCTAGTTTCTTGCTTACTCACAAAAAAAACATTCTATATACCAACACTCTCACTGTGAAACATTTTCAAAAGACAACACTTTGTATGTGTTCTTATAGAGACGAGAATCATTATAAAGACACCTTTCCAAAATCACTTTCAAAAACGCATCTCACAAACACCTCTTTGAACTATTTTCGAAACAAACACTTTGTATGCGTTCTTATAGAAACGAGAACCATTACAAAGTTACATTTTCAAAATACTTTCAAAACCCACAAGCACACATTTCAAACAAAAGCAAGTGATCTAGCAAGTAACTAAGAGCCCATGGAAAACCATGGATGAAAGGGGTGCTAACACCTTCCCTTTTCATAATCTATCCCCCGAACTCAAGAAAACATCTTTAAAGGTCTTTCCTGTGCTTTTCACCTTTCCTTTTAGATAAAAGAAAAGTCGGTGGCGACTCTTGCTAAACCGCAACATTTGTGAATACAAATGCAAAACCTAAAAGTCAGTTCTCCCACCGTATCACAGAACTGGCGACTCTCCTGGGGATGGTAGATCTAAAAGTGTGGTTACCTTAGGTTTAGATCACCTTTACTTGTTTTCTTTGCATGCTTTATATTTTGTTCTTTGTATTGGGCTTGCTCTGATCCTCCACTCAGATCTGGGACACCTTTTTAGCTAAGTATCAATAGATTGTGGAAACTGTACGGTGTAGACCGATATGGTTGAAACAATGGCTACATTAGTGTGACGCATTTGTGGGTACCGGTATCCCTCGTGGTGAATCGAGGAGAATACAGGGCCGCTGAGTGGCGTCATAAAGCACTAATTGACTTTAGAACCCTAATTGGACAAACTTGGCTATTAGGACGTAGTAAGATAATTGGTTTTGGTGTAGAGCTGAAAATTAGTTGATACTTGTTGTACCCCAAAACTTGCCCTCTCTTTTCCACAAGAAATCACAGCTTCCGGCTTTTCCTGATTTTTCAGATTGGCTTAAGAATCGGTCAAACATACTTTTCTTATCAGTCACACAAAATTAGGGTTTTTATTGATTTTGAATCAGTCCAAGAAGATTATTAGGGTTTTTGTTAATTTGTTTGAGTTTGGCTCAGGGTTTGATCAGGAAGACGCTTCTTTGGCGATAAATCAAGAATTAGGGTTTGCACGCGCATTTTCAGAAGAATTTGAATCCACAGTGTATTAATTGGCTGTTACACTGCTTTGACGCCTGCTCAAGATTTTAGTTTGTTTCTCAATAAACCTGAACCTATGGTTTATAAGCTGAGGCTTCTGGTTGAAAATTTGCAGTGTTTGGTTTAATCAGTAAAGAGATAAGCATATGGACGTTTGTTTGATTAACTGTGCATTGCTTATGTTTAATTGGGACGCCGGGTTTATTATTGATTGCAAGACTACAGTGTTTGTTAATTATTTATTTTATCTAAGTTAGAATAATTGGATCTACTTCCAGTTATTTTAATTCAAGAAAGCTTAAATAATTAAATAGACAGTCGAAATAAAAGAGATATCTGACAATAAAAAGACTTTTATTTATTTTTAATTATTTGTACAAGTGTTATTTAAATACAGTAATTATTTACAAGTATTTATAATAATATTTATTACAATGATTAAAAGTAAAATAAAATTGCATCCTAATTTTCCTAAGTCTTCATCTTCTACTGATGCTCCCCATTGCTCAACTGACTTTCATCTGCAAAAACAAAAAAAGAAGAGAAGTCAACACAGATGAAATCAAAAGCAGACAATTAATTTAAGACTCATCATTAAAAGTGATTGGCCGGAATCAGTTGTTCGCCCTCCCTGCAAATCACAAGAAATACTCTTGGTTCACAAAGAGGGAAAGAGAAATATGCTTGCAAAAAAATATGAAATGCACAAAGCTACATGGAAATATACAAGGCTGCATGATTCCAAATTGTCAACCAAAGAAACAAACTGAACAGCCAAATGAATATGCCAAAACAAGTCACAGTTTCAAACTAATCAAACTGTCAAAGAAACTAAACCAAGTCCAATGTCAACTAAACTGTCCAAAAGCTGTCCAAAGAAGATATAAAAAGATATCAAAAGCCAAAAGCTGTCAACAAGTACACAAAAGGCAGAAAATCTGGAAAAGAAGATAAGAGATATGCAGAGCAAAACCACAATGCAAGAAACATATTCAAATTTACATCATTTTCCAGGCCACACTTTTTAAGAATAGTACAATCTAAGCAATAAACAATGCTTTTCTGTGGAGAGAGAAAAGAGAGAGAGAAGAGGCTTACAGTAGAGCAGGCTTAAGGACAAGGATATAACAAAGAAATATTAGAACAAAAGAGAAGGCAAAACCACATAACACAAAGAAGCCAAAATCCTCCAAACTGTGTCAAGAACTTTAAACTTCAAAAATCCTGCCTAACACCACAACTGTAACATTGCTCAAACATTGCAAACTGCCTCCAACCAGTTCAAACAGCAAGCCTGTAACCAAGCCTGCATCAAGACACAAACCTCTAACCTGCTTTAAACATCAAGCCTAAAAATCCTGTCAAACACAAACAAACAGTACCAAGCCTGTAAAGACCAAGCCTCTAATCCACAAATAGAAAAGCCTAAACAATAAGCTTGAAACCTGTTACAGAAAACAAGCTGCTCAGGCCTGTAACCTCAAGCCCTACAAATCTGTAAGCTTCAAACAAGCAGCCTGCTCAAGCCTAAGCAAGCAAAAAACTCATAACCTGACAAAACTATCTTCAAAACCAGAAAAGCCAATCCAAACATCCAAGCATTCAATCCCAAAGCCCTCAGAATGACTTCATCATAGGGCCAACAACAACAATAAGGCAACCTCAACAACAACATACAAAATCAAAATAATCTCAGATTCAGAAGCAACACAGCATCAAGAGAGGAAAAGCTATTCATAAATGAAAGGATAGCAAACAAGCAATTCAGATTTGAAATCATCATCATTATCAAAGAACACAAAGGTTCATCATCAAGAAACCAAGCATACAGTCATCAAATCAAAACATTCAAACCAACAAAACCCTCAGAATGACTTCATCATAGGGTTAGCACATCAAAGAACTCAGAAGCAACAACAAGCATCACAGAGGTAAGCGACCAGAAGAGGAAAAGAAGCAAATAGGCAAGCGTTTTCAAATTTTACAGCATCATCATTAAACGAGGGAATAAAGATACAAAGGTACCAGATTTCCAGCAAAGCTCATCAGCATCATACCCCCTCGCCTTGGCCACCGGAGACGCCGCCCTCCACTCCTCCTTCTCCAAAACCTTAAAGGTATAAATTTCGTTTCCTTTTCTTTTCCACACCTCACACGAACACCAAATAATACATGAAGGTCAAAACGTGAAAAGTTAAAACATGCAAGAGAAAGTTCGAAAACCCTAAGAGCTTAGGATTGAATCGTTACCTCTTTTTTCCGTCACTGTCTTGTTCGACCATGGAGAGAAGGAGACGGGAGTAGCATCTGGCAGCTGAGGCGAAGGGAGGAGCTTCATGGACCTTCGTTTGAGAAAGTGAAGAGGACGAAGAAAGGTGGAAGCGGCGCCTCTGTAACTCTGTGTCCCTACTCTGAAAACAACAAATGAAACCCTAAAACAAATTGCCAAACTCGTGTTTGGGCCTCTGCCTTGACAAAAAGCCTAAACCCATATGAAATCTGGAACGCACCCCCTCTTTTTCTTGTTTCAATCAGCATTTGTCTTTTGGGCCTGCCCTCACAAAGACCCCCTAAAGCCCATTTAATTCCCTTTTTTTAACTAATACTCTTTTTTTTATCACATTACATCTTTTTTACATAACTTATTTTGTTAAGTAAATTAATATACTAATTGTTCACATTAAGTTTTATTAACGATATCTTTTTTTATTATTGCACTTAAAAATATGTAAATACTAGATTTGTTTTATTAGGTTTAAACAATTTTCTCTTTAGAACTTTTTTAATTAAAAAATTTTGTATATAAACTAAAATACATAAGCATTAATTTTTCTTAAACTTAAAACATTTTTCTTTTTCTTTTAATTAAAACTTTTGTTCATATAACATTAACAAAAACACAAAATGATATTAATATTTAATATTGCATTAGGTTAAACATTTTTACTCACTTGTAAATAATCACATACACTTTCACAAATAATTTTGATACATTGCTTGTATTCTTATACACTGCTACATTTTACATTGAGAATACGATTCGATTTGGTTGTAAATATTATTTGGACACTACTATCTTGATAAGTCTCATCCCCCATTTGTAAATATTTGTACCCCCGTCCCTGGATACTTATTTGTAATAGCTTAGACTTTAAATTCCCGCAATTTATCGCTTTCTATATACTGTATAGTAATTAGGGTTTGTATGCGAAGATTCAAAATCAACCGCTAGATAACCTAATACAAAGACAAATGCATGATAATCAATACACCAATCAGACTTGCACCCTTGGGGTAATCTCGCTTGTCGCCTTCCAAAATGGGCCATGTTGCATGTTGAGTTTCTTTGGCAAAACAAAACGAATCAACTGATCATAGTCCCTCGACGACGCTTTCGAAGTTGCCTGAAAAATGATCAAGTCCCTCAAGAAAATTGCCAAAGACACTTGGCACCATTGCATTCATGGTCCATACGATGACCCGCGCCTATCCCGTTAACATCCTAACACAAGATTGTCCACCAAATACAATGGTGGAACAATACTGTTAAAAGGGTTAAAACATAGGAAATATCTTTGAGTAAATTTAGGGGTAGACAACTCTTAGTTACTTGATCAAACTTGCAAAACACACTTGCCTACTTTCAAAACACACTCCACAAACACAACTTTCAAAACAACTTTCAAAAACATTGAAATATCTTTTCAAAAAGACAAACACCTTTGCATATACTCAAACAAGAGTCATTTCAATGGTTTCCTAGACAAGGCATCTTTTTCAAAACATTTTCAAACACATACACACACACCACCATTTCAAGCAATTGAAAGTCAAAGGCAAGTGATCTAAAACAAGTAACTAAGAGCCCATGGATAACCATGGATGAAAAGGGTGCTAATACCTTCCCTTTTCATAATCTACCCCCCGAACCCACGAAAACATCTCAAAGGTTTTTCCTGTGCTTTTTAACCTTTCCTTTAGGATAAAATAAAAAGTCGGTGGCGACTCTTGCTAAACCGAACAAGTGCGAATACAAACACAAAACCTCAAGTCATTTCTCCCACCGTATCACAGAACTGGTGACTCTGCTGGGGATTGAATTAAAAGTGGGGTTACCTTAGGGTTTTAGATCACCCTTTTGCATGATTAATTGTTTGATTTGATTGCTTTACCTTTGTGGTTCTCTTGTTTGGGCTTGAAATCCTACACCCAGATTTGGGAAACATTCATAGATAGCAATATGTTGTGGAAACTGTGTGGGGTATACCGACATAGTTGAAGCAGTAAGCTATGTTAGTGTGACATATTTGTGAGTACCGGTAACCCTTGAGTTCAATCAAGGAGAGTACGGGGCCGCTGAGTAATGTCATGAAGCACTAACGAACTCTTAGAACTTTAATTGACCATCCTAGCCTTTTTAGGGGTAGTGAGATGACCGACTTTGGTGCAGTCCAAAGTTGGTAGATACTAGATACTACACTCATTGAGGGTTGTTTTCTTGGAATATTTTGGTCGCCAGTTAAGTGGCTAAACCAAAACAATGAACACAGAAAATAATCCAATGATATTGAGCTCCTTAGAACCCGGTTTCTATGTTAGGACAGGATGAGCCAACTAACTTCAAGAGGGTACTTACCTACAAACCCCATGCGAGCCTAAACCTAAGGACTTGTTTTCTTTGTGTGAATACAATTACCTGTATATACACTTACTTGCTTTTGCATACATGTACATGACATCATAACATCATACCATAACATTTTCACTAACCATTTCAAGGATCTCGAGGGTCTGTTGATGCAGGGTCACGTTGAACCAGACGTCTGACCAAGAGGCAAGAGGCTTTCTCCTCTAAAAAAATGCCATCAAAGATCAAGTGCAACAACTTGAATCAGGGGCTATGACCCACTTGACATGGTGAGCTTGATTCTCGTGGAAAGACATCCACTGATACAAAGTTCTCCAATCAAAGATCGAAGTTCAACCTCTAACATTCTCTTGTGTTTACCCCAAGAGATCCTTGAAAACATGTATTCACATATCATGCATTGCATCATAACAATTATTTCCTTTTCAGGTTTCCTTACTCTCCTACTGTTTATTTCAGTAGAGATGGCTCTCGAGAGGACTCTCAAGGACATCCAGGCTCAAAACGCTCAACTTCAAGAGATGTTCTTGAACCTATCCAAGGGACAAGAAGAGCTCAAGACGCTCCTCACCAGGGGCATGATCGTGGGAAATCCTGGGGATGACAGAGATGGCCATTTGGAGCTACAAATTGAGATATCCATATTAAAGGGGGAACTGGTGAGTCAGATGGCTCTCATCCAGGACTTGGCTCAAAGACAAGGAGAGCTCGGGGTTCTCGTCAACAAACTGCTTTGGGACAACCAAGTGGGACAAACAACTGGGACTGAAGATCAAATCATCATTCCACCTTTTCTGAGACAAGAAGACAAGGGAAAAGCTCCTCAACTTGCTGCAGGGTCACAAGCCCAACAACATCTTATACCTGTTCAACAAGGACAGGGGCATCAGCATAAGAAAGTCGCGCCTAAAAGATAATTCACCAAGATCAACATGTCGCTGGCTCAAGCGCTACAACGCATGTTGCAGGCAGGGTTGATTACATTGAAGGCTCCTCTCTGGAACCCAAATACTTCTGCTCCTACCTATCATGCCAATGAAATGTGTGCATACCACTCCTATAATCCAAGACATGACACTGATAACTGCTGGACCCTGAAGAACAAAATCCAAGACTTGATTGACGAAGAAGTGCTGGAATTCATGTCGGATGGTGAGATGAAAATTTTCCACTTTGGGTGCTCCACCTAAGATGAAAAAGCTCAAACCGAGAGACTTTTGTTCCATTTGAATTTTCAAAGTTGTAATTTCTTTTGTGATTCAAACAATTATCTGTTGATGTCAAACTCTGTTTCATTAATGCATTGCATATGTTTGTCTTGAATTCATCCATTCGTTTTCACTACTCTTATGCTTTCTATATGATATTTAACTCTTGATAAAAATCTACAAGCCTTTAGAGGGAGGATGATGAAACAATACCATAATCTCATACAATATGCTTTTGAACAGACATTGTTGATGATGTACAGGCATTTCTTTCAATTCCCAAACACTGGAGTTATAAGGAAGATAATCCCTAGTCAACCCCTTCGAGCCAAAGAAGTAGGAGTTTTCTGTTCTAAACAATCAAAACCTTTGATATAAACCTAGGGCAGGGTAGTATCTCAGTTAATTCAAAAAAAAGATGCGCATTGAAGTCGCAAACTATCAGTTCATAATACAACGAACGACATCAAAAGCATTCCTCTGGAATCAAAAGATAATGATGGTTCCTTATCTCATAGGCAGTCATTACCTCTCAAAAGAAAAAAGCCCACTAAGCCAAAACCTATAAAGGAGGCTTAAGAAAGTCGGGGCATCCCGCTGACTGTAATCTCAAAAGCATGAACAGTCAGGCAAAAGTTAGGGATAATAAATCAAAAGAAAGAGGTCATTATAAATCCTCAAACAACATGAAAAGTGTTGCAAAAAAAAGGGAGAGGATGACTGCCCTCCAAATTCAACTTGTGTGAACCATCACCAAAAAAAAGTCGTTCCAAACTCGAATAGAGTTCAACGCATAATTAGCTGAGTTTAGGATTGAAGAACATCACGAAGAGCGGGTGGGTACAAATACACTTTGAGCCTTTATCCTTTGTTTCTTAAACTGTGAACCAAGCCACGTTACAAACCTTCAAAAGTCCTAACTGAAGCATGGGTTAGTTCGAAAGCATACGGTTACAAAAGGTATCCTGACTCCTGTAAGGCTTTGCCCTAAATCTTGTGTTGAATTTGTCTTATAAAATGTTTTCTGCTAAAAAACGCAATTTTCAAAACTTCGAGACAAGCATAAACTTTGCATTATTTGAATATCGTTGTTTGCACATGGTTATTTGTTTGACAGCGAAGAAATTCCTACAGCGAATGTTCCGATGAACGAAAGCTCTCTCAGTGAACAAAATCACTTCAAAAAGGATGACACTTCCATTACAAAAATCTCCCATCAACAAGGGGGCATAACATGTCAATATCCAATTAACCTGGGGCAGTCCAGTCAAGGTTTCAACAGATCTTTCAAAGTTCAGTTAACCTGGGGCAGTCCAGTCAAGATTTCAACAAATCTCTCAATTACATATTAACTTGGGGCGAGTCTCCCTCGCCATCACTTGGGGCATTCGAATGTCAAAACCAAAGTGTTCAACAATTCCTTCATCACCTGTTGGAAGTTATGGTCGTCAAAGATCAAATTCTCACAAAATTCAAGTTATGGAGCCCGGATTCGACCGGATAGCACCTTGATCTCTACAGCATATTGTGAAGCCCAGATTACGACCAGATAACAGCATCAGACTACCGCAAAGCCTGGATTACGACCAGATGGTGGTATCTCCTAAAAAGTAAGCTATGAAGCCCGGATTCGACCGGATATTAGTTTAATCCCCAACAAGTATTGTGAAGCCTGGATTTTCGACCAGATAGCAATACAAGTCTCTGTGAAGCCTGGATTACGACCAGACAGCAGTCAAGAATACTACGAAGCCTAGAATCGACCAGATAGTGGTATATCTTTAACACAAGCCGTGAAGCCCGGATTTGACCAGATAGCAGCTCAACAAGTATTGTGAAGCCTGGATTTTCGACCAGATAGCAATACAAGTCTCTGTGAATCCTGGATTATGACTAGACAGCAGTCAAGAATACTACGAAGCCTGGAATCGACCAGATAGTGGCATATCTTTAACACAAGCCGTGAAGCCCGGATTTGACCGGATAGCAGCTCAACAAGTATTGTGAAGCCTGGATTTTCGACCAGATAGTAATACAAGTCTCTGTGAAGCCTGGATTACGATCAGACAGCAGTCAAGAATACTACGAAGCCTGGAATCGACCAGATAGTGGTATATCTTTAACACAAGCCGTGAAACCCAGATTCAACCAGATAGCAGCTCAACAAGTTATTGTGAAACCTGGATTACGACCAGATAGCAATATAAGTTTATGTGAAAGCCTGGAGATCGACCAGATAGCAGTTAACGGTTAACAGAATGAAGATTCTCATCCTTAAAACCCCAGAAGATTGGTATACTCCCAATTTCTGACCCCCAACAGAATGAAGATTCTCATTCTCAAAGGGGCGTATAACCCAAGTTCCAGATTAATACCTGTAACAAGCCAAGAAAACTATCTTTCTTTCTCAGGTCATAGATTAATACCTGAAACCAGCCAGGACAACTAACTCACCGACCAACCTTTTCAAGATCCTAGATCAATACCTGCATCAATCAAAAGATTGTTGCAATCCCCAGCGGAGCTAAAACTTCCAACTATCAATCCCCAAGCAGAATGAAGACTCTCATTCTCAGTTCCTCACAGGATATTCAGATATTCCCCAGTGAAGATCTCCTCAAGACAGGAATCCCCAGTAGATTGGCATACAACCCAAGCTCTTGGTTCTCCAACAGCGGTCCCAGGACTTCTCACTTTCAACAATCAAAGGATTTTCAATCCCCTGCAGCAGTCAGGATTCTATTATCCCCGGCTATCCAGGATTCATCTGTCCTCAGCAAGACAGCTCATCAGCCTACATGCGCATTCATCACATTCATATCATAAACATTGATATAACATATATTGCATCATACATTTCATGCAACATAACTTTGTGTTTAGCTAACATTTCGTCCTTTTTAGGATAAGAATAAAAGGCTGTCATTAATAATTTCAGATGCAGTTTTACACTGACTCATCATCAGGAAACCCTACACCGGTTCCATCTCCACTTTAAGACTTCTGAAAACAGTTTACGGGTTCTCCAGACACGAATGTTAATCTATCGCTTGTTCAGACTCAACTTTTGAAAACAGTTTATGGATGCTTCCCAACATGGATGCTGCTCTATTGCTTATTCAACTTCAAGACTTCTGAAAACAGTTTACGGGTTCTCCAGACACGGATGTTAACCTATCGCTTGTTCAGATTCTTCAACTTCTGAAAATAGTTTACGGGTTCTCCAGATACGGATGTTAACCTATCGCTTGTTCATATTCAAGACTTCTGAAAACAGTTTACGGATTCTCCAAACACGAATGTCAATCCATTGCTTATTCAAGATCCCCAGTTCAGAGATATTCCAAACATGGGTACCTTTCTGATACTCATCCACTCACCAATGACATACAGTTCAACAAAAATTTCCAGATGGCATCTCTAAGCCCATCCCCCTGTCACATCCCCAGATGGCATCTTTAAGCCCATCACCAAATGGCATCTTTAAGCCCATTCTCTCAAACTACGCTTTGACGAGTGCAAATTTTTTGGGTACTCTAGTGGCCAATCTCCTTTTACCCTCGAGTCGCGAAAGGCAAGCCTGCCAATCTAACTCTTCAGGTTCAAGAAAATTGAACAGGGGCAACTGTTGTACCCCAAAATTTGCCCTCTCTTTTCCACAAAAAATCACAGCTTCGGGCTTTTCCTGATTTTTCAGATTGGCTTAAGAATCGGTCAAACAGACTTTTCTTATCAGTCACACAAAATTAGGGTTTTTATTGATTTTGGATCAGTCCAAGAAGATTATTAGGGTTTTTGTTAATTTGTTTGAGTTTGGCTCAGGGTTTGATCAGGCAGACGCTTCTTTGGCGATAAATCAAGAATTAGGGTTTGCACGCGCATTTTCAAAAGAATTTGAATCCATAGTGTATTAATTGGCTGTT
Organism: Vicia faba; assembly: GCA_948472305.1. NCBI lineage: Eukaryota > Viridiplantae > Streptophyta > Magnoliopsida > Fabales > Fabaceae > Vicia > Vicia faba. The sequence continues at coordinate 1,197,090,788 of OX451740.1, read as the reverse complement.
ACACTGCTTTAACGCCTGCTCAAGATTTCAGTTTGTTTCTCAATAAACCTGAACCTCTGGTTTAGAAGCTAAGGCTTCTGGTTGAAAATTTGCAGTGTTTGGTTTAATCAGTAAAGAGATAAGCATATGGACGTTTGTTCGATTAACTGTGCATTGCTTATGTTTAATTGGGACGCCGAGTTTATTATTGATTGCAAGACTACGGTGTTTGTTAATTATTTATTTTATCTAAGTTAGAATAATTGGATCTACTTCCAGTTATTTTAATTCAAGAAAGCTTAAATAATTAAATAGACAGTCGAAATAAAAGAGATATCTGACAATAAAAAGACTTTTATTTATTTTTAATTATTTGTACAAGTGTTATTTAAATACAGTAATTATTTACAAGTATTTATAATAATATTTATTACAATGATTAAAAGTAAAATAAAATTGCATCCTAATTTTCCTAAGTCTTCATCTTCTACTGATGCTCCCCATTGCTCAACTGACTTTCATCTGCAAAAACAAAAAAAGAAGAGAAGTCAACACAGATGAAATTAAAAGCAGACAGTTAATTTAAGACTCATCATTAAAAGTGATTGGCCGGAATCAGTTGTTCGCCCTCCCTGCAAATCACAAGAAATACTCTTGGTTCACAAAGAGGGAAAGAGAAATATGCTTGCAAAAAAATATGAAATGCACAAAGCTACATGGAAATATACAAGGCTGCATAATTCCAAATTGTCAACCAAAGAGGCAAACTGAACAGCCAAATGAATATGCCAAAACAAGTCACAGTTTCAAACTAATCAAACTGTCAAAGAAACTAAACCAAGTCCAATATCAACTAAACTGTCCAAAAGTTGTCCAAAGAAGATATAGAAAGGTATCAAAAGCCAAAATCTGTCAACAAGCACACAAAAGGCAGAAAATCTGGAAAAGAAGATAAGAGATATGCATAGAAAAACCACAATGCAAGAAACATATTCAAATTTACATCATTTTCCAGGCCACACTTTTTCAGAATAGTACAGTCTAAGCAATAAACAATGCTTTTATGTGGAGAGAGAAAAGAGAGAGAGAAGAGGCTTACAGTACAACAGGCTTAAGGACAAGGATATAACAAAGAAATATCAGAACAAAAGAGAAGGCAGAACCACATAACACAAAGAAGCCAAAATCCTCCAAACTGTGTCAAGAACTTTAAACTTCAAAAATCCTGCCTAACACCACAACTGTAACATTGCTCAAACATTGCAAACTGCCTCCAACCAGTTCAAACAGCAAGCCTGTAACCAAGCCTGCATCAAGACACAAACCTCTAACCTGCTTTAAACATCAAGCCTAAAAATCCTGTCAAACACAAACAAACAAGACCAAGCCTGTAATCCACAAACAGAAAAGCCTAAACAATAAGCTTGAAACCTGTTACAGAAAACAAGTTGCTCAGGCTTGTAACCTCAAGCCCTACAAATCTGTAAGCTTCAAACAAGTAGCCTGCTCAAGCCTAAGCAAGCAAGAAACTCATAACCTGTCAAAACTATCTTCAAAACCAGAAAAGCCAATCCAAACATCCAAGCATTCAATCCCAAAGCCCTCATAATGACTTCATCATAGGGCCAACAACAACAATAAGGCAACCTCAACAGCAACATACAAAATCAAAATAATCTCAGATTCAGAAGCAACACAGCATCAAGAGAGGAAAAGCTATTCAGAAATGAAAGGATAGCAAACAAGCAATTCAGATTCGAAATCATCATCATTATCAAAGAACACAAAGGTTCATCATCAAGAAACCAAGCATACAGTCATCAAATCAAAACATTCAAACCAACAAAACCCTCAGAATGACTTCATCATAGGGTTAGCACATCAAAGAACTCAGAAGCAACAACAAGCATCACAGAGGTAAGCGACCAGAAGAGGAAAAGAAGCAAATAAGCAAGCGTTTTCAAATTTTACAGCATCATCACTAAACGAGGGAATAAAGATACAAAGGTACCAGATTTCCAGCAAAGCTCATCAGCATCATACCCCATCGCCTTGGCCACCGGAGACGCCGCCGTCCACTCCTCCTTCTCCAAAACCTTAAAGGTATAAATTCCTTTTCCTTTTCTTTTCCACACCTCACACGAACACCAAATAATACATGAAGGTCAGAACGTGAAAAGGTAAAACATGCAAGAGAAAGTTTGAAAACCCTAAGAGCTTAGGATTGAATCGTTACCTCTTTTTTCCGTCACTGTCTTGTTCGACCATGGAGAGAAGGAGACGGGAGTAGCGTCTGGCAGCTGAGGCGAAGGGAGGAGCTTCATGGACCTTCGTTTGAGAAAGTGAAGAGGACGAAGAAAGGTGGAAGTGGCGCCTCTGTAACTCTGTATCCCTACTCAGAAAACAACAAATGAAACCCTAAAACAAATTTCCAAACTCGTGTTTGGGCCTCTGCCTTGACAAAAAGCCTAAGCCCATATGAAATCTGGAACGTACGCCCTCTTTTTCTTGTTTCAATCAGCATTTGTCTTTTGGGCCTGCCCTCACAAAGACCCCCTAAAGCCCATTTAATTCCCTTTTTTTTTAACTAATACTCTTTTTTTTATCACATTACATCTTTTTTACATAACTTATTTTGTTAAATAAATTAATATACTAATTGTTCACATTAAGTTTTATTAACAATATCTTTTTTTTATTATTGCACTTAAAAATATGTAAATACTAGATTTTTTTTATTAGGTTTAAACAATTTTCTCTTTAGAACTTTTTTAATTAAAAACTTTTGTATATAAACTAAAATACATAAGCATTAATTTTTCTTAAACTTAAAACATTTTTCTTTTTCTTTTAATTAAAACTTTTGTTCATATAACATTAACAAAAACACAAAAATGATATTAGTATTTAATATTGCATTAGGTTAAACATTTTTACTCACTTGTAAATAATCACATACACTTTCACATATACTTTTGATACATTGCTTTTATTCTTATACACTGCTACATTTTACATTGAGAATACGATTCGATTTGGTTGTAAATATTATTTGGACACTACTATCTTGATAAGTCTCATCCCCCATTTATAAATATTTGTACCCCCATCCCCGGATACTTATTTGTAATAGCTTAGACTTTAAATTCCCGCAATTTATCACTTTCTATATACTGTATAGTAATTAGGGTTTGTATGTGAAGATTCAAAATCAACCGCTAGATAACCTAATACAAAGACAAATGCATGATAATCAATACACCAATCACACTTGCACCCCTAGGGTAATCTCGCTTGTCGCCTTCCAAAATGGGACATGTTGCATGTTGAGTTTCTTTGGCAAAACAAAATGAATCAAATGATCATAGTCCCTCGATGACGCTTTCGAAGTTGCCTGAAAATGATCAAGTCCCTCAAGCAAATTGCCAAAGACACTTGGCACCATTGCATTCATGGTCCATACGATGACCTGCGCTTGTCCCTTTAACATCCTAACACAAGATTGTCCACCAAATACAATGGTGGAACAATACTGTTAAAAGGGTTAAAACATAGGAAATATCTTTGAGTAAATTTAGGGGTAGACAACTCTTAGTTACTTGATCAAACTTGCAAAACACACTTGCCTACTTTCAAAACACACTCCACAAACACAACTTTCAAAACAACTTTCAAAAACATTGAAATATCTTTTCAAAAAGACAAACTCCTTTGCATATACTCAAACAAGAGTCATTTCAATGGTTGCCTAGACAAGGCATCTTTTTCAAAACATTTTCAAACACACACACACACCACCATTTCAAGCAATTGAAAGTCAAAGGCAAGTGATCTAAAACAAGTAACTAAGAGCCCATGGATAACCATGGATGAAAAGGGTGCTAATACCTTCCCTTTTCATAATCTACCCCCCGAACCCACGAAAACATCTCAAAGGTTTTTCCTGTGCTTTTTAACCTTTCCTTTAGGATAAAATAAAAAGTCGGTGGCGACTCTTGCTAAACCGAACAAGTGCGAATACAAACGCAAAACCTCAAGTCAGTTCTCCCACCGTATCACAATACTCGATAATACACTCATTGAGGCTGGACTTTTGGGATATCTCAGCCACAAGAAAAGATTGATTGTGCTGAGACAATTCCTAAGAAGAAGGTCGGTGATATTGAGATCCTTTAGAACCCGATCACTATTACTAGGACAGGTTGAGCCAACTAAACTTCAAGAGGGTACTTACCTATAAAACCCCCATGCAAGTCTAAAACATAGGAGCTTGTTTGTTGTGTGTGTATATATTTACTTGTACATAACATCATAAACATCATAAGCATCATACGCATACTCACTAACCATTTCAAGGATTTGGAGATTTATCTTTGTTTTTGTTTTGTAGGTCATGAATTCCGTCCGAAGGAACACCATCCGAATTAGCCTTGTAAAGGCACACCCTCAGCTTCAGGAGTTAGCCTCAAGAGTGCCCGGGGATTCTCCTTTTACAAAGAAATATGGTCGACTCCTCAGTTTGGCTACATCCAGTTTCCAAGAAGAGATGATGTGTGTGTTATTCCAATTCTTTGATCCCGTACATCATTGTTTCACTTTCCCAAAATATCGGTTAGTACCTACACTGGAAGAGTTCTCTCTACTCTCAGGGGTGCTTGTGCTTGATCAGATACCGTTCACCGATTTAGAGGGGATTCCAAAACCTGAAGTCATCACCGAAGCTTTACATCTGAAAAGAGCTAACATCATAGCCAATTGGGAGACAAGAAGCGGGGTTAAAGGTTTCCTAGCCAAGTTTCTATTGGAGAAGGCTCGTTCATTCTGGGACGACATGGATTTCCAAGCTTTCGAAGACATCCTGGATCTTCTCATTTAAGGTTTGGTTATGTTCCCTAACTCGGACCAATTCATAGATATTAACACTATCAAAGTATTTCTCTCTCGCAATCCTGTACCTACCTTACTGGGAGACATCTTGCATTGCCTTCATACTCGCACCACGAAGAAAAGAGGTACTCTCTTGTGTTGTATTCCCCTACTCGCTAAGTGGTTCACTTCACACCTACCTCAATCAGTATTAAAGAACGAGCAAGGAATGACACGGTCTCAAAGGATGATGTCCCTCACCCACTTTGATGTCCATTGGTGTTTGAGATCCTTGGAAGATGTCTCTATCATTGACCCTGTGGGGAATTCCCTAACGTCCCTCTGCTTGGTATTAGGGGAGGTATCACCTACAATCCCTGCTTATCTCTTCGACAGTTTGGGTATGCCCGAAGAGACGGACCTCACGAGATGCTCATCCAAGGTCTGGTGTTCGACAATGACAAAGAAGACCTAGGTTATCGCCAAAGTTTTATACGAGCTTGGAGAATGGTGAACAAGGTGGATAGTAGAACTCTGGGACACAAAAACTCTATCCCACTCGAGCCTTACCTTAGGTGGGTACAGGCTCGTGCTCAAAGTCTCTTAATGCCTTACCCTTCTATCCTCCCTGTTATCATAGAGCCTGTTGTTGAAGGAGACGTTCCATACACTGTCCTTCATTCTGACATGCCTACCTCTCTCGAAGACTTACAGAAAGCTTGGGTTCAGTTGAAGGAAGAGCGAGACACCTTTGAAGCCCAATTTTACACCAGTGAGAAGAAAGTTCTGGAACTCACCAAGCAGCTTCATGAAGAGCAGATTCTGAACGCCTACATTGCGCCAAAGAGGATGAGTTCAACCTTTTTGTCTTAGGAGTTTTGTTGTATTTTTGTTTCTTTCATTGTGATCCAAAAGAGGCATGATGTACTCAAAATTGGATTTATTAATATGACGCGTGTTCCTTTTTTGGTCTGAACAAATTTAAATCTATAATTTCCTTGAAATCATTGCATACACATACCATCCATGACATTGTATAAGCAGGTTCTGTTACAGGTTTCTCATCTCCTCCGCTGTTTATTACAAGCAGATATGTCTTCTGAACAAAGCATCAAAGATCTTCGGGCACAAAATGCCCGATTTTAACAGATGTTCATAACTCTGGAAAAATGGAAGGAGGATCTGAAGGCCCTCATCCTGAAAGAGAAAGAGGAGAAGAAGAAGAAGATGAAGAAGAAGAAGAAGCGTGTCGGTGCCCTCAATATGGGTAAAAGATTCGGGGGGGGGGGGGGGGCATTCAAGAAATCAGTTGATGTGACTTCCTCATCCAAAGAGGGGGAAAATCAAGAGGGGCAGACAAGGGAAGAGGACCCCAGTCCTGAAGTCTATAACAACGATACTAACTATAATGATGAGCAGTATCCTCCCATTGAGGATAGGTGCAAGCAGTTAGAGGATCGGTTAAGTGCTATGGAGATCCAGAGAATACCAGGGCTGGATTTTGAAGAACTGGGGTTGGTGTCCGTGGTAGTCATCCCACGAAAATTTAAGGCTCCAGTTTTCGCAAAGTATGATGGGGTGTCTTGCCCAAAGCTCCATCTTCGTTCCTATGTGAGGAAGATCCAGCTCCACACTGCTGATAGAAACTTGTGGGTTTACTTCTTTCAGGACAGCCTGTCAGGGACTCAGCTTGAATGGTTCTACCAATTGGAGGGAACCAATGTCCAAAACTGGGAGGATTTGGCTGCCGCTTTTTACAAGCAGTATCAATACAATGTCGACCTGGCCCCTACTCGTACTCAACTCCAGAGTATGTCCATGGGTGCAGGTGAAGGTTTTAAGGACTACGCGTAGAAGTGGATAGACTTGACTGGGAGAGTTCAACCCCCTTCATCTGACAGGGAGTTGGTTGACATGTTTCTTGGGACGCTGTCTGGTCCGTTCTTCAACCCTTTGATTGGCAGCTTGTCAGTGGGTTTCGCTGAGCTGATATTAATCGGAGAGAGGGTAGAAGCTGGTATTCGGAGTGGTAAAATACAGAAGGATACCTCTTCAAGTTTAGCAAAGAAACCTTTCACTGGTAAGAAGGAAGCCATTGCCATCTACAGCCCGAGGGGACAAAACAGAGCTGAACATCGTCAAAAGTAAGTGTTGTAATGATACCTAGGCCTACAGGCGCTTCACAATGCAACAATCAACCAAGGGTGGAAAGGCCACAATGGCAGTTTACCCGAATCAATATGACGTTGGATGAAGTTCTACCTCATCTGTTGAGATCCAACTTGGCAACCTTGAAAGAGGCTCCCAAGAATCCTAATACCTCATCTCCTCAATACAATTCGAATGCTCGGTGCGCCTATCATTCTAAGAGTCTTGGTCATGATACCAATGACTGCTTGGCTCTAAGAAATAAAGTACAAGATTTAATTAAAGCCAATGAGATTGAGTTCGACGCTCCAGAGAAGCCCAATGTCATAACTGCTCCCATGCCTAAGCACAACCATGGAGTTAACGCCATTGATACTAATCTATTTGTAACCTCAGTGGACGAAGTTTCTACTCCTCTTATGACTGTTAAGAAGAATTTGCTGTTGGCCGGTTTATTTTCGGGTTATGGTGAAGGTTGCCACATGTGTTTTTTTCTACCTTCTGGTTGCCATTTGCTGAGGTCAGGTGTTCAACGCATGATAGACAACAGATAAATTTTTTTCGAAAAGACTTTGATTCCAACTGGTCCATGTGAAGATATTGCTATTATAACCATTTCCGCTAGTCCTTCAAAGGCTTCCTCGAGAAGACCTGTTAGGATTACACCCACTACGAGAATCACTCCGTTGATAATCACATGTCCTGGTCCTGTCCCATACGCCTCGGACAAAGCTGTCCCTTGGCATTATGGCGCCGATGTTTACTATCATGGCGTTAAACAAAACATGAAGACCGAAGAAGATGATCCTGATGTCGGTAACATTGTCGGGACCAACAAGATTACTAGAAGTGGAAGGTTTTCTCTCCTGAGATCTCCCTGAAGACTGTCACTAAGCCTGTCATTATTTCATCTTCTGCTCCCGCTAGTACTTCAGTTACTATTCCTGTTCTTACTTCAGCTGTTACCTCTTCCGATAAGTCATCTGGGGCTCGAGGCAAAGAAGCTGTAGGTGAGCCTGCCCGGACGGAGGCACCTAGAAAAATTATTGTGGAAGCCTCTAAGCAAGACATAGAGGAAATTTTGAAAATAATTAAAAAAAGTGACTACAATGTGGTCGAGCTGCTGGGCAAGACCCCCTAAAAGATATCCATGTTATCCCTGCTGTTATTCTCTGAGGCCCATCGAAGGCTTTGATTGCATTCCTTAAAAATGCAAGAGACTTCAGCTGATCAATTTAAAGATTGCATGGCTAGCCTGACTGCTGACAATTGGCTGGGTTTTTCAGACGTCGACTTGACACCAAAAGGGAGGAAGCATAATGATGCTTTTCATGTCTCGATCGAGTGCAGGGGAACCACTATGGCTCGTGTACTGGTATATATCGGGTCTTCACTTAATGTCCTGCCTAAGAAGGCTCTCGATTGACTAGATTGTGAAGGCTTGGCCTTAAAGCCCAGTAACATCGTTGTAAGGGATTTTGACGGGTCGAAAAGAATGGTGCATGGGGAAGTGGACATCCATGTCAAGGTAGGCTCTCATACTTTCGAGTCCACCTTCTATGTGATGGACATCAGGCCATCATACTCTTGTTTGTTGGGTCGTCCTTAGATCCACGAAGCTGGGGCTGTTACTTCTACACTACACCTAATGTTGAAGTATCTGGTGAAGGGGAAGGTAGTCATTGTGCATGGCGAAGAGGAGTATATGGTGAGCCACCTGAACTCCTTCAGGTATGTGGGGATGGACGGGGAATTCATAGAGACCCCTTGTCAAAACTTTGAAGAGGTTCCCCAGATTTTAGCGTCAACCGAGACTACCACCAGTACCAAACTTCCTTTGAAGATGGCTTCTCTCAAGGACGCCAGAATAGTGATTGAGGAAGGTGGGTGTACCAATTAGACACGGCTCCCTGATTTTACTCACAAAACTGACAAATTTGGTTTGGGCTTTACTTCAGGGGCTCAAAAGGTTGTTTGACGCGCTCGGGCTGGAGGACCTCCCCTACACATCAGCAATCGAGGGGTCAATGTTATTGAAGACAGTAAGGAAGACTTTGATATTGAAAGCTAGATTTACCCAACTACCAATAGTGGACCGAGTAATTGGACGGCCAGAGATTTTATACCAGCTTCTTTTATTCCGCAGTAATTGTCTTACTTGTTTTCTGAGTTTGTAATAAACAGTTTAAAACTTTACGGCCCTGTGCCTTGCCCGAGGCACATTGGCTTTGCTTGTGAGGGCTATTATTTGTCATTTCATATATCATTAATAAAGCATTGGACGTTTCTTGCATACAAATTTTGCGCTCTCTATTTTTCTTTTCTGTTTTCACTTTATCAAAACAGCTATTCTCTTACACACACTCACGTATCATAATGCAGATCCATATCAACTCTGGATCCCATTGATAACAGATCTGCTATTGCTAGTTATGACTTCAAAAATCCGATCAACCAAGTCGAAGATGAAGGTGAGGATGATTGTGAGGTTCCTGGAGAACTTGCTAGACTATTACAGTAGGAAGAAAGGGCTATACAGCCTCATGAGGAGCCGATTGAGACAATGAATTTGGGTATTGAGGAAGATAGAAAAGAGGTAAAGTAGGTGCAAATTTGGAGCTTAGCGTAAAAAAGAGGTTGATACAGATGTTTCACGACTATAATGAGATATTCGCTTCGTCCTATGAAGACATGCTTGGTTTGGACACTGATATTGTGGTACATCGCATGCCGACTAAAGAAGACTATCCTCTGGTTAAACAGAAGGTCCACCGTATGCATCCTGAAATGTCAGAGAAGATCAAGGCAGAGGTCATGAAACAATTCGACGCGGGATTCTTAGCTGTCACTTCTTATCCACAGTGGGTTGCTAACATCGTTCTGGTACCTAAGAAGGACGGTAAGGTACGGATGTGTGTGGATTATAGAGATCTGAACAGGGAAAGCCCCAAGGATGACTTCTCTCTTCCTCACATCGATGTTCTGGTCGACAACACCATGCAACAAAAAATCTTCTCCTTCATGGATGGTTTCTCTGGCTACAACCAGATCATGATGGCTCCTGAAGACATGGAGAAGACAACCTTCATTACACAGTGGGGCACCTTCTGCTACAACGTGATGCCTTTTTGGTTGAAGAATGTTGGGGCAACTTATAAGCTCTCCATGGTCGCTTTGTTCCATGATATGATTCACCACGAGATCGAAGTGTATGTTAATGACATGATAGCCAGGTCTCAGACTGAGGAAGAGCACCTTGATCATCTCCAAAAGTTGTTCGACGGGTTGATGATGTATAAGCTGAGGTTGAATCCGAACAATTGCACCTTTGGGGTAAAGTCTGGTAAACTTATGGGTTTCATTGCCAGCAACAAAGGCATCCAAGTAGATCATGCAAAGGTAAAATCTATACAAGAAATGCCAGCTCCCCGTACAGAGAAGGAAGTTAGAGGTTTCTTGGGATGCCTGAATTATATCGCCAGGTTCATTTCACATCTGACTGTTACTTGTGAGCCCATCTTCAAGCTTCTGAAGAAAGATCAAGTGATAAGGTGGAATGATAAATGCCAGACCGCTTTCGAAAGAATTAAGGAATACCTTTAAGAACCACCAATTCTGATGCCTCCAGTTAAAGGAAGACCTTTGATATTATACTTGACACTGCTAGACAATTCAATGGGGTGTGTGCTGGGGCAGCATGACGAGTCTGGTCGAAAAGAGCACGTAATATACTACCTTAGAAAAAAACTTACCGACTGTGAGACACGATACTTATTGCTCGAGAAAACTTGTTGTGCTTTGGCAAGGTCTGCTCGCTGACTAAGACAGTATATGCTGACCCACACTACTTTGTTGATATCCAAGATGGATCTGATCAAATACATCTTCGAGAAACCCGCTCTCTCCGGAAGAATAGCGAGATGGCAGATGATCTTAACTGAGTACGATATATAATATACAACCCAGAAAGCAATCAAGGGGAGTGTGTTGGCTGATCATTTAGCTCATCAGGCCGTGGATGACTACCAGTCCATGAGTTTTGAGTTCCCGGACGAGAACATTATGCTGGTGACTGACTACAAAGAACCCAAACTAGATGAAGGACCTGAAGAAGGATCCCGATGGAATATGGTCTTTGATGAAGCCTCGAACGCACTTGGTAATGGCATCGGCACTGTAATCATATCCCCTGAGGGCTTTCATACTCCTTTCACTACCCGATTGTGTTTCAACTGCACTAACAACATGGATGAGTATGAAGTCTGCATCATGGATCTCAAAGCCGCTATTGACCTCAGGATCAAGTTCCTAAATGTCTTCGGGGATTCAGCCCTGGTGATAAGTCAGATCAAAGGCAAATGGGATATGAAGCAACCGAATCTCATCCCATACAAAGAGCACGTCCTGACATTACTCCCACACTTTGAGGAGGTAACCTTTGAACATTTCCCATGAGAGGAGAATCAGTTAGCAGACGCGCTAGACACCATGTCGTCCATGTTCAAAGTCAAGTGGGACAACGAAGTTCCCCGAATCACCATTGAGAGGTTGGATGAACCAACACACTGCTGTGAAATTGATACCAAAGAGGTGGCAGACTAACCCTGGTTTCACGAAGTCAAAAGGTATCTCGAGACTCAAGAGTATCCCGAAGGGGCATCTGTCAACATTAAGAAGTTTCTGAGAAGGTTCGCTGCAAAGTTCTTCCTCAGTAATGGAATCCTCTATAAACACAACGATGACTCCATACTACTACGGTGTGTAGACAAGAGTGAAGCAGAGAGGATCATGACAGATCTACATGAAGGCACCTTCGGAACCCATTCTAGTGGACATACCATGGCAAAGAAGATCCTACAGGAAGGATACTACTGGTCCACTATGGAAGCCAATTGTTATCAGCACTCTCGAACTTGTCATAAGTTCCAAATCTACGCTGATAAGGTGCATGTGCCTCCGGTCCCCTTAAACGTCTTGATAGCTCTGTGGCCCTTGGCAATGTGGGGCATTGACATGATCGGAGAAATCAGGCCTACCGCTTCCAATGGGCATCACTTCATCCTGGTAGCTATTGATTACTTCACGAAATGGGTTGAGGTTGCTTCTTTTTCTACCGTTACCAAGAATGTTATGGCGCAATTTATCAAGCATAACCTGATATGTTAGTATGGTGTGCCAGAGAGAATTATCACTAATAATGGTATGAATCTCAATAACACAATGGTCACCGAACTCTGTAAGCAGTTCAAGATACAACATCATAACTCTTTTCCATACCGGCCGAAGATGAATGGCGATGTTGAAGCGGCTAACAAGAACATCAAGAAAATTATACAGAAGATGACGATGATATACATAGACTGGCATGAGATGCTACCATTTTCTCTGCATGGGTACCGTACCTCAGCACGTACATCGATAGGGGCAACACCCTACTCTCTGGTATATGGCATGGAGGTAGTCCTATCGATTGAGGTTCAGATTCCTTCCCTAAGGATTATGAAACATGTAAGCTTAAATAAAGACGACTGGATCCAAACTCGACTTGATCAACAGAATTTGATTAATGAGAAGAGACTTACTTCTCTCTATCATCGTCAAACGTATCAAAAATGGATGATCAAGGCTTTCAACAAGAAGGTCAGACGCCAAGAGTATCAAGTCGTGGATTTAGTGATCAAGCGCATCATACTGCCGCAAGGTGACCCCAGGGGCAAATGGACTCCCACATACGAAGGGCCATTTATGGTTAAAAACATTTTCTCAGATGGAGCCATGATTCTGACCACCATGGACGGTGACGACCTTCCTCACCCTGTCAATGCGGACATAATGAAAAGATACTATGCATGATAAAAGACCCGCTAGGTCGACTGGCCTAGGCAAAAATAAGGACTTCCCAGCGAACCAAAAGGGTTCGGGCAAAAATAAGGGATGAAAATGAAAAAAATCTGTACACCCGGCAAGTCGAAAACCTGAAAAGGCGGTTTGAGCAAGAAAGGGTATCCTGGTGGACTAAAAATCTTAATGGGAGATCCAGGCAAAACTCAGGGATGAAAAGCGTATCACTGTGTCCCATTGGATCACCCTGCAATCTGACCTCAGTATCAACTATCAAAGTCAAACAGCATCAATCAATCTAATTAGCTTCAGACAAGCAGCAAAGTGATGAGACGCTCGAAGGCATAATGGCAATAGCAGATTTAAAACTCAATGGGATTTTTGCATATAGATGTTTTCTTTTAGTTGAACACAATACTGTATAACTGCCATTTTTACAGCGGCGTTCTCTTACTAGAGCGTCAGCTTCCTTGTACAAAAATGCCTGTTATAGGCCAACTTCGAAAATTAATACAAATCATTTTTACAAAACTATTTGTTTTCTTTTTCTGTTTTGTTTTCGCAAGAACGTCTAATGATTTATTCTTGACATATGCACTTGAATATGATTGTTGTTCACAAATATTTGCATAGGAAAAGAAAGACAATTGCTCATAACTTAAGAAACAGGGACAAAAAACTAAAATGTCAAACCCGACAATTACTCTGTCTAGTAGGTACCAGGGTAGATACAGCTTTGGAGCATAGTCATCAGTACATGTGACCTTGTAACATCTGTATTCCCCCATAGAGTAGAGGTAATCAAAGCATTGGTATCAGTTCTCTCAAAATGGGAAGTAATCTCCCTAGCCATGGTCGTCAGAAACCTGACACCTATGTCCCCCAGTCGATTTTCATAATCGCGAGCAGATCATCATGAATCTTCATCTCCCCAAGCAGGGTCTATTTCTCTGGATACGAAGGCTCAATCCCCAACAAAGCTTATTACTTCAGCTACGGAAGTCCACCTTCCAACAGATTCATTCCCCCCACAGAGCTATTCTCATACAAAGTCTCTCCTTGGCAGAATATTCACAAACAGCTAAGAACAAACCTTCGGCACAATCATTTTCGTGCACCATCTCCAACAGAAGTAGAAGAACCACAGTTCTCTACAACAGTCAGAAATGCTATTTTCTCCAGCAGCAGTCAAGGATTTATTTTCCCAGAGTCGGATATGTCACAACTAACATCTCGTGCTCATACATCATGACACGCGCATACATATCGCATACAGCATAATCTCATTTATTTTGGGAACATCATCTCACAATGTATTTCATGCATCGCATATAATTAACCTTGTTATCTGTTGTACCCCAAAATTTTCCCTCTCATTTCTCAAAAGATCAACCTAGACCCTCAAGTTTGCTTCCATCCAATTGCAAATCGGAAATTACAAATTTTCAAAGAGAATTATTCACAAGGGAAAAATGGTCATTTACATACCAAAGGAGTCAAATATGACTTTTGAATCAAAAAATAAAGTTCCAAGAATCATATTTCATTAAGGCATGAAATTGGTTCATCAAAAATCAAAAGTCAGAAGTTACTTTGAAAATCAATTTTCTAAACATTTAGAAAATTTTCTAAGTGTCTAGAGAATATGACATTTCAGAACTTCTGAGCCAGCCTCTATGCAAGTGCAGTCAGAAGTTGCAAACATAACGCTTTAATTAGAACATGCAGAAGCGATGCTCTTTGGTCAGAATAGGATGCTTCAGTCAGAACAGGATGCTTCAGTCAGAACATGATTCTTCAGCATATGGAGGCTATGTTCAACGCTTCGGTCAGAAGATGCCCCTTCAGCATTTAGAGGTTACGCTTCTGGTCTTCTGCAATCAGAACATCACAAAATTCCAAAACTTTGTTTAAGTAACCTGCTGCCCTGCTATGGCACAGTCCTGCAACCAGCTGCCATAATGCTCCAAGGTGTTGTTGATCCAGTCCACGCCTGTGTTTTCCTTGCACCAAATCAGCATACGAAAACTGTGATTAAAAAAAAAGGGGACAGTATGCCAAAAATGTTTAAAACTCATTTGATTTCCCCCCCAAAACCATAGTAAATCCATCTATAAATAGTTTCCTCCATCACACGTTAAAAGGGTTGGTTTTTAGAGAGAAAGAATCACCAAAATAAAGAAAAAGCCTTGAAGCCCCTGCAAAAATCCCAAGAATCTGAAAAGCTGTAAAACACCAAAACATAAAATCTTAGCATTTGATCCTAGCATCAAAACTCCATTGTTCTTTGACTAAAACCATCCCCACAATTATTGATTCACATATTTGAAGCTATTCTAATTTATGTATTCATACTGCCATACACTCTCCATTCACCTCCACCTCAAAGAAGTCAGAATATCATGTTCCAGAAGTTGAAAACTTCCATCCTGCTGAGTACGTGAAGAAGTTGCTCAGAATATCACCAGAGTTCAGGATCAACCTCCAATTCACAGAATCTCCTCCAACTGCAAGGTAAGATTCAGTTGACTCTTATCACGTTACTTAAGCATTACCAGACTTGCATGTTCAAAATACAATGTAGACATCATGTTTCTGACGTTATACATATTCTGAAGCTTCACGCATTTATCTGCCTAAGTATGGAATAAATCAGTTCAGAACTTCTGGAAGAAATTAGAACTCAGAACTAGGATTAGCAAATTCACACTTGCCTCTGATTTATAATTCTAATATTTCTTGTTTCTAAAATGCTGGAAACCTGCCATAACTGTCATATGCACATCTTCTGTTCTGTTGAGAAATAACTAAGTTCCAGATGTTCTGACTATCATGGAGGGAGAGAGAGACCAATTTATGCCCTTGGTATCAGAACTTCTGAAATCCACTCTATTGTCCGTGGTATCAGAACTTCTGAAAGCTAATGTGCTCCCAGTAGACTCAGAACTTCTGACTCTACTTATTTTTTTACTAACAGGATTTCTGTTTTGTAGTGTGCCAGAGTCAGAACTTCTGACCTCCCTTAATCAGCAATACGTTGATTCTATTCTTTTTCCTTTTTTCTCTCTCACTATTTTTTCCATCACTTTCTATTTCATTGATCAACAAACGCTGAAAACATTTTTTTAATGTTTTATTTTATTTCTTAAAACAAAAGACTAAAAAATATTTTCTTAAACAAAACTTATTTCTTTTCTTAAATAAATAAGCAATTTACTTTTCTTGCGCATTATGATCCATTTCGATATGGTTGTAATAGTAACTTAGGATTTAATTTTACTTGCAACCCCATTCATAAATATGCAACCCCATTCATAAATATGTACCTCCATCCCCCTAAAAGTGGTGTAATAGCTTAGATTTTATTTTTCGCATTTTTACTTGCTTTTCATATATTGCTAGTAAATAGCATGTATGGCAAGATAAAATCAACAAATAGATGACTTTTAAATACCAGAAAAAATGCATGCAAACTAACACACTATTCACACATGCACCCTTAGGGTAATCCCATTTTGTTGTCTCGGAAATACAGTCATGTCCCTCGAATATGGGGCATTTTAGCAATAACCCTTTGATAAAAAGATCGTAGTCCCTCGATGACCCTCAATGTTGCCTTCGATAAAACGATTTTGTCCCTTACGAAAATTGCTAAAGCGCCTCATAAGTTGCTTTCGATGACTGTAAAATTTACCCGCGCATGTCCCTTCACATCCAACGATGGGGCTTCTTACCAAATTAATGGTAAGAAAGCAACATTAAAAGGAGGAAGAAAAGAACAATTGAAAACCTTTCGAGTAGATAGATACGCTCTTAGTTTCTCGCTTGCTCACGACAAAAACATTTTACACCAACACTTTCATCTCAAAACATTTCGAAAAAAGACAAAACATTTTGTATACGTTCTTATAGAGATGAGAACCATTGCAAAACGTCTTTTCAAAACCACTTTCAAAAACACAATCCACAAACACATCTTTGAACTATCTTTCGAAACAAAACTTTGTATGCATTCTTATAGAAACGAGAACCATTACAAAGAGATTTTTCAAAACACTTTTAAAGCCCACACCACAAGTACACTGTCAAACAAAAGCAAAGTGATCTAAACGAGTAACTAAGAGCCCATGGAAAACCATGGATGAAAAGGGTGCTAATACCTTCCCTTTTCATAATAAACCCCCCTAACTCGAGAAATAATTTCGAAAGGTCTTTCCTATGCTGTTTTTACCTTTCCTTTTAGATAAAAGAAAAGTCGGTGGCGACTCTTGCTATCCGCACAAATACGATAAAAACACAAAACATCAAGTCAGTTCTCCCACTGTATCATAGAACTGGAGACTCTGCTGGGGACTTAAATTTTAATGTGGGGTTACCTTAGGGTTAGATCACATTTACTTGCCTTCTTTGTGTGATTTGTATGATTTACATTTGGTTCTTTTGTTTGGGCTTGCTTTAGATCCTGACCCGGATCTGGGAAATACCTTTTAGGTAAGTAGCAATAAACTGTGAGGGAACTGTACAGCGTAGACCGATACGGTTGAAGCAGTAGCTATGTTGGTGTGGAACTTTGGTTGGTACCAGTATCCCTTGTGGTGAATCGAGGAGAATATGGGTTCGTCGCGTGGTGCCATGAAGCATCAACTGACCTTAGAACCCTAATTGAACAAACTTGGCCATTAGGACGTAGTGAGATAGCCGGTTTCAGTGTAGAGCTGAAAATTGGTTGATACTAGATAATACACACATTGAGGCTAGACTTTTGGGAGATCTCGGCCGTAAGAAAAGATTGTTGTGCTGAGACAATGCCTAAGAGAAAGGTCGGTGATATTGAGATCCTTTAGAACCCAATCGCTATTACTAGGACAGGTTTAGCCAACTAGACTTCAAGAGGGTAATTACCTATAAAACTCATGCAAGCCTAAAACATAGAGACTTGTTTGTTATGTGTGTATATATCTGCTTGTACATAAACATCATAAACATCATCAACATCATATGCATGCTCACTAACCATTACAAGGATTTAGAAATTTATTTTTGTTTTTGTTTTGTAGGACATGAATCATCTCCGAAGAAACACCATCCGAATCAGCTTTGTAAAAGCACACCTCAACTTCAAGAGCTAGCCTCAAGAGTGCCCGGGGATTCTCCTTTTACCAAGAAATATGGTCGACTCCTCAGTTTGGCTACATCCAACTTCCAAGAAGAGATGATGTGTGTACTATTCCAATTCTTTGATCCCGTACATCATTGTTTCACTTTCCCGGACTATCAGTTGGTACCTACGCTAGAAGAGTTCTCCCTACTCTTAGGGGTGCACGTGCTTGATCAGATACCGTTCACCGGTCTAGAAGGGATTCCAAAACTTGAAGTCATCGCTGAAGCTTTACATGTGAAGAGGGCCAACGTCATAGCCAATTGGGAAACAAGAAGCGGGGTTAAAGGCTTTCTAGCTAAGTTTCTATTGGAAAAAGCTCATTCATTCTAGGATGACATGGATTTCCAAGCTTTCAAAGACGTCCTAGCTCTTCTCATTTACAGTTTGGTTCTGTTTCCCAATTCGGACCAGTTCATAGACGTTAATGCCATCAAAGTCTTTCTCTCTCGCAATCATATACCTACCTTACTAGGAGACATCTTGCATTGCCTTCATACCCGCACCATGAAGAAAATAGGTACCCTTTTGTGTTGTATTCCCTTACTCACTAAGTGGTTCACTTCACACCTGCCTCAGTCAGCATTGAAGAACGAGCAAAGACTGACTTGGTCTCAAAGGATGATGTCTCTCACCCATTCTAATATTCGTTGGTGCTCGAGATCCTTGGAAGATATCTCTATCATTGACCGATGTGGGGAGTTCCCTAACCTACCTCTGCTTGGTATTAGGGGAGGTATCACCTACAACCCATGCTTAGCTCTTCGACAGTTTGGGTATGCCCGAAGAGACGGACCTCATGAGATGCTCATCCAAGGTCTGGTGTTCGACTATGACAAAGAAGACTAAGGTTAACGCCAGAGGTTTACACGTGCTTGGGGAATGGTGAACAAGGTAGACAGTAGGGATTTGGGACATAAAAACTCTATCCCTCTCGAGCCTTACCTTAGGTGGGTATGGGCTCGTGCCCAGAGTCTCATGATGCCTTACCCTTCCATCCTTCCTGTCATTATTGAGCCTTTTATTGAAGGAGAAGTCCCATACATCGTTCTTCATCCTGACATGCCAACCTCTCTCGAAGAGCTGCAGAAAGCTTGGGTTCGGTTGAAGGAAGAGCGAGACACCTTTGAAGCCCAGTATTACGCCAGTGAGAAGAAGATTCTGGAGCTCACCAAACTGCTTCATGAAGAGAAAAACCTGAATGCCTACATTGCTCCAAAGAGGATGCGTTCATCCTTTTTGTCTTAGGAGCTTTGCTTTATTTTGTTTCTTTCTTTGTAAGCCCAAGGAGGCATGATGTATTCAAACTTGGTTTTATTTAATATAACGTGTGTTCTTTTTTGGTTTGAACAAATTTAGATCTCTAGTTTTCCTTGAAATCATTTGCATATTGCATCTTCATTCATCATAACATCATACAGGTTTCTCATGACAAGTCGCCTTATCCTTCTACTGTTTATTTCAGTGAGATGGATGTTGAATAGACTGTGAAAGATCTTCAGGCGCAGAACGCCAAGTTCCAACAAATGCTCTTGGCTCTGACAAAAGGACAAGAGGATTTGAAGACTCTGCTGGCCAAAGAGAAGAAGAAGAAAACGAAGAAATCAATCGGTGTTGTGATCATGGGAAGGAGGTTTAAAGGACAAGCCAAACGAACTTTGGACTTTGCAACATCATCAAGCAAAGGAGATAATTAAACCCAGGAAGTGAACAACGACCTAGTATCCGAGGAAGAGGAAGAGCCTGATTACTTTGAGGAACAATATCCTTCTGCTGATGATAAATACAAACAGCTAGAGGATCATTTGAATGCTATGGAAATTCAGAGGGTACCCGGTTTGGACTTTGAAGAATTAGGACTCATCTCGGGGGTTGTCATCCCACAAAAATTCAAGGTCCCCACTTTCACCAAGTACGATGGCGTCTCTTGCCCGAAACTACATCTAAGGTCATACGTCAGAAAGATTCAACCCCACACGGATGACAAGAATATGTGGGTGCATTTCTTCCAAGAGAGCCTATCTGGGACGCAGTTGGATTGGTTCTATCAATTGGAAGGGACCAATGTTTGCAATTGGGAAGAGTTGGCCGCCGCTTTCTACAAACAATATCAGTACAATGCTGATTTGGCTCCGACTAGGACGCAGTTACAAAGCATGTCTATGGGAACGGGTGAAGGTTTTAAAACCTATGCTCAAAAATGGAGGGATCTCGCAGGCAGGGTTCATCCCCCTCTATCCGACAAAGAATTAGTGGATATGTTCCTAGGCACATTGTCAGGACCATTTATCAATCACCTGATTGGGAGTTCCTCAGCTGGGTTCATCGAGTTAATCATGACTGGTGAACGGGTCGAGGCCGGTATAAAAAGTGGCAAAATTCAAAGAGATGCATCCTCGAGTTTGGTGAAGAATCCCTTTGTGGGAAAGAAAGAGGTAGTGATGCATATGACTATAGAAATCAAAACAAAACTGATCGTCTCCCGACGGTAGGGGCTGTCATGATTTCTAACCCTGTGCCAAATCAACAGCGAAATTATCAGCGTAAACCAGAAGCGCCCATGAGACGGTTTACCCGGGTCAACATGACCATGTCTCAGATTTTGCCACACCTTTTGAAGACCAATCTGACAACTTTAAAAGAAGCTCCCAAGAACCTCAATACTGCTTCTCCTTGCTATAGCCCAAACGCTCGATGTGCCTACCATTCTGAAAGCCTGGGGCACGATATAAACGACTGTTAGGCCTTAAACAATAAGGTGCAAGACCTTATCGATGAGAAAGATATTGAGTTTAATCTACCAGAAACGCCTAATATAATAATGGCGCCAATTCCTAGACATGGCCAAGGTATCAACTCCATTGATGATGATCGTTTTGTCTCCTCTGTGAATGACTTAATCACCCCTTTGTTGACCATTAAACATAATCTACTGCAAGCCGGTCTGTTTCCGGGTTGCGATGAAAATTGCCACTTGTGTAAGTCTCTATTGAACAGTTATTTGTTACTAAAGATAGGCGTCTAGCGCCTGATGACCAGCAAAGAAATCCTATTTGAAAAGCTACCTCTTATCAAAAGTTCTTATCAAGATGTTTCAATAATCACCATTTTCGACAATCCTCCCAGGATCCCCACTAAAAGACCCGTCAGGATTACATTTGTTCCTAGATCTGCACCTTTAATCATCACTATGCCAAGACCAATATCATACTCCTTGGATAAAGTTGTTCCCTGGAGTTATGGGGCTGACTTTTATTACTATGGCGTCAAGCAGGATCAGCTGGCTGTTAAAGACAAAGTTGCGGCAGATATTGATCCTGATATCGGTAACATCATTGGGACCAGCAAAATAACAAGAAGTGGAAGAGTCTTCTCACCTGAGATTTCTCCAAAGACCGTTGTTACTCCTGTGATCATTCCTACTGCCACACCTACCCACACTCCCAATGATACTCCTACTGTTATCCATGCTGCCGATACAAGGGGAAAAGAGGCTCTGAATGAGTTTGTCCAAGCAAGAGAGTGTCCCGAGATCATCCTTGAAGCTTCTAGAAAAGAAATAGAATAAATCCTGAAGATAATCAAGAAAAGTGACTACAACATTGTCGAACAGTTGGGGAAAACCCCCTCGAAGATATCATTGTTGTCTTTAATTTTATGTTCTGAGACCCACGCCAAAGCTTTGGTAAAGTTTCTTAAGACCGCTCACGTGCCCCAAGAGACCTCCATCGACCAATTTGAAAACTGTGTGGCCAGTCTAACTGCTGATAATGGATTGGGCTTTTCCGATGCTGATTTAACCTCTAAGGGAAGGAAGCACAATGATGCCTTACATATTTCCATTGAATGCAGGGGCACCACACTTGCCCATGTTTTGGTGGATACTGGCTCATCATTGAATGTTTTGCCCAAAAATTCTCTCGACCGACTGGATTGCGAGGGGCTTATCTTGAAACCAAGAAACATCATAGTGAGGGCCTTTGATGGCTCCAAGAGGATAGTGCACGGAGAAGTTAGTATCCCCATAAAAATTGGGACTCGGACTTTTGACTCAATTTTCTATGTGATGGACATCCGCCCTTCATACTCTTGTTTGTTGGGTTGACCCTGGATCCATGGTGCTGGTGCCGTCACCTCTACCCTACACCAAATGCTAAAATACCCGATCAGAGGAAAGATTGTCACCTTCCACGGAGAGGAGGAGTACATGGTTAGCCATCTCAACTCTTTCAGGTATGTTGAAATGGATGGTGAATTCATAAAGACTCCCTGTCAAAACTTTGAGGAAGTTCAAGCAACGGTCGCGGCAACCAAGTCTACTCCAAAGGTCCCTAAGGTTACCAGACCTCCACTGAAGATGGCCTCGTTGAAAGATGCTCAAGCAGTAGTTGAAGAGGGAGGATGTACTATCTGGGGTCAGCTTCTGGATATTCCCTACAAGTTCGACAAATTTGGGTTGGGGTTCACTTCAGAAGCCGAAAGAGTTGTTCGATGTTCTCGCACTGGGGGACCACCTCTGCGTATCAGCAATCAAGGAATCAATGCAATAGAAGACAGTGATGGCAGCTATGACATGGACGATTGGATTTTTCCAACCATCAGCGGAGGGCTCAACAATTGGGAGGCCAAAGATTTCATTCCTATTACTTTTATTCAAGAGTAATTGTCTTTTAATATTTTCAGGCTTGTGATATTTTAACAATTTAGACTTTTAAAACCTTGTGTCTTACCCGAGGCACAACGGTCCATTTGTGAGGGTTTTCACTTCATTCTCATATGTCATTAATGAACCATGGACGTTTTTGCATCAAATTTTGTGTTCTTTGTTTTTCTTTCATACATTTTATTTTCTTTCAAAAGTAGCTATGCTCTTACACACACTCACATATTAAAATGCAAATCTACATCCACTCAGGATCCCATGGGTAACAGTTCTTCTATGGCCAATTGTGACTTTGAAAATCCGATCTACCAAGCCGACTATGAAGGTGAGGAAGATTATGAGGTGCTAGGGGAGTTGGCCAGGTTGTTGCAACAGGAAGAAAGGACCATTCAGCCACACGAAGAGACGGTCGAAACAGTTAACTTAGGAACTGAGGAAGACAAAAAGGAGGTCAAGGTGGGTGCCAATTTGGAACCCAGTGTCAAGGAGTGTCTGATTCAGTTATTATACGACTATGTTGAAGTCTTTTCCTGGTCGTACGAAGACATGCCGGGACTTGATACAGACATTGTGGTACATCGTCTGCCTACAAAAGAAGATTGTCCCCCAGTAAAGAAAAAGGTTCTTCGCATGAGGCCTGATATGTCAGAAAAGATCAAAGCAGAAGTCATGAAGCAATTCAATGCTGGATTTTTGGCTGTCACCTCTTATCCCCAATGGGTGGCCAATGTTGTTCCCGTGCCCAAGAAAGACGGTAAAATACGAACGTGTATGGATTACAGATATTTGAATAGGGCAAGCCCCAAAGATGATTTCCCACTTCCCCACATCGACATTCTAGTTGACAATACGGCATAACACAAAGTGTTTTCCTTCATGGACGGTTTCTCAGGCTACAACCAAATCAAAATGGCGCCTGAAGATATGGAGAAAACGACCTTTGTTACACAGTGGGGCACATTCTGCTATAAGGTCATGCCATTCGGACTGAAGAATGTTGGTGCAACTTATCAACGCGCCATGGTAGCTTTATTTCATGACATGATACATCATGAGATAGAGGTCTACATAGACGATATGATAGTCAGATCGCAGACGGAAGAAGAGCACCTTGATCACTTACAGAAGTTGTTTGAGAGGCTGAAGAAGTACAAGTTGAGATTGAATCCAAACAAGTGCACGTTCGGAGTATGGTCTGGTAAACTCTTAGGCTTTGTCGTCAGCAACAAGGGTATCTAGGTTGATCCTGCCAAGGTTAAAGCGATACAAGAGATGCCCTCTCCTCATACTGAAAAGGAAGTCAGGGGATTCTTGGGACGTTTGAATTACATCGCCAGGTTCATTTCTCACCTGACAGCTACTTGTGAGCCAATCTTCAAGCTCTTGAAGAAAGATCAAGTAGTCAAATGGAATGATGAATGCCAAGTTGCTTTTGACAAAATCAAAGAATACCAGCAAGAGCCTCCTGTGTTGTTGCCACCCGTCGAGGGAAGGCCATTGATCTTGTATCTAACTGTTTTAGAAAACTCAATGGGGTTTGTGTTGGGGCAGCATGACGAGTCTGGCCGAAAAGAGCATGCTATTTATTACCTGAGAAAAAAGTTTACCGACTATGAAACAAGATATTCACTGCTCAAGAAAACTTACTGCGCTTTGGCATGGGTTGCTCACCGGCTGAGACAGTATATGTTGACCCATACTACTCTGTTGATATCTAAAATGGATCTGATAAAGTACATCTTCGAGAAGCCCGCTCTTTCTGGGAGAATAGCGAGATGGCAGATGATCCTGACAGAATATGGCATACAGTATACTACCCAGAAAGTTATAAAGGGTAGTGTATTGGTGTTTACCGTGGTTATTGGTAAACAACCGCTGATCTTCCAAATGGTTACTTATTTGGTTACTCGCAGGATCGATCAGATTGATCCTAAGACATGGTTGATTTTGAGGTTTTGATTAAGTTGGATAACGGTTAAATGACAAGAAAATAAAGAGGCTTTAAGTAAATTGCATGAAGAAATGGGCTTGATAAAATAAATGAAGGCTTGAAATAAAGGGCTTCGACAGGAAAAGTAAAGAAGAAAGCAAGTAAAGTTTCTGGAAAGTAAATGACTTTGATTAATAAAAGTGGTGTTTCACACATACATTCTCAACAATTCTTTCTCACACGCTGGGTACTCGAATCTATATGAGTGACTTTGTATATAATTGTGAACACACGCGAAAAACTGCGTGAACTACTACTATTTATACTAAAACATCCCAAGTAACCGTCGGGCAGTTACACTGCTTCGAGATGACTCCACTTGGCACGTTCTCAGCGTTCGACGCTCCAGATCTTTGCACGTTGCACTTGGTAACCGCTGGGAACCGTTTTCCCTCCAAACGCTTGAATTTCAAACCGCTCCACTCTGAATAATCGAACACCTTCGTCGAGAAGCATCTTCGACGAAAAACAACTTCGACATCGAAGGCAACCAAATTCTCCCTTGGGAGAAATCCTCTAAGCACATTGCCATCTTCCGATGGGCATTTCGACAGACCCAGCTGGTCGAAAACATCCTTCAGCTTTAATGGCTGATATTAATAAAAACAAGGGTGTCGAATTTAGGAGCCAACAAATTGCCCCCCAAGAATGCCTTATTTCGACTCTGAAAGAAAAAGGCATTCTTTGAAATGCCATTCGACACCTGTCTTTTCATTCTAAGTCACAAATTAAATTGTGCACTTTTTTGTCTTCTACCAACCACTGACAATCCCAAGGAAAAGCCATCATTTCATCCGTACCTAAGACGTCACTTCAGTACGGCGTGCAGCGTGCCAAACGTCTTTTCACAAATTGTCATCATGACATTTCCCAAAAACGAGGGCGCACGCTGCACACTTTCATTTCTGCAGAACAACTACATCAACAGGGAGACGCCATGTGTCCCACTACCTTCTGCAACATTAAATGGCATTAAATATCCTCGAATTTGGGGATTTCCCCAACTACTATAAATAGCGCCAAGTACCCATTGTGGGACTTTTTCACGCTACCTTTCCTTCAGATATTCCTTATTGCATACAAACTCTTGCCAACTTTGCAAACCACATGTTCTTCACTTCATCTTCAACCTTAGTATCAACAATGGCATCCGGTTCTTCCACCGCTCCTAGCGCTAACATTCCCTCTGGAAATGTCAAACCCAGGATTTTCTCCACTGCTCCCGTAGTTACTCCCACGGGCCAACGAAGGGTCCCTGAGCCCTTAGACATTGTTGTACGTGATGCTTATTCACGCCACCTCATGATTCCGGTTGGATATTCCAACCAAATCTTTGTCATGTCTGGCCCACTATACCCAAGCATTGCTGAAGCCATGAAGATCAAAAGCTATTTTCCGGTACTTGAAAAACTCAACCCGGTTGGATGCTCCAAGAAAGATGCAGAGGATAATGAAGATCCTGCTAAGGAGAAAATCGACCTCCGTTTCTTCGATAGAGGTGTTAGGGCTTTCAGGTCTAGCCCTAGCCTCACTCCTGACTATAGTGCTTGGCTGGAAAAAATGGAGAAACGCCAGGCTTCGATCTGGAAAGACATGGGGATATTCGACCTGGTTATGTTGTCGAAGACGGGTCTTAACTATTCCCCAGAAATGTTGATAGCTTCCTTACTCTTCTGGGATTACACCCATTTCACCTTCCATCTTCCCTGTGGGATGCTGACTCCCACGCTCTTCGACGTGGCCGCCATCACTGGCCTTCGACCCATTGGGGACTACTTCGACCCAGAGGAAATGTCGGAGGATCAGATTGGATTCTCTACCACAAAACCAACCTACACCACCTACATCAATCACTACCACAATAAGTCGACGGACGCTGTGTCGGATGTAGAGCATATCGCGTTTCTAGCCCTATGGCTGTCACGCTTTGTGTTTTGCACCAAGTCTTTACAGGTGACCAAGAAGATGGTCACTCTCGCCACTCAACTCCACCATGGCCAAAATATCTGTTTGGCAGAATTGATTTTGGCGAATCTGTACGAGTCGATTAGCAACGGAGCGACTCTTCTGAAGATCATCGAGAACAGAGCCAGTCTGCTGCTTGCTGGACCTTTTTGGCTGCTTCAGCTGTGGCTCAATGCCACCTTCGAGTCTTTCTTGCCTCAGAAGACTCAAATAAATGAGCAGGCTCCGGAAATAGCAAATAGGTGCATCGAAGGCACCAGATTGGCTCTGCTGACCCCAACGGAAGATGGGCTGGAGCTTCAACAAACTTTTACAAACTTCGTCTTGATGTTTGCAAAAAGGAAAGAGTTTGCTTCGACCATGGCTCCGTTTGCTCGACGAAAGGTTTGCCCAGAGTGGTTCACGAGGCCACATCCTAAGGCGTCAAGTGGTCCTCAGGTCGAAGAACATACAACAGTGTGGGAGGCATTTCTCACACCAAGAATAATGCCCCTGCGATTCAAGAGCTCCAAGACTCACTTGAGTCTAATCGCGTATCAACCAAACTTGGTGTCGCGCCAGTTTGGTATTATTCAAACACTACCTTCTCCAATTTTTCCCAGGGAGAAGTCTATGTTATACTTTTGCAACGACTACACTGAAGACGCTGCCACTAAGCATATCGGCAGGTATGCTGGTCGAACAGTCCTTTCGTTGTTTGACTATCAGCTTAACTTTCTCTGCTCACCATCCTTCGAGGAGTGGTGGAAAAGTTACTACACTGAGGAGTTTTTAGACGAGAAGGACTTCGTGGACGAACTTCAGAAGTCTTTTGTTCTTGTCTTGGACAAAATAAAGAAATGTAAGTTCATCCTTCCAAATTACTTTGTCTTTCCCTTTCGACTGGTAGCCTGTTAATTATTTTGTCTACTTTCAGTTGTTCGAAAGCCTGCAGCCAAGAAGGCTGCAGAAGGCCATCAGGGAGGAGGCCCCTTAACAAAACCTCCACCACCGACGAAAACTATAGCGCCGACGAAGACCACAACAAACCAACAGGGGGAAGGCCCTTCGAAAAAGCCTTCTGCATCGGTAACCAGACCTTTATTATTTTCTTCTGGCTTTAACATTCTGACTTTCGATGCAGCTTCTAAATCGAACTCCAATTGGTTTTTTAGGCACCTTCACCCAAGAAACGGCCAGCACTGACGGTCGAATCTGGGAGTGACGAAGAAGATGATTCTCCCCCTGCTCCTCTTAAAAGGCGAAAGCTGAAGAAGGACGTTCCTCTTCCTGAGGCTCGAACAATCAGAATAAAGGTTGCTGGGAGAAAGCCCAGGCCACCTCCAGTAATCATTGAAGAGCCAACGGAGGAGGAACTAAATGTTCTTCTCAATAAACCTGTCGAAAGCGACAATTCCAGCCCTGCGGCTGAAGCTCCTTTGCAGGTAATCTCTTTGATTCCTTTTTAACTCAGGTGTCGATACCCTCTTTCGATTATGTCTCTTTCTAACTTAGAAGATTCTTCTTCTTCTTTTTTCCAGGAAACCACTGAAAGCTCAGTGCCAAGGACTTCTGAAACATTGGACTCTGCTGAACTCAGTAGGCCACAAGAGAAAGACTTGGCGAACGATGAAGCCAATACTGAAACAAATGAAGCCAATGCTGAGACAGCAGAACAACCAACAGAAGATCCACAAACAGAAGAGCAACAACCAAAAGAGATTCAGGTGGTTGATCTGTCGGAAGAACATCGTGACGAAGGGGACCACGGTGACGCTGGGGAAGAAGACCAAGGTGACGCTGGCGAAGAAGACCAAGGTGACGCTGGCGAAGGGGATCATGATGACGCTGGTACTTCCGCAGTCCAAGTCGAAGAGAGTCAAGTCGAGGCAAATGCTACTCAACAGCCTCAACCCCAAGACAACGCTGCTGCAAAGGTTGTCACCTCAATAAAGCATAGGTCGAAAGAAGACTTAGAACTTCTGAAGCAAACTGATCCTGTTGGCTATCTGAACGCCATCATCGAGAGCAAGGGAAGTTCGTCTGATGTTAGTCAGGAGGCTTCTACTCTGTCGGGGAAGTCCACTGAAACTTCTCCTCTCGATGAGGCTTTGACGAAGGTTAAGGCTCAGTTCTTCAAGAAGGATTTGATGAAAGCTTTGGAGGGGGACCCTACTGCTCCATCATATTTGGGGGCTGTTTTGAATGCCGTAGACTTGCTAGCTGTGCCTCCGGAGGTTTCAGGCTTTATCATGGAGTTACACTCCATTATTGATCAAGTCTCAGTAGATTATCGGCGACAAAGGGGCTTTAATAGCCAGCTTGAAGTGTTATATGGCAAAAGCTCTTCTGCATGGACTGCTGTAGCAGAGACAACTTCTCGAATTGCGGAGTTGTCGAAGCAAAAAGCATCTAAACAAGAAGAAGTTGATGCCATAGATCGAGAGAATGCTTCCATAAAGGCGCAAATTGAAGAGCTAGAGGCTAAGATGAATGCCAATACTAAGCGCAAGGAGGAACTTCTCTCGACTGTTCCAGACACCGAAAGTCAAACTGAAATCACGCAAGGCCTAGAATTTGCTGAGAAAGCTCAAGCCTTCGACGATCAAATTGCCAAGCTTGCGCAGGCGAATGCCTTGTGCAACAAAAGATTGGAGTTGCAGCAAACCAAATACCTTCGACTCAAAGATTCCATCCCCTTCTGATTGATTCATCCCTTTAACCATATATTGTAATATGTATTCGACAATATTTCCATTTTGGCTAATTTATAAAAATTTTCCATTTTGGCTTATTTATGGTTAATTTAGTCGTTACTTGTTATTTATTTTTATCTCTTGGAGTATAGGTTTATACTTTTTCAAATATTTACCATTTACTCTCAAGAGCCTTTTATCTTCACCTAACTCTTCGACTTCATAAGCTCCACCGGAAAAAGTCTGGATAACTCTGAATGGTCCTTCCCATTTGGGTGACCATTTTCCCATGCTTCGATCCCTTCGATCCATGGGAAGAATCACCTTCCAAACTAGTTCTCCAGGCGAAAATGCCTTAGGTTTCACCTTTTTATTATAAGAGTCTTCTACTCTTTTCTTCTGAAGCCTGAGTAGGTCAAGAGCGTGCAATCTTTCTTCGTCTAAATCCACTAGTTCGTCTAACATCATATCCCAATAAATTTCAGAGGGAATATCATAATGTCTCTGAACCCTTGCAGATTGAAGACAAATTTCTGCTGGCAACACTGCGTCATGGCCAAAAGTTAGCCTATATGGTGTTGTACCTATGGCTTCTTTTGGGGACGTTCGACAGGCCCACAAGATCTGGTCTAACGTCTTATGCCAATTTTTGGGCTTCTTCCCAACATGCTTTTTTATCAAGTCAATTACTACTTTGTTCGCTGCTTCGACTTGACCATTTGCCTGTGCATAATAAGGCGTTGATGTTAGGAGTTTAAAACCCGTTTCCTGAGCGAATTCCTGTATCTTTCGACCGGTGAAAACTGATCCTTGATCAGTTGTTATAGTCTCAGGGATTCCATATCTAAAGATAATGTTCTTTTGAATAAATTCAATGACATTTTCTTGGTCTACATTGACTAAAGGGATAGCTTCGATCCACTTAGTAAAATAATCAATGCCTACCAATATATACTTCTGGCTCTTTGATGATGCTAGTCGAATCTCTCCAATGAGGTCCAACGCCCATCCTCTAAAAGGCCAAGGTTTCACTATCGAGTGAAGTTCACTTGCTGGTACATGTTGAATGCCTGTATGGACTTGACATTCTTGGAAACCTTTAGCGAACTCAACACAATCTTTCAACATGGCGGGCCAGTATAGTCCTTGTCGAAACAACAACCATTTCATCTTATGGCCTACTTGGTGAGCCCCACATGCTCCAGCATGCGTAGTCGAAAGGGCTATGTATGCCTCAGTTTCACTTAAGCATTTTAGCAATACCCCTTCAGGCGTCTTTTTAAATAACTCATTACCCATGAGTACGTAACTCAACTCCCTGTACTTTGTTTTTCGTTCTGTCGAAGCTACTGGGTTTTGAAGATAATCCACAATGGGCTTCCTCCAATCTTGCTCTGACAAATTATCTATGAACGAAATTTCGAAGTTACTTTGATCAGCATATCCTAGTCTTGTCGATTCCAAGTCTGTTGGTGATAGACAAGTTGCCCTTATCTTTTCTCGAACTTCGATTGCTCTTTGTAATCTCATTTTTGAAATCTTGTACCCAGATGCAATTTGTGCCAAGTCGTTGGCTATTTTATTTTCCAATCTGGGTATGTGTCGAATATTGACCATTTCAAATTTTTTCAATAAACGATTTGCTATCACGAAGTACATAATGAGATTTTCTCTTATGCATTTATATTCTTTTGTGACTTGCTTAATGACTAACTCTGAGTCTCCCATTATTTCGACTCGAGTTGCCCCCAATTCCAACAATATCTCAAGGCCAGTAATTAGAGCTTCATACTCAGCCTCATTGTTTGAACAAGAACCTGATATCTTGTACTTGAATGTTGTTGGAATTTTTTCTGGAGAAATAATCAAGACTCCTACTCCTGTTCCATCTTTATGGCTGGAACCATCGAAGTAGAATTTCCAAGGTTCTATCTCCACATAATTAACATTCTCAACTTGAATTGAGTGGTCGACTATAAAGTCTGCAACCACTTGTCCTTTTACTGCCTTACGAGGCATAAAGGTCAAGGAGTATTCAGTTAATGCTAGTGCCCACTTGCCAATTCGACTGTGCAAGATGGGTTTCGACAACATGTACTTAAAAACATCAAAATGAGACGAAACATACACATCAACTTGTTTTATATCTTGCTTGAGTTTTGTACAAGAGAAATACATACATAGACACAATTTTTCAACTTCGCTATATCTAGTTTCTGCATCGTTCAAAACTCTACTAAGATAGTAGATGGGTCTTTCGACTCCATTCTCATCTTCTTGGGCTAACATGCTTCCCAAAGTTTTGTCGGATGCAGCTATGTACAATCTCATACTCCTATTGCTACAAGGAGGCACCAAAATAGGTGGCTTGGTGAGGTACCCTTTGATTTTGTCGAAGGCTTCTTGTTGCTCTTGCCCCCATTCGATTCCCTCTTTATTCAGTCGAAGTAAGGGTGAAAAGGCCTGAGGTTTCCCACTTAGGTTAGATATGAATCTCCTTAAGAAATTTATCTTGCCTAACAGAGATTGCAGTTCCTTCTTATTCGATGGCGCTTTCGCTTCCAGAATAGCCTTCGTCTTGTTCTGGTTGATTTCGATTCCTTTCTTGTGGACAACGAAGCCCAAGAAATCTCCAGCTTTCACACAGAATGCACACTTCAAAGGGTTCATCTTCAGACCATGTTCTCTCATTCTTTCGAATGATTGTCGAATGTGGTCAATATGATTCTTCCTGGAAACAGATTTTATAACAATGTCATCAATATATACTTGCATAAAAGTGTTAATAAAATCATGGAAGATATAATTCATTGCTCGCTGGTATGTTGCCCCAGCGTTCTTTAGGCCAAAAGGCATCACTACCCATTCGTAAGTGCCTAGAGCCCCAGGGCATCGAAAAGCTGTTTTCGACACATCTTCTTCAGCAATGAATATTTGATTATATCCTGAATAACCATCGAGCATACTCAGGTATTCATAGCCAGCGGCAGAATCGACTAGCATTTCCGCCACAGGCATAGGATATTCATCTTTGAGTGTAGCAGCATTCAAATCTCTGAAATCTATGCACACCCTTAATGTACCATTTTTCTTAATTACTGGCACAATGTTTGCAATCCATTCGACATACCTCGTAACGCGTATGAATTTGCACTTCAGCAGTCTTTCGACTTCCATTTTGATCTTCGACAGTATTTCTGGAGCGAAGCGTCTTGGACTTTGCTTGATTGGCTTCTTCCCAGGTTTGATTGGCAACTGAAGTTCTACCAATCCTCTGTCGAGACCAGGCATTTCGTCGTAATCCCATGCAAAACAGTCCTTGAACTCTTTCAACAATTGGATTACTTCCAACCTAAGTTCTGGGTCAATTTTCGCGCTGATGTAAGTTGGATTTTTCTCTGACCCTTCGCCTAAGTTGATTTCTTCTAAAGGATCTTGCGCTAACATTTTGATGTTGTTCGCCAAGGGGTCCTTTTCGAAGCCCAAAGGCTCATCGTCATAGATGGCGTCGAGCCTCTGTTCCTGCATTCCTTCTGGCATGATATCAGGAGGTTCTGGATCGAAATCCTTTCCAGGACCTGCAGCAGATAACTGTTGATCATTGGCCTGTGTGGCCATGTACTTTACTTCGGCTTCGAGAGCCGTTATCATCTTTGTTTCGGCTACGTAAGCCGAAATTCGCTTCAATGATTGTGACTCAGTCATTATCACTGAATTCACTTCCCCAACCAGTTGGTTGGATATCAGTTAACCCACTGAAGTCTATGTGGGACAAGTCTTCTCTGTCCCATTGAAAACCATGCTCAGGGTGCAGGTATAGGGAACAAAAAGTATTTGGCGCTGGCGCCAAGTCGAATTCAGGTGTTGGACATGGCCCTATGTGAGCCAAGTTCTTGTCGAAGTCTGCCAGCCCTAGGTGATTCACTTCGCCCAGGTAATAGCTTTGATCTGCTTCTATGTTTTCGACCATCCCATCAGGACGCCATAGCAGCAACCTCTGGTGCATTGATGATGGCACAGCTCCAACACCATGAATCCATTCACGGCCCAACAAAAGATTATAGTTAGGTTTGGCCGATATGACCATAAACATTGTTGGTCGAAGGATAGATCCCACCTTGATATCCAGTTGGATCACTCCCATAGTGGTCCCTATGCCGCCTTCATAGTTCGACAGGACCATGTTGTGAGGCTTGATGTCCTCATCCCTTTTGCCTATTTTCCTTAGCATAAAGTGAGGAATAATGTTGATGGTTGCCCCACAATCCACCAAGATTTTATTCACTGTAGTTTCTTTGAGTTTAGCCCTTATAAATAAAGGCTTGAGGTGATTTTTCATCGCCTCTATAGGTGGTTCGAAGAACCCATTTTGCTCCTCAGTAGTGCCATTATCCATGACGAAATAGCACACTGGCCTATGTTTGGCCATTTCTTGCTCCACTTCCCAATCACTTGTCTCGACCTCCACCTGTCGGTTGAACTCTCTGGGCAGCACTGAGACTATATTCACCATGATGTCCAAAGTATCATCAGACTCAGAACCATCTTCGTCATCAATTTCACCTTGGTTAGGCCAAACTAGCCTGTTGGTTACTGGCTCTCTTTCCAGAGGTTTCCTTTGCTTCCTTAGAGGAACATTTGAACTGGTTTCTGCCTTTGGTTCATTAGCAGCCTCCCTCTCAGCTTTTCGTCGCCTCTGGTATCTCCTCTATTGAGATCGAGACATGGGATTTTTCCCTTTGTAGTTGCTCGAAACCTGTGTAACTTTAGGGGCAGCAACCTGAGGCTCTTTCTTTTGTGTTAAAGATGAACCCCTTGGCACATCGAAAGAGTGCCATCTTTCCTCGCTTGGCCTCTTTCGACCAGATGTTTTGTACCATGTATCTACTGGCACATTAGTTGGAGGCCTGAAAGTCAATGGCCTCTTTTCTTGGTTTGAACCTCTTTGGGAGGCTCTTCTGGGATCATGTCGAAGATCAACATTTTCCCTTCTCTTATTTGCTTCTCTTACGCCTTGAATATGTTCAGCAGCTTTTTTGTCAAAGATCGAACTGCATCTTGGACACAGCATCACTTCTGACTTCTTTTTCTGGCACCTTTGCAGGAAATCTGCCAGATTTTCATTCTCCCGAGGGAAAGCAGTCTTGTTAGCTTGTTCTTGCTTCATGGCCTCCTCTGATGCTTTTGGTTCAGAGACTTCGACCATGTTGACATTCATGGTATCTTTGTTGGCAAGAGTCAACTGATTCATTTGAATCTCCAAGTCCTCTGTCTGGCCTTGAACTGGGGCCAAGTGAGAACTGGGTTTTGTTCCAGATTTTTGGGCTCCAACTGTCTCCAGCTTTGGGCTTTCGATCGCTTTCTGAACCGCTTCAATTGTCTTTCTGGATAAATTCCCAGAAAAACTGCCAAAGATTGGCATGTTGACATGGTCCTTTGAGACTTCGACCATTGTGATTCCTGGCCTCTTCGACTGGCTTCTGGATGCCTCGATCACGTTCACCTCTGAAGGTTCAGCATAGTGGGCTTCAGTCTGCAACGGATTAGAGTCCACAACCATGGGGGTCTTGTCAGCAAACTTCAACCTCCCTTCTTCGATAGCGTCTTGCATAAGATTCCTGAAAAGAAAACATTGAGAAGTTTTATGGCCCAAGAAATTATGATATTTGCAAAAGCCTCTCTTCTTTCTTTGATCAAGAGGAGGCACTTTTACCCCTGGGGGTACTATCATTTGGCCATCTTTTACAAGCAAGTCAAAGATCTCATCACATTTTGTAATGTCAAAACTATAAGTCTTTTTGGGGATCTGTGATACGGTGGGAGAACTGACTAGTGTTTTGCGTTCGTATTCGCCCTTGTGCGGTTGAGCAAGAGTCGCCACCGACTTTTTATTTTATCCTAAAGGAAAGGTTAAAAAAAGCACAGCAAAAACCTTTTGAGATATTTCGTGGGTTCGGGGGGTAGATTATGAAAAGGGAAGGTATTAGCACCCTTTTCATCCATGGTTATCCATGGGCTCTTAGTTACTTGGTTTTTTTAGATCACTTGCCTTGTTTTTCGATTGCTTTGAAAATGGTGTGTGTGTGGGTGCTTTTTGAAAATGTTTTGGAAAAAGATGCCTTGTCTTAGGCAACTAATGTATTTGACTCGTGTTTGAGTGTTTTACAAAAGTGTGAATCTTTTCGAAAAGATGTTTTCAAATGTTTTTTGAGAGTTTGTTTGAAAGTGTTGTGGATTGTGGTTTTTGAAAAGAAGGCAAGTGTTTTTGCAAGTTTGATCTCAAGTAACTAAGAGTTTTGTCTACCCTATTGTACTCAAAGGTTTTTGTCATGTTTTAACCCCTTTTAACAATTTTGTTCCACCATTGAAATTGGTAGACAATCTTGCGTTTAGGAAGTTTATTCGGGACGGGCGCGGGTCATCGTATGGACCATGAATGCAATGATGCCAAGTGTCTTTGGCAATTTGTTTTGAAGGGACTATGATCATTCCGTTTAGGCAACACTTTGAGACTTATGATCATTTGATTTTGTTTTGCCAAAGGAACTCGACGTGCAAGCATGGCCCATTTTGGAAGGCAACATGTGGGATTACCCTAGAGGGTGCAAGTGTGATTGTGTATTGATTACATGTATTTGTCTTTGTATTAGGTTATCTAGCGTTTGATTTTATGTACATACAAACCCTAGGTCTAACCATGGTATAATTGGAAAGCTGTAAATTGCGGAATGTAAAATCTACGCTATTACAAAATAGTGTCCGGGAGTGGGGGTATAAATGTACAAGGGGATGAGACTTATAGTATCCAATAAGTTACAACCAAATCGAATGTCGCAATCAAAGGTAAATATCGAATATACAAATATAAGATAAAAATGTGTATAGGGCAATGTGAATGTATTTGTGTAAGTGTACAAGTGCATATGTATGTGAATTGTGTATGTGTAATTATGTACAGGTGCGAATTGTGGAATTGAAGCGTATTAGGGTTTGACCTAGGGAAATGCGTCTTAATGAATCTTTGATTTTTGTATGTTTAATTATGTACAAAAATGTTCAAGTTTTAAATTAAGAATGTTTCTTTATTTGCAAAAAAAAGTAATTTGACTAAATGTTGTGAATTTGATATTAGAGAAAAATGCATTGAATTGTTATGTATGAAAAAGAATGTTAACTAAAAAAGAGTTTCAATTTTAATTATGTATGAAAAAATGTATAATATGTACAAATATGTATTTTAATTAAAAAAAGTATTTTCAATTTAATTGTGTATGAAAAAGTTTATTATTTTTATGTACAAAAGTGTATTAATTAAAAAGATGTTTTAAACATATGATGAAAATGTATTTTATTCAAGTTAGTATTTTACAAGAAACAAAAAAAGTAAACATTTGTTTATAAAATAAAATAAAAAAAAGAGTTAGTATTTTACAAGAAGTAAATAAAGAAGTAAATATTGTTTTTATAAAATAAAATAAAAAAGGTTAGTATTTTACAAGAAATAAATAAAGAAGTAAATATTGTTTTTATAAAATAAAAGAATGGTTAGTGTTTAATTGGCTTTGGGGTAATCAGAAAACGGGTCAGGCCCTTATCAAGCTTGAAACGAAATTAGGGTTAGGGAATTGGTTCAGTTTGGTAATGAACGTTTTAGGGTTAGCGAAGCAGCGACGGCGCGTTCGTCTTCTGATCACAGCTCCTGAGCGATTCCCCATCCGGCCATCAACGTCATCGTCCAACCCTCTCTTCCCTCCATGGCGCGGACCCAGCAATCTTGGTGCACGAGGTTTGGTTTTGATCTTTATATTCCTTTTTCTTTTATGAATTACATGCGTTGTTTTAGTTTGAACTTTGATTCTTAAACCTGTGATATTATGAGGTGGTGAAGAAAAAAGAGGGAGAAGAATGGCTACCTTCGTTCCTTGGAGATGGAGGAGAGGCGGAGGATGTGGAAGCGTTGAGGACGGCCGGAACAGTGAGGAATGCAGTGCTACGCTTCTGATTTTTTCTGGTATCTTTATCTCTTCTATTTTCGTCCCTTTGAACTGTTGGTGGCCTTGGGATGTGTTGGCTCGTAATGTATGTTCACTTCTTTATCTTCTTCTTCCACTATGTGTTGCCTTCGGATTGTTGGTTGCTTTCTTGGATGATTTGCCTATGTGTGCTTTGAGATGCCCAGTGATGATCTCAGAGATCTGAGGGCCTAGGTTGCCTTTGATACTTTGTTTTGAATTGTTGCCTGGGTTATCTTTCTCTTCTTCTCTCGTCCCTTTGAATTGTCGAATGCTTTCTTGAACGATTTTGAACAGTTATTGCCTTGGACTGGATGCCTTTTTGAGATTTAATGCCCAATGATGCTTGTACTGAGGGCTTAGGAATTGGTTTCGTGCTTGACAGTAGGTTTTGACAAGTTATGCTTTTGAGTTGTTGTTCTGAATGATTTGAGTTGCTTGCCTAGAACTTGGCTTACATTGCCTCAAATTTTTTGCCTATGATGAGGAAAGAAAAAGCTCTGAGGCTTAGTGTTGGTTTGAATGTTTTGACATGCTTGAGGGGATAGTTTGACAGTATGGTGTTTTGGTGATTGAACAGGGTGTTGGTAATGAAAAGTGTTTGATAACTTGTAAGGTTTGTAGGTACTGTGTTTGGTTGTTTAGTTTATGTGGTTGGGCAGGTATGAGGTTAATGGTAAGGCAGGTGAAGGCATTAGCAGGTCATGTGTTGCTTATCAGGTTTTTTGTGTGTTTGAAGGTTGAGGCAGGGTGATGAAGTTTCTGGTTATGGCATTGGTTTGAGATAACTCAGTTTGCAGGTTATGTGGGGCTAAAGCTGGTGCAGTGGTTTTGCTTCTGCCTTGACAGTAATGAGGCTTCTTTTGGCTTCCTGAGTTTGTATCTTTCTCTTCTATCTCCTCACTTCTGTATTGGCTTCTGGATGTTTATATTATGCAGAGTTGTGGCATTTTCAAGTTATGTGCTTTGCTCATCAGGTTTTTTTTTGTGTTTGAAGGTTGAGGCAGAGTTCTGAGTTTTTGTATCTTTTCTCTCTATTCTCACCTTACTTCTGAACTGTCTTTTTTGGATTTTTTTTTTGTGTTATCTTTTTTGCTGCCTTGAACTGTCTTCTGACTTTTCTTCTCTTTTTGCAGATAAAACAATGGAGCACCGGAGCGGAGTGAAGAGTGAAGAATATTAGAAAATAGGATAGTTTTTTCATTCTATGTAATATTTAAATTAAATGTAAATTATTGTCTGTAATTTAATTTATAAACAACAATTTGTACAAATAATTCAAATATCAATAAAAATCCAAATTATCCAATTGGTTCTAATTTTCTTTATTGCTTATTTATTTATTTAAAATTCTTAGAATTAAAACAATTGAAAGATAAATTTCAATCATTCAATTTTAGAATAATGAATAACTTAAATAAAACAACATTGATCAATTAAGTCTGTCTTATTCAACATCCAGAGCAAAGCAGCAGTCAATCCAAATAGACTGATCAAACGCATAAACACTGTGAATCCAACACTGCATCCTGTATATGACTGGCCCAATCAAAACGTACTGAATTCAAACCACTGTCTCTTTTGCTGATTAAACCAAGATAACGCGAATTTTAACCCGAATCTCGGAATAAACTGCGAAGTGCTGTGAAATTTAAATTCTTCTGAGAATATGCCCATAAAACCTTGATTCCCGATTAAATGCCAAATAACGCTCGCCTGATCAAAATTGAACCAAAAATCAACCAAACCCTAAGCCCACAGTATGAAACAATTCAGAGCTCTGAAAATCAGTAAAAACCCTAATTTTGATTGACTGTCAAGAAAAGTCCGTTTGTCCGATTCTTGAGCCAGTTTGAAAAGTCAGGAAATGTTTGAAGCTGAGATTTCTTGTGGAAAAGCGCGAGGGCAAATTTTGGGGTACAACAGTTGCCCCTGTTCAATCTTCTTTGACCTGAAGAGTTAGATTGGCAAGTTTGCCTTTCGCGACTTGAAGGTAAAAGGAGATTGGACACTAATGTGCCCAGAAAATTTGCGCTCGTCGATGTGACGGTGGAGGTGAATGGGCTTAAAGATGCCATTTGGTGATGGGCTTAAAGATGCCATCTGGTGCGAGAGAACTTTGTCGGGGGATGGGCTTAGAGATGCCATCTGGTGACTGCTGGTAGGAGGATGGGCTTATAGATGCCATCTGGACATGTTGAACTGTATGTCAATGGTGAGTGGACAAGTGTCAGAAGGGCATCCATGTTTTGGAACATCTCTGAATTAGGGGTCTGAACAAGAAACAGATTGACGTCCATGTCTGGAGAATCTGTAAACTATAAGCAATAGAGCAGCATCCGTTGTTGGGACGTGTCCGTAAACTATTTTCAAAAATTGTGAAGAGTCTGAATCAGTTGGTAGATTGACATCCGTTGTAGGGAA
The DNA here is from genome assembly GCA_948472305.1 of Vicia faba. Classification (NCBI taxonomy): domain Eukaryota; kingdom Viridiplantae; phylum Streptophyta; class Magnoliopsida; order Fabales; family Fabaceae; genus Vicia; species Vicia faba. The sequence goes on along the minus strand of OX451740.1, from coordinate 1,197,051,067 downwards.
GAATCTGTAAACTGTCTTCAAAAGTTGAGAAGAGTCTGAATCAGTTGGTAGATTGACATCCGTTGTTGGGAAGAATCTGTAAACTATTTTCAGAAGTTGAGAAGGGTTTGAATCAGTTGGTAGATTGACATCCGTTGTAGGGAAGAATCCGTAAACTGTCTTCAAAAGGTTGAGAAGAGTCTGAACAAATCGGTAGATTGACATCCGTTGTAGGGAAGAATCCGTAAACTTGTTTCAGAAGTTGAGAAGTTGAAGAGGAACTGGTGTAAGGTTTCTGCTGATGCGTCTGGATGAATCTGGAATAAGTATCAGAATGTTGCCGTGTCCGGGTCACATCTGAACTATTTCTGGATGAATCTCAGGAGATGATCTGTGTCGACTGATCTTTCCTGAAAAGGCAAAGGGTTAGTTGTATGCAATGTTATGATGCAATGTATGTGACATCAATATTTATGAATGTGATGGATGCGCATGTAAGCTGATGAGCTAATCTTGCCGAGGATACATGAATCCGAGATGGCTGAAGATAAAAGCGTCTTGACTGCTGCCGGGGAAAATAAATCCTTGGCCGTCACTGGGGAAGAGAATTCCTGATGACCTCTACTGGGGAGTCCCAAACTAGTGGACTCATGCCGGGGAGACCAGATTGAGAGTCTTCGGTTTGATGGGAGGTAACCCTGGAGACTTCACTGGGGAACTCAAGATTTGTCCTCCCGAAACTCTGTGGGGAGAAGGTTCAATGGTCTGGCCTCACTGGGGATTTGAAGCTTAAACTCTGAGGGGAATTGAATTCCGGAGGATTCTCCGGCTGGGGATTTTGATGAACTCCGCTGGAGATAGGAAGAATTTTGGCGAGCGCGATCTTCCATGGTTGTTGGCTTGAGAATAATCTGAACAGGCGATAGGTTAACATCCGTTTACTTGGAGAACCCGTGAACTATTTTCAGAAATCTTGAAGTTGAACCAGCAATAGAACAAACATCCGTTGTTGGGAAGCGTCCGAAAACTAAATTCAAAGGTTGCGTCTGAACAAGCTGATAGATTAACATCCGTTGTTGGGATGAATCCATGAACTGTTTTCAGAAGTCTTGAGAAGCATCTGAACAAGTCGGTAGATTAGCGTCCGTTGTTGGGAAGAATCCGTCAACTTTTTCAGAAGTCTTGAAGAGGAACCGGTGTAGGGCTTCCTGATGATGAGCTTGTGTAAAACTGCATCGGTTTTGAACACTTTTGACATTCGAATGCCCCAAGTGGTGATGTAGATAAATTCCTGGCTTATTACAGGTGTTGGCCTACAATCGGTCGTTCACAGATGTTTCCTGGGTTGTTGCAGGTGTTGATCTGGAATTCTTCAGACATGCCCTGGCTGGATACAGGAATCGAATCTGGAAAGGTGATAGTTGATAGATGTGTCCTGGCTGGATACAGGAATCGAATCTTCAAACTCTTCAGACATGCCCTGGCTAGATACAGGAATCGAGTCTGGAAAGGTGATAGTTGATAGATGTGTCCTGGCTGGATACAGGAATCGAATCTTCAAACTCTTCATACATGCCCTGGCTAGATACAGGAATCGAGTCTGGAATGGGTGGTCAACAGATATGCCCTGGCTGGATACAGGAGTCGAATCTGGAAATAGTCGTCAATAGATATGCCCTGGCTGGATACAGGAATCGAATCTTTGAACTCTTCAGACGTGCCCTGGCTAGATACAGGAGTCGAGTCTGGAAATGTTGTAAACAGATATGCCCTGGCCGGATACAGGAATCGAATCTTCGAACTCTTCAGACGTGCCCTGGCTAGATACAGGAATCGAGTCTGGAAATGTGGTCAACAGATATGCCCTGGCTGGATACAGGAATTGAATCTGGAAATAGTCGTCAATAGATATGCCCTGGCTGGATACAGGAGTCGAATCTGGAAATGTTGTAGTTGATTTGTTGAGCACTCTTGACATTCGAATGCCCCAAGTGGTGAAGAAGGAGTCTTAAATCAGATTACTCTGCACATTGAGAGATTTCTTGAAATCTTGACTGGACTGCCCCAGGTTAACTGTACTTTGAAAGATCTGTTGGACCTTGACTGGACTGCCCCAGGTTAATTAGATTGTGACATGTCCTGCCCCTTTGTTGATAGGAGATTTGATGGAAGTGTTATCCTCTTGAAGTGATTTTGACTTGCTGAGAGAGTTTTCGTTCCTCCGAACATTCGCTGTATGAATTTCTTCGCTGTCAAGCAAAAGGGGTCAAATGCAGACAGTGATATTCGAATAATGCAAAGTTTATGTTTGTCTCGAAGTTTTTGAAAAATGCGTTTTTAGCAGAAAACTTTTCATAAGACAAGTTAACACAAGATTTAGAGCAAAGCCCTACAGGAGTCAGGATACCTTTTGTAACAGTATGCTTTCGAACTAACCCACGCTTCAATTAGGACTTTTAAAGGGTTGTAACGTGGCCTGGTTCACGGTTTAAGAAACAAAGGATAAAGGCTCAAAGTATATTTGTACCCACCCGCTCTTCGTGATGTTCTTCAACCTAAGCTCAGTTAATTGTGCGTCGCACTCTGTTTTGAGTTTGGAACGACTTTTGGGCGATGGTTCACCGGTTTGAAATTGGGAGACAGTCATCATCTCCTTTTTCTTTTCCAACATTTTTCATGTTGTTGAGGATTTTGTAATGACCTCACTATTTTGATTTTGATTTGTTATCCCTAACTTTTGCCTGACTGTTACCGTTTTCGGGATTACTGTCAGCGGGATGCCCCAGCTTTCTTAAACCTCCTTTATAGGTTTTGGCTCAGTGGGCTTTTCTCTTTTGAGAGATTGACTGTCTATGTGATAGGGAACCACCCTTGTCTTTTGATTCTAAAGGAATGCTTTCTCTTGTCATTCGTCGTTCGTTGTATTACGAACTGAGAGTTTGCGACTTCAATGCGCATTTTTTGAATTAACTGAGATACTACCCTGCCCCGGGTTTATATCAAAGGTTTCGATTGTTTAGAACAGGAAACTCCTACTTCTTTGGCTCGAAGGGGTTGACTAGGGACTAACTTCCTTATAACTCCAGTGTTTGGGAATTGAAAGAAATGCCTGTACATCATCAGCAAGGTCTGTTCAAAAGCATACTGTATAAGATCATGGTATTGTTTCGTCATCCTCCCTCTAAAGGCTTGCAGCTTTTTATCAAGAGTCAAATATCATAAAGAAAAGCATAAGAGTAGTGAAACGAATGGATGAATTCAAGACAAACATATGCAATGCATTAATGAAAACAGAGTTTAACATCAACAAATAATTGTTTGACAGCAAAAGAAATTACAACTTTGAAAGATTCAAAAAGAAGCAAAAGTCTTTCAGTTTGAGCTTCGTCACTTCAAGCGGAGAACCCTTTAACGGAAGATTTTCATCTCGCCGTCTGGCATGAATTCCAGCACCCCAATGTCGATCAGATCTTGAATCTTGTTCTTCAAGGCCCAACAGTCGTTGGTACTGTGTCCCGGGCTGCAGGAGTGGTAAACACAGAATGCATCGGGATTAAAGTGAGGAGAGGAGATATTGAGCTTCTGAGGAGGGTCCTTTACAGTAAGCAAATTGACCTCCAACAGGCGCTTCAGTATGAAAAATGATGGTATTTCAGTCTCCGTAAACTGTCTTCCCGACTTCTCTTGTTTACGCCGATTGCCCCGCTGATGCTGGCGAGGTTGTTGATGGGTTTGTGACCCTGAAGCTAGCAAAGGAGCTTTCCCCTTGTCTTCTTGAGTTGATGGAGGCTGAGCGGTGACTTGCTCTTCGACCTCAGATGTTTGCCCCAGTTGGTTGTTTGGAAGCAGTTGGCGGACCAGAACTCTGAGTTCCTCTTGTCTTTGAGATAGGTCTTGGATGAGAGCCATCTGGCCCACCAACTGTCCCATCATTTGAGTCCTCAGTGTTGTCAGATCAAACTGCAGCTCCGCAATCTGATCACTCCTGGCATTGTTGGAACTCCCCAAGCCGTTGATGAGGAGAGCTTTCATCTCTTCTTGCCCCAGGCACAAGTTCAGGAACATCTCTTGCAGTTGAGCAGTCTGGTCTTGGATGTCTTTGACAGACCGTTCTAGAGCCATCTCTTGCTGAAATAAACAGCAGGAGAGTAAGGAAACCTGAAAAAGGAAAGATTGTTAAAATGAAATGCATGATATGTGGATGCATGCTTTCAAGGATCTCTTGGGGTAAACACAAGAAAATGTTAGAGGTTGAACTTTGCTCTTGGATTGGAGATCTCTACACCGGTGGACGTCCTTCCACTAGAATCAAGCTCACCATGTCGAGTGGGTCATAGCCACTGATTCAAGTTGTTGTGCTCGAACTTTTGATTGGAGAACTTTGTGTCGGTGGATGTCTTTCCACGAGAATCAAGCTCACCATGTCGAGTGGGTCATAGCCACTGATTCAAGTTGTTGTACTTGAACTTTGACTGGATTGGTTAGAGGAGGGACCTCTTGCCCCTAGATAGACGTCTGGCTCAACGTAACCCTGCATCAACAGAACCTTCGAGATCCTTGAAATGGTTATTGAAAATGCTAAAATGTTATGGTATGATGTTATGATGTTATGTACATGTATGCGAAAAGCAGGCAAGTGTATATACAGGCAAACAATATTCACACAAAGCACGCAAGGCCTTAGGTTTAGGCTTGCATGAGGTTCAGGTACTACCCTCTTTCAGTTTGTTGGTTAAAACCTGTCTTATCAAAAGTAACCGGGTTCTAGAGGATCTCATATCATTGGCTACCCTCAATCGGTCATAACTCCAGCATGGCAACCTTTTCTCGCGGCCGGAACCATCTCGAGAGTTTAGCCTCAATGAGTGTAGCATACTGCTACTGTTCTAATGGCCAAGTTGGTCAATTTAGGGTTCTAAGGTTGGTTGGTGTTTAATGACCCCTTAGAAGACCTATATTCTCCCCGTTACAACACAAGGGATATAGGTACAGACTAAGATGCCACACCAACGTAGCCACTGCTTCACCCATGTCGGTCTACGCCGGACAGGTCCCTCACAGATTATGCTACCTAAAAAAGGTTTCCCCAGATCCGGGTTAGGATCTATAAAACTCCGATACAAGGCCCATAAATGTAAAGCAAACAAAGCAATCAATTGAAAGTAAAGGTGATCTAAACCCTAAGGTAACCCCACTTAAAAATTCCCCAGCAGAGTCGCCAGTTCTGTGATACGGTGGGAGAACTGACTTGAGGTTTTGCGTTCGTATTCGCCCTTGTGCGGTTGAGCAAGAGTCGCCACCGACTTTTTATTTTATCCTAAAGGAAAGGTTAAAAAAAGCACAGCAAAAACCTTTTGAGATATTTCGTGGGTTCGGGGGGTAGATTATGAAAAGGGAAGGTATTAGCACCCTTTTCATCCATGGTTATCCATGGGCTCTTAGTTACTTGGTTTTTTTAGATCACTTGCCTTGTTTTTCGATTGCTTTGAAAATGGTGTGTGTGTGGGTGCTTTTTGAAAATGTTTTGGAAAAAGATGCCTTGTCTTAGGCAACTAATGTATTTGACTCGTGTTTGAGTGTTTTACAAAAGTGTGAATCTTTTCGAAAAGATGTTTTCAAATGTTTTTTGAGAGTTTGTTTGAAAGTGTTGTGGATTGTGGTTTTTGAAAAGAAGGCAAGTGTTTTTGCAAGTTTGATCTCAAGTAACTAAGAGTTTTGTCTACCCTATTGTACTCAAAGGTTTTTGTCATGTTTTAACCCCTTTTAACAATTTTGTTCCACCATTGAAATTGGTAGACAATCTTGCGTTTAGGAAGTTTATTCGGGACGGGCGCGGGTCATCGTATGGACCATGAATGCAATGATGCCAAGTGTCTTTGGCAATTTGTTTTGAAGGGACTATGATCATTCCGTTTAGGCAACACTTTGAGACTTATGATCATTTGATTTTGTTTTGCCAAAGGAACTCGACGTGCAAGCATGGCCCATTTTGGAAGGCAACATGTGGGATTACCCTAGAGGGTGCAAGTGTGATTGTGTATTGATTACATGTATTTGTCTTTGTATTAGGTTATCTAGCGTTTGATTTTATGTACATACAAACCCTAGGTCTAACCATGGTATAATTGGAAAGCTGTAAATTGCGGAATGTAAAATCTACGCTATTACAAAATAGTGTCCGGGAGTGGGGGTATAAATGTACAAGGGGATGAGACTTATAGTATCCAATAAGTTACAACCAAATCGAATGTCGCAATCAAAGGTAAATATCGAATATACAAATATAAGATAAAAATGTGTATAGGGCAATGTGAATGTATTTGTGTAAGTGTACAAGTGCATATGTATGTGGATTGTGTATGTGTAATTATGTACAGGTGCGAATTGTGGAATTGAAGCGTATTAGGGTTTGACCTAGGGAAATGCGTCTTAATGAATCTTTGATTTTTGTATGTTTAATTATGTACAAAAATGTTCAAGTTTTAAATTAAGAATGTTTCTTTATTTGCAAAAAAAAGTAATTTGACTAAATGTTGTGAATTTGATATTAGAGAAAAATGCATTGAATTGTTATGTATGAAAAAGAATGTTAACTAAAAAAGAGTTTCAATTTTAATTATGTATGAAAAAATGTATAATATGTACAAATATGTATTTTAATTAAAAAAAGTATTTTCAATTTAATTGTGTATGAAAAAGTTTATTATTTTTATGTACAAAAGTGTATTAATTAAAAAGATGTTTTAAACATATGATGAAAATGTATTTTATTCAAGTTAGTATTTTACAAGAAACAAAAAAAGTAAACATTTGTTTATAAAATAAAATAAAAAAAAGAGTTAGTATTTTACAAGAAGTAAATAAAGAAGTAAATATTGTTTTTATAAAATAAAATAAAAAAGGTTAGTATTTTACAAGAAATAAATAAAGAAGTAAATATTGTTTTTATAAAATAAAAGAATGGTTAGTGTTTAATGGGCTTTGGGGTAATCAGAAAACGGGTCAGGCCCTTATCAAGCTTGAAACGAAATTAGGGTTAGGGAATTGGTTCAGTTTGGTAATGAACGTTTTAGGGTTAGCGAAGCAGCAACGGCGCGTTCGTCTTCTGATCACAGCTCCTGAGCGATTCCCCATCCGGCCATCAACGTCATCGTCCAACCCTCTCTTCCCTCCATGGCGCGGACCCAGCAATCTTGGTGCACGAGGTTTGGTTTTGATCTTTATATTCCTTTTTCTTTTATGAATTACATGCGTTGTTTTAGTTTGAACTTTGATTCTTAAACCTGTGATATTATGAGGTGGTGAAGAAAAAAGAGGGAGAAGAATGGCTACCTTCGTTCCTTGGAGATGGAGGAGAGGCGGAGGATGTGGAAGCGTTGAGGACGGCCGGAACAGTGAGGAATGCAGTGCTACGCTTCTGATTTTTTCTGGTATCTTTATCTCTTCTATTTTCGTCCCTTTGAACTGTTGGTGGCCTTGGGATGTGTTGGCTCGTAATGTATGTTCACTTCTTTATCTTCTTCTTCCACTATGTGTTGCCTTCGGATTGTTGGTTGCTTTCTTGGATGATTTGCCTATGTGTGCTTTGAGATGCCCAGTGATGATCTCAGAGATCTGAGGGCCTAGGTTGCCTTTGATACTTTGTTTTGAATTGTTGCCTGGGTTATCTTTCTCTTCTTCTCTCGTCCCTTTGAATTGTCGAATGCTTTCTTGAACGATTTTGAACAGTTATTGCCTTGGACTGGATGCCTTTTTGAGATTTAATGCCCAATGATGCTTGTACTGAGGGCTTAGGAATTGGTTTCGTGCTTGACAGTAGGTTTTGACAAGTTATGATTTTGAGTTGTTGTTCTGAATGATTTGAGTTGCTTGCCTAGAACTTGGCTTACATTGCCTCAAATGTTTTGCCTATGATGAGGAAAGAAAAAGCTCTGAGGCTTAGTGTTGGTTTGAATGTTTTGACATGCTTGAGGGGATAGTTTGACAGTATGGTGTTTTGGTGATTGATCAGGGTGTTGGTAATGAAAAGTGTTTGATAACTTGTAAGGTTTGTAGGTACTGTGTTTGGTTGTTTAGTTTATGTGGTTGGGCAGGTATGAGGTTAATGGTAAGGCAGGTGAAGGCATTAGCAGGTCATGTGTTGCTTATCAGGTTTTTTGTGTGTTTGAAGGTTGAGGCAGGGTGATGAAGTTTCTGGTTATGGCATTGGTTTGAGATAACTCAGTTTGCAGGTTATGTGGGGCTAAAGCTGGTGCAGTGGTTTTGCTTCTGCCTTGACAATAATGAGGCTTCTTTTGGCTTCCTGAGTTTGTATCTTTCTCTTCTATCTCCTCACTTCTGTATTGGCTTCTGGATGTTTATATTATGCAGAGTTGTGGCATTTTCAAGTTATGTGCTTTGCTCATCAGGTTTTTTTGTGTGTTTGAAGGTTGAGGCAGAGTTCTGAGTTTTTGTATCTTTTCTCTCTATTCTCACCTTACTTCTGAACTGTCTTTTTTGGATTTTTTTTTGTGTTATCTTTTTTGCTGCCTTGAACTGTCTTCTGACTTTTCTTCTCTTTTTGCAGATAAAACAATGGAGCACCGGAGCGGAGTGAAGAGTGAAGAATATTAGAAAATAGGATAGTTTTTTCATTCTATGTAATATTTAAATTAAATGTAAATTATTGTCTGTAATTTAATTTATAAACAACAATTTGTACAAATAATTCAAATATCAATAAAAATCCAAATTATCCAATTGGTTCTAATTTTCTTTATTGCTTATTTATTTATTTAAAATTCTTAGAATTAAAACAATTGAAAGATAAATTTCAATCATTCAATTTTAGAATAATGAATAACTTAAATAAAACAACATTGATCAATTAAGTCTGTCTTATTCAACATCCAGAGCAAAGCAGCAGTCAATCCAAATAGACTGATCAAACGCATAAACACTGTGAATCCAACACTGCATCCTGTATATGACTGGCCCAATCAAAACGTACTGAATTCAAACCACTGTCTCTTTTGCTGATTAAACCAAGATAACGCGAATTTTAACCCGAATCTCGGAATAAACTGCGAAGTGCTGTGAAATTTAAATTCTTCTGAGAATATGCCCATAAAACCTTGATTCCCGATTAAATGCCAAATAACGCTCGCCTGATCAAAATTGAACCAAAAATCAACCAAACCCTAAGCCCACAGTATGAAACAATTCAGAGCTCTGAAAATCAGTAAAAACCCTAATTTTGATTGACTGTCAAGAAAAGTCCGTTTGTCCGATTCTTGAGCCAGTTTGAAAAGTCAGGAAATGTTTGAAGCTGAGATTTCTTGTGGAAAAGCGCGAGGGCAAATTTTGGGGTACAACAGGAACCTATCGTTGGTCCTTTCTGGACCAGTGGGATTTTTCCCACTTGAGGGGATTAACAGTTTGCAAGAGTATGGTGGCCCTTGTTTTGGTTCCGCTAAATCGACTTCTCCTTCTTCGACAGTTATAGTATCGTCGAAGGATTCTGGATCTTAGTCATCCATCTCAACATACGCTATCCTCTCTCTCTTATGAGTTTTCGTTGCCTTTGCTTTTTCAGCTTTGAGGCGTTCTACCTGCCGAACTCTATCAGCCAGTTGGGCCATGTCTCTCAGGTATTAAGTGTCTAACTTCTTCCTAATGGAATAATCTAAACCGCCTGCGGCTATTTCGACTAACTCATGTTCTGGCACTTGTGTAAAACATCTTGCTTTGAGCAACCTAAACCTATTTAGATATTCGTCTATAGGTTCAGTGAAACGTCTCTTTACACTGGCCAATTCTTTCAGGCTTATCTTGGTTTGCCCCATGTAGAATTGCTCGTGGAACAATCTTTCCAACTGGGTCCAATGATGGATCGAATTGGGGGGGGAGAGTTGTAAACCAAGTAAAAGCGTTCTTTGTTAAAGAACTTGGGAAGTACTTAATCCTCAGGTTTTCGTTGTTTGAAATATCTCCTGCTTCGATCAAGTATCTCGCCACATGTTCGACAGTAGATTCTGTCGTGTCCCCAGAGAACTTAGTGAATTTAGGGACTTTACATCTAGGAGGTAAGTCTGTTTGTAACACGTATTCCGACAGCGGGGATGTAAAGTTGGGCCTTCGAAAGCCCATGTTCATCCCATTTTGAGTCATGATCCTTTCGATCATGGTTGCCAGATTATTTTCCAAACCCATGTTTTGGTATTGGATATGCTGAACTACTTCGTCAGCATTTTGGTTTCTGTTTACTAACCTTACCTCTGGGGTTATTACCCTAGGTTCCTCGACAGGTTTCTCCAATCGTGCCCTAAGGTTTTCTTCGACAGGCTGTTGGACTTGGTTGGTAGTGGTTTCTTCCTCTAAGAATACACCCTGGTTTCCCCTTATTTGCGCCCTTTGGGGCTGTCTAATAGGTTGGGGTACTTCAAAGAAATCAGCCAAACGCGTCATTTGCGCTGTCATCTGCTGATTCGATTGAGTAGTGTTTTGTATTAGAGGGTTCAGCACTGTACTTAAAGTTTGTGCCAACATTTGAACCATATCATGGTTGCTTTCGTCCATTTGTTGCCTCAAGACTGCTGTCGAGGCATTTGTAAGGCCATGTGCTACTTGGGACGTTCCTCCTAAGAGTTGGGTCCTATTTCTATTCGCCATACCTACTCCAGAACCTTGGAGTGGCGAAGAGGCACTCACTAAAGGGTCTGAAAAAGTGGACGCAGCGTTCGTCAGGCTAGCCAAGTCAGAAGTTGGCATGCCATAAAGTGGTTCTCGATTATGACCGCCTGTCATAAATCCTGGGGGAACATAAGGCCTTGTGCCTAAATTTCCCCTTGGTGGGGGAGTTCCCAAAGGCACTCTGGGGCCCGTGAACGGAGGTAATGGCCCCGTTGTTGTGACTGTTACTGCTGGTGTTGAACCAGCGGTTATCGCTTCACTTACGGTCGGGATAAATGTTGCTCCCACATTCGTTTGTGGGATTTCGTTATTGTTTGGCGGATTCGCCATCTCTTCCCCTCTTCTGGCAGTGTTGGTATCGTTAGTGTATATTCTACCACTTCTCAATAACATGCAACACTCCTCGAAAAAGATGAGATTATGTTTAAAAAGGTTAAACTTCAAAAATCAACATACAGTCCCACCGGGTGTGCCAATTTGTTTACCGTGGTTATTGGTAAACAACCGCTGATCTTCCAAATGGTTACTTATTTAGTTACTCGCAGGATCGATCAGATTGATCCTAAGACATGGTTGATTTTGAGGTTTTGATTAAGTTGGATAACGGTTAAATGACAAGAAAATAAAGAGGCTTTAAGTAAATTGCATGAAGAAATGGGCTTGATAAAATAAATGAAGGCTTGAAATAAAGGGCTTCGACAGGAAAAGTAAAGAAGAAAGCAAGTAAAGTTTCTGGAAAGTAAATGACTTTGATTAATAAAAGTGGTGTTTCACACATACATTCTCAACAATTCTTTCTCACACGCTGGGTACTCGAATCTATATGAGTGACTTTGTATATAATTGTGAACACACGCGAAAAACTGCGTGAACTACTACTATTTATACTAAAACATCCCAAGTAACCGTCGGGAAGTTACACTGCTTCGAGATGACTCCACTTGGCACGTTCTCAGCGTTCGACGCTCCAGATCTTTGCACGTTGCACTTGGTAACCGCTGGGAACCGTTTTCCCTCCAAACGCTTGAATTTCAAACAACTCCACTCTGAATAATCGAACACCTTCGTCGAGAAGCATCTTCGACGAAAAACAACTTCGACATCGAAGGCAACCAAATTCTCCCTTGGGAGAAATCCTCTAAGCACATTGCCATCTTCCGATGGGCATTTCGACAGACCCAGCTGGTCGAAAACATCCTTCAGCTTTAATGGTTGATATTAATAAAAACAAGGGTGTCGAATTTAGGAGCCAACAATTGGCTGATCACCTCGCTCACCAAGCTGTGGAAGACTATCAATCCATGAAGTTTGAATTCCTGGATGAAGACATCATGACATTAGACAACTGTGAAGAAATCAGGCCATATGACGGACCTGAACAAGGATCCCGATGGACCCTATTCTTTGATGGAGCATCCAATGCACTTGGAAATGGTATCGGTGCCGTACTCATATCTCCGGAGGGATGTCATACTCCCTTTACTGCCAGACTTTTCTTCAACTGTACAAACCACATGGCAGAGTACGAAGCATGCATCTTCGGTCTCAAAGTTGCTATAGACTTGGGGATCAAATCCTTGGATGTATTTGGAGATTCAACTTTGGTCATCAGTCAAGTCAAAGGGGAATGGGACACAGAACACCCCAACCTTATCCCTTACAAAGAACATGTGTTGACATTGTTGCCACATTTTGAGGAGATTACCTTCGAACATTTCCCGCGAGAAGAAAATTAGCTAGCAAATGCACTAGCTACAATGTCATCTATGTTTAAACTTAATTGGGATAACGAGGCTCCTCAAATCACCATTGAGCGGATGGAGGAACCAGCCTACTGTCACGAGATCGGTACTGAAGAAGTAGTGGATCGACCTTGGTTCCATGAAGTCAAAAGGTATATCGAGTCTCAGGAATATCCAAAAGAAGCTTTAGTGAATGACAAGAAGTTCCTAAGAATATTCTTGGCTAAGTTCTTCCTTAGTAATGGCATTTTGTACAAACGCAGTCATGACTCTGTATTGCTTCGGTGCGTAGACAAGGTTGAGGCTGAAAGGATCATGGTTGAATTACACGAAGGCACTTTTGGAACCCATTCCAGTGGGCATACGATGGCAAAGAAAATCCTACGGGCAGGCTACTATTGGTCTACCATTGAGCCAGATTGCTACCAACACTCTCGGACTTGCCATAAGTGTCAGATTTATACGGATAAAGTGTACGTACCTTCAGTTCCTCTAAATGTCTTGACGGCTCCTTGGCCCTTTGCTATGTGGGGAATCGATATGATTGGGGAAATCAAGCCAACGACCTCCAATGGACACCGCTTCATCTTAGTGGCCATCGACTATTTTACAAAGTGGGTTGAGGCAGCTTCCTTCGCTTCCGTTACTAAGAATATGGTCGCCTGGTTAATCAAACAGAATCTCGTCTGTCGGTACGGTATCCCAGAGAGAATCCTCACTGATAATCGTACGAATCTAAACAACACTATGATCACCGCCTTGTGCGAGCAATTCAAGATTCAGCATTATAATTCTTCCCCTTACCGGCCAAAGATGAGTGGTGTTGTAGAAGCTGCTAACAAAAACATTAAGAAGATCATACAGAAAATGACAGTCACATACAAAGACTGGCATGAGATGCTACAGTTCGCTCTCCACGGGTATCGTACCACAACTCGCACATCAACTGGGGAAACACCCTATTCTCTCGTATACAGCATAGAGGTTGTCTTGCCTATTGAAGTCCAGATCCCCTCTCTGAGGATCATAAAGGATGTTGGCTTGAATGAAGAAGATTGGATCCATACTCGGTTTGACCAATTAAACTTGATTGATGAGAAGAGGCTTACAGCTATCTGTCATGGTCAGATGTACCAAAAACGCATGATCAGAGCTTTTAATAAAAAGGTCAAACGTCAGATATATTGGGTCGGTGACTTGGTAATAAAGTGTATCATTTTGCCACAAGTTGATCCGAGGGGAAAATGGATTCCTACATATGAAGGGCCGTTTGTAATCAAAAGCATATTCTCTGGTGGAGCAATGATCTTGACTACTATGGATGGCAACGACCTCCTGCACCCTGTAAATACAGACATAGTTAAAAGATATTACGCATGATATAAGACCCGCTAGGTTGACTGGCCTAGGAAAAAATAAGGGCTTCCTGGAGAAATAAAAGGGTTCGGGCAAAAATAAGGGATGAAAAATTTTAAAAAAAATATGTACACCCGGCAAGTCGAAAACCCGAAAGGGCGGCTTGGGCAAAAAAAGGGTATCCCGGTGGACTGAAAACCCGAAAGGGTGGTCCAGGAAAAAGTTAGGGATATAAGTGTATGACTATGTCTCGTTGGATCATCTTGTAGCACATCCTCAGCGTCGACCAATCAACTCAAACGACTCTAAATCGATCTAAACGACTTCGCCGAGGCGACAAGTGGACAAGACATTCAGAGACATGAAGACTATAGCATAATGGGAACCCCATGGGATTATTTCACATAGCTATCTTTTCTTTGTATCAATTTTCATTTTTTTTACGACGACATTCTCTCGCTAGAGTGTTTGTTTCATTGTACAAAAAATACTTATCCAAGCTAATACAAAGATATCATTTTTTTGGAAGTGCAAAACTATCTTGTTTTTTTTCTTTTGTTTCTGGTTTTGTTTACAAAAACGTCCAATGATTTATTTTTGAACATATGCATTTGAACGTGATTACTGTTACAAATAAATAAAAAAAACATAAAGACAATTACTAATGACTTTAAGAAATAGGATAATATCTATAAACCATTCCATAAGATCCCCGCAGGCACCTTTTCCAGCAGGAGCGGAAGCAAATACATCCTACTACAGAATCGCTAACATACCCCCAGTATGCAGCCTGTTGGTATCAAGTGTTCTCATATTCCTGACAGAGTAAAACTTCTAACCACCGCTCTAGAGTGTCCCCAGTAAGTTGCCCAACTTCTCAGATTTCCCCAGCAGAATTTCACGAAGTCTACAAATGATGTCCGGCTTTTCCCTTCTACAACAAAGTTTATATTTAGGGATTCACCCATCAGTGCTTCAGAAGGGATTTATTTTCCCCGCTTCCAGCAACGCTACGGCACAAATAATCTTTAATTCCATACATTCGCATCCATACTTCATAGCATTGACAACACAAGTACATACAGTGCAATCTCATTTATTTTGAGAAGCAACATCATACCATGCATTGCATACATCATAGAATTGCATACAATTAACTCTTCACCTTTTGCAAGAAATAATCAATCGACAGGAAATTATCATCGAAAAACTTCCAACAGACAAATATTTTCAACAAGAAAATATTGGTCGACCTTCTACATAGCAAAATATTTCTTTCCAGATTCTCACTGGTTCAGATGAATCTCTTAACAGTTTATTCTGATTCGTTTCTAGATTTTCATTGGTTAAGATAAATCTCTCAATGGTTTATTCTTATTCATTTCCAGATTCTCAATGGTTCAGATGAATATCTCAATGGTTTATTCTGATTTGTTTCCAGATTTTCGTTGGTGGAGATAAATCTCTCAACGGTTTATTCTGACTCATTTCCAGATTTTCACCGGTTCAGATAAATCTCTCAACGGTTTATTCTGATTCGTTTCCAGATTCTCACTGGTTCAGATAAATCTCTCAACGGTTTATTCTTATTTTTTTCCAGATTCTCACTGGTTCAGATAAATCTCTCAACGGTTTATTCTGATTTGTTTCCAGATTCTCATTGGTTCAGATGAATATATCAACGGTTTATTCTGATTCATTTCGAGATTTTCACTGGTTCAGATAAATCTCTCAACGGTTTATTCTGATTCGTTTCCAGATTTTCACCGGTTCAAATAAATCTCTCAACGGTTTATTCTGATTCATTTCCAGATTCTCACTGGTTTAGCTAAATCTCTCAACGGTTTATTCTGATTTGTTTCCAAATTCTCACTGGTTCAGATAAATATCTCAATAGTTTATTCTGATTCATTTCCAGATTCTCACTGGTTCAGATGAATCTCTCAACGGTTTATTCTGATTCGTTTCTAGATTTTTAGTGGTTCAGATAAATCTCTCAACGGTTTATTCTGATTCGCTTCCAGATTCTCACTGGTTCAGATAAATCTCTCAATGGTTTATTTTGATTCATTTCCATATTCTCACTAGTTCAGATAAATCTCTCAACGGTTTATTCTGATTCGTTTCTAGATTCTCACTGGTTTAGATAATTCTGTCAACGGTTTATTCTGATTCGTTTCCAGATTATTATTGGTTTAGATAAATTTGTCAACGGTTTATTCTGATTCGTTTCCAGATTCTTATTGGTTCAGCTAAATCTCTCAACGGTTTATTCTAATTCGTTTTCTGTTAAAATCGTGTTCGGACTTTCTGTCAACAATCATCTTTGGATGGCATCTATAAGCCCATCTCTGACAACTCTCCATCATTTCTCCAAATGGCATCTTTACGCCCATTCCCCACACAATCGACCAGTGCATCATCAAGTGCAATTTTCTGGGAACTTTAGTGTTCAATCATCTTCTACTTTCAAGCCACGAACGACAAACACGTCAATCTCGCTTTTCAAGTTTAAGAAGATTGAACAGGGGCAGCTGTTGTACCCCAAAATTTGCCCTCTCATTTCTCAAAAGATCAACCTAGACCCTCAAGTTTGCTTCTATCCAATTGCAAATCTGAAATTACAAATTTTCCAAGAGAATTATTCACAAGGGAAAATGGTCATTTACATACCAAAGGAGTCAAACTATGACTTTTAAATCAAAAAATCAAGTTCCAAGAATCATATTTCATTAAGGCATGAAATTGGTTCATCAAAAATCAAAAGTCAGAAGTTACTTTGAAAATCAATTTTTCTAAACATTTAGAAAATTTTCTAAGTGTCTAGAGAATATGACATTTCAGAACTTCTAAGCCAGCCTCTATGCAAGTGCAGTCAGAAGTTGGAAACATAACGTTTCAATCAGAACATGCAGAAGCGATGATCTTTGGTCAGAACAGGATGCTTCAGTCAGAACATGATTCTTCAGCATATGGAGGCTATGTTCGACGCTCCGGTCAGAAGATGCCCCTTCAGCATTTAGAGGTTACGCTTATGGTCTTCTGCAATCAGAACATCATCAAATTCCAACACTTTGTTTAAGTAACCTGCTTCCCTGCTATGGCACAGTCCTGCAACCAGCTGCCACAATGCTCCAAGGTGCTGCTGATCCAGTCCACGCCTGCGTTTTCCTTGCACCAAATCAGCATACGAAAACTGTGATTAAAAAAACGGGGACAGTATGCCAAAAATGTTTAAAACTAATTTGTCCCCCCCCCCCCCCCCCCCAAAAAAAACCACAATAAATCCATCTATAAATAGTTTGCTCCATCACACGTTCAAAGGGTTGGTTTTTAGAGAGAAAGAATCACCAAAAGAAAGAAAAACCCTTGAACCCCCTGCAAAAATCCCAAGAATTCGAATAGTTGTAAAACACCAAAACACAAAATCTTAGCATTTGATCCTAGCATCAAAACTCCATTGTTCTTTGACTAAAACCATCCCCACAATTATTGATTCACATATTAGAAGTTATTCTAATTTCTGTATTCATACTGCCATACACTCTCCATTCACCTCCACCTCAAAGAAGTCAGAATATCACCCCTTGGCTGTTCCAGAAGTTGAAAACTTCCATCCTGCAGAGTACGTGAAGAAGTTGCTCAGAATAACACCAGAGTTCAGGATCAACCTCCAGTTCATAGAATCTTTTCCAGCTGCAAGGTAAGCTTCAGCTGACTCTTATCGCGTTACTTAAGCATTACCAGACTTGCATGTTCAAAATACAATGTAGACATCATGTTTCTGAAGTTATACATATTCTGAAGCTTCACGCATTTATCTGCCTAAATATGGAATAAATCAGTTCAGAACTTCTGGAAGAATTTTGAACTCAGAACTTGGATTAGCAAATTCACACTTGCCTATGATTTATAATTCTGATATTTCTTGTTTCTAAACTGCTGGAAACCTGGCATAACTGTCATATGCACATCTTTTGTTCTGTTGACAAATGACTAAGTTGCAGATGTTCTGACTAGCATGGAGGGAGAGAGAGACCAATTTCTGCCCTTGGTATCAGAACTTCTGAAATCCACTTTGTTGTCCGTGGTATTAGAACTTCTGAAAGCTAATGTGCTTCCAGTAGACTCAGAACTTCTGACTCTTTATTTTTTTACTAACAGGATTTCTATTTTGCAGTGTGCCAGAGTCAGAACTTCTGACCTCCCTTAATCAGCAATACGCTGATTCTATTCTTTTTCCTTTTTTCTCTCTCACTATTTTTGCCATCACTTTCTATTTCATTAATCAACAAACACTGAAAACATTTTTTTTATATGTTTTATTTTATTTCTTAAAACAAAAGACCAAAAAAATATTTTCTTAAACAACACTTATTTCTTTTCTTAAATAAATAAGCAATTTACTTTTCTTGCACATTATGATCCATTTCGATATGGTTGTAATAGTAACTTAGGATTTAATTTTACTTGCAACCCCATTCATAAATATGCAACCCCATTCATGAATATGTACCCCCATCCCTCTAAAAGTGGTGTAATAGCTTAGATTTTATTTTTCGCACTTTTACTTGCTTTTCATATATTGCTAGTAAATAGGATGTATGGCAAGATAAAATCAACAAATATTCACACACTTCACACTAAATAGGATGTATGCAAACTAACACACTATTCACACATGCACCCTTAGGGTAATCCCATTTTGTTTCCTTGGAAATACAGTCATGTCCCTCGATTATGGGGTGTTTTAGCAATGCCCCTTCGATAAAAAGATCATAGTCCCTCGATGACCCTCGATGTTGCCTTCGATAAAACGATTCCGTCCCTTACGAAAATTGCTAAAGAGCCTCATAAGTTGCTTTCGATGACTGTAAAATTGACCCGCGCATGTCCCTTCACATCCAACGATGGGGCTTCTTACCAAATTAATGGTAAGAAAGCAACATTAAAAGGAGGAAGAAAAGAACAATTGAAAACCTTTCGAGTAGATAGATACGCTCTTAGTTGCTCACTTGCTCACGACAAAAACACTTTTACATCAACACTTTCATCTCAAAACATTTCAAAAAAAGACAACATTTTGTATACGTTCTTATAGAGACGAGAACCATTGCAAAACGTCTTTTCAAAACCACTTTCAAAAACACAATCCACAAACACATCTTTGAACTATCTTTCGGAAAAAAACTTTGTATGCGTTCTTATAGAAACGAGAACAATTACAAAGAGATTTTTCAAAACACTTTCAAAGCCCACACCACAAGTACACTGTCAAACAAAAGCAAAGTGATCTAAACGAGCAACTAAGAGCCCATGGAAAACCATGGATGAAAAGGGTGCTAATACCTTCCCTTTTCATAATCTACCCCCCGAACCCGAGAAATAATTTTGAAAGGTCTTTCCTGTGCTTTTTTTACCTTTCCTTTTGGATAAAAGAAAAGTCGGTGGCGACTCTTGCTATCCGCACAAATGCAATAAAAACGCAAAACATCAAGTCAGTTCTCCCACCGTATCACATTATCTCTTCAGGAAAGACAGTTATTACCAACAATTCCAGCAGTTATATGTGTCATATCTGCAGGCAACTAAGAGAAAATCAGTTCCCGAAACTAAACGGGTCAACTAATTTACATGATCAAGCGAAGTAACCCTACTACCTAGGTTCCTTCTCTTAGCCCTACTATCCAAGCTTTCTTCTCGAAGTAACCCTACTACCCAGGTTCTTTCCCACAAGCCCTACTGCCCAGGCTTTCATTTCGAAGTAACCCTACTATCTAGGTTCCTTCCCATAAGCCCTACTACCCAGGCTTTCATTTCGAAGTAACCCTACTATCCAGGTTCCTTTCCATAGCCCTACTATCCAGGCTTTCATTTCGAAGTAAACCTATTATCCAGGTTCCTTCCCATAGCCCTACTATCCAGGCTTTCATTTCGAAGTAACCCTAATATCCAAGTTCCTTGCCATAGCCCTACTATCTAGGCTTTCATTTCAAAGTAATCCTACTATCCAGGTTCCTTCCCACAAGCCCTACTACCCAGGCTTTCATTTCGAAGTAACCCTATTATCTAGGTTCCTTCCCATAGCCCTACTATCCAGGATTTCATTTCGAAGTAACCCTACTACCCAGGTTCCTTCTCAAAGCCCTACTATCCAGGCTTTCATTTTGAAGTAACCCTACTATCCAGGTTCCTTCCCATAGGCCTACTATCCAGGCTTTCACTTTGAAGTAACCCTACTACCCAGGTTCCTTCTCCAAGCCCTACCACCCAGGCTTCCATTCCGAAGTAACCCTACTATCAAGGTTCCTTCCTACAGGCCCTACTACCCATGCTTTCATTTCGAAGTAACCCTACTATCCAGGTTCCTTCCCACAAACCCTACTACCCATGCTTTCATTTCGAAGTAACCCTACTATCCAGGTTCCTTCTCCCTTATCTCCAGACAACAGTTTACAACACTGTGAGGCCTGGACCCGACCAGATACGGTCGATTTCACATTTCCCCAATAAGTCGTTGTACAGCTTAGACCCTGACCAGGTATACATTCTACTTTTAACTCTACAATCAAGATCTAATTCCCCAGTAGAGTAATGGACAACTAAAGCTCCTAAACTTTACTTCCCAGTGCATAAATCAACATTCCCCAGAAAAGTCCCCCTCAATGGCAGGTATAGGAATTCTCGCCAAGGAATCTCTTACGCAACCGATCTTTTTCGGATGACATCTTTAACCCCATCTCCGACGATTCCCCGTCGCTTTCCAAATGGCATCTGTAATCCCATTTCCAATATCACAAACAAACATTACTTCATGCGAGTGCAAATTTCTAGGCACTCTAGTGTTCAATCATCTTCCACCTTCAGATCACGAAAGGCTGACCAGCCAATCTACATCCTCAGGTTTAAGAAGATTGAACAGGGGCAACTGTTGTACCCCAAAATTTTCCCTCTCATTTCTCAAAGGATCACCCTGAACCCTCAGGTTTGTTCCCATCCAATTTCAAGCCTTGAATTACAAATTTTCCAAGAAAGTCATCCACAAAGGCAAAATGGTCATTTGCACACTAAAAAGTCAAACTTTGACTTTTAGATCAAAATCAAGTTTCAAGAATCATATTTCATCAAGACATGTTAAAATATGAAGTTTGTTTCATTAAGAAGATCAAAAGTAAAATTTGCTTTGGAAAAGTTAAAATTCAAAATACTTAGAAATTTTTCTAAGTGTTTAGGAAATATGATGAGCTCAGAACTTATGATCAGATTATCACCATGATGCAAGTTGATTCTGGAAGAACTTATAACACAAGAGTTTTAGATCTCAATAAGACCTAAAACATTGCAGAATTAAACTTCTCCTAGAAATGCTGGGATTTCAAGTTATGACTCCTCAAAGACACGTCCATGAAACTGAAGCACTCAGCAAATTCTGGACAATTCCAAGACAGAGTTTGGTTACAACTTCTGGGCCAGTTTTCATAAAGATTCAGTCAGAGTTTGCAAGATCAGTTCAAAGAAGGTTTACAAAGCGTGTTGCAAGCTTCTTGGAAAGTCTGAGAGCTCCTTCAGAACATGCTGGGGCAAGGAGATACAAAGATCAGAAGTTGGATGTTTATTCTAAATTATGCTGAAGCTGAACCTCTGATTCAGAATTAAGCAATGATGCAAAATCTCACATTGCAGGATTTCTGGTTTGATAAATCTCATCATCATTTAATGCTCACAACCACTTTTGATTCTTTATCCAAAAGATTTCCCCACGTGTGGCATAGGAGTATCTTTACTGTCTTAGAAAAGCAAACTTTTGTACAAAAGTGTGTTGGGCTCATACGTTGCTTTTTCTTTTGAGGTTACCTTTCCTTATTTCATGCTTAAAAATCCAGCTTAGGCACGGCTAAAAGCTTCTAACCATCATACTTGCTTCAAGAACAAGGCAACACCCTAGCATATGAAGGCCATATTCAATACTTCGGTTAGAACATCACCAAATCCCAAAACCTCGTTTATACAACCTGCTGCTCTGCTACATCACGGTCCTATAACCAACAGCTAACTCAGTCCATGCCTTCATCCCATAATTACACCCAACTAGCATACGAAAATTGTGGCAAAAAAGCAATGGAACAGGATGCCAAAAGGTGTTAAAATCCCATTTGTTTCCCCCCCAAAATTACAACAACTTCACCTATAAATAAGTTGCTCCATCACACTTTTAAGGGGTTAGCTTTTGGAGAGAGAGAATTGTCAAAAGAGAGAAAATAAAACTGTTGAAACCTTCATACAAAATCCATAATTCCCAAACAGAAAACAAAAACCTTTTGTTCTTCCCTTTGAGTCAAAGAACTTGGCATTTTCTATTCCGTTACTTTTGCTGACTCCAAAACCTCTTAAGGCAGCAGTTCAAGCTCCAAGAACACGCTCAAGATTTAAGGTAAATCTTTTTGACTTCACATCTTTCATTTAGGGCATCATTAAACAAGTAAATATCATCGTATTAATGTTGTCCATATCGCTACATGAGTGAAAAAAATTATGGATCAGAACTTTTTGATTAAGGCTAGGCTCAGGATTAGGATTAGAACTTCTATAAACTGTTATTCTTTTATCCTTCTGATTTGCTGTTTGTTAGAAAACTGAATAAATTACTGATGTGCTGATTAATATGAGAAAATATTTGAAACGTAACATAGAACTTCTGATTTTCACATGCTGATAACACACATAACTTTTATGATTCGCTCACTGTTTTAACATAGAACTTCTAATTTTCACATGCTGATAACACACAGAACTTTTATGATTCGCTCACTGTTTTAACACTTAGAACTTCTAATTTTCACACGCTGATAACGCACTGAACTGCTGATGTTCACTCATTGTCTTAGCACAATACAGAACTTCTGAGTTCTTCCCACTGTTTTAACACGTACAGAGTTTCTAAGGTTTTCCCACTGCTCTCACATTCCGAACTTCAACACGTAACAACCCATAACTTATGTGTTTTCCCTCTAACATTTTTTGCAGGACCTCAGAGTGTACCAATCCAGAACTTCTGATGCCCACTGATGTTTCTTTCTGAGTCACAACACTCCTGGAATCAGAACTTCTGATTCCTTTTATTTTGCTGGAAGCAGCACGCTGATTCTATATCTCATTTATTTTCCTTTTTATCACTTTCAATATTAATACTATTTTATCAATATAAAAAGGCATAAAAATATTTTCTTTTTTACTAGCTAATTCATTCTTATTTTTTAATTCATTAAGACAAAAAAAAATCCTAAACAAAGTCCTTTTTCTTTCTTGCATTATTATTTCAATATAGTTGTAATAAATAACTAGGATTTATTTTCTTGCAACCCCCCATTTGTAAATTTGTACACCCCATCCCCCTAATGATTGTAATAACGTAGAATCTTTACTTTCCGCACTTTTATTGCTTTCGTATATTGTTAGTAACTAGGGTGTGTATGGGAAGATATGAAATCGACAAATAGAGAACCCTAATCAAGACAAAAATGCATGCAATCAAGCACACTTTGCACATATGCACACCTTAGGGTAATCTCACTTGTTGCCTATCGGAAAAATAGTCATGTCCCTCGAACATGGGCGTTTTAGCAAAAACCCTCGATAAAAGATCGTGGTCCCTCGATGTTGCCTTCGGTAAACTATCTAGTCCCTAAACGACATTGCTAAAACATCCATAGGTTGCCTTCTATGACTATAAGATGACCCACGCCCGTTCCTTCACATCCAACGATGGGGATTCTCACCAAATTAATGGTAAGATAGAAACACCTAAAGGAAGAGGAAAAGAACATCTAAGACCTTTTGAGTAGGTAGATTCGCTCCTAGTTCCTTGCTTGCTCACAACAAAAACATTATATATACCAACACTCTCATTGTGAAACATTTTCAAAAGACAACACTTTGCATGCGTTATTATAGAGACGAGAATCATCACAAAGACACCTTTCCAAAATCACTTTCAAAAACGCATCGCACAAACACCTCTTTGAACTATTTTCAAAACAAACACTTTGTATGCGTTCTTATAGAAACAAGAACCATTACAAAGTTACATTTTCAAAATACTTTCAAAACCCACAATCACACATTTCAAACAAAAGCAAGTGATCTAGCAAGTAACTAAGAGCTCGTGGAAAACCATGGATGAAAGGGGTGCTAACACCTTCCCTTTTCATAATCTACCCCTCGAACTCAAGAAAACATCTCTAAAGGTCTTTCTTGTGCTTTTCACCTTTCCTTTTGGATAAAAGAAAAGTCGGTGACGACTCTTGCTAAACCATAACATTTACGAATACAAACGCAAAACCTAAAAGTCAGTTCTCCCACCTTATCACAATAATGAATGACATCAACAACATCCTTCTGAATCAAAAGACGGTGATGGTTCCCCGTTAAATAGGCATTCATTATCTCTCAAAAGAAAAGCCCACTAAGTCAAAACCTACGAAGGAGACTTAAGAAAAAATTGAGGCATCCCGCTAATTGTACTCATAAAATAAAACAAAAACATTAAGGAAAAAATCAGGGATAATAAATCAAAAAGAGGTCATCACAAATCCTCGACAACATGAAAAATGGTACAAAAATGACTCTTTTCACAAATAAACTTAACTTGTCCGAACCATCACCAAAACGTCATTCCAGTCTCAATTGGAATTCAAAACACACAATTAACTGAGTATAGGACTGGAGAACATCACGGATAGCGGGTTGGGTATAAATACACTTTGAGCCTTATCCTTTGTTTCTTAAACCGTGAATCAAGCCATGTTATAACCCTTTAAAAGTCCTAATTGAATCATGGGTTAGTTCGAAAGCATATTGTTACAAAAGGTATCCTGACTCCTTTAAGGCTTATTGTAAATCCTGAGTTGAATTCATATTCTTACAAAATTCTTTTATCTGCTAAAAATGAATTTTCAAAACTTCAAGACAAATATAAACTTTGCATTATTTAAATAACTATGTTTGCATATAGCTAATTGTTTAACAACAGAGAAATTCACACGAAGAATATCCAATGAACGGAAATCCTCTCAAGAAACAGAATCACTTCAAATGGAAAAACACTTCCAATGACAAACTCTCCATAACCAAGGGGGAATGACATGTTATTGTCCAACTCATCAGTGGCAGTCAAGTCAAAATTCCAAGAAATCTATCATAAAGTCCTGAATAGCCAGGGGCAGGTCTGCATCTGAATCACTTGGGGCATGAAACATGAATTCCAACAAAGGGTCACATACGACCAAGCACACATTTTCTAGTAGTGCTATGAATGGTGACAAATCCCCAAAGTCCTTTTCATAAGATGATCCCCAGTGAAATCACCAGAGCCACCTCTATAAGTTTATCCTCACAGAATAATCTTCACGGATAAGGGTCCAAACCCCAAAAGGCCAAATTCATGGATATCCCCATAGAATTATCCTTACAAAGTTGGACTCATGCAATCCCCAACCATAGTTTCAATCTCCGGAAAACCCAATACCTGACCGAGTTGGTCTTAAATGAAAAAGCCTTGCGGAATTCTACCTAAAGAAGTCACCTCCCCAGCAAGTCGTCAAAATAATTTCTTCAATAGGGTTCATTTCCCCAACAAACTACAAATTCCCCAGCTTAAGTTGACCTCTTAGACTATTACAAATCAATAGAAAAAACCCCTTAACCTCTGGTTAAGTCATTACAACCCCCAGCGGAGTCATTACTATCCCTAGTGAGTTACTGTAAAGCCTGGAACCCGACTAGATAACAATTGACTCCATTCTTTCAAAGCAAGTTACTGCAAAGCCTGGACCTGACCAGATAACAATTCAACTTCATACATCCCAGTAAGTTACTGTAAAGCCTGGAATCTGACCAGATAACAGTCAACTTCAACAAGTGGTTGTGAAGCCTGGAATCCGACCAGATAACAATTGACTTCATCTATTTCATCAGTGGTTGCAAATCCCGGACCCGACTAGATACCAGTTAACCTCAAGATCAAATTGCTGAAAACTGTACCCGACCAGATAACAGTTCAAGTTACTTAAGCCTAGACCCGACCAGATACCAGTTAACCTCAAGATCAAATTGCTGAAACCTAGACCCGACTAGATAATAGTTCAAGTTGCTGAAGCCTGGACCCGACCAAATACCAGTTAACCTCAAGATCAAATTGTTGAAACCTGGACCCGACCAGATAATAGTTCGAGTAGCTAAAACCTGGACCCAACCAGATACCTGTTAACCTCAAGATCAAATGGCTGAAACCTGGACCCGACCAGATAACAATTCAAGTTGTTGAAACCTGGACCCGACCAGATAATCGTTCGAGTTACTATGAAACCTGGACCCGGCCAGATAATAGTTTAACTTCTTCAAATCACTAACAAAACTCCCCTTCCCTAGTAGAGTTTTCCATTATCCCCGGTGAGTTACTGCGAAGCCTGTAATCCGACCAGATAACAATTAACTTCTTTATCTCCAACAAATTGTTAACTTCCATTCTCTCCAATCAAGAGATAACTCCCCAGTAGAGCAACGAACAACTAAAACTCCTGAACTTTTTTCCCCAAGCAGAAATCAACATTCTCCATAGAGTTTCCCTCAAGCAAAATCAATGTTCCCCAGCGGATTTCTCCTCAAACAACAAAATAGGAATCCCCAACGGAAACATCCTAAACAAAGTTCGAAGATACACGTACTCTTCATCTCCAACAGCATTATGGGATTTAACTTCCCAAAATTCTCCCAACATTTGTCAAGGATTTATTTTCCTATACAAAGATACTTCAATAAGTATATCACATTCATACATAATATCACATACATGACAAATGCATATAGCATAATCTCATTTATTTTGAGAACATCATCACGTCGTGCATACTTCTGCGTGTAACTAACCCTCTTCCTTGGAGGAAAAGTAAATCGAATTAAAGACCTCTTCTGGTTAGATTTATTTATTCCAATTAAAAACAGGTGAATAAAAGACCTCTTCTGGTTAGATTTAGTTCTTCCAGTTAAAGACAGGCGAATCAAAGACCTCTTCTGGTTAGATTTAGTTTTTCCAGTTAAAGACAGACGAATCAAAGACCTCTTTTAGTTAGATTTATTTCTTACAGTTAAAGACAGGAGAATCAAAGACCTCTTCTGGTTAGATTTATATCTTCCAGTTAAGACAGGAGAATCAAAGAACTCTTCTGGTTAGATTTAGTTCTTCCAGTTAAAGACAGGCAAATCAAAGACATCTTTTGGTTAGACTTACTTCTTCCAGTTAAAGATATGAGAATCAAAGACCTCTTCTGGTTAAATTTACTTCTTCCAGTTAAAGACAGGCAAATCAAAGACCTCTTCTGGTAAGATTTACTTCTTCCAGTTAAATACATGCGAATCAAAGACCTCTTCTAGTTAGATTTAGTTCTTCCAGTTAAAGACAAGCGAATCAAAGACCTCTTCTGGTTAGATTTTAGTTCTTCCAGTTAAAGACGGGCGATTCAAAGACCTCTTATGGTTAGATTTATTTCTTCCAGTTAAAGACAGGTGATTAAAGACCTCTTTTGGTTGGATTTACTTCTTCCAGTTGAAAACAGGCGAATCAAAGACCTCTTCTGGTTAGATTTATTTCTCCCAGTTAAAAACAGGCGAATCAAAGACCTCTTCTGGTTGGATTTATTTCTTCCAGTTAAAAACAGGCGAATCAAAGACCTCTTCTGGTTAGATTCATTTCTTCTAGATTAAAGACAGGCGAATGAAGACCTCTTTTGGACCAGAATTAATTTTCCCAGTTAAAGACAGGCAAGACGTCTAGTTTCAGTATGAATCAACCAAAGATTCATGCTGGTATTTCCTCCAGTTTCTACCATCATCCCTCCAAATGACATCTATAAGCCCATTCCAAAATCAATACATCATCAAGTGCAAATTTTTGGGAACTTTAGTGTTCAATCATCCTTCACCTTCAAGCCACGAAAGGCGGATCCACCAATATAACTCTTTAGGTTCAAGAATATTGAATAGGGGCAGATGTTGTACCCCAAAATTTTCCCTCTCATTTCTCAAGAGTTCTCTCACAAGATCTCTATTGGTTCAAGACTGCACAAGGTTTGGTCAGCTCAAGATACCTCCTCAAACACTGATGACTCAAAACTAGGGTTTGAGTTTGCACAAGTACAATTGGACTATTAATGCCCCATATAGTTTCCATGGATCATATTGGGCTCTCAAGCATTAGGTCGAAGATGGAACTTCTGAATCCTTGATAGGAGGAAGAGGAAATTTTCGAAAGGGAAAAGCAGATAAAAAAAGGTGTGCAGTTGCAGATAACCATGTCGAATTTAAAATCTGGTGTAGGTTATTCGGACCACATGACTGATTGAAAGGAGTAGTTGGTATATTTTGACAAGTCGAAGAAGAGAAAGCTTGCTTCGATCCCCAAGCTTCAACTGGGCAATAGCTTCCTTCGCACAACCTGCTTCGATCCACCTCTAAACCCTTCGACACACATAGCTTCGATACTATGAATTACAATTTAGCAAACCACCTAATTCATTGTGTCTAAACAATCTATATTCATCATGGTTCTTAGTCTTATGAATACTTCGAACTGAACTTCCTTCTTCATGATGTCTACAATCTGATTCTCAGTTCTGTAGTGTTCCAAATTCATCTTCCCATCTGATACCTGCTCTCGGAGATAATGGAACCTCATTTCAATGTGCTTGCTTTAACTATGTACTATTGGGTTCTTCGCCAGATTGATAGCTGACATGTTGTCTATCTTCATGCTTGCTTCGATCCACAAGCTTCGACTAGGCAATGGCTTCATTCGAGCAACTTGCTTCTATCCACCTCTAAACCCTTCGACACACATATTTTTGACACTATGAATTACAATTTAACAAAAACTTGCTGATAATAGATCATTGCAAGAAGAAGGTACTGGCAATATAGTCTTTCAAATGAGTAATGGAGGAAAAGTTATGATTAAATATGTGCTCTATGTACCTGGAATAAAGTGTAACTTGCTAAGTGTTGGATAACTAGTCGAAAGAAGTTTCTCAGTTGTCATGAAAGATGGAGTTTTGAGATTGTTCGACACCAAGAACAATTTGGTCGTAAAATCTCTGTTGTCGAAAAACATGACATTTAAGACAATGATCAATTCGACAGAAGTTCAATGTCTGAAAACTGTCCAGCCACAAGGATAGTTGGTTGTGGCATTTGAAGTTTGGACATTTGAACTTTCGACCACTTAATCAACTGATTACTCAAGATATGGTTACAGGTATTCCAAGTCTTGAGATGCCTGAAAAAACTTTATGAAGTTTGTTTAGTAGGAAAGCAATCAAGAAATTCTTTCGTTTCGACTATGCCAATGAGATCATATTGCATACTCAAAGTGGTACATTCAGATGAATGTGGTCTATTCGAAGAACATACAATTGGTGGAAACAAATATTGTTTTGTCTGTTGATGAGTTTGGTCGAACGTTGTGGATCTATGTGATCAAAACGAAAGGATGGAGTATTTGACATCATTAAGAGATTCAAGATGCTTGTCAAAAACCAAATTAAGAAAAATATCAAAGTTCTATAGATATTCAAGATCTTTGTAGAAGGAATCAAGTTGAAGACAAAATTTTAAAGAACATTGATCAAACACTTATGCCATGCTGCAAAATCTTGTGTTACAAGCCTTTTTGCTTGCAAATCTCGTCATAATTTAATGCTTACACCCACTCTTGAGCTATTATCCAAGTTATTAAGCCATTGTCCAAAATATCTTTCCATTTATGGCATAAAGGGACCATTGATATTCTTGAAAAGTAAGCTTGTTGGTACAAAATTATCTTGAACCCATACCTTGTTTGTTACTAATTTAACTCCACCATAAATCATGGAAATCACCCCCTTTAAACCAACAACTTCGGTACTTCATCTTGGGACCATGACATAACTTGATATTTGCAATCCAACCTAGCCATAACTCCATAGTTTGTAAACTAAATCAGCTTATTCACATACCTCTTGCCTATAAATAGAAGAAGCATTTGCAAGAGACAAAAAAAGGAGGAGAGACGAGAGAACAGGATATTATCAGTCTTAAAATACTCCTAAAACTCTCAAAAACTCAGAACCTGCACACAAGTACAAAACTTGGCACATTCTAACTTTACAAACAAAATCTCAAATCCCTTCGTGCGCTTTTTGGCCTTTCGATTCACTAAGCTTCCATACACCACATAGAAACTATCCCAGCCCTTAAACCACGTTTCTATAACCATCCCATCATCATACACCGTTTCCATTTTCTACCATTGCACCTTGACTTGGTTAGATTGATTCAGTGACTTTTAAAGTAAAGTAGTGATCCCCCTAGCTCAAGGAAGGTCCCTGCAAGCTTAATCCATCATCAAGTCATTTCTAGAAGTCATATAGAGGTCATTTGATTTTCACTTCAAGAGGTAAGATATCTTAATTGTGATATCTTGATACAAGCATTTTCAGCACATACAAATAAAAGAAACGATGTAGATATCATATCTAGGAAGTTGACCATGATCTTAGTTTTAATTTTTATTGCTTATGTCTTAAGAATTTCAACTTTGACCAGTTAGGTCTTGATTTTGGTACCAAACAAAATTTGTGTTAACCTCTGATCTATAGCTTTTGAAAATTACATAGATAGATTCGTATTAAAATTTTGAGCAGGTTTGATGTTTATAATTTTTTATTTGGATGAGAAATGAAAGTTTTAGAAGGTTAAAAATGGTGATATACATCCCTGCGCGCGAAGGAAGAAGATGGAGCCATGTTCAAGTTTTCAGAAATGAGTTCATTTTATATTTAGTGCAAGTTAAATAACTAACGAATGAAACATGCCACCTCAGTGGTACAAACAGCGCGTGCGTAAGGCATTTATGTATAAGGTCCTGGGTTCGAGCCCCAACGAGACCTTTTGTATTTATTTTGTCATTTTTTCCAAACTAACATGCAGGTTTATAACATATTGAGTGTTGGCTATTTTGAATGGAAGGTGTGGAGAACCTGGGTTCAAACCTTGGCAGGACCAAAACAAATTCTTATCACTTGTTTGTTTTTATTTTTTTTAACAAACTTCAACATTTTTTCCAACCAATCAAAACAACTCCTTTTGAGTTGATCTTTTGCACATTATTTATTTACAATGTCTATTTTATGAATATATAAAAAATATCACAAAAAATATTTTATTTTCATATTTATTTTAATTAACCAAAAGCCTTCCATAAAAAACCCTAAAAAATGATTTCTTGATTAATTTGATTTCCTTTTAACTTAGGATTAATTTACCTGTTTTTTATTAATCACATCCCTTTAGGTTAATAAGGCCAAAACAATTTTCCTAACAAAAATCCAAAGCAAAATCCATTTCTTTTTATATTCCTTGTACATTATATTCATGTCATTTCTTGTACAAATTCAATATGGTTATAATAGATAATTAGGGTTTAATTTCTTGTAATCCACATTTGTAAATTTTTACCCCCCCCCCTTCCCAAATGATGTAATAGTGTAGTAAATCTACTTTCTACAATTTATCGCTTACATATAAATGCTAGTAAATTAGGGTTTGTATGGAAAGATAAAATCAATACTTAGAAAACCTTAATTCAAGATAAATCAATCATGAAATACAAACACTTGCACCTCTAGGGTTAACTCCACTTGTTGCCTTATGAAAAATGGTCATGTTATGCATGTGAGACGTCTTAGCAAAAACAATCAAAAAATACAAGATCATAGTCTCTCGATGACGCTTCAAATGTTACCTTATAAATGATCTTAGTCCATCAAGAGAAATGCTAATATATCTCACAACATTTTTATTCATGACTATACGATGACCCACACCCGTCCCTTTACATCCAAAGATAAGGTTTCTTACCAATCAATGGTAAGATAGCAATATCAAAGGAAGGAAGAAATGAACAAAAGACTTTTGAGTAGGTAGAACGTTCTTAGTTGCTTGCTCACAATCCCTCTTCAAAACAAATATCTTTTCAAACACACCAAACACTTTCAAAACATGAAATATTTTCAAAAAGTCCAACACTTTGTATGCATTATTATAGAGACGAGAATCATTACAAAGTTTGCCTAAACGAAGGCGCTTTTCAAAAATACATTCAAAACCCACCACAAACACATTTCAAACAAAGCAATTTCAAAAGTGATCTAGCAAGAAACTAAGAGCCCATAGATAACTATGGATGAAAAGGGTGCTAAGACCTTCCCTTTTCATAACCTACCCCCCGAACTCAAGAAAATATCTCAAATGTCTTTCCTGTTCTTTTCACCCTTTCCTTATTGGGTAAAAGAAAAGTCGGTGGCGACTCTTGCTATCCACAAAAATTGCGATCAAACGCAAAACAACCAAGTCAGTTCTCCCACCGTATTACACTTTTCCTTTTAGAAGTCTTGAAAAGTCTAAATATCTCTCTAAAGGAAAATACAAAGAGTCCTTATCAAATACTAAGTACCCAGTTAAATAATCTAACCTATGAAAGTACTCTTCCTCCTAAAAATCTAGTGTTTATATATTTTCTTTCTTTAAGTAGCCTTCATTACTTATATTGGAACTTGTATATACATCCTTCTCCACAAGCTTTCACTCTTTGTGTTGTCAATTTCCTTATGACCAGTTGTCTGCTCATAATTTTAAATATGTCTATTATGTTCTCCTCAATCTATTTAAAGTCCTTTTGAAAGTCTCTTGGTCATTCAATTCTTAATCACATGTGTATATCTTGTCTCTTATCTTGGAACTCGTATATCTTCCCCTCATTCATTGAGCTATCATCCCTAAACATCTAGATCATCTAAAACATATCTCTTACATAGTTAAGTTACGCTTTCTTTTCCTACTTAAAGCCTTGATCACTCCATCCAAATCATACATCTCTTGCATTTATTTCTATCTCATTCTCTCCTCGTGACTTCAAGAACCTTTTAGCGTGATGAAAATTTTCTTGAAATTATTTGTAAGTGTCGTCCAACTATTCCAAGGTAAATCTGTGATAATATGGGTCTTAATTAGAGTATTATTTTGCAAAGATGGTCTAATTACTTTGCGGCATTGTCGGTACTAATCTATCTTGACCTTGTCAAGGATTTCTGGCTGCATGTCGATGTTAGGTCAAATTGAACTTCCATCCATTCATTTGTCTTTAGAAACTCCATCAGCATCCCCCCAACTTCTATTGCAATTGCTACTAGCAATGCCCAAGCAGGAGTTACCATAGAAGCCTCTCAAAATAGCTTCTCTTTTACTGATAGACTTCACATCATTCATAGTATCTCTAATGAATATGGACACACCAATCTTGACAATCTTCTTCCAACTGCTTCAGTTTGGTTTCAACTCGTGTTAACAAACTTTAGACCTAGAACATCAATATTAAACACCCTAACCTATGAGGACATAGTCTTCACTTACCTCCTTTTCCATAGCATTAGAGTCAATTTATCTCAATCCATTTTTAACTATCTAAGGGACTCAATCATTGCTTCCAGAACTCAGCACCAAAACTTTATACCTTTTGCTAGAGTTCTCTGTGCTCTCTTCACAAGAGTTAGGATTATTGGAGAAATTCTTTGAAATGAACCTAAGGATATCCTTGAAGAAGCTAGATGTGTAGTTCTCGAAGTTTAAGATAATAGGGATTAGTTCAACTTGTTGTGTGTTTGTCTGCCTTATTTTAAACATTGTTTTGTTGTACCTATTAGTCCCCGTTATATCAATAAAATGCTTTGTTGTGTTAGGATTTCATTGGATATATGTAGGTTGTCATCTTGGAAATATATATATATATATATATATATATATATATATATATATATATATATATATATATATATATATATATATATATATATATATATATATATATATATATATATATATATATATATAAATCATCATGCTTTACCCTATTCCAGTAACATTTTTTCCTATCTTGTTTGTTTGTCCTTGACATATCTTCTGCATGATACGCTTCCTTAGGTCATATCATTCATCTCTTAAGTCTCATTTTCTTCTTTTTATATCTCTCACCCATTTAATTGTTATCCCTCAGTGTCTAAAACTTATCTTCCCTTCCTCATCATGTCTCTACAAACCTTCCTTGGTGATAGAAATCTTTTAGAAGTCATCAATGAAAAGCAACTCAAATGGTCTCAGCTCAAAGATGGAAATCTTCACTTACTACTTGGCCAGCACGTGCAAGACATGGCAAGATACTATGAATTTCTTCGTAGTTCTAAATATCCATATTTGTTGAAAAACTTTTGGCTATATGCCTCTATGAGCAGCGACGGTAGTTGCATTAACTCCAACATTTTTTGCCTACCTTTTACTATAACTCTCTCTGATATTGCTGAAGCCATCAAATGTCCAAATTCCAGGATTACCATAGAACAAGTTCATCCATTAATCTTTAGTAAACTCCCCTCACTCTTCGACACCTCTTTCAGATACGGACCCACCAAACTAGAAACTCTTCTACCCCTAGCTAAAGTTTGGTTTCATCTAATCTTGACAACCTTTCGTCCTCGTGGTGTTGCTAAGAAATTTCTATTTCACGAAGATCAAATCTTTCTCTACTGCTTGTTGAATCGTGTCAAAATCATTCTGCCTCAAACTATATTCAATCATCTAAAGGATTTTGTAACCTCTTCAGGAGCTCTTAATAAATCCTACATTCCTTATAAACTAATTCTAACTTAAATACTCTTCAAAGAAGAAATAATTGGTATAGTTTGTAGGATTAGAATGGGACCTGGTATCGCGCTTGCTGATGAAAGATGCACTATTCTAGAAGATGAAGATAGTTATGATCCACCGTGTTGTTTCTCTGTGTCTAGTTTTTCTAAGTTGTTTTAGTTGTTCTATCAAGTATGCACTTCTTCATTTTTCAATCAATAAAATTTGCTTCTTTTATTGGTTATCCTTGAAGCCCTTTTTGATTTCTGACAAAGGGGGGAAAGTAAAATGATTTTGATAACATTTAATAACATGTATAATGTTGTTTCTACTAACTGTTTGTTTGATGTCTTCTATCTGGGAACTTTGAATAAGTTCACCAAGTATTCTTAAGAGGGTTTAAGATGAAGATCCTGATGCAAAGGTTGAAAACCTTATGGATGAATTCAACTCTGATTTTTTATATAAGATGTTGTACACTTTGTGAATATATGAATATTCAAACAGATGTACCAAACACAATTCAGAAGCTATAAAATTATTGAAAATAAGGTAATATTTCTTAATATCATAATGTTCAAAAGTTGTTAAATTTTTGAAAGTTTGAAATTCAGACTCAAATCTCAGAAGCTATGCTCTCTTTAAGGGAAGACAAGTCAAAATTTTGTTGCATGCTCTCATACAGAGATGCCACTCAGGAGTTGTGCTCTTATACGTGTGCTTTAACAACATACGCTCTATTTAGAAGTTGAGAACTATCTGAATGTCTAATACATTAGAATATATTATATCAAACGATGATGCTTGAAAAGTATAGTGTTTTGGTTGTGATATCAGAATCAAGGAACAGAAGTGCTGATACATGATGTGTGGCATTATTTAATCATGCTCAAATCAAGTTTTTATTCTTCATCAAGTGCTAATAGAAACCAGGTTCTGAGATGAAGACCGGGTGTTTTAGTCATACTCTGATGATTTGCTGTAGGGAAGTGCTACTTATCTATTCTATGTTCTGAATGCTCAAAATTTATTGTGAGTCTTGGGCTCAGGGGGAGACTCTAAACAAGCTTAAATGAAATTTGGGGTTTAACAGATTCAGGGGGAGATGTGAGCTTAACTCTGAATTTGTCAGTTACGGTGATTACCATGTATAAATTTTTCTATCAAAATACATGGTTTTGTCATCATCAAAAAGGGGGAGATTGTAAGAACAAGAAGTGTTTCTAGATCTGGCCTTGGGATTTTGATGATAACTTTACATGTTATCTTAGAGAACAATTATATACACTAATGGTTTCGTTCTAGTATGTAGTTGTTTCTATAATGTTATGACTCTAGTACATGGTGTGTGACATCATCAGGTTCTAAACATACACTACTGGAAGAAAACATGTGGTTATGTATTACTGATTAAAGTCAAGGTTCTGAATCTATCTTCTGCAATATGTCTAAGAAACGTTAGTACAAGAGGTTCTGATCGTGACTTTATGGTTAAGCTTTGGAGGCCTTCTAAAGCTTTGCTTCTATGTGTTATAAGTTCTCAAGATTATGAAGATGAGGTTCTGTTGAACAAGTTCTGATGATATGAAGAAAAGAAAGTTCTTACAACCAAGTGCTGAAGACTTGAAAGACAAAGTTCTGTGTGACAAGTTCTGAAGACTCCAAGACTTAGGTTCTAAGACTTAAATAGTGAATCTTCTACAACAAGCTTCAACGTTTAGCATTCAAATATCCGAAGCCTCTGAAGATAAGAATAAAGTTCAAAATGGTTAACGTGTGCTATTGTGCAAAAGGTACATAAAGTGTATGTGACCTCTACTCTTCTAGAGTGGCGCAAGGACAGTCGTTTCATACTTTACTGTGACCACTCTCATTATGATCGTTGATAACCAACATCTAGATTTCTGATTACCTTTCTACCCTTTCAACGGATCTCTTTTACAAGCTATAAAAGGAAGACTTGGAAGTTGAAGAAAAGTAAGAATCAACACTACAACAACAAATCTATCAGATTAAATCAAGCTCAACAAAACTACACAAAAGCTCCATGCAAACTCTGTAGATAAATCATTTGTGTATAGTTTTGTAAATAAGCAAGGATTTGTTACTCGTATCTTGCAGTAGAACAATTAGGTGTTTTTCATTGTACTGAAAAGTCCGTGTAATCTTCTTACAAGAAGCAAATTTATAATACATTGAAAGTACTCAATTGTTGTTGAATGATACCTTGATAGACTGAGTATAGGTCTTATTTCAATAAGACTCCTGTTGCGGACTTATTGGGGTACCAATAAGGTTGGTCTTACTTATTATGGACTGTTCTGTAATCAGCTTGGTTATAATGGATTAAGTACTTGTTGAAGATGAAATCATCCTTGAGGGGGTGGACTGGAGTAGCTTAGTTAATAGCGAACGGGGATAAAAATAATTGTGTCATTTAATTTTATGTTCTAAGCTTACTTGGTTCTATCACAAATGAAAATAATTAATTTGTGAAACCTAATTCAAGCACCCCTTTCTTGTGTTTCTCACACTTTCACAAACTTCTTCGTCAAATGTTTTGAATGATGTTAAAACTTGGAAAAGCTTGCACTTCTGAGTATTGGATAGTATCCTTATGTCTTGTGGCACTTCTCTGCATTATAAGTCTTAGGAATCATTAGAAAATATTTCAAAATTGATCCAAGTTATTAAAAACATTTTTCTGCATGTTTTTTTTACTGTATGTGTCGACACATGCATATTTTCGGTCGACACATGTAATGCATTTTTAAAGCCTGCGGCCATTGTAATTCTCAGGTCAACACATGCATCATTTTAGGTCGACACATATTGGAGCATTTCTGAAAATGCAGAAATTCTTATTTTATGTGTCGACATATCCATCCTTCAGGTCGACACATTTACTATCGTTTTAAATCCTGTTGCTTCTATAAATTTTCGGTTGACACATGTGCCTTCGTAGGTCGACACATACTGTCCAAAAAATCACATATGTGTAGACACATACGACTCTTAGGTCGACACATACTGTTTTAGTTGGTCAATTTTAAATTCTTTTATTCTAAATGTATCCCTTTTTGCCCTAAAAATTCCAAAACTATGAATACTCTTTTATGCATCATTCCAACTTGTTGAAAACCATAAAATTAGCCTATTTCTCTCTTCATATTCAACCTCCAATCTATGCATGCACACTGACATTACATTGTAATGATGTTCCGTTGGGGTGTTATCTAAACAAGGATTGCTAGTGTCTAATTGTGTATTGGGTGGAGTTTTGTAGGGGTTTTCATCCAGGATAAATGGTGGGTTTGTCCTCCAAAGTCATTGTTTGATTTGGGGGTTTTCATGCAAGATGTTCGAGAGGTAATTGCGATAACGTGAACAACCTTGGAGTACTTAAAATCTTTACAAGGAACCTTGGAGTGTTTGAAATCTTTGCAAGGAAGTAACTTGGAGTACCAGATACAAATAGAAGTCTTGTGTTGCAATAATTTGAGACTGAAGGTGCGTGAAATCTTTGGAGATAAAGAACGCAAAGGAGTGGCAAGATCCAGATAGTCATTTCTCATCTATTGTGTTCTTGGTCTCTCTCAATATCAAGGAAAGAGAAGGGGTTGAATCAACAACAAGGTTAGGGTTTATGGAGTTGCTCTTGAAGACCTCTCTTGTATCAACATTTTTGCATAGTAATAATTATCCTAATTACATTGGAATTAGGCACAGACGTACCCACACATGAGGACAACACTGGGGAACTGTGAAGACAAATTCTTCGTGTCGTCTTTATTTTTTCTTTTACTTGCTTTGATATTCATTGTTAGATTTATCAAATAGCATTGCGTTATCATTTGAATTGTAAGAATTTTCCTAGTCAATTTTGAATTTTAATTCAAGTGTTGATATAGCTTATAATCACTTTTGATTATAAGTGGTTTTGTGTATCAACACAATCAAAGGAAAAATTATGAAAATTCACTTGCACACCAAGTGTTTGATAAATTGACTTAACTAGTTCTTTTAATATTACCATTGGAAATAGCCTTGCTAAGTGAAATTGATTAAACGGTAAATAAGTTGAAAAGTGATATACAGTTGTTAATCCATATTATCGTTCTCATTCCATATCAATTTTGATTTATAATTTGCATATATAAGCTTCCCGATAACGTTCATATAGACGACAATTTGAAAAAGCTTTCGCGTTGCACTTTGATAAAACTTTTTCAATACCAAATTTTATTTGGATAATTTTTTTAAAGGGGTATCTATTCACCCCCTCTAGATATTCTTGTCTTCGTCTAACACTTTATGCATATTCTCCAACGATGAAAAGGAAAACTCACAGTATCCCTTTTCCAAGCAATGTAACATCTCAGTTTCTTATAGATTTCCATATTAGAGAAAGCTTGGCATGCAAGGAAGGTATTTTTATCAGTAAAGCCCCTTTTGGCCAGATGATTCGACTATGAAGGTTGGTTTTACATGCTTTAATCTCAGCAAAATACTATTCTTCAGGGATAGTGACAGCGATTCGATCCCATTTGACACAGGGACGCAGAAGTTGACTTAACGGTGTATCACACACATTGTTCAAAGCTTCAGTAAAAGTTTTTTTAGGCTTTGATTGTGGTGCTTCAATATTGGTTTAGGTTTCAACTGGTTAATCAACTTGGACACAGGGCCAAGGAATGGTGAACGATGCCATTGAAAAATATGAGATCATAAAAGAAGAATTTTAGGGTTTCTGATTTCAAAAGAAGGGGAAGATGGCGCTTAAGGGTGAGAATAGGTTAGGCTAGGCTTTAGAAGACATGTGTCTGGCCTACGATAAGTTTACAAGGTCTGAGTCTGGCATATGACCTATTATAGACTCTTTTTCTTTTGGTCTGGCCTAACTTTTTAAAAGTCTAGTCTGGCCTGAAAAACCTATTTAAAAGCATGTTTCTCATTAAGATTTAAAATTAATCCATATTACTTAATAAACCTTATAGATAGGCATATATATACATATATAGGTCGAGCTATTTAGCATTTTTTCTAATATATATACATATATAGATCAATCTATTTAGTATTTTTTTTCTAATATATATGTGTATATATGTCAACTTATTTAGATTATTTTTAATATATATGAAAATATAGACTGACCTATAAGACTTCTTTTTTTTAATAGTCTAAATTAGACATATTTAATTAAATAAACTTTAAAAAAAAATTAAATCTAATTTTTTTATTAAATAGATCCGACCACTTGATCTTAAATAAATTAGACTATTGATTCGTGTAAACGGATATATGACTTATTCCCATCTTTAATGACACTAAAGCTTCTCTTTTCTCTCTCTCTCTCTCTCTCTCTCTCTCTCTCTCTCTCTCTCTCTCTCTCTCTCTCTCTCTCTCTCTCTCTCTCTAAAATTTTGACTTCCATTCACATTTTTTTTCCAGTTCCGTATTATACATATTTCATTTTATTAAATATCAAAAGATTACATGTGAGAGTCAATAGTTTCGTCAAAAAGTTTCAGATTTTGATAGTACTGTTAGAATTTATTTAGATTTAATTAGATATTAATTTATATTTAGAAATATCTTTTAGATTATTTATATCTTTGTTAGAAGATATAAATCTTATATCTTCTTATATCTTTGTAGAAGATATATTTTAGATTTAGTTTGTGTGTATAAATAGCCTAGTGGAGTAGGTTATTGTAATTCATTGTAAAACCTTATTTTTGAAGCTATCAGTAAATATTCCTTTTGTCTTTTATCTTTCTTATGCTCCAACAATTGGTATCTAGAGCTCCGGTTTGAAATCCACGGGAAAAGAAGTACTGTGATTAAGAATTACAATATTCTGATTTTGGGAGTTTTGAGAAAACATTGATTTGGGAAATTCTGCGTAAATTTGCATAAGGTAGAAGATAAACGGAAACGGTGGCGATATTCATTCCAAGCTTCCAGTATTTGATGGCAAAAACTGGAATCGTTGGAAGATCCAGATGCGCGTGTTATTTGGCTCTGAAGATGTGATAGAACTTGTTACTGATGGCTATAATATGTTAGAAGCAGATGCAACAGAGGACCAGAAGACAACACAGAAGGCGCTGAGGAAGAAAGATCAGAAAGCGTTGTTCTACATCCATCAATGTGTGGATGTGAATGTGTTTGAGAAGATTGATGATTCTGAAACAGCAAAGGTTGTGTGGGGCACACTGGTCAGATGTTACGGTGGTGACGCATCAGTGAAGAAGGTGAAGCTTCAGTCTCTCAGAAAGCAATATGAGAATCTCAACATGAAGGGCAACGAGAAGGTTTCTGAATACATCTCTAGAGTGATTGTGATCACTAATGAGATGAAAGCTTGTGGAGAAACTCTGTTTGAACAAGTAATTATTGAGAAGATCTTGAGATATTTAACTTATCAGTTTGATTACATTGTTGTAGAAATTGAACATTCCAAAGATCTGAGCACCATGAGAGTTGAAGAGTTGCAAAGTAGTCTATAGTCGCGTGAGTTGCGTATGACTGCAAGAACTTCTGAGAGGGAAGTAGAGCAACAGGCTCTGAAGGTAACTTCTAGTAAGAAGCATTAGAAGTTGACTTGATCAGAAGCCAGGAAGAAAACTAATGGTGGTCAAAAGTCAGAAGCTTCAAATTCTGATAGGCAGAAGAATGTTCAGAAGAGAAAGGAGAAGTCTGACAAGAAGAATGTTCAGTGTTACTGTTGCAAGAACTTTGGTTACTATGCCAGAGATTGCTGGTCCAATAAAGAAAGGAAGTCATAAGAAGAAAATATAGCAAGAGGAGAGTCTGATGATGAACCTATGCTATTGTTGTCTTCTGAACCTGATGATCTGAATTCATCAGAATAGTGGTATATGGACACGGGGTGTTCAAACCATCTTACTGGAAACAAGAAGTGGTTGGTTGATTTTGACTATGGGAAGAGTACAAAGACTAGATGTGCTGATGATAAATACCTTAATGCAGAAGGTATGGGAAATGTCATAATCATTCTAAACAATGGGAAAGCAGCAGTGATCCAGAATGTTTGGTATGTACCTGGCATGAAAAGCAATCTGATGAGTGTGGGACAACTGGTTGAGAAAGTTTTTTCAGTTACCATGAAGGACAATCTTTTGAAGTTGTATGACTGTAATCAGAAGCTGATTATGGAGTCAGAACAGGGAAGGAACAAAACATTCAAGGTGAATGTTAGAACTGCAGACACTGAATGTCTTAGTGCAACAAGTGTTGTCAAGGAGAGTGAGTTGTGGCACAGAAGATTTGGTCATCTAAATTTCAGAAGTTTAGGGCATCTGAAATCAAAGAATCTGGTATATGGAATTCCTACAATCAAGAAGCTTGAAAAGTCATGCAAGGTGTGCATGGAAGGGAAGCAACCAAGATTACCCTTTGCATCAGAAGTAGCTCCAAGAGCAAAAAATGCATTGGGAGTAGTACATTCTGATGTGTGCGGTCCGTTTCCAGTAGCATCGACTGGAGGGAATAAATATTTTGTGTCATTTGTTGATGAGTTCACCATAATGACATGGGTATCTCTCATAAAGTTCAAACACGAGGTATTTGATGAATTCAAAAAGTTCATACTAAAGGCTGAGAATCAGAGTGGCCAAACTCTGAAGATTCTTAGAACTGATGGTGGTGGTGAGTATAACTCTACAAAATTCAGAAGTTTCTGTGAGGATAATGGAATAAGCATGAGGTTACTGCTCCCTATACTCCTCAACACAATGGTCTTGCTGAAAAGAAGAAATCGTACTTTGCTAGATATGGTGAGAAGCATGCTGAAAGAGAAGAAGCTTCCTCATACTCTATGGGGAGAAGCTGTTACAATTGCATGTTATGTGCTCAACAGATGTCCAACAAAGAAATTAAAGGAAATAGTTCCTATTCGGAAGTGGAATGGAGATAAGCAAAGTGTTAGTCATTTGAAGGTATTTGGTTCTGCATGTTACAAACATGTCCCAGAAGCCAGAAGACAGAAGTTGGATGATAGAAGTAAAGTGATGTTGCTGGTAGGGTATCAAAGTACAAGTTCGTACAAACTTTATTGTCCAGAAACTAAAAAAGTTGAGTTCAGCAGAGACGTTATTGTAGAGGAATCAGAAGTTTGGAATTAGGAAAAGTCTCGTCTTGACTCTGATGACAGAACTTCTGAAGAAAGGTCAGAAATACATGTTTCTGAAGCTGGTAAAGACTCTGACTCTGAAGAAGATACAGAAGGAGAAGATGATTCTGACTCTGACTCTGATGGTGATCCAGACTCTGAAGACAGCCAAGGTTCTGGAGAAATTCCATTTTCTGAAGCAAGTGCTTCTGAAGGCGAAAGTTATGGTGTCCAAAGTTTTGAAGGTCCAGTTCAGAGGAAACAAAGAGTCAGAAGCATCCCAAGAAGATTTACAAAGTTTGACATGTTGCAAGACACTAAAGTGGACTCTGAAGGAGAAGTTATTCAGTGTGCAATGTTAGTAGACTCTGAACCCATAAGTACGGAAGAGGCTTGGTGCTATAGAGAGAAACAAGACTTGGAAGTTGACAGAACTTCCAAAAAGCAAGAAAGCCATCAGCATCAGATAGATTTTCAAGCAGAAGCTAAAGCCAGATGGATCAATTGGAAAACACAAAGCGATATTAGTAGCAAGAGGATTTCTACATAAGCCTGGGCTGGATTACTTTGAAGTGTTTTCACCTGTGGCGAGACATGAAACAATCAGACTAGTGATTGCAATAGCTGCTAATAGGAATTGGCCTCTAATGCATTTAGATGTAAAATCTGCATTTCTGAATGATCCATTACAAGAAGAGGTGTATGTCTCACAACCTCTTGGATTTGAGAGAAAAAATTAGGAAGGGATGGTGTTCAAATTACACAAAGCTTTGTATGGATTGAAGCAAGCGCCCAGAGCTTGGAATTTGAAAATTGATTCGTTTTTTAAGGAACAAGGGTTTCAGAAATGTGAGATGGAGTATGGTGTTTATGTTCCTCACACTTCAGAAGGTAATATGATTCTGGTCTGTTTGTACGTTGATGACATATTACTCACAGGAAGTTTTGAACAAGAGATAGTTGAGTTTAAGAAAGTTCTGATGAATGCATTTGAGATGACATATCTTGGAAAATGTGTTTCTTTCTAGGGATGAAATTTATGTACTCTGAGAAAGGAATCATTTTACATCAGATAAAGTATGAACTAGAGCTTCTGAAGAGATTTGAGCTAGAAAATTGCAAGGTTGCTATCACACCTGATGATACGAATCAGAAGTTGGATTCTGATTCTGATGGAGAGGATGTGGATGCTACAACCTTCAAACAAATGGTTGGTTCTCT
Organism: Vicia faba; assembly: GCA_948472305.1. Lineage (NCBI taxonomy): Eukaryota > Viridiplantae > Streptophyta > Magnoliopsida > Fabales > Fabaceae > Vicia > Vicia faba. The sequence goes on along the minus strand of OX451740.1, from coordinate 1,197,007,195 downwards.
AAGGTATTTATGTAATACCAGACCTGATATTTGCTATGCAGTTGAAATGGTTAGCAGATTTATGAGCAAAACAAAGTGGTCCCATTACCAAGCTGCAGTCAGATTTCTGAGGTATGTGAAGGGAACTCTGAAATATGGAGTGTTATTTCCGTCTGGAAGAAAGATCGAATCAGAACTTTTGAGTTATTCTGATTGGTGCAGAGATAAAGTTGACAGAAGAAGTACTTCTGGGTACTTATTCAAATTTCTGGGAGGTCCTATTTCTTGGTGTTCCAAGAAGCAACTTGTTGTTGCTCTGTCAACCTGTGAAGCTGAATATATTGCAGGTGCTCTGACTGCATGTCAAGCTGTATGGATTCTGAACTTGCTGAAATATCTGAAGATTGAGGTAAATAAACCTCTGAAGCTGATGATTGATAACAAGTCTGCAATCAATCTTGCCAAGAATCCAGTGTTGTATGGGAGAAGCAAGCATATTGAGACCAAGTATCATTTTTTGAGGAATCAAGTTCATAATGGAATAATAGAGATTGTGCACTGTAGCACCCAGAAGCAGCTGACAGATGTTCTGACAAAGGCTATCAAAACTGGTCAATTTCTTGGATTAAGGGATGGAATTGGCGTTGTCAGTTTTGGGTAAATATAAATTAAGGGATGGTGTTAGAATTTATTTAGATTTAATTAGATATTAATTTATATTTAGAAATATATTTTAGATTGTTTATATCTTTGTTAGAAGATATAAATCTTAGATCTTCTTATATCTTCGTAGAAGATATATTTTAGATTTAATTTGTGTGTATAAATAGCCTAGTGGAGTAGGTTATTGTAATTCATTGTAAATCCTTATTTTTGAAGCTATCAGTAAATATTCCTTTTGTCTTTTATCTTTCTTGTGCTCCAACAAATACCAAATTAAAAAAAATAGAGTTAAAAATATAGTATAATGATAATTTAAAATAATTTTACATTATCATCTAATAAAAACTCATTATTTAGTCACATCACATAATTTATTTAAAAATAATAATATAATTTGTCACTTAATATAATTGATTATATTTTTTTTCTAAAAAAAATACACTTTTTAAAAATTTAAAGATAAAACAACTAGATCTATAATACTCTAAATTTAAGACAGAAATTATCAAACCTTTAAAATATAATAGATATACACTAAATAGACTTTTGCCACTATATTTTGGTAGTTTTGAATAATATATTATATTCTCTGTCTTAATACTTTAAATAAAAAACTCATTATTTGAGTCCTAAATTATTTTTAAAAAAATTAATCTTTTATATTTTTAATATTTTATAAATAAATATTGTTATCAAGAATTAAATGCTACAGATGAACAGTTATAATTTTTTAACTTAATTAATACATAACAGTTGAAATATTCCACTAAGATGAAATTAAATACAAATTTATATTTAATTACTCTCTCATTTTATTTTAGAAACATCATTTTAAAGATGAAATTGAATACAAAACTATATTTGTTTGCTTTCTCATTTCGTCCATAATTTATAATTAAATAAAATTGGTTTTATATGTTTTCACAAAGTTTATAATAAGAAAAACACAACAACAAAAAAATCATCTTCAAATATTACATTATATTTTTTTTTAATAAATGTGATTTTTTTTTATCATTCGTATAAATTTTGATTTAGGGAATATACGAATTGAGAAATTGTCAAATTAAACTGTCACATAATTATGCTTTACGTTGTTTTTAAGTTTTATTAAAATACGAATAATTTATCGCAAAATTTTGACACATTTTTAAATACATATAAGATGGATTGAAATTATTATTTTTAAAATGGTGTAATGAATTACGTTATTTTCGGTCCAAGAAGTATGTGTTGCTAATGGAGCCAGTTCGGATATATTGCTATGGGCTAAGTTAGAATTGTGTACTTGTTTTGGATCAATTAGTCATTTTAACTCAATAACAAGACCTTCGTGATTACTTTGGGAATTTCCAACACATTTTATAGAGTTGAAAAACATTCAATGCATTTTTCAAATTTTTTAAGATGCAAAATTATTTATTAAACTATTATAATTATCTTCCGTTAACATTTTATTTTCAATCGATAATAAAGCTAATTCATTTAATCATTGTTGAGACATTGTTGATCTTAGATAAGATTTTATTAATTAAAAAAAAAATTCTTTCTGCTGAAGTATTACTACATTCATATGCTAATTTACTTTATTAAGAAGAGTATTACGTAATTTTCAACAAAAGTAAAACGCTTTATCTAAATTTTGAGAATAAACCAACCATCTTCTTTCATGTTTTTTTTCATTGGACAATTGTTGTATGTAAAGTGATGAAGAAAAGTGTTTTGCATATGCATCCTTAGGAAAATCTATATGATAATTTTTATAGGACCGTTATCTACTAATAAATCTCTCAAATTTGTGTCAATAGTTATCCATTGACTTGGATCATATATATTTTTATCAGATGATTCTTCTATTACTTCTTTTCTATCTTCATTGTAGGTGTATAAATCAATACAATTTTTTCTATTAACCGATATTATAGTTTCATTTTCACCGGCTATCCCTTCTCTATTTTCATTAACATCTATATTGTTAACTTGTTCATCAACTATCTATTCTCGATTTTCATTTTCATCGTGGTTTACATTTTTATTAGCATTTACATTATTAATTTGTTCGTTCAGTAAGCAATCACTGATATTTTTTATTTAATTTTTTTTGTCTAAAGCCCTTTTTTATGATTCAATCAAAGCTTCAACTCTTTTTTTTTAGTTTCGAATAGTCCGATTCATATTTTTGAGTGGACATTTATTTATTTTAAAACAACTAAACAATTTTACAATTCAATCAAATTTTGAAAGTAAGCAACTAAAATAAACAACAAAAATAAAACTAAAATAAAACAGCTAGAATAAAAGATGTTTGTCGACAAAATTAGACAAGAGAATAAACAGATACAAACAAGAAAATAATCAAAGAATCAAATAATAACTAAAAAATATAGATTAAGCAAATAGTAACCAAAAAATAGATCCAACAAGAGAATAAAAGAACCTATTTGCCGATAAAAGAGAATAAAAGAAAGAAGAACTTGTTTGCCGTCAATCCAATCAACAAAACAAACCAGCGATTGGAGATGAATAATAAGTTGTCTTTGTCTCTGTAGAAGTGACTCTGATGTGATGTGGCGGCTCTACAATATCACAGATACAGATTCAGAGTTCGTAAAATCGATAAATCCCAAATATAAATCTGTAGAGTTGCTGCAATTGCAATTGCAAAGTTTTATACTTTTGAAAAAATGTTCAAGTAAAAGTAATAGGAGAAATTTTAAAGAAATTGATGGATTTAATGAAAGGAGATTGTTACTAATTTATTATAGGAATATTAGGAAGACGAAGAAGAGGCAAGAACGGTAACAAAAATGGAATACTCCCGTCCCAATTTTTTTTCACGCTATTATTTTGTGATAGGAGGGTTTTTTTCTTTTTTCTAAGCCTTAATCATCAATTTAAATTTAATTAATTTACATTAATTATTTTGATAAAAAAATATTTGGGGGCCTAAAGCCCTAGCTTTACTAGCTTGTAGCAATGACCGATCCTGTAATTTCGTATATGTCTTTGCATAACCGGAAATCTATTTTTGGGACGCACCTTTTTTATTGAACATAAGTTAAAACTGGAAATGCAATTATGGGATAGAATCGTAAATGCATTTCTGATTTTTATGCAGAGTAACATAAAAAGTATGCAGACAGTAGGCATTTTTCGCATTGTTTCGCATGTTGTTGGAAACTACAAAATGAATACAAAGACACACACACACACACACACACACACACACACACACACACATATAGCAGTCAACAATATAAAAGGTGTCTGAATTCAAAAAAAACGATAAAATATTATCCAAATACAATCCAAAAATCGATAAACAAAATATTATCTAACAATGAAGAAGACTACTGGGTATGGAGGACTATGACTTGGCCAGTTCTCCTTAACACTTGAGTGTATATGGGATGCATCCAGAAATACAATTACGGTTCCACCCGTAGTTGTATTTTCAGTTAGTTTTCAACTATCACATAGGGTCTCGTCCATCAAAATCTAGGTATTGGTGCGTACCAGAAATACATTTCAGATTTTCAGGGACATTTTTGTATTTTCGTGTGATGCTCTAGAAAACTATGTGGTGGGTTAAGAAATCCCCTTACTTTTTCTATTTTTAGAGGCTGCTCCCCACCATTGTGAAAACTTATAATTATTGTTAGTGTTTGAAAACGCATCTTTGAGCACACCTATTTTTATACACTTTTCAGCATAAATTGACGAGACACACTATTTTATCAAAATTTAATTAGGAGATGCTTCTCCATATGCATATTTAATTAATTCAGTGACACATCTCCACAAAAATTCTTAATTTAAAAATTTAATTAAAAATCAGGGAGTTGTCCCGAGATGCATCTCCATACAAAATTATTAACCCAGTTCGGAGCATCTCTCCTACTCTGGAGGCATACCAAGCCAGGGATAAAGTCCAATATAATAGTACCAATTGAAGCTAAATTCCCCTGTTTACAACTTCTCACTTAATCACTACCCATTCTAACTTTCCACCTAAGACTCACCTAGGTATAAGGCCCTCCTCAACTCCCTCATCAATCACGGACAGCGATTGGATCAAAACAGGAAGACACACTTCCATGATGCAAAACCAGAAGACGCACTTCCATGACAATACATAGCCAAGACTCTTGACTAAGAACACAACTTGGAGTTTCTTAAAAGCTTCCTCTAAAAACAATACTACCTCTTACTTAAAAGCTTCGAGGAGAACAATAACAGAGATTACAATTCTGAAACACAGTCCAACTTACATGTCAAGTGGATCACACATACCAACTCTCCTAGAGACTGGCTTACAGACTCATTCCCAATAACCACATCTTTTCATTCACGGCTGGTACTTCTTCTAGGTTACAATGCTTTTATTTATAACCTTTTTCTCAACTAGATTTGGGCTTTAAATGACAACATATCAACTGCTACAAATCAGCAGAAACTTCTGCTAAAAAATAGGTCTTCAATCATATTCTTCCTAATTCGTCTCCATAATTAGAAAGTCAATATTCTTTTGGATTATGACTTGAATTTTTCAGACCTATAAAACAACGCCACATAGGATAGCATAATATTCCCAGAATATTATGCATCTATTAATCATAATAGAATCCAATTGTACAGTTAAGTACGAACGCAATGTCGAATGACTCTGCATAGGACATCTTATCCGACATGTAGCTCTAGATGATGAGAACTTCTCATCTCAATGTGTCTCAACATGAAATAGGACTTCTTGCTCAAATTGTTCTTTTTAGCAAGATAATACATCCTATTTAACAAATTGTTGTTATATTTGTTTTACTAAAATTAATGACAATCCTAAAATAGAGAACTAACAATCTTCCCCTTTGATAAATTTTGGCTAAAACAAATAACATAAATTACAATCCAGATTACAACAATAAAAAAACACCCTTCATCAGTAGTCTTCAGAAACTAATAAGCACAACAACATAGCAATATGGAGGGACATCTCTTCACAAGCACAACGATGTTAGGACATCATGTTCGACATCTTCTTCATAACAGCAAGAAAAACTCAACTTCAAAGAACAACAACTTCAGGATAAAAGGAGTAGAAAGTCCTGAAGTTATTTGGTGTACACGAGGAAGAAGATATGAGACACTCCCCCTCAACACAGGAACTTACAAGACCAATGGTGGAATAAGATAACCCTTAGTCAGCAACCAACCACCAACCTATAACAAACCCGGGTAACTCAGAACACAGGTCACAAATGTGTTTATAACTCAGATCACATGTCACAAAATAAAACACTGAAACAAGATCAAACATTTTATCTGACATATGTGTACAACATTTGTAAAACGAGATTCATGTGACATCAACATCTGAACAAAACCTTTCTCCCCCTTTTTAGCTAAAAATTGGCAAATAAGGCCTTCACAAAGTCATACCTAGGCACATTTCACCAAGACCCGAACAAAACCCATAATGGTTATGGAATTACCAAACACTCACAAGGTGAAAGAGGGAAGAAGTAACTTATATAAATAGCTGAGCATTTACTTGGGAAATAACGATCCTTGATTATGGAAATAGTCTTGGTTAAAAAAGAAACGTTATTTGAGGAGAAAATTGCCACCAAAATCAGTGTGCACAGTTCAAAACTGCTTTGAATGCCTTTATTGTCTTGGAATGACTCTTCTGATAGGAAATAGTCCCAAAATATGCACATGCGCAGATGAACAAACTCTCTTCACTCCTTTCTGATACGTGCTTGACCACATTTTCTATATTACTCCTTCGTTGGTCTCCAAGGAAATATGTCCTAAACAAAGTCCTGACGTCCAGTGAGACATTGTCTACTTCCTCTTACAAGCACACAAAACAAATTGTACGATACTTCTTTAACCACTAGTCAGAGATACTTCACAGAAATATTCATGTTTTGAAGCATAAACATAATGTCTTTCACTGGTCTCTACATATACTCCTTTTGGCCAACACAAATCAAAATATCAAGACCATCACATGTGACAACTCCCATTCAACCAAAACCTCTGATAGAGTCCTTCTAAAATATTGCAGAGAAAAATAAATTCTCCCAGATATAAACAAAATTTCCCTTCAAACCCCTCCTAAGAAGCATGTGTGCACATGATTCAAACAACTTGCTTCACAAAGCTAGAACCAATCGTGCATTGTTAATGAGCATAAACCATAACAACAATCTGCAGCCCAATGTCAAAACATGTTGTTTGACATCATAACCTCACAAGAGGCATAACTTCTCCACAAGCTTAAACATTACATAAGCTTCAAAAAAATCTACATCATTGCAACAATATCCCATAGACAAGTACTAACTCCCCTTGTCATGGACAATCAATGCTCCTTCTGATCATAACCACTCCAACACCAGATGGAAATATATGAAGATTCTCACATGCCCATAATGAAGAATAATCAATCCTTAAGCAGAATCTCTATCTCCTTGATAGTACATCCAAGCACCCTGATCAACAATGACATCTCTGCTGAAAGCTCACACAAATTCACACACATTGTCACGACTCTTTGGATGATCAAGATGTCATGCACTCTTGGTAAGTATTCACTTACAAGCTCCAAATATTCTAAGTCTGCTTAGAAGCTTTACTGAGATCCAGACTGACTCACTCTCTTCAAAGTTACTTGAAGTAGAAGAAAACACCTCCTTAAAATATTATGATCAGATCACACTATCTGACAACATTCTTATGTCCTTACTTTCACTAGCAAGTGCTGAAACTAGTGAAGTCTTCAAAATGATAGTAGTTATACTTTTCCAGAACATACTACTATAAACAATATTAGAATTTTCACATCCTAATTCTCCCAGTTAGGAATTATTCTTATGACATAATGTTGGGCACCATACTCCACATCCACAACCCAAGCATCTTGCAAATAAACCCTAAAAAATTATGTTACAACATCATTTGGTACATCGACTTCTCATCATAGAACCCAATCACTTTGGTTCTTAAATCACCATCCAAAGAACTCATTATGCATATACATCCTTCAAGAAGCTCCAAAAAGAACACAACCAATGAAACTCATTCATGTTATCACAAACACCCAAATAACATGGAGAGAAATAAACTCTCACACACTTTCTGAAGTAAAGAGTTTAGAAAGAAGATTTACATCCACACATCAGATAAGTACCCAACTCCCGACAAGGTCTTTACCATCAGTCACATGCACATCTTTATCAGATCAAACTTATACCCAGCTCGCGACAAGGTATTTTTAATCAGAGAAATATTTCCTCATACATAAACAGCAGATGATGTTATCGTCTTAAAAAACGGAAGAAAATTCGGTCTGACATCCTTCTTCTGCACACATCTGGCACTAGCTGATCCTTCTTCATGACAACTAGTCATGACAGTCAATCACACCATAGTCTGCTCCAAATTAGGCTAGTGAATTGACCTTGCACTTCACCATGAACAAACCCAAAAACTTCCTTGGCTGAAGAAGTAAGAAATTGAAATGATGTTCTAACATCAGTTCAAACATCAGCCTAGAACATATAGACTTAACCATTTTCCATGGATTTGGATACAATACCCATGGAAGTCCATATAACATTTTTCCCAACTGGATTTGAGCTTCAAATTACAGCATATCAGTTTCTACAAATCAGCATAAAATTGTGCTACAAAATAGGTCTTCAATCATATTCTTCTTAATTTATCTCCATAATTAGAAAGTTAATATTTTTCAATATTCTTCTTGATCGTGACTTGAATTTTCTAGACCTATAAAAAAGCGCCATATAGGATAGCATAATAGTCCCAGAATATTCTGCATCTGTTAAATCATAACAGAATCCGATAACTCAGTTCAACATAAGCGCGATGTCGAGTGACCCTGCATAGGACATCTTATCCGACATATTTCTCTAGATGATGAAAACTTCTCATCCCAATGTGCCTCAACATAAAATAGGATTTCTTACTCAACTTGTGCTTTTTAGCAAGATAATACATCCCATTTAACATATTGCTGCTATATTTGTTTTACTAAAATTAATATCAATCCTAAAAATAGAGAACTAATAATTTGTTTTAAGGTTATAGAAGCAATGGTGTTTCTATTATTGATTAGAAAATCGTGATTTTATTCGGAGATGCATCTCCGGATTCTATTTGAACTATTTTAGGAGATGTACCTCTGGATTTGTGATCAGTGGTTTTTACACAGGTATTTAGCATTTATTTTAGTTATTGTTTCTTTTAATTGACGAGTGTTTTATTTTATTTTACTGCATTTTATGTTTGGTTGTATGTTTTATTGTTTTAAGATTCAGAGGGATAAAACAGGATAATTCAGGGTGAAAAGTACAAAAATTTGGAGTTTCGGAGAAAGTAAAAAGTCCACCTACAGGAGGCCTGACACGGCCACCCTTGTTGCCCAACACGGGACATATCAGGATGTGTGAGTGAAGAAAGAGGGAAGTCAGGGGCGTAACACGGGCGGTCATATTGCCCAACACGGGACGTGTTGCACCCCTTGGGAGTTGAAGTTGATACTTAAAAATTCATAAGGCAATCTAGGTGGCCGTGTTGGCCTACAATGCTGATTCCTAAGGTTTTTTTTCTTCTATTTTGACCATCTGTTAAGCAGTGGGAGCGTTTTGGGTACTTCCAACCGACCTAAATGAGTTTTTACTATTTATAGGACTTTCCACGATGAATTGAAAAACTTTTGACTGGAGAAGATTAGGAAATATAAAGATTGGTTTTTTCAAGAGATTTGGAGATGGAGATTCCTTCAGAAGCAATAGCAATTGAAGATCAAAGACTCCATACCTTTTATAATGTCTAATTTTATTATTGCTTTTCTTTTGAATACTATGAGAGGCTAAACCCGCCAATGCTAGGGGGTGTCCCTGATTTGATTCTGTAATAAATTTAAATTTCTGATTTCATTAATTACGTGGTTTTTATTATTCGATTTAATTGTACAAGGTTTTTCATTCTTTCTTATCAGAAAAATATGGATTATTTTATGGTTAACAATTAGTTGGATTGTAATTGTTAAGGTTTTTGTACAATTAGAATATAGTAGATATCACTTAGGACTAGGGATACCCTATAGTTATCAGATTTAACCCTTGATAAAATAAAGGCTTGACTCCATCAGATATCTCTAAGGACTTAGGATTTAGGATGAGTGGTTAAAGGTTTTATAACTAAGGACTTAGAGGAAAATAATCTAAAGGGCTGATAGTTGAAGGTAATGAACTTGTTGAAGAGATAAAGCGTAAAGGTTATTAAAGGGTTAGATCACACACCTACCCCTAGCATGCTCCTCATATCAGTGAAAATCCACTTTATATTCTTGTATTTGTTTAGTGAAAATTTCACAACCAAAACCCCAAATCAAGTTTTGTCTAATTGAACCACAAATTGGACTCAATACTGATACACATTCTTTGAGATCCATACTTTAGGATTCCCCTTTATTACTTAATTGGAAAATTAGTACACTTCCTAATTTACCGATCAAGTTTTTGGCGCTGTTGCCGAGGACTACCGAGTTATTGAGTGTAATTTGAGTTTAATTAAAATTTTGTTGCTCTGCAACTAAAATATATTTTCTATAATTTATATATTTTTTGTTATTACTGGTTTTTTCTAACCTTTGCATGCAAGGATAACCCTCAGCTTAATTTCTTTTGATATATAGACTCAGGTTCAGAATCAGAACTCGAAACTATGGGTGAAAAACCACCCCCACCGGAGAGACTTCTTGGGGATTATAGAGGAGAAAATGCTCCAGCAGGTCAATTGACTATTGTGAATCAACTGGTCATGGTTGCAAATTTTCAACCGCATTCTTCAAAGATCCTCTAGCTCGAGAACATATATTTCACTGGAAAGATCAATGAAGATTCCAATAAGCATTTGCAGAGATTCCTCACCATGAGTACTACTTTGAAGATTGAGGGGCACTCTGAAAAAGCAAAGAAATTAAGGATGTCCCCGTTCATACTGTCTGAAGATGTTAAAGAGTGGTTGTACTCATTTCCTGTTGGAAGTATCACCACTTGGGAACAGATGGAGAAGACTTTTCTTGATGAGTATTTTCCTTCTTCTGTTTATATTCGCAAAAGATATGATAAGGTGAATTTTAAGAAAAACGAAGGAGAGTCACTAGGGATGCCTATAAGAGGTTCAAGAGGTTACTGGTAGTGTGTCCCACGCACAACATGAGTCAAACTGAGCAAATGCACATGTTTGTGAATGGCCTCCAAATGAAGACAAAGTAGCTTATTAACACAGTTGCTGGTGGCTCATCAAACTTTACAACATCCACTCGTGTGTAGAAGATTATTGAATCCATTATTAAAAATGAGCATCTGAAGCTATATGATAGAGTTGTAAGAAAAGAAGAGGGAGTGATTGATTTGAAGTTGGAAGTGAATAAGAAACTAAAAAATGAAGAGGTTATTGCTGCAGAAGTGGAGAAAAAACTGAAAGCAATAAACATGGGTACTCAATAGGTAGCTCAGGTTCAATAGCCACACAAGGCAGGTTATGAAATTTTTAGTGGACCACATCTTACTGTAAAATGTCTTGCAACTCCACAAAAAATTGAGGGGATACAATTTTTAAGGCAAAATAACCCATATTCTAACACCTATAGTCCTGGGTGGAAGAATCATCCTAACTTCTCTTGGAAAGATCAACAATAACAAGCTCCTCAGAAGGCATAGTGGGAGGTAGCTATTGAAAAGATGGATGCACACACCTCTCAATTTCAAGAAGAGACAAGGAGTAATCACGGGAATACCACAGCTGCAATAAAAAATTTGGAAGTTCAAATGGGACAGATTTCACAACAGGTAGCGTTGCGAGTACAAGAAAATCTGAAAATTCATGAGAATGTTAATGCTGTCACAACAAGGAATGAGAAAGCTGCTGAAGAGAAGAAACATGAGGTAAAATTTGATTATAGCATCATAGAAGTAGAGTTGGAAGTGAGAGAACAGGAAAAGTCAGGAAGAAGTGGTATCACTTGTGAAGCCAGATGAAGAGAAGACTAAACCAATGATCAAGTTATTGTATCCATCTCGAGTGGCAAAGAAGTACACAAAAGAGAAAGAGTTTAATAAATTTTTCCAGTTGTTCAAAAAGCTATAGATCAATATACCATTCTATGAAGCACTCGAGAAAATGCCTTTGTATCAGAAATTCATGAAGGAGGCATGATAAAAGAAAAGATCAACAGGAGAAGGATCGGTGCCCTGTGATGAGAAAGTGTGTGTAATTGCACCCAAGAGGAAAATACATGTCAACCAGAAGGATCTGGGGTCAGTTGCAATACTATGCACCATAAAAGACAAAACTTTCAAGAGGGTTCTGGTTGATTCTGGCTCTAGTGTAAGTTTAATGCCATTATCAATTTTCAAGAAGCTCGGTATTGAGAACATAAGCGGGAGTGGGATAAAATTGAAATTTGTTGATCACACCATCAAGCAGTCATATGGGATATATGAAGATGTACTAGTGGAAATTGACAATTTTGTTTTCCCAGTAGATTTTCAGATCTCCTATCATTCTTGGTCGACCATTTATGGTGACTAGTTGATGCAATTTTGATATCGAGATAGGTAATCTGACATTGAAATCATTTGATGAGGAGATAACCTTGAAGGTGTTGGAAATCAAGAAGAAAGGTGTAGGTGGGAAGAATACATCTTCAGTCGAAATGATCAAAGTAGAAGGAGAAAACATTAGTTCAAAATTACTCCCAGAAGAAGTCTCAGGAAAATTATCTTAGATGGCATCAATAAAAATTCCTAAGCTCAATCAAGAAGGAAAGAAGAGAAATAAGAAGGAACACTGAGCTGAGAAGATGGAAGTTGGAAGTGGCTAGAAGCACAAATGGGTTGGTACTTTTGATCTGAATGAGTTATGGATTGGGGAAGAGACAATCCACAAGGCATGAAAGAGGAAGTACCCCCATAAGGGGATAAACCGTCGAGCTATACGATGTTAAATGAAGCTCTTCGTGGGAGGCAAACCATGCTTATAATAACTTAGTTTTTCTTTTTGTTTTGTTTGCAGGTAATAAAAAAAGGAGTCTTACTGGTGAAAGCTAGGAGGCAACAACATGTGTTGCACTTTCCTCTATGAGTCACCTTCTCGGGCTTGTTCTGAAATATTAGGTTCAATGTTTAGTTTAAGTTTGGGGTAGGGGTTTGTTGTACCCCAAAATTTGCCCTCTCATTTATCAAGATTTTTCTCACAAGACATCTTGGACTCAAGACATGATTAGGGTTTGGTCAGCTCAAGATACCTCATCTTGCACTGATAACCTAAAATTAGGGTTTGAGTTTGCACAAGGATTATTGGACCATCAATGCTTCATGTGACTTTCATACATCATCTTGGACCCCTAAGATTGCTCATGTTAAGTTTCAAGCCTTGAATCACATTTTTGATCAGTCAATTGGGCAGTTGACCTAAAAATCAGCTATATTGGGGAAAAAGTCAACCATGGCCAATTTAAATTCAAACTTCATAATTTTTTATCCACAAAAACACTTTAGACTCATATGTACCATTTGATTAATTTTGGATCACAACTCCTCAAGAAATTTGATCAAATCATCAAAAAGGCAAAATGGTCAAAATTAGGGTTTTGACTGAGAAAAGGCAATTTCTGATTTTTAACCTAACCAATGACAAATTGGGTTCAAACATGATTTCAATGGTACAATGGCATAATCTTGATCTAATTACATGGTTCAAAAGATCTCAAGTTCATTGGATTGACAAATGAATTTTGTAGTCAACTGATCAAAAGTCAACTGTACACTGAAAAGTCAAACTTTGACATTTTGGTCAAAATCAAATGCCAAGGGTCATAATTCATCAAGATATGTCAAAATATGAAACTTTTTCACCAAGAAAACCATTTTTGAAAATCAGGGTTTTGAATTTGAAAATTTTCATAACTTAGAATTTTTCTAAGTATGGAAATTTTCTTATTTTTTCCCAACTTTTCACCACTTTTTCACCATGATGCAATTTGATTAAAAGAAAACTTCCAACATGAAAGTTTTAGTACTCCATGAAATATACAACTTTGCTTCACAAACGTTTCCCAAAAGATTCTTGGATCTCAAGTTATGAATTTGTGAACATAGGTCCATGACCTAAATAACTTAGTGAAATTTTGCCCTAATTTAGGCAAGTTTTGGACCCAACTTCATGGACATTTTTCACCTAGTTCCAAGAGGTATCTCAAAATTCATTTCAAAGATGGATTATAGATCACATTGCAAACAATTTACACAGGCCACGAGCAATGTATACCAACTCTCTACAGCTCACAAGCCAGCCAGTACAAGCATGTTTGCTTTGGTCACTTCACTTTTCTTCAAATGCAAGAAAAGTTGCAAAAGAGGTCAGAACTTGTACAACTGATAAGGAGTGGACTTTGTATCATTCTATAAAAATATACAAACTCATTGCAAGGCTAAAAGATGAATGCTTGACAACTGAAACACTCAAAAACTCCAAAACTCCAAATTTCTGCCCAAACTCAGCAGTTCTGCAAAATCATAGCCATTTCACTTTTGGCTCGTGCGTTTTTCCTTTTAACATTTGAAACACTTCAAACACATTATACCAAAGCAGTCCGAGCATTCATCCTGTATATATAAGCTATGTTTCGGCCATTTCCATTTTCAAACTTGGAGCTTGCAACTTGACTTGTGCAGAGAGTTCTGGCCATCCACAAAGACTAAGCATTGGAATAGCTTGAAGGAAGTTCAAGGAAGCTCACACGATCCTCAGGCCTCACTCAAAGTTCCCACATTGTCATATCTAAATCCAGCTGAAGGAGGTATTTTTCAAAACTCTATCTCTCTATTTAGGCATCCTCAAGCCACGATTTGTGAAGAAAAGATGTAGTCTATAACAAGGTGAAGTTGTACATATGCATACTTGTCATTTATATTAACTGTGCCATGAGAATTTGAAGCTTGAAGTTCCTGGATTTTTTAGGTCACGAATTAGGGCTGATAAAATTCTCCCAGATCTTTTAGAGTTAGATTACAAATTTTATATGGTTGGAATCGTGAGATAAAATGCCACAAGTTTCATGTTATAAGATTTTGTTTTTGTGCAAGCATATGAAAGATACAAATTGGAACAAAAACTCGCGCGCAGGGAGGAAGCTGGAGGACGGGGATGATGTTCTGGGCCTTTGGCGCCTTGGGCCTGTTGCTTTTGTTATTCACACCCCTTGACTTGATATTTGCACCCCCTGGCTTATTTGTTTTATTTTTCATATTTCTTGCCTATTTTTTATATTTATTGCTTCATTTTATTTTTCTGAATCATGAAAAATAATTTCTTTATTTTTTGCACTTTATTTTATTTTTTTCTATTATTTTTTTTGCCCTAAAAATAGTTTATTAGGATAATATACTTTATTTTCTTAAATAAAATTTGTAAATATATTTAAAAATGCCATACATTTTTATTATATTATTTATACACATAAAATATTTATTTTAATATTTATTTTAATTTTTAATATTTGTACATAATATTATTTATTATTTTCTTGTACAAAAAATGGACAAAATAATAATATAGAACATATATTTTATTTTAATTGAAAACTAGGGTTTCACCCTTTCAAAAATAATAATATTTTTTCTCTTATTTTTAGGGCTTAAATAAATCATTTTTCTCATACAAAAATCAAATACAAAACATTTCTTGCAAAAATACATTGCATTGCATATTTAAATATTTGTATATTTATTTAATGCGCATAATATTCGATTGGGTTGTAATAGTATTTTTAGGGTTTATTTTGTGCAATATCCCTACTCAAAAACTTGTATCCCCCCTCCCATAATAATTGTTGTAATAGCTTAGTTTATATTTACGCAATTTATTGCTTTCATATGCCATGTTAGTAAAACTAGGGTTTGCATGACAAGAACCAAAAACAAAACAAATAGAAAAGACCTAATACAAGACAAATCAAATGCATGTAAAATGATACACATTGCACACAAGCACCCTTAGGGTTTCACCCACTTGGTTGCCTAAATAAAAATGGCCATGTTACGCATGCGAAGTATCTTAGCAAAACAAAACAAAAATAAGATCATAGTCCCTCGATGACGCTATCAAAAGGTTCCCTAAAACAAAATGATATTGGTCCCTCAAACATGATAAGATACTTGGCAACATTGCTATCATGGTCATACGATGACCCACGCCCGTCCCGTTTACATCCAAAGATAGGGTTGTTTACCAAATCAATGGTAAATCAACAATGTCAAAGGAATAAAAATGCATAAGAAAGACATTTGAGTAGGTAGATAGCTTCAAGTTACTTGCTCCATTTCAAAACAATCCTTGCTATTTTCAAAAACAAACACACACATTTCAAAACATCTTACAAAACATTGAAACATTTTTCAAAAGATAAATATCTTTGTATACATTCTTACGAACGAGAATCATTACAAAGATTGCCTAAACGAATGGCCTCTTTTCAAAATACTTTCAAAACCACACAAAGCACCATTTCAAACAATTTCAAAGCAAAGCAAGTTATCTAAACAAGTAACTAAGAGCCCATGGAAAACCATGGATGAAAAGGGTGCTAGAACCTTCCCTTTTCATAATCTACCCCCAAACTCAAGAAAACATCTCAAAAGGTCTTTCCTGTGCTTTTTTACCTTTCCTTTTGGATAAAATAAAAGTCGGTGATGACTCTTGCTAACCGCGACATTTGCGACAACACGCAAAACCTTAAGTCAGTTCTCCCACCGTATCACATAACTGGTGACTCTGCTGGGGACAATTATAAAAGTGGGGTTACCTTAGGGTTTAGATCACATTTATTTGCTTACCTTGTTTGACTTGTTTGCTTTAAACTTTGGTTCTATTGTTTGGGTTTGAATCTTCCACCCGGATTCGGGAAACATTATAGGTAAATAGCAATACATTGTGGAAACTCTGCGGAGTATACCGACATGGTCTAAGCAATAGCTATGTTAGTGTGACATATTTGTGGGTACTTGTAGCCTTTGAGTCAATCAAAGATAATACGGGGCCGCTGAGTGATGTCATGAAGCACTAACGAACTTCTAGAACCTTTAATTGACCAACTTGGCCTTTTAGGATGTAGTGAGATGGCCGGCTTTGGTGCTGTCCGAAGTTGGTAGATACTCGATACTACACTCATTGAGGGTTGGTTCCTTGGAATATTTCGGTCACCAGTAAAGAGGCTTGAATTGAAACAAGGAACAAGGAAACAATCCAGTGATATTGAGCTCCTTAGAACCCGATTACTATTTCTAGGATAGGTTGAGCCAACTAAACTTCAAGAGTGTACTTACCTATAAAACCCCATGCAAGCCTAAACTAGGAACTTGTGTGATTTGCTTGTACATATATACTTGTGCATAACATCATGGACATCATGAAGCATCATATGCATCCACTAACTATTTCAAGGATTTTGGAAATTCATCTTTGTTCTTGTTTTGTAGGTTATGGATTCACTTCGCAGGAAAACTATCCAAATCAGCCTTGTAAGAATTCCTCCACAACTCAAAGAGCTAGCTTCAAGGATTCCTGAGAATTCTCCATTCACCGAGAGACATGGTCGTCTACTCAACTTAGTCACTTCCAACACAGAGGAAGACATGATGAAAGTTCTTTTCCAGTTCTTTGACCCTTTGCATCATTGCTTCACATTTCCTGACTACCAACTTGTGCCCACTTTGGAAGAATTATCTCAACTCTTGAGGATTCCTATTCTCAATCAACTACCCTTAAATGGTACGGAAAGAGATCCAAAGCAAAAAGAGATTACTCAAGCCTTGCACTTGCACTCATTTGATGTCACAACATATTGGGAAACTAGAAGTGGTGTCAAAGGCTTCTTGTCAAAGTTTCTGTTTGAGAAGGCCCAAAGCTGTTGGAATTCCCTAGACTTGCAAGCTTTTGAGGAGATTGTATCCCTTCTCATCTATGGGATGGTCTTGTTCCCTAATCCTGACCAACTCATAGATGTGAGTGCTTTCAAAATCTTCATATCTTACAACTCGGTGCCTACATTACTCGGGGATATCCTACACTCTTTTCACACTCGTACAATGAGAAAAAGAGGTGTTCTCATGTGTTGCACTCCTCTCCTGGAAAGATGGTTTATTTCTCATCTTCCCCAATCAGTCTTGAAGAATGAGCAAGGTTTGAGGTGGTCACATAGGTTGATGACACTTAAACATTCAGATATTCATTGGTGTTCTCGATCCAAAGAGAATGTTATCATTGTCGACCGTTGTGGAGAATTCCCTAATGTCCCTCTACTTGGCATTAGGGGAGGCATCACCTACAACCCATGCTTGGCTCTAAGACAATTTGGTTATGCCCGAAGGGATGGCCCACATGACATGCTGATTCAAGGTTTGGTTTTTGACTACGACAACGATGACCAAGGACTTCGCCAAAGATTCACCCGAGCTTGGAGGATGCCCAACAAGATGGATAGCAAGACCTTGGCACAAAAGAATTCCATCCCTCTTGAGCCTTACCTCAAGTGGGTACGAACCCACGCCCAAAGTCTTATGATGCCTTACCCCTCCATTCTCCCAGTGATTATAGAGCCTGTTAAGGAAGGAGAGGTTCCATACACCATCCTACATCCTGACATGCCAACATCACTCGAAGACCTACAAAGGAGTTGGATACAGCTCAAGGGAGAGCGCAATACTTTCGAATCCCAATTCTACGCAAGCGAGAAGAAGGTTTTAGAACTCACTCGGCTACTTCATGAAGAGCAGACTCTCAACACCTACATTGCACCAAAGAGAATGCGCAACGTCTTTTTACCTTAGAGTTTTGTATTATTTTTCCCAAGGGGCATTGATGTACTCACAATTCTATCTTATTAATATGACGTGTGTTTCTTTTTTGTTTAAAACAAATTTGAATTTCTGAATCCTTGAAAGCATTGCATGAATACATATCATTCATCATAAGCATAAACAGGTCTTCACACCAAGTTTCCTCATCCATCTACTGTTTATTTCAGCAAGATGGATCTTGAACAAACGGTCAAAGATTTACAAGTTCAGAATTCACAATTTCAACAGTTACTCATGACCTTAGCCAAGGGGCAGGAGGAGCTGAAGACTCTGCTAGAGAAAGAGAAAGAGAAAAAGAAGAAGAAGCCAGTCGGTGTGGTTATGATGGGTAGAAGGTTCCAAGGACAAGCCAGAAGGACCTTGGAATTTCCATCAACATTTGAAGAAGGGGAAGGAAAAGGAAAAGGAACAACAATACCATCAGATTCTGAAGCAGAAGAAGAGGAGGAAGAGGACTACTCTGAACAACAATACCCTCCGGCCGATGACAAATACAAACACTTGGAAGAGCGTCTAGCTGCTATGGAGATGCAGAGAGTACCGGGGCTAGATTTTGAGGAGTTAGGGCTGGTATCAAGAATTGTAATCCCTCTTAAGTTTAAAGTGCCACTATTTGCCAAGTATGATGGGGTGTCTTGTCCCAAGATGCACCTACGATCTTATGTCAGGAAAATTCAACCGCATTCTACTGACAAAGACTTGTGGGTCCACTTTTTCCATGACAGTTTATCAGGAATGCAGTTTGATTGGTTCTACCAGTTGGAGAGGGATGATGTTCACAATTGGGAAGACTTGGCAGCAACCTTCTATAAACAGTATCAATACAACACCGATTTGGCACCAACCCGTACTCAACTCCAGAGTATGGCTATGGTATCAAATGAGGGCTTCAAAGACTACGCCCAAAAGTGGAGGGATTTAGCCGGAAGGGTGCAACCACCTTTATCTGAAAGGGAGTTAGTGGACATGTTCTTGGGAACTCTGTCAGGTCCTTTCTTTAATCATCTCATTGGGAGCTCCTCTGCAGGGTTCACTGAATTGATTTTAACTGGCGAGAGGGTGGAAGCCGGTATAAGAAGTGGGAAAATTCAGAAATACGCGTCTACCTCTGCCGCTGTAAAAAAGCCCTACACTGGAAATAAGGATGTGTCTGCTGTCTATGCACAGAGGAATCAGGGAAGAACTAAACAACGACCAATAGTGGGGGTCGTTATGATTCAAAAGCCTGCATTAGACCAACCAAGAAACAACCAGCCGAGAAATAACCAGCAAAGGGTGGAAAGGCCTGTGCGGCAATTTACCAAGATTAACATGACTCCGGCCCAAGTCCTACCACATATCTTAAAGTTGAATCTGGCCATGCTAAAAGACGCCCCAAAAAATCCTAATACTGCTTCTCCATACTACCATCTGAATGCCAGGTGCGCATACCATTCTGAAAGTCCAGGGCACGACACCAACAACTGTTGGGCTCTGAAGAACAAGATTCAAGATCTAATAGACGCGAAGGAAGTTGAGTTTGAAGCGCCTGAGAAACCGAATGTTATTTCCGCCCCAATGCCGAGGCATGGTCATAATGCCAACGCTATTGAAGAAGATCTGTTTGTTTCCATTGTGGATGAACTGTTAGCTCTGCTCCCGACCATCAAGTTGAATTTGTTGAAAGCTGGTATTTTCCCAGGATGTGACAAAGACTGCCATGTTTGCCTGTCCTCATCATTTGACTACCCTCTGTTGAAAAAAGGTATCCAACAACTGATTGATAACCAAGAAATTTTGTTTGAGAAAGCTCCTGTTTCACCCGTTCCAGTGAAAGAAGTTTCAATAATAACCATCTACACCAATCCTTCCAGGGTCCCTAAAAGACCCGTTAGGATTACATCTGCTCCGAAGACTGGTCCTCTTAAGATTACAATGCCCGCGCCAACCCCATACAATTCAGATAAAACAGTACCATGGAACTATGGTGGAGAAATCTACTACCATGGTATTAAATAGATTGAACTGACTGCCGAAGAAGAGAGCTCCGAAGAGGAAAATTCTGACATCAGTAACATTTCCAGAACAAGCAAGGTTACCCGTAGTGGGAGAATTTTCTCTCCAGAGATTGCTCCTCCAACAGCAGTCTTTGGACCCGTGGCCGTTCCGAAGATTACCTCTGCACCAGTGATTGTACCTGCAAGCGTACCCGCCGACAAAGACAATACAATTCCTATCCCTACTTCCACTGCTGAGAATAAAGGAAAGAATGTTCAAGAGGAGCCTGTCCAGACGAAGGCTCAATCACTAGTTATTCCTGAAACATCCAAGAAGGAGATGGAAGAAATCCTGAGGATCATTAAGAAGAGTGATTATGATGTGGTTGAACAACTGGGGCAGACCCCTTCCAAGATATCTATGCTAGCCCTGTTGTTATGCTCTGAAGCACATGCCAAAGCTTTGGTAAAATTTCTGAAGACAGCTCATGTGTCGTAAGAGACGTCTGTGGACCAGTTCCAAGAGTGTGTGGCCAGTTTGACAGTTGACAATGGCCTGGGTTTCTCTGATGCTGACTTGACCCCCAAAGGGAGAAAACACAAAGAGGTGCTACATGTCTCAGTGGAGTGCAGAGGAACAACCCTAGCTCATGTCTTGGTTGATACGGGATCATCTCTGAACGTCTTGCCGAAGAAAGCCCTTGATAGGTTGGATTGCGAGGGGCTGGCTTTAAAACCCAATAATTCAATTGTGAGAGCATTTGACGGCTCTAAAAGGATGGTCCATGGGGAGGTGGACATCCCGATCAAGGTGGGTACTCAGACCTTCAACTCAACATTCTATGTGATGGACATACGTCCTTCTTATTCCTGTCTGTTGGGACGCCCCTGGATCCACAATGTCGGTGCCGTCACCTCCACTTTGCATCAGATGCTCAAGTGCCCCGTCCAAGGGAAGATCATAACTGTCCATGGGGAAGAGGAGTATATGATTAGTCATCTGAATTCCTTCTGTTATGTGGAGTTAGATGGCGAGTTCATAGAGACCCCTTTCCAACATTTTGAAGAAGTCTCTCAGGAAGTAGCGGCGACCAAGGTCGTATCCTCAACTCCTATGATCACAAGACCTCCACCTCGGATGTCCTCTCTAATGGATGCAAAGGAAGTAGTGGAAGAAGGGAGATGTACAATCCGGGGTCAGCTTCCAGACATTCCTTACAAATCAGACAAGTTCGGCTTGGGGTTTACTTCAACTGCTCAGAAGGTTGTGCGCCGCGCGCGTGCCGGAGGGCCACCTGTGAAGATTACCAACCAAGGGGTCAATGCAGTAGAGGATAGTGAAGAAGATGGAAGCTTGGAAAATTGGATATTTCCTACTGTCAGTGGAGGACTACGCAACTGGGAAGCCAAAGACTTCATCCCGATAACTTTCATATCGCAGTAATTTATCTTTTACATTTCTGTTGCACTGTAATAATTCACAAATAATTCGTACTTTAAAAACCTTGTGTCTTACCCGAGGCACAATGGTCCATTTGTAAGGGTTTTTATTTCATCTACATATGTCATTCAATGAATCATGGACGCTTTTTCATATATAAACCTTTTATGTTCATTGTCTTTCTTTTACATTTTGTTGTTTTAAAATGGCTATACCCTTACACACATCCACACTCATAAACACAGGTACCCTTCAATTCCGGATCCCATGGGTAATGATACTGCTATAGCCTTCAGTGACTCTGAAGATCTGGTCTACCAAGTCGAATACGAAGGTGAGGAAGATTGTGAGGTGCCGGGGGAATTGGCCAGATTACTACAGCAAGAGGAAAGAGAAATTCAGCCTCATGAGGAGAAGTTGGATACAATCAACTTGGGAACCGAGGAAGATAAAAAGGAAATCAGAGTGGGTTCCAATCTAGAGCCGAGTGTCAAGGAGCGCCTAATTCAGCTGTTGCATGACTATGTTGAGATCTTTGCATGGTCATACGAAGATATGCCGGGACTTGATACAGACATTGTAGTACACCGACTACCCACAAGAGAAGACTGTCCACCAGTGAAGCAGAAAGTCCGCCGCATGAGACCTGACATGTCAGAGAAGATCAAAGCAGAAGTTATGAAGTAGTTCAATGCTGGATTTCTGGCTATTACTTCCTATCCATAATGGGTTTCTAACATTGTGCTCGTGCCTAAAAAGGATGGCAAAGTGAGAATGTGCGTGGATTATAGAGATTTAAACAAGGCCAGCCCTAAATATGAATTTCCACTTCCGCACATCGACATCCTGGTTGACAATACAGTCCATCACAAATTATTTTCTTTCATGGACGGATTCTCAGGCTATAACCAGATCAAAATGGCACCTGAGGAGATGGAGAAAACTACATTTGTCATACAGTGGGGTACATTCTGCTACAAAGTGATGCCATTCGGACTGAAGAATGCCGGGCCAACCTATCAACGCGCCATGGTAGCTTTGTTTCATGATATGATACATCATGAGATAAAGGTCTATGTAGATGACATGATAGCCCGATCACAAACTGAAGAAGAACACCTTTATCACTTGCAAAAGATGTTTGTCAGGTTGAAGGAATACAAGCTAAGATTGAACCCAAACAAGTGCACATTCGGAGTCCGGTCCGGTAAGCTCTTAGGTTTCATTGTAAGCAACAAAGGCATCGAGGTTGATCCTACCAAAGTCAAAGCGATACAAGAAATGCCTGCTCCTCGTACTGAGAAGGAGGTCAGAGGGTTCTTGGGACGCCTAAACTACATTGCTAGGTTCATTTCTCACCTAACATCTACTTGTGAACCAATCTTCAAGTTGTTGAAGAAAGATCAGGTAGTTAAATGGAATGATGACTGTCAGATTCCTTTCGATAAAATCAAGGAGTATTTACTAGAGCCTCCTATCTTGATGCCACCAGTCGAGGGAAGACCGCTAATCATGTATCTGACCGTCTTAGAAAATTCAATGGGGTGCGTACTGGGGCAGCATGACGAGTCTGGCCGAAAAGAGCATGCCATTTATTACCTAAGCAAAAAGTTTATTGACTGTGAAACCAGATATTCACTTCTCGACAAAACTTGTTGCGCTTTGGTATGGGCTGCTCGCCGGCTAAGATAGTACATGTTGACTCATACCACTCTGCTGATATCTAAGATGGATCCGATAAAGTATATCTTTGAGAAGCCTGCTTTGTCTGGAAGGATAGCTAGATGGCAGATGATCCTAACAGAATACGACATACATTACACTACCCAAAAAGCTATAAAGGGCAGTATGCTAGCTGATCATCTGGCTCATCAAGCTGTAGAAGATTACCAGTCCATGAAGTTCGACTTCCCTGACGAAGACAACATGACTTTGGACATTGTTGAAGAATTCAGGCCATATGAAGGACCTGAACAAGGATCCCGATGGACCCTGTACTTTGATGGGGCCTCCAATGCGCTTGGTAACGGTATCGGTGTTGTGCTTATATCTCCGGAAGGATGCCATAATCCTTTCACTGCCAGACTTTGCTTCAACTGTACGAACAACATGGCAGAGTATGAAGCATGCATCTTTGGACTCAAGGCTACCATAGACTTGGGAATCAAATCTTTGATTGTGTTTGGGGACTCAGCTTTGGTCATCAGTCAGATCAAAGGAGAATGGGACACTAAGCATCCAAACCTTATCCCTTACAAAGAACATGTCTTGACATTGTTACCACATTTCGAGCAGATTACCTTCGAGCATTTCCCGCGAGAAGAAAATCAGCTAGCAGATGCTCTAGCTACAATGTCATCCATGTTTAAACTTAATTGGGATAACGAGGCTCCCCAGATCACCATTGAACGAATGGATGAACCTACACACTGTCACGAGATTAATACCGAAGAAGTAGTGGACCAGCCGTGGTTTCATGAAGTCAAAAGGTATCTCGAGGCTCAAGAATATCCAGAAGGAGCTTCAGTCAATGACAAAAAGTTCTTAAGGAGATTCTCAGCTAAGTTCTTCCTAAGTAATGGTATCTTGTACAAACGTAATCATGATTCTATTCTGCTCCGTTGTGTGGACAAGATTGAAGTTGAAAGGATTATGGCTGAATTGCATGAGGGTACCTTTGGCACTCACTCTAGCGGGCATACGATGGCAAAAAAGATTCTACGGGCAGGCTACTATTGGTCTACCATGGAAGCAGACTGCTATCAACACTCTCGGACTTGTCAAAAATGTCAAATCTATGCAGACAAGGTGCACGTGCCACCGGTTCCTCTAAATGTCTTAACAGCTCCTTGGCCCTTCGCTATGTGGGGAATCGATATGATTGGGGAGATCAAGCCTACAGCTTCCAATGGACACCGCTTCATCCTGGTGGCCATTGACTATTTCACCAAGTGGGTCGAAGCAGCTTCCTTCGCATCAGTTACTAAGAATGTTGTTGCCCTCTTCATCAAACAGAATCTCATTTGCCGGTATGGTACCCCCGAAAGGATCATCACTGATAACGGTACAAACCTTAACAATACTATGATCACCTCCTTGTGCGAGCAGTTCAAAATTCAACATCACAATTCAACCCCCTATCAGCCAAAGATGAATGGTGCTATCGAAGCTGCGAACAAAAATATCAAAAAGATCATACAGAAAATGACAGTCACCTACAAGGACTGGCATGAAATGCTACTGTTTGCTCTCCATGGGTACTGTACCACGGCACGCACATCAACTGGGGAAACACCCTATTCTTTAGTTTAAGGCATGGGGGCTGTTTTACCTATCAAGGTTCAGATCCCCTCTTTGAGAATCATGAAGGATGCAGGTTTGAGTGAAGACGATTGGATTCAAACCCGACTTGATCAATTAAACTTAATTGACGAAAAGAGACTTACTGCTGTTTGCCACAGTCAGACGTATTAAAAGTGGATGATCAAGGCTTTCAACAAGAAAGTCAGACGCCAAGTGTATCAAGTTGGGGATCTAGTGATCAAGCGCATCATCTTGCCACAAAGTGATCCCAGGGGCAAATGGACTCCTACCTATGAAGGACCATTTGTAATCAAGAACATCTTTTCTAGTGGG
Source organism: Vicia faba (assembly GCA_948472305.1). Classification (NCBI taxonomy): domain Eukaryota; kingdom Viridiplantae; phylum Streptophyta; class Magnoliopsida; order Fabales; family Fabaceae; genus Vicia; species Vicia faba. The sequence continues at coordinate 1,196,981,546 of OX451740.1, read as the reverse complement.
GCAATGATCTTAACCACCATGGACGGCGACGACCTGCCGCGCCCTGTGAACGCAGTCATAGTCAAAAGATACTACGCATAAGAGACCCGCTAGGTTGACACACCTAGGCAAAACAAGGGCATCTCGACGAACAAAAAGGTTCAAGCAAAAATTAGGGATAAAAAGAAAAAATTTGTACACCCGGCAAGTTGAAAACCCAAAAGGGCGACTTGGGCAAAAAAGGGTTTCCCGGTGGACTGAAAACTCGAAAGGGAGGTCCAGACAAAAGTTAGGGAATTAAAGCGTATGACTATGTCTCGTCGGATCACTTTAAGGACAATCTCTTCACTGACAAACTCTGAGCTTCTGATCAATCCAATCACCTTCGGACAAAGCAACGAATGGACGAGACATTCGGAGATACGAAGGCTATAGAAGAATGGGAACCCCATGGGATTTTTTACACATATCTATCTTTCTTTGTATTAAATTTTTCTCATTTTTATGACACCATCCTCTTACTAGGATGTCTGTCTCCTTTGTACAAAACACTTATTCAAAGTAAATCAAAGATATCTCTTTCAAAGTACATAAAACTATTTGCTTTTTTTTTTACACGTGTGTTTTTATTTGCAAAAAGTCCAATGATTCATTAATGAACATATGCATTTGAACATAATTACTGTTTACAAATAAGCAAAGTGGAAAAGAACAATTACTGACCGACTGAAAGGATAGGAAAATGTCTCTAGGCTATTCCATGAGCAATCCCTATAGTACATCATCTAGATCCCTAGCGGAACTAAAATTTCAAACCCTTAATCCCCATCAGAGTTAAAACTTTGAACTATAGATTCCCAGCGGAGCCAAAATTTCAAACTACCAATCCCCAGCGAAAACCTTTCAGTTTCTTCAAATTCCCCAGCAAGTTGTCTTGAAGCATGAAAATCAACCAGATAACAGTTAAATTTTGTCTCTCCCCAACCTAGGATAATTCCCCAGTAGAATGGCATACAATCCAAACTCCTGAACCTACTCCCCAGCAGTAAGCCTTCTTCCCCACAGAGTTTTTATTGCTTCTCAATAGAATCAAGATTCTCATTCTTAATTCCCCGCAGAAGTCATCAGAGTTTTCTTTATTCCACGACAGAACAAGGATTCTCATTGTGTAACCCCCAGTAGAAGTCATCAAAGTTCTCTGGATTCTCCAAGCAGACTACTCAGGCAGTATATGGCATTGCTCGCAACAGAATTTTTGTCAATACTCCAACTTCAAGACAGGAAGGATCCCTATATCCCCAGAGAAGTCATCAGGGATTTTTAATCCCCAACACTCGCCAAGGATTTCTTATCCTCAGCAGTCAAGGATTTATTGTCCCCGGCAGCAGTCAAGGATTTATTTTCCTTAGCAATACAACAAATCAGCTTACAAGCGCATACATTACATCCATATATCATAAACATTGATAAAACACATATATTGCATCATACATTTCATGCAACATAACTTTGTGTTTTCAGCTAACATTTTAACCCTTTTTTCAGGATAAGATTAACAGCTACCGTTTAACAATATGCAATCATGATACAGTACAGATACACTCCAGACACGAAAGTCATTCTGCTACTCATTCAGATTCAACTATCAGATACAATTCAGATACACTCCATACACGGAAGTCATTCTACTACTCATTCAGATTCAGATCTCAGATACAATTTAGATACGCTTCAGACACAAAAGTTATTCTACACTCATTCAGATCTCAACTCAAGATACAGTACATATACGCTCTAGATACAGATGCCATTCTGTCACTTATTCAGATTCTAGTTCAGATACACTCCAGGCACGGAAGTCATTCTGTCACTTATTCAAATTCTAGTTCAGATACGCTCCAGACACGGATGCCATTCTGGCCCTTATTCAGATTTCAAGTCTCCAGATACAATTCAGATACGTTCCAAACGCGGACACCATTCTGATACTTATTCTTCTGACTCACAACTTACAACTCAACAAACATTCTTGGATGGCATCTACAATCCCATCTCCAACAAGATTCTATCACATCTCTAAATGGCATCTTTAAGCCCATTCCCTCAGCCACACTTCGTCGAGTGCAAATTTATGGGCACTCTAGTGTCCAATCATCTTTTACCTTCGAGTCACGAACAGAAAAGCTCGCCAATCTAACTCTTCAGGTTCAAGAAGATTGAACAGGGGCAGCTGTTGTACCCCAAAATGTTCCCTCTCATTTATCAATGTTATTCTTACAAGACCTCTTGGACTCAAGACATGAATAGGGTTTGGTCAGCTCAAGATACCTCATCTTGCACTGATAACCTAAAATTAGGGTTTGAGTTTGCACAAGGATTCTTGGACCATAAATGCTTCATGTGACTTTCATACATCATCTTGGACCCCTAATATTGCTCATGTTAAGTTTCAAGCCTTGAATCACATTTTTGATCAGTCAATTGGGCAGTTGACCTAAAAATAAGCTATATTGGGGGAAAAGTCAACCATGGCCAATTTACAGTCAAACTTCATAATTTTTGATCCACAACAACATTTTAGACTCATATGTACCATTTGATCAAGTTTGGATCATAACTCCTCAAGAAATTTGATCAAATCATCAAAAGGGCAAAATGGTCAAAATTAGGGTTTTGACTGAGAAAGGGCAATTTCTGATTTTTAACCTAACCAATGACCAATTGTGTTCAAACATGATTTCAAGGGTCCAATGGCATCATCTTGACCTAATTACATGGTTCAAAAGATCTCAAGTTCATTGGATTGACAGATGAATTTTTGAGTCAACTAATCAAAAGTCAATTGTACACTGAAAAGTCAAACTTTGACTTTTTGGTCAAAATCAAATGCCAAGGGTCATAATTCATCAAGATATGTCAAAATATGAAACTTGTTCACCAATAAAACCAATTTTGAAAATTAGGGTTTGAATTTGAAAATTTTCATAACTTAGAATTTTTCTAAGTATGGAAATTTTCTTATTTTTTCCCAACTTTTCACCACTTTTTCACCATGATGAAATTTGATTCAAAGAAAACTTCCAACATGAAAGTTGTAGTCCTCCATGAAATCTACAACTTTGCTTCCAAACTTTTCCCAAAAGATGCTTGGATCTCAAGTTATGAATTTGTGAACATAGGTCCATGAACTAAATAACTTAGTGAAATTTTGCCCTAATTTAGGCAAGTTTTGGACCCAACTTCATGGACATTTTCACCTAGTTCCAAGAGGTAACTAAAAATTAATTTCAAAGATGGATTATATATCACATTGCAAGCTTTCTAAAATGTCCAAGAACTCTCCAAGATCATTTGTGGTTAGGGAGAATCGAAGAAGGGAAATTGGTATTTTATCACTTTTGTTCATACCATTTTCACAAAGTATCAAGTTGCAAATCAGATCCATGATGCTTGTATCTTGCATTACAGGTCCTAAACTCATTCTACACTCCATAATTAAATGCAAACTCATAGGTTAAAGGCTTTATTTTCACTTTTGAAGCATTGTACAAGTTGTAATTCCATTTTAGGCATAAAGCTCACATTGCCATTTTCATAAAGTGCAACTTTTGCATCTTTGTCCATCTTGAGCCTTGGACCTATCCCTTTGATACAAACAATTTCCATAGGCCACAAGCAATGTATATCAACTCTTTGCAGCTCACAAGCCAGCCAGTACAAGCATGTTTGCTTTGGTCACTTCACTTTTCTTCAAATGCAAGAAAAGTTGCAAAAGAGGTCAGAACTTGTACAACTGATAGGGAGTGGACTTTGTATCATTCTATAAAAATATACAAACTCATTGCAAGGCTAAAAGACGAATTCTTGACAACTGAAACACTCAAAAACTCCAAAACTCCAAATTTCTACCCAAACTCAACAGTTCTGCAAAATCATAGCCATTTCACTTTTGGCTCGTGCGTTTTGCCTTTTAACATTTGAAACACTTTAAACACATTATATCGAAGCAGTCCAAGCATTCATCCTGCATCTGTAAGCTCTGTTTCAGCCATTTCCATTTTCAAACTTGGAGCTTGCAACTTGACTTGTGCAGAGAGTTATGGCCATCCACAAAGGAAACTAAGCATTGGAATAGCTTGAAGGAAGTTCAAGGAAGCTCACACGATCCTCAGGCCTCACTCAAAGTCCCCACATTGTCATATCCAAATCTAGCTGAAGGAGGTATTTTTCAAAACTCTATCTCTCTATTTAGGCATCCTCAAGCCACGATTTGTGAAGAAAAGATTTAGTCTATAACATGGTGAAGTTGTACATATGCATACTTGTCATTTATATTAATTGTGCCATGAGAATTTGAAGCTTAAAGTTCCTGGATTTTTTAGGTCACGAATTAGGGCTGATAAAATTATCCCTGATCTTTTAGAGTTAGATTACAAATTTTATATGGTTGGAATCGTGAGATAAAATGCCACAAGTTTCATGTTATAAGATTTTGTTTTTGTGCAAGCATATGAAAGATACAAATTGGAAGAAAAATGCGCGCGCATGGAGGAAGCTGGAGGACAGGGATGATGTTTTGGGCCTTTGGCACCTTGGGCCTGTTGCTTTTGTTATTCACACCCCTCTAACTTGATATTTGCACCCCCTGGCTTATTTGTTTTATTTTTCATATTTCTTGCCTATTTTTCATATTTATTGCTTTATTTTATTTTTCTGAATCATAAAAAATCATGAAAAATAATTTCTTTATTTTTTGCACTTTATTTTATTTTTTTCTATTATTTTTTTTGCATAAAAAATAGTTTATTAGGATAATATACTTTTTTTTCTTAAATAAAATTTGTAAATATATTTAAAAATGCCATACATTTTTATTATATTATTTATACACATAAAATATTTATTTTAATATTTATTTTAATTTTTAATATTTGTACATAATATTATTTATTATTTTCTTGTACAAAAAATGGACAAAATAATAATATAGAACATATATTTTATTTTAATTGAAAATTAGGGTTTCACCCTTTCAAAAATAATAATATTTTTTCTCTTATTTTTAGGGCTTAAATAAATCATTTTTCTCATACAAAAATCAAATACAAAACATTTCTTGCATAAATACATTACATTGCATATTTAAATATTTGTATATTTATTTAATGCGTATAATATTCGATTGGGTTGTAATAGTATTTTTAGGGTTTATTTTGTGCAATATCCCTATTCAAAAACTTGTATCCCCCCTCCCATAATAATTGTTGTAATAACTTAGTTTACATTTACGCAATGTATTGCTTTCATATACCATGTTAGTAAAACTAGGGTTTGCATGACAAGAACCAAAAACAAAACAAATAGAAAAGACCTAATACAAGACAAATCAAATGCATGTAAAATGATACACATTGCACACAAGCACCCTTAGGGTTTCACCCACTTGGTTGACTAAATAAAAATGGCCATGTTACGCATGCGAAGTATCTTGGCAAAACAAAAACAAAAATAAGATCATAGTCCCACGATGACGCTATCAAAAGGTTGCCTAAAACAAAATGATCTTGGTCCCTCAAACATGCTAAGATACTTGGCAACATTGCTATCATGGTCATACGATGACCCACGCCCGTCCTGTTTACATCCAAAGATAGGGTTGTTTACCAAATCAATGGTAAATCAACAATGTCAAAGGAATAAAAATGCATAAGAAAGACATTTGAGTAGGTAGATAGCTTCAAGTTACTTGCTCCATTTCAAAACAATCCTTGCTATTTTCAAAAACAAACACACACACTTCAAAACATCTTACAAAACATTGAAACATTTTTTAAAAGACAAATATCTTTGTATACATTCTTACAAACGAGAATCATTACAAAGAAAATATCTCAAGAAAATATCTCAAAAGGTCTTTCCTATGCTTTTTTACCTTTCCTTTTGGATAAAATAAAAGTCGGTGGCGACTCTTGCTAACCTCGACATTTGCGACAAAACGCAAAACCTCAAGTCAGTTCTCTCACCGTATCACATGGTTTTTTTTCTTTTCTTCTTTTCGAATTATATTTTAGTTATATGTGAATCACTATGTAAATCCACGACTTGAAGTCCTCCAAATTTGGTCGAAATTTTTTGTTTTGATCAAGAACTTGGTTCTCATAGAGTTCGAGAATAGTATAGAGAGACAAAGGGATGGTTGTTCGAGGGTAGGAAGTTCGGAATAACATGACATGGATACAAGTCTAACGTGTAAATTTGTACCATAGTACTTGAATCCTGAGAAGTATTCCTTGAGTAGTTTATCTTGATAGTCTGGCATAATATATAAATTCACATGCATGTATGACACGTTGAGAAATAAACAAAGCTAGCACCAAATGATGAAAAGGTAGTAAAAGGCAATTAGCTCGCTAAGTTGGGTAGCCCTCACCAGGTTATTCATCCCAAAGGGGGTTGATCCCCAAACGTCATCCATAAAGGACAATATATAAACTGAAAAGTTTTAAAAGTTTCATCTGAAATTAAAAAGAAGCAAAAGCTATTATTTGGTGTCTGAGGAAAAAGTTTATTGATCAGTCTTGTGCGTGTGATGATCATCAAAAATTCTCATAGCCTTAAATTGATTGTCCGAATGAAAAAGGAGTGAAGTCGGAAAAGACTTAAGTACAAACATAGTAAGAGAGGTATTTGAAGCCGAAGCTCGAGATGTAAAGGTTCTTACACAAACTTATCGCATCATGTGAACAACTAACAGACTTCTTTTTGATCAATTAGAACGTATGTCTCACGTATGAGTACCGGTCTACTGTGATTTTAATGAGTACTGGTAATGGTCGCTTGAGGTTAAGCAACGATTTAAGTTTGGGGGAGTTTGGTCAGTGGTTTTTACACAGGTATTTAGCATTTATTTTAGTTATCTTTTCTTTTAATTGACGAGTGTTTTTTTCATTTTACCATATTTTATGCTTTGGTTGCATGTTTTAGTGTTTTCAGAGTCAAGGGGATAAAATAGGATAATTCAGGGCGAAAAAGTGCAAAATTCGAAGTTTCAGAGAAACTCAAAAATACACCTACAGGAGGTCTGCACGGCCACCCGTGTTGCCCAACACAGACTGTGTCAGGATGTGAAAGTTAAGAAAGAGGGAAGTCATGGGTGCAACACGGGCGGCCATGTTGCCCAACACAAGCCGTGTTGCAACCCCTTGGAGTTGATGTTGATACTTAAAAATTCAGAAGGCCAACATGGGAGGCCGTGTTGCCGAATATGGGCGGCCGTGTTGTGCAAGACGGGCGGCCGTGTTGGCATGTGATGCTGATTTCTAAATTTTTCTCTATTTTGCCCATCTGTTAAGCTGTGGGGGCGTTTTGGGTACTTCCAACCGACCTAAATGAGTTTTTTTTATATTTAGAGGACTTTCCATGATGAATTGAAAAACTATTGACTGGAGAAGATTAGGAATGATAAAAATTGCTGCTTTCAGAGATTTAGAGACAGAGATTCCTTCATGAGCGATAACAATTGAAGATAGAAGAATCCATACCTTTTGTAATGTCTAATTTTATTATTGCTTTTCTTTTGAATACTATGAGAGGCTAAATCCCTTAATTCTAGGGGGTGTCCCATATTTGATTTTGTAATAAATTTGAATTTCTGATTTCATCAATTACATGGTTTTTATTATTCGATTTTATTGTACAAGGTTTTTCATGCTTTCTTTATCGAACAAATAAGGATTGTTCTACGGTTAAAAATTAGCTGGACCGTAATTGTTAAGGTTTTTGTACAATTAAACTATAGTAGATATCACCTAGGATTAGGGATACCCTATAGTTACCAGATTTAACACTTGATAAAATAAAGGCTTGACTCCATCAGATATCTCTAAGGACTTAGGATTTAGGATGGGTGGTTAAAGGTTTTCTCACTAAGGACTTAGGGGAAAATAATCTAAAGGGACAATAGTTGAAGGTAATGAACATGTTGAAGAGATCAAGATTAAAGGTTATTACAGGGTCAGATAACACACCTATCCCTAGCATGCTCCTCATATCAGTGAAAAGCCATTTTATATTCCTGCTATTTGTTTAGTGAAAATTTCACAACCAAAACCCCAAATCAAGTTTTGTCTAATTGAGCCACAAATTAAACTCAATACTGATATGTAGTCTTTGAGATTGATACTTTGGGATTCCCCATTATTACTATATTGGCAAATTAGTACACTTTCTAATTTACCGATCAATTTGTACTTGGCTAAATTTTGGATGAATTTGTGACGTGAGTTTGTGGTTTTAATGCATGTGCAATGGATGAAAATAATCCTTGTAGAATTAGGCTTAGTCGTGTGTGCTAAACCGTGTTTGTACAACGTAAGATGGCCGGAGCCAAGGACACGAGGCCATGAATCGATGATAACTTGTTTGATGGTTTATAATGTCAAGGTTTGCAACCATATGGTTCTACTTCTCGTAGTCGTCTGTCTCAGGCCTATACTTCATAGAGCCACGAGTCCTCATATGATGAAGCAACACTTGAAGCCTAAAATGAATTCGTTGTCGATGCCTCTTTAGAGAGTTTCCAGGAGGCCCATTTGACACCTCTTTACTTTATCTATATGGAGACCATGCCGCTAGGCATGTCTAGGAAGGAGAGGTATATTTATTTACTTTTGCATTACATATGTTTTAAATTAATTACATCATATATGATGGTGATATTTGTTTACAGGAGTGTCCGTGTTTAAAATCGATAAATCACGGCATGAGGATATTTGATTTGGAACAATCTCATGCTATTTAGTTCATGAAAGTTATGCGTTATTTCGGCCTTTCCAGTTTATGTGTTGTTACGTACATGACCATAAACCATGGTATGTAGACGATAATTGCAGTGATATGGAATTTAGGAGACGTCACCTTTCCACCTTACTATAGGCGAGATGATTATCACTCTGGATGAAGTCCCATGCCTCTTACATCTTTCCATCAGGGGTAAATTACTAGGCCACAAAAAGCTTAGTCGACATGAAGCCAACAAGATGCTGGTTACATGATTCGGAGTTTACCCAACTGACGCTGCAAATGAGGCAATTGACATCAGAGGTGCTCATACTACATTTAAAGTTTTAAAAGAACTTTATAAAGGCCAGTTGTGGTGGGTTGATGATGTTGATGATGATGATAAGTAGGTTGAGTACCATCGGGCTTGTGCATTGAGATGTTACCTCTTGTTCCTGGTTGACACGTCCATTTTTGTGGACAAAAGTGAAACCAACATCGATGTGGTCTACCTTAAATACTTTATCGACTTGACATATATTCATGAGTATAAATGGGGGGCTCTTGGTTGGTCCACCAGTACTCGAATTTAGGTGAGGATTGTCTTTGGAAGACTGAGTAAATGACAGGAAGTTGCACATTGCTTACGGTAATTTATTGTTACTATTATTTTCATAACTATTTTATTACACTTGTTATTAATATTTTATTTGAAACATTTTCAAGGATGGATCATCTCCCACTTCCTTGTATCATCAGGTGGAAACCTGTGCCTACCTACATTGAGGATTGGCCACGTGCTGCTGCCTTTTCCCAGTACAAAGGGAATCATGTTATCGAGGCATTTCGGGAGTATCTTTGCAGTCATGTAATAGATGACATTACCTTATGACCATACGACGGAACCACTAGACATATCTATTGGACATCATTTCTTTATACTGCAAATGGCTGTCATGTGGGTGTCGCGTCGCAAAAAATACTCTAGCGTAAGGAACGCTCAAAATACCGACAGAGTGGCCACCAAACTTTATTTATTCCAAAGTAAAATTAAAATCTCTATAAAACCCCAAAAGTAAAAAGAAAATGGTCATCACAACCAAATTCGGATCCGGGAATCGATTATGCAATGGGAAGGTATTAGCATGCTTCACATCCGTTATACTCAACGGGGACCATTTTGATTGTTTTGTGTGTATGAGTGTTCTCTAAAAGTTACTTGTGATTATTGTTTTAATTTCAAGGATTTAATTAAGGGGAAAAAATAAGTTTTTAATTAGTGTGCTCGCCAAGATTTTGAAATCACGTGCCTACGTATTCCCATAATGCAATGAGAAAATCAGAGCCCCCTAGTTCATGGGTTGAATAATATTTGTTGGTTGTTTTTATTAAATAATGTTACCGTTCGTGTTTTAGCAGTTAAAAGTTGCTTGTATGCTCACACGTGGGAGACTTAAGCGTTTGTTTGTATTGCGGTAGAACGAAAATAACATCTCCTTTTTGAAACAGTTTTAAATGCCCTAAGGGAGAACAAAAGATTTAATTGATTGTGATTGATTTTAGGAGACGCATATTAGATGGTCCCCTAATACAATATGTATCTGGATTTACGAGGAATCGGGAGGTATACACCACCATCGTCCTTTAATTTACAAAAGAGATTTAGATACGTATCAAACTAAAGCCCATGAATAAAGGTGAACACTATGAACATCTAGGTCATACATCTTGTGTTCAAAGTATTCAGAATAAGAAGATATCCACCCAATTATTCTTTCTCTGCCACTTAGGGTTTGTGGCCTTTGATTTGTATCGATTTTTAGGTATTTTAGTCAAAAGTATACAAGTACTCAAATGGTCGAGTTATACCACTCGTATTTGAATACTCAGGGTAATGAGATGTATCCATCCAACATTACCTTTTTAACCTTATTTTATTAAGAAAAAAGAATTTTGTTTTAAATGAAAAAAAAAGAAGACAAGTGAATGGTACAAAAATATAATGAGATTTGACCAAGGTTCATGAGTTATCAATATGATCGCAAAATAGCTTTTATAACACCAAAAGGGTATTAAAGTAATGTAATTAACCCTTAGATTCAAAATTTAGCAAACCAACCAAAATGATCAATCAAGACTAAATTCTTAGTGGATCATGCGTAATCAATTAACTAATTAGTTAATCTTGAATAAAATTCAAGCAACTTACAACCATATTTAATTCATGCAATAGTCAAGTTATGGACCAAAAGAGACAAAGGCCAAAATATTATCATGATCAAAGTTTAATCAAGATTTGTAATAAACCAAAATGATTAACAAAGAGTAAACTCCAATTCTAATGAATTCTAATTTTACTCTATCTAACGGTTATTCCTAAGATCAAAATTAATTTCTAATTAGAACTATGATATTCTAAAAAGCAATAAAATTCTAAGCTTGGGCCGTTTCTTTTTAAGAACAACTCAAAGAGGTGTAATAGAAATCTCAGGGTATGAAGAAGTAAAAGTTCCCAACGGGCTTTGGATCAAGCCCAAGAGGCAATGTCAGAAAGGGGAAAAAGCCTCAAACGTGCCCCCATTTGTATCACTCAATAAAAAGTCAATCTTTCATGATTGACTTCGTTCACCAAAAGTCAACTCTTGTGAATATCTTCAATTTCTCTTCCAAAGTCTTTTCTTCTAAGAAAATATCCATAGACTTAAAATAGCTTGTATCACAAGTAATATGAGAGACATATTTGATTAGATGAACAAATGAGAATCAAAGGCATACCAATCTATGTTAACCAACATTTGATCTAATGATGTCACATATGATGCAAATGAATGAATGTTAATGATCTCTAAATGAGTATTAAGAGGACTATGTAGACTAAGCGAAAACCATAAGCCAGATAAAAATGAAAATGGGAGAAAAAATTTGGAGTATGACAGTGGATCAATTATGATGTATTCTTATCTTCCTAAGTGAGTGATGCGCCATATTCAGTATTTGAAGATTATTTTAAGACCCCCCGTTAGAGTCCACTTCTCCCACCGTCCGTCGCAGATATCTTGATGCAATACTTCAGGATTTCGAGAGTCACTTGGTACCAGAGGAGTATCACATGGTACCAAGTCTTGTATAATGGGCTTAATTTGGCGGCTACATGACATGGTTCTACAGAGTGTCACTCCCTATCATTCACCATACGCTCTTAGAAGACCACCTAGGCCATCTAATTAGGTAGTACTTGAGGCTAGGAATGACCACACTGAGGACGTGGCAGTGATCTGTCAGTGTATTGTGGATATGGGGAGACAGGCATAAAGGCTAGACTTTTTTGAAGAAGGTATTCCTTAGTCGGCCCTCATAGAAGGCATGATTGTCGAGGCATATAATGTCTTGTAGTACAGGCGAAGGAGAAGCCAAAGGGTTAGACATACCCAATAGTTTATATTTGGTTGTATTTTTTTATATTTTCAGAACAAGTTATATATGGTGATAGGAAAAATAGCAAGTGTATTATTTTTTCCTTGCAGTAATAATAGGAAATTCCCAAGATATCGATCTCAAGGACTGCGTGCAATTATTGAGTTAAATTCGTAGTTCAATTAAACAAAAACTTAATTTGGGGTTTTGGTTTTGATATTTTCACTTAACAAAAAGCAGAAATATAAAATGGCTTTTTCACATATATGAGGAGCATGCTAGGGTAAGGTGTATAATTTACCCTGTAACCATCTTAAATCCTGATCTCTTAAACAAGTTCATATCCTTTAATTACCATCACTTTAGGTTATCTTCCCCTAAGTTCTTAGTGGGAAAACCTTTAAACCTTCATCCTAAATCCTAAGTCCTTAGAGATCTCTGATGAACTCAAGCCTTTGTTTTATCAAGGGTTAAATCTGGTAACTATAAGTCCTAGGGGATATCTACTATACTCTAATTACACAAAAACCTTAATAATCGCGGCCCAGCTGGTTGTTAACCATAAATTAATCCTAATTTTTCCGATCGGGAAAGCATAAAAACATTGTAAAATTAAATTGAATAGAGAAGACTATTGTATTAAAGAAATTCAGGAATCAAAATTGTTTACAGAGTCAAATCAGGGACACCCCCTAGCATTAGGGGTTTAGCTAGTCATATTGTTCAAAATAATCACAAGATAAAAATTAGACAATACAAGTAATTGGATAGCTTCGAATCTTCAATTGCTTCCGTTCATGAGAATCTTCCAATCTCTAAGAATCTTGATCTCCCCAGTCTTCTGTCATGTAAATTGTTCTTCTCTGCCAAAAAGTCCTCAATTCATCGTGGAAACATAGCTAAATAGTGAACAATCCATTTGTCTCGGTATAAAATGCTCAAAATGCCCCTTTGGGTCCCAAATTATAAAAACACTCAAAATCAGCGTCCTAGCCAACGCGGGCCGTGTCACCTGACACGGGCGCCCGTGTCGGCCTCTGTCCATTGCTTCACAAAACACATATTTCCCATACTTCTTGACACAAGCCATGTCATCTGCCCAAGTCAGCCTCTACATCTTCTTCCAAATTGAAGTTCTGCATTCTCTCCTGACACGGCCCGTGTCAGGTGAAACGAGTGGCCGTGTTAGGTTCCCTATAGCTTGGTTTTTGATACTTTCTCCGAAACTCTGAATTTTCATTTTTCACACTGATTTTCCTAGTTTTATTCTTCTGAGCCTGAAAATAACAAAATACACAATGAATGCATAAAAAATAGAAGAATGAAATAAAACACTTGACAAAATAAAGAAACGATAACTAAAATCACTATAAATAAATATGGAAAAACCACTGATCAAACTCCCGCAAACTTAAACTGTTGCTTGACTTCAAGCGACCATTACAAGAACTCATGTAAATCACAGCAGTTCGGTACTTATATGTGATACATCCATTTAAATTGATCAAAAAACAGTCCTTCCGATGTTCACATGATGCAAAGAGTTTTTTGTAAGAACCTCTAAACCTTGAGCTTCCTCTTCAGATACCTCTCTAACTATGCTTTGTACTTAAGTATTTTTTTCCCGATTTTCCTCTTTTTTCATTTGGACAATCAAATTAAGGCAATGAGAACTTTTGATGATCATCACACGCACAAGACTGATCAAGAAAATTTTTGTTCAGGCACCAAATAAGAGCTTTTGCTCCTTTTTAACTTCAGATGAAATTTTTAAAACTTTTCAGTTTATATATTGTCCTTTATGGACGACGTCTGGGGATCAACCCCCTTTGGATTGAATAACCTAGTGAGGGCTACCCAACTTAGTGAGCCAGTTTCCTTTTACCGCCTTTTCATCATTTGGTGCCAGCTTTATTCATTTATCAACCAATCATACCTGCATGTGAATCTATATTATGTCAGACTGTAAAGATAAACTACTCAAGGAATATTTCTTAGGATTCAAGTACTATGGTACAAATCTGCATGTTAGACTCGTATCCTTGTCACGTTATGCCAAACTTCCTATGCTAAACCAATCATTCCTTTGTCTGTATATACTATCCTGATCTCTATGAAATACACACTCTTGAGAAAACGAAGCCAAAAATTTTGATCAAAATTTAGGAAAGACTTCAACTATTGGATTTACACAACGATTAGCATAAGAAAATTTAGTAAAGTAAAACCCCCCTAAAATCAAACTAAACATTGACTCCAATGTTTCAGAATAAGAAGGAGGAATGTGACTCACAGAGGGAAATTCAACACTAGTTGCTGCCTCCTAGCTTTCACCACTAAGCCTCCCTTTTTATTACCTGCAAACAAAACAAAAATAAAAACTAAGTTATTTAAAAGCATAGGTTGCCTCCCAAGAAGCACTTCGTTTAACGTTGCATGGCTCGACGGTTCATTCCCCTTGTTAGGGGGGAATATATGACACAAAGAACATATCATATTTTTCTTTCTTTTATTTAACCCCATGAACTTAAAGTACTGACGATGTTGCTTCCAAATCATTTTCAGCTTGATTTTATTGAACAAGGCATAAATGACATCCAATACTTTGTCAATTTCTTGTCTTTCATCTGTCTTATTGTGAAAATAGTTTTTAGGGGGACTCTTTTGTTGAAGATTTTCTGGTTGGATGTCCACATCTTCACAAATTGGAAATTTGTTGTTTCATCCAAAATTCGATCATCTCCAAGTTTCCTTATTTATTCTTCCTCATCATTCTTGTTTACCTCAAATTCTTCTATTCTTACTGCATCTTTGTCATCTGATGTTATTCACTCTTCTTCTGGTGTCACATTTTCTTCTTCCAACTATAATTTTCACCATAGTCTTACCTCCCTCCTATATGCTTTAAAAATTTCATTCACCTTTTCCAAAGTTAATCCCGAATCAGGCGTCCAACATGCAGGAGATACATGTGACAATGTATCAAAATAATACATGACTTCAACACTCAGACACTTGATTAGTAACAAAGTATAGAAGAATTCATGAAGCAAACATAATTTGACCCTTTTTTATATTTGTTGTGTAATAAAATAAAATGCAAATAATAAAAAAAATGAAACAAAATTTTAGTTGACGAGCAACAAAATTTTAATTAAACTAAAATTAAACTCTATAATTTGGAAGTCTCGGACAACGGCGCCAAAAACTTGATAGGAAAAATAACAAGTGTATTATTTTTGCCTTGCAGTAATAATAGGAAATTCCCAAGATATTGATCTCAAGGACTGCATGCAATTATTAAGTTAAATTCGTAGTTCAATCAAACAAAAACATAATTTGGGGTTTTGGTTTTGATATTCTCACTTAACAAAAAGAAAAAATATAAAATGGCTTTTTCACAGATATGAGGAGCATGCTAGGGTAAGGTGTATAATTTTCCCTGTAACTATCTTGAATCCTAATCTCTTAAACAAGTTCATATCCTTCAATTACCATCCCTTTAGCTTATCTTCCCCTAAGTCCTTAGTGGGAAAACCTTTGAACCTTCATCCTAAATCCTAAATCTTTAGATATTTCTGATGGAGTCAAGCCTTTATTTTATCAAGGGTTAAATCTGGTAACTATAGGATATCCCTAGTCCTAGCTGATATCTACTATAGTCTAATTGTATAAAATCCTTACAACTGTGGTCAAGCTGGTTGTTAACCATAAATAAATCCTAATTTGTCCAATCAAGAAAGCATTAAAATATTGTACAATTAAATTGAATAGAGAAGACTATTGTATTAAAGAAATTCAGGAATCAAAATCGTTTACAAAGTCACATAAGGGAAACCCCCTAGCATTGGGGGGTTTAACTACTCATATTGTTCAAAATAATCACAAGATATAGATTAGACATTACAAGTAATTGGATAGCTTCGAATCTTCAATTGCATCTGCTCATGAGAATCTTCCAGTCTCCAAGAATCTTGATCTCCCCAATCTTCCTCCGTGTAAACTATTCTTCGCTGCCAAAAAGTCCTCAATTCATCATGGAAACTTGGCTAAATGGTAAACAATTCATTTGTCTCAGTCCGAAATGCCCAAAACGCCCCTATGGGTCCTAAATCATAAAAAATCATAAAAACACTCAAAATCAGCATCCTGGCAAACACTGGCTGTGTCACCTGACATGGGCGCCCGTGTCAGCCTCTGTCTATCGCTTCACAAAATACATCTTGCCCAGATCTCCTGACACGGGTTGTGTCAGCTGACACATGCACCCTGTCAGCCTCTGCATCTTCTTCCAAATTGCAGTTTTGCATTCTCTCCTGACACGGTCTATGACAGGTGACACAGGTGGCCGTGTCAAGCATCCTGCAACTTGGTTTTTGAGACTTTCTCTGAAACTCCGAATTTTCATTTTTCCCACTGATTTTCTTGGTTTTATTCCTCTGAGCTTGCAAACAACAAAATACATAACCAACGCATAAAACATAGAAGAATGAAATAAAACACTTGACAAAATAAAGAAACGATAACTAAAATTACTATAAATAAAGGTGGAAAAACCACTGATCATATGGTCAATACATTTTGATATTTATATGACATTTTTCATAATTATGTAGTATGTTTGAATCAATTAATATATGTGTTTTCCATATAATTTATGACCTAAAATGACCTAAAATATGTTTGCCTAAAAAATCAAATATAGGACAAGGTTGTTGCTTAAAAAGCATTCATGGGGTGTTAAAATAATATTCGGAGATGCATCACCGGATCCGTTTTTGGCAAAAATGAGCTATGTGGCTGATTACGAAGGATTTGTGTAATTTCGATGCGTCCTTTAATGCATCTCTAACTAAATTAATTTTTTTTTTTGGATTTTTAGAGGTCCGAGTCACAACCTATGGCGTGGAAAGAGTGTTTTCCTAAGACCTTTTGTTTTATTATAGATTTATCCAAAATAACAATTTGGAAAACACTTGAATAAAAATAATTTATATGACTATTTTTCTTGTAACTTATTTTTTTTCTTAAGAATTTATGTGACTATTTTCTTGTAACTTATTTGTAATATTTTGTAATCAACTGATCCATTTTTGTTTTTTGTAAACGGGTCGGTGTTGGATTGATCAAGTTTTTTAATTTAGGTAGTATAAGGTTACTTCAGTTTGGCTGAACTTATTATTTTAGAACTGGCGGAAACCAAACCTGATCAAACTCAAATAATATTTATTTTATATTTTTTATTACTAAAGTACTGTTTCATTATAAAAATAGAGTTAATAATATTGTATTATTATTTTTATAATTTCACAATGACATTGTGTACACATAAGATATGCAATATAAATTTTGAGTGTTACATAGTTTGTGGTTTAAAATATAACAATGACCAAATTAATGTCAAATGATGTTGATAATGTTATCACATAATAATAATTTTTTTAATAATAAAAAATAGTTTTTCTTTGGGCTATTCTAAAATTTTGGTAGTTTTTTAAAAAATATAAAAAATGCATGTTTTTGAATTTTATAAAAAAATAGACCATTTTTATGAGTTTATTTCAATAAATACTAAATCGACTAAATCTATTCGACTTATCCGTCGAAAAGATTTAACCGAATTTGTTAAAAACTAAAATTTTATCGATCGAAATTGGGTCTTTAGGTTGAAACTTCAGTTTGCGTCTGATTTATGTTTTGGACGCGATATTGATCCAAACCAACCAATTGTCCAACCCTTGACTAGCCTGAGTTAAGGAAAAATGAAACATGCCAAAAACATTACTATTATAACTAGACCTCAGCAAACAGGTCAAACCATTACCATCAAACCGTGAGCCGTCGATCCTGAAAGTTAAAGGTCAAGTAAATATGTGATCAACAAATCCATCATATCCTTGAAGAACTTATTTCTAAGGAAAATAGGTAACACATTCTGCCACTAGAAATTCAAAACCTTATGGCCATAAGTGAAGGTGCGAGAAACGCAAGAAGGGGGTTTGAATTGGGTTTCTAGAAATGAAATCTTTTTGAAACCAAACAACAAAGCTAACACAAGAATAAAACTAAATGAATACAATTATTTTTATCCTGGTTCATTGTTAACTAAGTTAATCCAATCCACCCGCAAAGGTGATTTTGTCTTCTCAATAAGGACTTAACCCACTATAATCAAACTTTATAAACACAAAGAAAGACTACCTGAATATGTTTGCAACCACAAAAATTACTTGTCAATGTCTTCTTGAGAATCTTGACTAAAGCCCTAGTTTCTCAAGTGTTGTACCCCAAAATTTACCCTCTCATTTTACTTAAGGCATGCCCATTGAGGTCCTCAAATTGCTCAAGGATGATTAAGAATTGACCAGCCAAATTCTCCTCCTAAGGCAATAAACCTCTAACTAGGTTTTCAATTTTCATCAAGGTGTGTGAGCTCCAAAGGTCTCAAATTTTTTCCATGGTCCTAATATGTCTTCAAGATAGTCCATGCCAGATTTCATGCTCCGCACAACAAGTTTGCTCAGTCAATTGCTCAAATGTTTGAAAATTAACTACACTAGGTCAAAAGTCAAATGTGGCCTATATACAGTCAAACTTCAATATTTTTTGTCAACCTCAACATTTTGAATTGATATCCATCATTTGATCAAGGGTTGATCATGATTCCTCAAGAAATGCTCCTAATTCATCAAAAGTCAAGATTGCTAATTAGGGTTTCTATAGTAAAAGTCAACCAAACTTTGACTAGGCATAACTTTCTCATACTTTATCAGAAATTTTTCCACCAAGGCTCATTTTGAAGAGAATCCAATTCCCTACAACTTCTCTTCCGCCCTCAGGTTCAAGAAATGCACCAATTAAAAGATACAAGATCAGACATTATGGGTCCTTTAAAAAATTCAACAAAAACACCTTTTGGGTCAAAGCTAGGTACATGAACATTGAATATCCAATTGAGATGAAACCAAAAGGGTTGTTTAGAGGACATCCTAAGTTCTCTAAAAAGTCCAAGAACAACCTCACAGGGTTAAAATTGAAAGAGATATGCATTGCTAAAGTTGGCAAATTTTTGTAAAAGTGCATGAAGCAAATATTGAACTAAATTGGAATTTTTCCAAATGAGCCTATCTTGTTATGTTTGAATCTTATTTCGAAAATGGTCCACGATCTCTAAGCCCACCCATGCATTATTATATTATTTATGCTATTTATTTTGATATTTTATTCATTAAAATTCAAAATTAAATAAATAAATAATGGAAATAATATAAGATTGATTTGAAATCATGTTTCTATTAAATGTTGGGCAGTTTATTCTGATTATAGGTAGGAGAAACTTGCAAGGCCATGAAAGGAAGAAAATATTCTTTTTTTGTAAAGTTTTGAAACATATTTGTTTACACTCAATGCCAAGGATTCTTACTTCTTTTGTTAACCTAATCTTGCCCACTACATATATACAGCAAAATCAGACCTAAAGGACACGAAATCCACCTCACAAGAGCTTCACAAAAATTCCAAAAATTTCAACCAAAGTTGTCAAAATTGAAACACGATTTGTAGGCACCCTAAATCCAAACTAGCGATCATACGTTGCCCCTGAGGTTCCTAGAGACCTATTCCAACCATTCTCGAGGCTTGCAATGTCCCAGATCATCAGATCCAAGTCACCACCATTTTGGTATAATCTCGAATTCAAATCTTTTTTTTTATGAATTGTTAAATATTCTAACGTGCATGTATGAGTTTATGGATATCTTTAGAGCAGGTTAAAAGCATTACATGGAATTCATGACATCTAGATCATAGAATGCCATGTTTGTCCGTCTTTAGGGTTTCATGTTCGAACTCAGGGATGCGTGAGGTTTTAGCCACTTTAGAGGTCGGATTCGTGATCAGGGCAAGATTTCCATTGAGATAGTTTATTTTGTTTGCCTTAAAGTTAACATATTTGCAGATGGGCAATTTTGTGTGGCCGGAGAAGACGACCGGAGTGTAGCTCCGGTGTCGTTGACTCTATTTGACCAGACCAAGGGTATGCGTGGCTACAACTAATTCCCTAATTGGTCTGTTTGAAATAGTGGGACCCCCACTCAGTGTGTGCATTTTTATTTTTTAATATATCTGACCTAATTTTGCATATTATATTTTTGTTTTTTTATATGCATGAATGAGATGGCAGCACAGATGGTTAGGCAGTGCGTGTGTGAAGGGAGAGGACCTGGGTTCGAGTCCCTGGTCCAACATTTTGGTTTTTTTTCTAACATTGTCCTTGTAGATCCAGCGTTCCTTGTAGCCATGAGTCCATCATACTCCTCAGATCTACGCCAGCAAATCCATATGAGATCCAGATCCAGCGCCCAGGATGTGTAGCCCCGCATATGCCTTTAGAGCTCATCCACACCGAATCCAAAAGCAAGTCTGGGCTCTCTATTCGGCCCAACAATTTTCAAACAACACACACCCCCCATTTAACTTCTACTGTCCTGGCCCATTTATTTTTTCTTCTTTATTTTGTTTTTATTATTTATTTCCTTTACTTTTTTTTATTATAAACAAATAATTAAAATCACAAAAAAAAATTAGGATTAGATTTTTTTAAATTAAATTAATTTCTTTAATTAATTAATTAATTAAACTTTAACTTCTTTTGATTAAAATAAGTAGAATTTAGGTTTAATCTAATGTTTTAAATCATTTTTTCTTTTCATTTCAAAACAAAAACAATAAATAATTTCTTAACTAAATTTTATTTTTCTAAATAGATTTTAGGATAATTTAATTTATTTATTTTCTTAAATATATAAAAATAAAATAAAAACAAAAGCAAGTTTTTTCTCTAAGGTTTTTAGACGTACTTTCAATTTACGCACGTTATTACCTTTCACATTTATTTTCATACTTTTGTAGCTGTCTACTGGATGTAATAGATCAAGTAGGACCTTTTACTGTTTTCTCTATTTTCCTTCCCCATATTTTTTTGGACATGTAAATATCCCCCTCCCAAAGCCTTGTAATAGCGTAGGGTTTATTTTCCTCACTTTACATTTTTGCACTATTAACTGCTAGTAATTAGGTTTGTATGGAAAGACTATAAATGAAAACAATTAGATAACCCTAAAATTGCAAGATAAATGAACTGAATCTATACACTTGCACATGCTCACCCTTAGGGTATCTCTCACTTCGGTTGCCTTTGAAAACGGTCACAATTCTCGAAACGTGAGAATTTTTAGTGGCTGTCCTCTAATTCAAAAGATCACGAGTCCCTCGATGACCCTTTTGACGCCGCCTCAGTTAAAAAGTGATCTTAGAACTTTAGGATAATTACTAAAAGTTCTTGCCCAATTGCCTTAATGACCGTAAACGTCCCTTCGATAGTCCTTCAACATCCAACGATAGGGCTACCTACTCACTAATAGTAGGATAACATTATCTAAAGGAAAGGAGGAAAAGAACACCTTTTTCGAGTAGGTAGATAATTGTTAAGTACTTGCTCAAAAATAACCTTTTTCACACTACACTTTCAAAACATTTTTAAAAAACGCTTTATCAACACTCTTGAGGATTGATACAAGAGTTATCATAAAGCAAACAGACTTTTCAAAACACACAAACACGAAAGAAAATTTCAAAATGAGCAAGTACCTAAGAGCCTGTGGAAAACCACGGATGGAAAGGGTGCTAACACCTTCCCTTTCCATAATCTACCCCCCTTACTCAGAAAATCTCGAAAAAGGTCTTTTTCTGTTCTTTTCACCCTTTCCTTTGTTGGATAAAAGAAAAGTCGGTGGAGACTCTTACTTACCGCAACATTTGCGAATACAAAATGAAAAACCATTATAACAGTCGGTTCTGCCACCGTATCACATCAAGGAACTATCAACTCAAAGTTAAAATACAAGTTTGTGTGTGTTTACAAGATGCTTCTAAGAAAGCAGATTTACAGAAGTTGGAATACAAAGAAATAACACATCAGTGTTAGAAGCAAGTTTACAAACAATAGTTCCTTGCTAGCAAGGTAATGAACAAAGTTCCTTGCTTTTACAAAAAATTACAAAATATATTCAATGGAAAGTTTAACAACATTTCAGCAATTTGTTTCAGCGTAAATTTATCTTTTCCAGTTCTTCCAAGTCTTCCTTTTATATCCAAAAATAAATTTGTGGGAGGGTAGAATAGGAATACAAAATTCTAGTTGTCTTCTTACATAACAGTCAGTGTGAGTGGTAGGCAACATTGTACCATAGTATAGTCCTTGCGCCATAAATCACAGTAGTGGAAGGAGGTGATCTTGTACTATTTCTCACATAAATACTTTTGACCTTATCTTCTAACCTTCAGAGGCTTTAGAATATGTATGAGTTGAAGCATGTTTAGAAGGATTAAGACCTTGTCTTCATAACCTTGTCTTTAGAGTCTTCAGAAATTGTTCACTTGAACCTTATCTTCAGAATCTTCAGACCTTGGTCTTCAGAGCTGTTGGTCTTCAGAACTTGTTCACCAGAACCTTGTCTTTAGAATCTTCAGAACCTTGGTCTTCATATTCTTCAGAGCTTGTTCATCATAACCTTGTCTTTAGAGTCTTCAGAACCTTGGAGCAAGAGAGAGCATAGAATCTTCAGAGCTTTGAGAAGCCTTCAAAAGATTTACCATACGAGTTATAGTCAGAACCTTTAAAAGATAACATTCATCAGAGCTATTGTTTTACAATAATTCTAAGCTTTTTAACACACACTTGTATCACTCAGTGTGTTGAGTCCAGAGTCTGATGACGTCACAAGCCATATCTTCTGAGTTAGAATCTGTTAGCAAAAGTTATACACTAGATAAAACCATTAGAGTACAAAATTGTTATCTAATTACCCATCTATAGTTATCATCAAAACTAAAGTTCAGATGCAGAACCAAATCTTGTTTTACAATATCCCCCTTTTTGATGATGACAAAACCATGTATTTTGATAAACAATTTATACTAGGTTTAATCACATAAAACAATTCAGAGTTAGCTAACCAGAACTATACTAGCGGAACCAAATCTTGTTCTTATAATCTCCCTCCGAGTTCTATACTACCAGAGCTAATTTAGTCTTGTTAAGAGTCTCCCCCTAAGTTCAAGACTTAAAGAAGTTTTGACGTATAACATGAATCAATCAGCATGAAAGAAATACTTCCCTGATTGAGTTACCATCAAAGTCTGACTAGTGATGCAGAAATCTTCATCTCAGATTCTGGCTTGCTATCAGAACATGATGAGGTGTCTGAACTTGGTTAACCTGGTTTACCATCATAGTATTATTAGTTGTTCCAAAATCTTCATCTAAAATCCTGGCTTGCTATTAGATCAAAAGGATGTATCAGATCCAAGTTTGGTGAAGTATCAGAGCATGGTTATGAAAAACCAAAGTTAGAACATCAAGTAGAAGATTTTGATCAATCTTCTCACTCCATCAGAGTATGGTTGGATTTCCTTTGATCAAAGGTCTTATTACCAAAGAATTTCGAGTCTTTATATTCTGAATCTCCTTCAGAGCTTCAGATGCCTGTTTAGAAAAATTCAGTGAACTTTCTCAAAGTTCCTGAGTCAAACAAGGTTAGAGGCAATAATATCATAACAATGTTTGGGAAAAGTTCTAATATAAGATATATCAAAATCATCTATTTTCTCCCCCTTTGTCAGATCAAAAATATTTTAAAGAGACAAAGTAAAAAATTCCATTAAACAAAGACCAAGATACAAAATAAAAACACTTAAGTTCTAAAAATCAAAGGTAAAATAAAAGGTTTAAGGGTTTAGAGGAAGAGGTGGTGGTTTTACAATGATGTCCTTGAGCAAGTTGGTGATTGAAAATTTAGTTGCGCTATGCTCTTCAATCTTCTTGTCTTGCATGCTCAGATGCTCTTAGACAATCACATTTGACTTCCTAAGCTCATCTAGAGCTTCCTTCAACCCAGGAGGCACATCTGCAACCACAACAGTCTTCACGACCCTAAAAGGGGAACCATCTTCAGCAAGTGCCTTCTCAGAAGGGAAAATCTGAGCAGCAACAACTTTTGAAGGTTATTGAGTCATATCAGAAGCAAATTCTACAACAAGTTGAATCACTTTAGAAGCAGGAAGCGAAATTACTGGAGAAGGTGGAGCATTCGCAACTAGCAAAACATTACGCTTCCTCATAGCTTCCTAGAAGCAGAATAGATGAATTACAATGGATTTGATCTTCATCCACCTTCTGAAGTCAGACCATATATCACTGGTCTGTTATGGACTCATGCCAACAAAAGAGATATCTACTACAAATTGCATTGTGTCATGAGCAGTGTATTCAAAATGATGCAACAACTCATTCAAGGGTGTTGTTCGGACATCAACTTTTAAGAAAAGACGGGGAGAAGGTGTGAAGTATAAGTAGGGGATTATATTAGGTATAATAATGATACTCAAACTATCTTCTTCAGAACCAGAATCCTCAGAAGCATTATAATGAGCATTAGAGTTGCGAGGCTTGGGTTAAGGAAATGGTGAATGAGGGTTTTGGTGTAACTCAGTTTTCTGACATTGTTGTGGATCAACAAATTTTGTTAAGGTGGGGATGGCTTATGAGAATATGGTGTTGGAAGGTTACGAGAGAGAAATGGATAGTTATGGAGAAGTATGTAGTGTGGGAGGTACATAAGAGGTGGTTTTTGAAGAAGTGACTTCAGAAAATTTTGGATGTTTGAGGTTGGTATAGAATCAGAAGTAGTTGCTTCTAAAGCTTTAGGATTTCTTGTTAGTCTTCCCAGAGTTGTTAACAACCTTGGTTTTTGATGCAGGATAATCGTATTTAATTGCATGATTGAAACATGATTTTGCTTTTGGTTTTTTCCTTAGGTTTTGAAAGAGGTTTTTCTTTTTCTTTAGGCACAAAACCATTAGAGAAAAAATGAGAATAAATAGTATTTGGTTTTTCTTCTTCTTCAAAATTAAATTCTTCATAAGGATCATAACCAATACCTCTTGTATCGTTTCTTCTTACGCCATAAATCATTGAAGCCATAACACTTCTACCTTGGTTTCTAGCAAGAAATTTCTAGAAATATTTGTCATATTTCTTTATGACATCATTAGTAATTACATAAGCTTGTGAAAGAATTTCCTTCTCAAGTTTGGAACTCTTGCTTTTGGGAGCAGAGTTATCATTCTTAAGAATAAAATTTTCTTCATTTGAAGATGAAAATTCTTCCTTAATTTTATTATGTTCTTCATAAATAGATTCATGGTCCTTTTTAAGTTCCTCGATTTCGTTTTTAAGCAACTAATGTTTTTCTAGAATCTCAAATAAAGAAAATGTTAATTCAGAATGAGATAAGTCAGAAAATACCTATTATATGTCTGAATCATATTTTTCTTCTGCTTCTAGTAGGATCTTCTCATCAGAATCCGTAATGCTCACCATTAATGCCACATTATCTTGTTCTTCCTCATAATCATCTTCTGAAGAATCAGAATCATCCCAGGTAAGAATTATCCCTTTTTTATTTCCTCTAAAAGATTTCTTCTTGAGCTTGTACTTTATGAGATTAGGACACTTGTTCTTCTAATGGTATGGCTCTTTGCACTCATAGCATGTGATATCTTTGTTGCCACCAAACTTCTTAGGTCTAGAAGTATACCCAAAGCGACCACCTGTCCTTCTAGCTCCTCTAAACTTGTTGCCTTACTTCCTCTTCTAGAGTTGGTTAACCTTTCTGAACAGAAGCGACAACTTATCTTCGTCTTCTTCATAATCTTCTTTAGATTCCTCATCCTCCTCAGCTTGAATAGCTCCAGTCTTCTCATATCTTCCCATGGATCTTAGAGCTACAAATTTTCCTTTTCTTTGAGGTTCATCATTATTAAGCTCTATTTTATGGCTTCTCAAAGAAATAACCAGTTCCTAAAGAGAAGTGTTGTTCAGATCTTTAGCAAGTTTGAGCGTAGTTACCATAGGCCTACATTTCTTTGGAAAGATTTTGATAATATTCTTCACGTGATATGAAGTAGAATAACCTTTGCCCAAAACCTTCAATATTGCAACAAGAGTTTGAAACCTTGAGAACATGTTCTCAATAGTTTCGTCATCTTC
Source organism: Vicia faba (assembly GCA_948472305.1). Taxonomy (NCBI): domain Eukaryota; kingdom Viridiplantae; phylum Streptophyta; class Magnoliopsida; order Fabales; family Fabaceae; genus Vicia; species Vicia faba. The sequence continues at coordinate 1,196,955,265 of OX451740.1, read as the reverse complement.
CATCTTGACCGCTTCACACTTCTGAATCAAGGCATGTACCTTGGTTTCTTTGACTTGGGAATTTCGTTCGTGAGTCATTCTCAAAGAATAAAAAATAGACTTTGTAGTATCATTATTTATGCTCTTTTCATGCTTAGTATAGGAGACAACGTTCAGGAATATAGTTCTAGCCTTTTGATGAATCTTATAATCTTTCTTTTCTTGCTCTGTCATCACTCTTCTTTCCACTTTGTTACTACTAGCATTCACTAGATGTATGTAGCCATCAACTACCATATCCCATAGATCTAAATCGTTACCGGGAAAGAACCTTCCAGTTCTATCCTTCTAGTAGTCAAACTTATCTCCATCAAAGATTGGAGGTTTGGCACTGTAGTTATCCCTTTCAACAACCTGTGTAAATGGTGGAGGGATTCCGACCATAGTGTTTCTAAAAATTCTGGATCTTTATCTGACACAGTGAATTGTTTGATAACAATCAATACCAGAACCATAACTCTGATGTCAATTGAAGGTGCGAGAAACACAAGAAGGAGGGTTTGCATTTGGTTTCTAGAAATGAAATCTTTTCAAAACCAAACACCAAAGCATTCTGAGCTTTGCAACATGAACTTGTATTATCAGTGTGTTGAGTCCAGAGTCTGATGATGTCACACACCATATCTCATGAGTCAGAACCTATTTGCAAAAGCTACACACTAGATAAATCCATTAGGTTACTGAATTACTATCTAATCACCCATGTATTGTTATCATCAAAACTAAAGGCCAAATGCATAACCAAATCTTGTTTTTATAATAAGTAGCTAGTCTATATGGACATCTGATTTTTTCTCTCTTTGTAAATGTGTGTGCATCCCTATTTAAAGCAAGATTTGCAATTTGACCACCTATTTATGAGATCCCAAGGAATCAGGGTCTCCTTCAAGATACAATGGAGGGAAGTGTGAGAATCACTTTCTATTCAAACATAAGACCACCCTATAATATCCACCTCCTCATATGAGATCATAATAACTTGAAGTTATTCTCTCAAAACATTCATTTATCCTAAGTTCACAAATAAGGCTCCTCGAAAACTCCAGTGGCGGTCCCTTGCAATTTCCTCGTGCTGCTAAAGTGCCTCTAACTGAACCATATGTGTTGATCTTAACCCACAAAATATGAGGTTTTATCTAGAAATCAAAACAAATTTAGGAAGTTTCAGTATCTTTTCTCAATTTAGAGATTGTCCAGAATGTCACACTCTAATTTATGGTTAGTAATCCAACCCTTTTGAGAGAGAGGAATTGATCTTAGTTGAAACCAAAATAATTCCTATCACAACCTTCACAAACAATTTAGATTCATTGAACCTCCTTTCATTTCTTGGAGGCCATATTTGATATATAGCGTGAATCAAGGCTGCAATAATGGTATCTTTCAGCTTGGGATGCCATCCTAACATGGCCATCTGAACAAGGTCCTCAGTTATTTTAGGTAAGGTTATGATCCTGAATCTCTGCATTATCCCCTTCCAGATCTCTGAAGCAAAATGAAAGATAAAAATATATGATTGTTTTCTCCCTTTTAGAATTGAATAAACTACATATTAAAGCCAAGATGCATTCGATTTTCTGCAGATTATCATTAAATGAAATATTATTATGAATTAGTCTCCATATCATGAAGAAAGATGAATGAGGGATGGAATTTTTTTGAATGAGCTTAGCCCACTATAAGGTTGTATGATTATCCTCCAGTTAGGTATGCACTTGTTTCACCATTAAGAAACCATTACTAATAATTCTTACAAACTAACTAATCTAAAAGTCACTTTCAGGGAAGCTGAATTTAGTTAATTGGGACGGATAACTCAAGGTTGTTCACATGTAGAAACTCAGGATGATCCACCCGTCCCTTTCAATAAGGTCTTTAACCTTTATGTTCAACCCTCGCCTGTCATGTAATGGGATGTCAAAGAGCTCATTGACAGGGTCCCTAACCAATTATCATTCTAGTAGTTAATGCTTTCACTCGTTCATATAACCCATATGGCATCCTCCATCAAACGATTATAATGAAGCTAAAGACCATTTATTTTGGTTGTCATTATTCTTTGTCTCCATACATCAAAATAATTTGTGTGCTCGAACCTTTCAATTTCAAAGTTTTTCCCATTTTAAGAAATTCTAATTTTTTAAATTTAAAATTACAAAGAAATGGCTGATGGACATGCACGTTTATGACACGACGAAGTAGTATAACATGTATCTATATGTAGAGAGAAAGAGCACTCATCTTAGTTCTAGCGTACATATTTTAGGTCAACCATACATTTTGTGCTCATGGCTCCAACCATGAGTTTGGAAACTCTTTTTAGGAACCGAGTTCTCAATCTCAAGAAAAGTCTTGGGCTCGTGGTCAACCATAAGCTCAGCCTCAGGCACAGTTTCAAGCACAGCCTCTCGCACTCGCACATGAGCATTTTTTTGAGGGGGGGGGGGGGGGGGGGGGATCAATCCTATCCATGCATCCTCTCAATTCAGACCATGTTTCTCCTTGCACAAGGAATGAAGAGATAAATATTTAATTTTAATTTATCAACTATATAATTAACAATAACATATATATATATATATATATATATATATATATATATATATATATATATATATATATATATATATATATATATATATATATATATATATATATATATATATATATATATATATATTGATTTATTTCATGCACAAATTATTTTTTGCAACACTATGAGGCATTTTAGTTTATCAGTCACAATTAGAAGATATCGGCATTGATACAATCTAAGGATACATGGTTTCAAGATGTATTATTAGCATCTTACTGAATGATGTTATGTAAAATAGATACTCATATATGGACCATAAACTACCCCAACTAATGTTGAGATATGGAATTTTGAGACATCTTCCCTTCATCTCCCTATTGGTGAGATGAGCCTCACACTGACTAATGTTTCAATCTACTTCATCTTCATATTAGAGGTTGAATATTGGATCATTCTACGATTCATAGGCTTGGCAGATTAAATATGATGCTTGAATACTTAGGACTTAATCCTCAAGCGGCCAAATGGAGATTTATCAAATGTGAAGATATAATGCATAATTTAAATGACTGAAGGGATTGTACATTGGTCGTTTTAACGACACTATTACTCATCACGATGATGATGCACTCAAAGAGTGTCATAGTTTTTTTTTCCATAAATACTTATTTTTTATATTTGGTTAGAACAACAATTTTTATGGATAAGAGTGCAGCATATATTGATGTTATATACCTGAAATACCTAACAAATATACACAATTTTCACAAGTACGAATGAGGAGTTACATGTGTAGTTCACTTATAGCACAGTTTGACAAAGCAAGTAAGTTCAAGACTAAATAGATAATTGGAATGAAACACATGTCTCCTTTAGGAAATATTCGTGTAACCTAATATTTTGGTATAATTCATATATAATTTCAAATGTTTTTACTTACATATTTTAAGACCTAGAATACTACAACATTTTTCTTATACCACTTTATGGATTTTTTTATGGATACGACAAAGAGTTTCTTTGTGCCTATTAAATTTCTCCACATAGAGGACATACCACTACTGCGACGTATATGCATACTTTAGACTGTATTTTGGTGAATAACATTGGATTTCTCTATACACTAATCAAAGTCAAGCACAACCATTAGAAGATATATTCTATTACATAGGGTGAATAGCCTACGAGATTTAATTCATGCAACCCCATCTACTAAATCATGTTATGAGGAAGCTTCAGATTATGCAAATAGTCTCAAGGGATCCCACTATAGTTACACATCTTATCTTTAATGGGTTTTATACGAATGTTGACATAATGTTTGAGGATGACCAATATCATTTAGTTCTAAAAGCAATAAAACTGTGTTAAATGATCAACCATGGATTATTCCATTCAGTTGCACGTGATGGTTTTATGGAGTATCACACCCTTATGTGTTTTCAGTTCCAGAGGGAGATCCTCAAGGCTAACTCATTATTAGATCCTCAAGAAGGTACAAGTTGAGGTGGACCATATTATAGATGTTCTGTCAAGAAGCGTTCACATTGTTTCTTTAGTCAAGAGTTCCATATCTAAGATAGTGATACATGAAGACATCCTTATATGGGCTACAATACATACAATATTAGGAGAGACATAGAGTGCATTACAATATATAAGGCATATGAGGGGCAATACTTTTTCATCAAACCCGATAGATAAACTCACATCTTATTTATTTACTTTTTCAAAATATTTTCATTTAAATTTTTAATGACTATTGTATTTACGATTTATGTTATATTATAAATACATTTTTTTATTAATTGTTGAGTTATATGTTATAATACACCTACAATATACCAACATTTATTTGTAAGAACTTATAGTGTATGGTGTGTTGATGACACCATGTCATCTTGTAATTTTATTAATTATTTGCAGTTGTTTAAGTATTATTTTAGATGGATTTGTATTAGTTTGGAAAAGAAATTGAAGAATACAAAGTATGAGAAACTTAGAAAAAACATGAAATTTGTGAAGAAAAGGAACAATTTACCCCTGGAAAAATTGTGATAAGAAATGTCAGAAAAGAGACACATTGCGCCACAATGTAAAGTGATTACAAGGCAATCTAGCTCACACAAAGGTCATTGTGGCACGATATAAAGGTGTTGTGGTGTGATATGATGCATATTTGGATGTGTTTATACTTCTATAAAAGGGCAAGAGGCATCTTTTTAGAAGGTTTTCTTTTATCTTTTTCTTGGCTCTAGAATTTTGTTGGTAGAAGCAAGTGAAGCTCCAGAATGAAGGTTTTCATCATCGGGAGCCAAATTTTTATCGCAAATTTATGTAGTGTTTACATACTTCTATTGTTATGACTTATTTCAACATGATTTTATAATTTCCTTTTGATTAGGGTTTGTTAGGTGAACATGTGTGAACCTATTAGATCATATGTTTGAGTTATGTACTATTAGAACACTTTGATAAATTAGTGTTTATTATTCAAATAACTATTGTGTTTATTGGTTTGTATGTGTTAACAAGCTCATATATCGAACCTAGATTTATAGGGATTACTGACCCTAACTCTGATGCTGAACTAACTTGACTATTCAACTTCTTAATTGACTAGGAATAAGAAATTATAATTTATGACTTAAAATTTTAACATTCTAATTATCTCTTTTATATGTGAACTGACCTAAGGACTTAGGGAGTTTTAGTATAGAATAATGAGTTATGCACAAAAAGAGGTTGGGTTAAACCGTCGTAATTTCAGATAAATCAACTTAAGACAAATTAACGCCGACATCAACAACAACATACAATGGATTCCAAACAAAGAATAATCGCCTTTAATTTGATAATTTTTCCATTTTTTATTTATTCATTTTATATCAATCCAAACCTTGAGAATCCCCGATTTTATAATATATTGTTTTGTTAAAATAAAACAATTACTATGGATACAAATTTAATTTTTATTACTTCAATAATATTTAGTATACTTTATAAATTTTTATCATGTTTTTAGCGTTGTTGCCGCGGGTTGTTGAATTATTTCAATAAGACAACTTTTGTGCAATAATTTTTTATTTTAAATTGTTGTTATTTTATTTTATTTAAATTTTATTTCTACTCTTATTTATTTTTTGTTTGGTGCATTTCAACTAAGATATTTTCTAATTGATGTGAGGTTCATGCTTGACGCTGATACCATTTGTTTCAAAATCGAGGCTAGGAGACAACAAGAGTATTTAGAAAGTGACTTGAGCAACATAGTTAGCTAAAGATAAGTTGGAAAAGAGAAAGCACCAGTTTCTTCTGATAACTAAATGGATCAAGAGAAACACGACATGTCAACTTGCAAAGTGCTAAAGAGTCAATCGATCTTGTGATGTATTTAAAGCAAGAATTTTCAGATTTCAAATAACCTCTTTCAATCATATTTTTCAAACAATTCTTACTGTTTTTTCAAGTGTTCATACACAATGTCATAAAAAAATTTACTGCATAAATTTCATTCATTTGAGAAAAATTCATAAACCATTGAGCACTTAATGTTTATATATTCTTGAATTGTTCATTGAAAGATAAGATTAAATTTTCAAGATATTGGAAATCATACAAATTGTATGTATTCAATTTATCCATCTGCTGTAAATTATTCACTAAGTGTATGGTGATATTGTCTGTAAAGAAAGTGGTTGTACTTTTTTACAAGTGTTTGCAAATAGTAAGTGGTGTTTTGTTTATTTGTTGTGCAAATGTCCTTTGAATCAGGGAGATTCAAAGTCAACCATATGTTTGATGTGTCTGTGTTAGAAGATTGTAGAAGAGTGTTGGTGTGAGGTTTTACAAAGATCTAGCATAGTGAGATCCTCCACATGGTGTGAAGGGACTAGACGTACCCTTGGTTGATAAGGGGGAGTAGTATAATTTCCCGTGTCTCATTATTGTTTTTGCACTTTTATTTTTTGCATGTTTATTCATACTTTCATCATAATTCTTCATGAGAAATATTCTTAAAACCTAATTCACCCCCTATTAGATTGCATTATGTACTTATAATCGGTATCAGAGCATGTTAAGATAAATTACTCCTTGATCCTAATATTACGGCTTCTGCTAATCTTGTTTTTGCAGATGATGGCAACAAGAATCCTCCATGTTTCGTTGGTGAATATTATGACTTCTAAAAATTCGCATGCAAATGTATCTTGAAGCACAAGGAGAAGAAATATGGGATGCTGTTGAAAATGGTCCATTCGTTCCTACAACATTCATTAACAATGTAGAGAAAATAAAGGTGAAAGGCTTATGGAACAACGATGACAAGAAGAAAGTGTTATTTGATAAAATGGAAAAGAATATTCTTGCATTGGCACTGGGTATCGATGAATTCTTTTGTATATCTAATTGTAAAATAACAAATTAAAATTGGGATACTTTAGATGTTACTCATAAAGAAACAGTAGAACTAAACTGATTCAAACTATACACTCTATCACAAGAATACGAAATATTTAGAATGTAGCCCGGAGAAACAGTTATTGATTTAAAAAAAAAGGTTTTCACATTTGATAAATCATTTGTTGGCTATTAGAAAAACATTCACAAATAATGACTTGAATCTCAAACTCATTAGATCATTGACAAGAGCATGGAAACCAAAGACGACAACAATATCGGGGGAAAAAGTCTCTTAAAAAAGTCTTATGTAGTATTGTTCGGTAAACTTCAAGAACATGAGTCAGAACTTGAAAGGCTAGCAAGAAAAACACGAAGATCAAGGAAAGAAACCCAACAGTTTTTTCTTAAAAATTAAAATCAAAGGCTATGACAATGAACAAAAGAATGAATGTCAATCCACTAACGAGGAAGATGATGTATTAATCAAGAAATTCATAAAATTATTGAGAAAGGAAAGGAAAAAGGAAATTAGTAAAAGAGAAGCACCAATTTCAAAAATTAAGGTTACTTGTTTTGAATATGGAAAAATAGGACATGTCAAAAGTGAATTCCCTACGATTCTAAAGATAACAAAGTCAACGGAAAGAAGGATAAAACGAAAAATAAAGCATACGTGGAATGGGATGACAATGAATAAGTTCATCTTTAGATGAAGAGAAAACAAACATGAAATTAATGGCTTCACACTATTATGATGATGAAGAAAATGAGGTTAGTGATATTAAAATTAATGATATACCTTCATATGATTAATTACAAAATGCCTTCCATGAATTACATGAGGAATATTTGAATTATTATAGAAATATTCAAAACAAAAGAAACTAATTATATTTTTAGAAAGAAAGACTAATGACACTAATGTGGAATTAAAAAAGGTAAAAAACTTTGAATATAATAAATGTCAAGAGCATGAATTTAAAATTGTTGAACTAAACCAAATTATAAAGAAATATGAACAATGTAAAATTGGTTTAGAATATGTGCTAAGTACACAAATATATTGTAATGAAAAATATGATTTGACTTTTCTAATTTTAATAAACCAAGCACAAGTAAAACCATATTTGTTAAAGCTAGCAAAAATTCAACAATATGAAACCAAAGAAAGTGCACGGTGTAACTCAATCTAAAAGGTATTATGATAAAATAATTCCTATGTCTATAAAAGGAATCCTATTTTTATACCTACATGCTTTATTACAATACAAAAGGTCATACTCCTAGTGCTTTCTACATAAGATATTATTGTGTTCCTTATGGTCAGTATGTAAAGGTAAGGAAAATAATTAATCCAAGTGGTCCCAAATAATATTGGGTACCTAGAAAATACTATTAATTGATTTTGTAGGAATTTGTAGACTACATGTGAAACAACCGGCTGAACCATCATCCGATAATATGAAAATATCAATGAAGTCGCCACCGAATGTCTTTTATCCCGCCAAAAGAGAAAGGTAAACATCGAGAAAACCTAAAGAGGATGAAATCACGGTTTTGTGACCGAGAGATCGGATAAGGGAGTTTGTTACGTGAGGGGAAGGTATTAGCACCCCTCACACCCATAGTACTCTACGGTATCCACTCTTGTTGTTCTAATCTAATGGGTGTGTAAAATCTATATCTATGCTTGAAAAGATAAAAAGGAATATGCAAGGAGGGAATACATGCAAAAGAAAAGAGAAAATCATGTAGGGAAAATAAAATTTGTGCTCGCTTGGGCCCTACCCCAATGTCTACGTATCCCTTTTAAGGAATAAGAGCAACCATAGTTTGGCTCATATATTTTGGTTGGTTTATGTTTTTTAGTTAAGGAAATAAAAGCAACAGACAAGATGGCTGTTGTACTCCAAAATTTGCCCTCTCATATTTCTCAAAACATTTCAAGAAAGATCCTCAAGGAAGTCCAAGGGTTGACCAGACAAGCTCTCTCCTAAGGCAGTCTACCTCAAATTAGTGTTTCATGTTGCATCAAGATACTTGAGTCCAAGGGATCCCAAATTCTCACTAATGTCCTAATATGTTCTCAAGATCATCCATATCAAATTTCAAGCCTTGCAAAGAAAGTCTGCTCAGTCAATTGCTCAAAGGCCTGAAAATCGATTGTGCTAGGGTAAAAGTCAACTGTGGCCTACATAGAGTCAAACTTCAATATTTTTGGTCAACGTCCTCATTTTGAAGAAAATTTCATCATTTGATCAAGGGTTGATCATGATTCATCAAGGATTGCTCATAATTCATCAAGAACCAAAAGTTGCTAAATTAGGGTTTTGTAGGAAAAGTCAACTCAACTTTGACCAAGCATAACTTTCTCATAATTTATAAGAAATGACCTATCCAAAGCTCATTTTGAAGAGGATGAAATGCTATAAAATCCATCTTCATCTCCCAAGTTAAAAATATGCACTCACAAGAAGTTATGAATTTGGACATTATAGGTCATTTTGAAAAGTCAACAAAAACACATTTATTGTCAAAGCTTCATACATGAACATGGAGTGCCAAATTGAGATGAGACCAAAAGGGTTGCTTAGAGGACATCTCAAGCTTTATAAAAAGTCAAAGAACACCTTCAAAGAGTCATAATTGAGGAATTTATACATTGGTGAAGTTAACCCTTTTTGCAAAATTGTCAAAAGTCAACTATGCCTCAAATTGCAATTTTTGATAAATGGGCCTAATCTTTTGCACTTGTCTTGGTTTGGTAGCACGGTCCACGAGCCCTAGCTCTTTCCACTTGTCATTATCTTATTTTTCTTATTTATTTTGATTTTTATTTGAATTAAATCAATTTTAACCAAAACAAATCATGAAAAAATCTAAAACATTGAAACCTCAAGATATTGTGCATGTTTCAGGTCTTATATCCAGTTGGCAAGTGATTTAAATCGTGCAAAGCCTTGGTGTGCAGAAAAAGATTGAATTTGGAATATTTTTGGAAAGATATTCAAAGGAATCAAATCAAAATCAAAAGCCATGATTGATAAAGATTGAGCACACTTTTTCAACCCTAATTCATTCCTCAATACATAAGGAACATTGGCAGACTTAAATCAAGAGGTTGGAGAGGCGCACAAGGTCAGAACAAACTTGAAAAAATCAATGAAAAGTGTTGAGTCAAATTCATAGTTCCAGGAATTCTCAAGACTCTCTAGCCATCCCAATCGTTTCCTGGTATCACAAGGAACCTATAACAATCAAGAACAAGCAATTTCAGGCGCGAGAAACCGCTGTAAGGCAGTCACGACATTGAACTTTTTTTGAATTTGATTTGCATAATTCTGGCACTTATAGCATGAGATAATCATATATTCTTGTTCCTTAACACATTTGCAAGCTTTCTATAACATTTAATTGCGTTTTTATGGACTGTATCAAGAATTTCCATTGTTAAAGTTCTTGGTTTCGTTTTAGGGTTTCTGTGTGCAGGTAAAATTGGGCCATGAAAGGGGCACTATCACGCTCAGCAGGTCCAAACGAATTGATTCATGGCCTTAGAAGTTATTTATCTCGCTTGTGTTTGATTTTAAGAATGGCGAGGTCTGTAGCTATGGACAAATGGTCGTAGGTAAAAGTCTGTAACTTTTACCAATGGAGCAAGGAGGAAGATGACATACGTGTCTCCATCCCATTCGTGCATTTGAATTCATGCGCGTGTTTTACAGTTAGGGTTATTTTATTATTTTTATTATTTTTGTTTCATTTAGTAATCAATTGAACCAATTGGCCCAGTGGTGGCCAGGTAAGCACTAAGGCATTAGAGAGCTTGAGGTCAGGGGTTCGACCCCTGCCTCCAACATTTGCATTTTTCTTGAATTCTTTCTACAGATTCCATGTGCCACAAGGAGTGAAGACCACCATGGGGCATCAACTCCTAACCATCAAATCACCAACAAGCCAGATCTGAAGGCTAGCATATGAAGGACCATCATGGGACCTAGTCAACGCAAAGCATGGGAGCCTGGAAGTCAACATGGACCTCCGATTTTTTTGGGCCCAAGGCTTGCTATATACACCCCTCCAAATTACTTTTCCAGGCCCAATTTTCTATTTTCTTTTCTTTTTTTATTTCCATTATTTAGTTTATTTATTTATTTTACTCACAAAATAATAATTCTTTTTATCAAAAAATCACAAAAAATAATATTTTCATCCAATTAGATTTAGGTTTATCTTTTTATCAAAAAATTAATTAATTTAATTAGGTTATTTAATTTCTAGGGTAACTTAAATTTTTTTTGTAAATAAATTAAAAACAATTAGAAATTAGGGTTTTGTCTAAATTTAATTCTATTTTCTTTTTCTTAAAAAAATAACAAAACACAAAAATAGGCCATTTAATTATTTTCTTTAATTAATTTAATTGGCTAATTAATTGTGTATTTATTTTAAAAAACCTAATTCTTTTCTTAAAAGTAATCAAAAACAAAAAAAGCTTTTTTTTTTCTCTTTCAATTAGGTTAGGAGGGGTCAAAACCTTAGTTCTCCCTCGTTCTTAATTCCTCGCGCGCACTTTATTATTATTTTTACCATATTGATGTAATTGCTCACAAGTTGTAATAGATTAATTAGGATCTTTTATTTTCATTTATCGCTTTGTTTTACGGGTTTGCTTTTGGCTATGTAAATACGCGAAGCCTTGTAATAGCGTAGCTTATTTTCCGCACTTTAAATTCTGCAAAATATTAACTGTTAGATGTATGAATATAGGGATGCATGACAAGAATGCATGATTAACTTTAAAACGGTTAGCTAACCCTAAATGTGCAAAGATAATAATCTGAAACTGAATCACTCACACATGCGCATTCCTAGGGTATACTCCCACTTCGGTTGCCTTCGGTAAACGGTCATTAAGTATAGGATGCTTTAGTGGTCGCTCTCTTGTCTAAACAAAGATCAAAGCCCCGTTCGGAAAAGTTTCCTGGGAATGGTTGCCTCGTATTTGTTGCCTCGAATAATTGATCTAAGACATTAGGGTTACTACTGAGACATCCTAACATTGCTTTAGTGATCGCACGTCCCTTTCTAATTGACCCTCAACACCCCAACGACGGTGCTACCTACTCACTAATAGTGGGATAGCACTGTCTAAAGGAAACAAACATAGAACAATTCTCTTTTTAGAGTAGGTAGAATCTTAAGTACTTGCTCAATCCAAACAAACTTTTTTCACACATACACTCCTTTCAAACAAAGTTTTCAAAAATGACTTCGTAACACTCTTGAAGACAGAAGCAAGAGTTAAATCGAGGTAAAACAAAAACTTTTCAAATCACAAACACAAAAGCAAATTTTGAAAATGATGAGCAAGTACCTAAGAGCCCATAGATAAATACGGATAGAAAGGGTGCTAATACCTTCCCTTTCTATAATCTACCCCCCGTATTCAAAATCTCGAAAAAGGGAATTTTTCTGTGCTTTTTTCCTTTCCTTGTTGGATAAAATAAAATTCGGTGGCGACTCTTGCTTACCGCGACATTTTACAAACACAAACGCAAAACGCAAACCAGTATTCCAAAAAATAGTTCCGGTTCTGGCCACCGTATCACAGAACTGGTGACTCTACTGGGGAGTTAATAAGTGGGATATACCTTAGGATTAGTTAATCATATTTACTTCTATTGTTTGATTTGATTGCTTTATCTTTGTGGGATTTGTATTGGAGTTACTATAGATCCTAACCCGGATCTGGGGGATACCTTTTAGGTAAGTAGCAATAAATTGTGAGGGAACTGTACGGCGTAGACCGATACTGTTGAAGCAGTAGCTACATTGATGTGGCACATTAGTTGGTACCGATATCCCTTGTGGAGAAACAAGGAGAATATGGGGCTTCTATATGGGTCGTTAAGCATCAACTGACCTTAGAACCTATAATTGACCAACTTGGCCATAGGAAGTAGTGAGATAGCCGGCCTCGACATAGAGCGGAGAACTGGTTGATACTCGATACTACACTCATTGAGACCATACTCTCGAGATAGTTCCGGCCGCAAGAAAAGATTGCGTGAGCTGAAACCATGACCGATGGAGGATGGTCAGTGATATTGAGAACCTCTAGAACCCGGTTACTATTATTAGGACAGGTTAAAACCAACTAAACTTCAAGAGGGTAATACCTAGACCCCATGCAAGCCTGAAACTTAAGGGCTACTATGTGACTTGTTTGCCTTTACCATGTCTTCTATCTGTGATACTTGTTGTGTGTTTTTATCATGACATCATGCATCATGACATAACATGCATATTTCATTAGACTAACCATTTCAAAGACCGAGGGGATTTATCTTTGTTCTGTTTTGCAGATTATGACTTCTGTGCGCAGAAATACCATTCGAGTTAACTTCGTGCAAATCCCTGATCAGCTCAGAGAGTTAGTCTCAAAAGTTTCTGATACTTCATTTGTTATAAGACATGGTCATCTCCTTAGCATGGTCACTTCAAAGTTGGATGAGAAAATGATGAGTGTGTTATTCCAGTTCTTTGATCCATTGCATCATTGTTTCACCTTCCCGGATTATCAGTTAGTCCCTACTTTGGAGGAGTTTTCTGATTTGTTGGGTATATCCATTCTCGAGCAGACACCCTTCACAGGTTTAGAAGAGACTCCTAGGCCAGAGGACATTACTTCGGTTTTACACTTGAAAAAGGTTGATGTAGTGTCTAATTGGGAGACACGGAGCGGGGTTAAAGGTTTCTTGGTTAAGTTTCTAATGGATCAAGCTCAACAGTTCTGGGATAACTTGGACTTTCAAGCTTTTGAAGACATCTTGGCGCTCCTCATCTACAGCTTGGTTCTTTTCCCGAATCCAGATTCCTTCATAGATGTGAATGCGGTCAAGATCTTCTTGTCTCGTAATCCGGTGCCTACTCTCTTGGGTGATATCCTACATGCTCTCTATACTCGTACCATGCAAAGAAGGGGGACCCTCATGTGTTGCACGCCGCTGCTGGCGAGGTGGTTTATTTCGCACCTCCCCAAGTCTGTATTGAAGAATGAGGAAGGTGTAGGTTGGGCTTACAGAATCATGTCCTTTGCTCATACAGACATTCTTTGGAGTTCCAAAGATATGGAAAGAGCAGCTGTCATTGATCGATGTGGGGAATACCCTAATGTCCCGTTTCTTGTAATTAGGGGGGGTATAACTTACAATCCTTGTTTGGCTTTGAGACAGTTTTGTCGCGCTCGGAGAGACGGCCCCCATGAGCTGCTTCTTCCAGACATTGTCTTTGACTATAAGGGGGATGTGAATGAGCATCGCCGAAGGTTTATACGAGCCTGGGGCATGGTGAACAGGTCTATACCTCAAGAGCTAGGATTAAAGACTTCTCTCCCTATGCAACCTTATCTCCAGTGGGTTCGAGCCTGTGCTCAAAATTTAGGAATGCATTATGAAGCGGTTTTGCCTGTGATTGTGGAGCATACTAATGAAGAAGGTGTTCCTTATACGGTCCTCTATACCTATATGCCTACTGATCTTGGGGCATTGAAGAGATCTTAGATCCAGTTAAAGGAAGAAAGGGATACCTATTGAGAGAAGTATCATGAGAAAGAGAGGAAGATCTTGAAGCTCACAAGTCAGCTTGAGAATGAAAGGACAATCAATGATTATGTCAGCACGAAGGGAAAGCAACCATGGGATTTATAATATCTTTTATTGTTTCTAGTTTAGATTTGTTTTTCAGTTATTTCTTTTGTAACGCCTTAAAGGCATTGTTAAACATTTTACAAGTTTGAATCTAATAAAGTTTGTTTACTTCTTGTTTTACAAATTTGAATCTCCCAAAGTCTTTGAAATAATTTCACATGCATTCCATTATCATGCACCTCATCACAGGTACCATTACAGGTTTCTTATCTTCTTCGCTGTTTATTTCAGCACAGAATGTCTTCTGAAACACCTACCGATCAAGCCATCAAGGCTCTTCAAGCAAAGAATGCTCAATTCCAAGAGCTGTTCCTGAACTTGGCTAAAGGGCAGTGGGATTTGAAGACTCTTATCCTGAAGGAGAAGAAGAAGAAGACGATGGTCCTCCTGAATATGGGTCACAGATTTGGGAATAGGTTGCGACAGGAAACTGATTTGTCTCATTCATCTGGAGGAGGAGAGAATCAAGAGGAAGGAAAATGGCCTAGTCTTGTGGTTTCTGATAATGACACTGATTTTGGTGAAGACCAGTATCCTCCTGCTGAGGATAGGTATAAGAAACTCGAAGACCGTTTGAGTGCAATGGAGATTCAGAAGATACCTGGGTTGGACTTCGGAGATCTGGGATTGGCATCTGGGGTGGTGATCCCTCACAAGTTTAAAGCTCCTGTCTTTGCTAAGTATGATGGAGTATCTTGTCCAAAGCTTCATCTCCGCTCATACGTCAGAAAAATTCAGCCCTATATTGCTGATAGAAACCTGTGGGATTATTTCTTTCAAGATAGTTTGTCAGGGACTCAACATGAATGGTTATATCAATTAGAAGGAGCTAACGTCCGCAACTGGGAGGACCTTGCTGCTGCTTTTTACAATCAATACCAGTATAACACCGACCTTGCTCCCACGCGTACTCAACTTCAGGGTATGTCTATGGGCACAAGCGAAGGCTTTAAGGACTATGCTCAGAAGTGGAGAGATCTGGCTGGGAGAGTCCAACCCCCTCTGTCTGATAGGGAGTTGGTGGATATGTTTCTTGGGACTTTGTCCAGACCGGTTTTCAACCATTTGATCGGCAGTTCATCATCTGGATTTACTGAATTGATTTTGACTGGGGAGAGAGTAGAAGCTGGTATCAGAAGAGGTAATATACATAAGGGTGCTTCATCAAGTACAGAAAAGAAGCCTTTCAAGAAAGAAGCTAGTGCAGTTTACAGCTCGAGGAGCCAAAACCAACCTGAATGCCGCCAAGCAGTTAATGCGGTAGTAATATCAAGACCCATTGTTGCCCCCACAATGCAACAATCAACAAAGAGTAGAGAGACCACAAAGACAGTATACTCGACTTAATATGACATTGTCTCAAATTCTACCACAGCTATTGAAGACTAACCTGGTAACTCTGAGGGAAACCCCGAAGAATCCCAGCACCACATCTCCGCTATATAATCGGAACGCCCGTTGCAACTATCACTCTGATATCCCAAGGCATGATACAAACAACTGCTGGGCCTTGAGGAATAAGGTGCAAGATATGATTGAAGCTAAAGAAATTGAGTTTGACGCACCGGAAAAGCCTAACGTCATAACTGCTCTCATGCCCAAGCATGATCATGGAGTGAATGCAATTGAGGATGATGAAGAAGAGTCAGATATTGACAGCTAGATTTACCCGACTACCGACGGTGGATTGAACAATTGGACAGCAAACGACTTTGTTCCTGTTTCTTTTATTACACAGTAATAGACTTTTGTTTTGAGATTTGTAACAGACAATTTGAAACTTTATGGCCCGGTGCCTTGCCCGAGGCACCTTAGCTTTGTTTGTGAGGGCTTATTATTTGTCATTTTCATATATCATCAATAAAGCATTGGACGTTTTCTTGCATTAAAAATTTTGCGCTCCTTATTTTTCTTTTCTATCTTGCACCTTATCAAAACAGCTATTTTTCTTACACACACTCACGTGTCATAATACAGATCCACATCCACTCTGGATCCCACTGATAATGACTCTGCTACTTCCAGTTATGACTTTGAAAGTCCGATCAACCAAGCCGAGGACGAAGGTGAGGATGAATGTGAAGTGCCTGGGGAACTTTCTAGGCTGTTACTACAGGAAGAGAGGGCCATACAGCCCCATGAAGAGCCAGTGGAATCAGTAAATTTGGGTACAGAGGAGGACAATAAAGAGGTCAAGATCGGTGCAAATCTGGAGCCTAGTGTCAAGCAACAGTTAATACAAATGTTGCGTGACTATGTTGAGATCTTTTCTTGGTCTTATGAAGATATGCCTGGGTTGGATACCGATATTGTGGTTCATCGCTTGCCAACTAAAGAAGACTGTCCTCCGGTAAAACAGAAAGTTCTTCGTATGCACCCAGAGATGTTTGAGAAAATCAAAGCTGAGGCCATGAAACAGTTTGATGCCGGTTTTCTAGCTGTTACTTCTTACCCACAGTGGGTTGCCAACGTGGTTCCGGTGCCGAAGAAAGATGGTAAGGTTCGAATGTGTGTGGATTATAGGGATCTGAATAGGGCGAGCCCCAAGGATGATTTCCCACTACCTCACATCGATGTTCTGGTCGACAACACCGCGCAGCATAAGATCTTCTCCTTTATGGATGGTTTTTCTAATTACAATCATATTAAGATGGCTCCCGAGGACATGGAAAAGACAACCTTTATTATGCAGTGGGGTACCTTTTGCTACAAAGTCATGTCGTTCGGATTGAAGAATGCTGGGGAAACGTATCAGCACGCCATGGTTGCTTTGTTCCATGACATGATCCACCATGAGATTGAGGTATACGTTGACGACATGATTTCAAGGTCCCAAACTGAAGAGGAACATCTTGACCATCTCCAGAAGCTATTTGACAGGTTAAAGATGTACAAGCTGAGGTTAAACCCGAACAAGTGCACCTTCGGGGTAAGATCTGGTTAGCTGCTGGGTTTCATCATTAGTAATAAAGGTATTCAAGTAGATCTTGCAAAGGTGAAGGATATACAGGAAATGCCAGCTCCCCGAACGGAAAAGGAAGTCAGAGGCTTTTTGGGACGTCTGAACTACATTGCTTGATTCATTTCACACCTGACTGCTACTTGTGAACCAATCTTCAAGCTGTTGAAGAAAGATCAAGTGGTAAGATGGAATGATGAATGTCAGGCCGCTTTCGAAAGGATCAAGGAATATCTCCAAGAGCCTCCTATTTTGATGCCTCCAGTCGAAGGGAGACCTTTGATCTTATAATTGATAGTACTCGACAATTCAATGGGGTGTGTGCTGGGGCAGCATGACGAGTCTGGCCGAAAAGAGTATGCTATTTACTACCTTAGCAAAAAGTTTACCTACTGTGATACCCGATACTCACTGCTTGAGAAAACTTGTTGCGCTTTGGCATGGGCTACTCGCCGGCTAAGACAGTATATGCTGACTCATACTACTCTATTGATATCAAAGATGGACCCAATCAAGTATATCTTCGAAAAGACCGCTTTGTCCGGAAGAATAGCAAGATGGCAGATGATCTTGACTGAGTATGACATCCAATACACAACCCAAAATGCAATCAAGGGAAGTGTGTTGGCATATCATTTGGCACATCAGGCAGTGGATGATTACCAGTCTATGAATTTTGATTTTCCGGATGAGAACATCATGTTGGTGACTGACTGTGAAATATTTGGACCGAATGAAGGACCTAAGGAGGGATCCCGATGGTCTATGTATTTTGGTGAAGCTTCAAACGCTTTGGGTAATGGCATTGGCACCGTGATCATATCTCCTAAAGGATGTCATACTCCATTCACCGCCCGATTATGTTTTAGCTGCACCAACAATATGGCAGAGTATGAAGCGTGCATAATGGGCCATCGAGCAACTATTGACCTAAGGATTAAGTTCTTAAGTGTGCTCGGAGATTCTGCTCTAGTGATCAGTCAGATCAAAGGCGAGTGGGATACGAAGCACCTAAATCTTATTCCTTACAAAGAGTATGTATTAACGTTGCTTCCTCACTTCAAGGAGATAACCTTTGAACACTTCCCGAGAGAGGAGAACCAGTTAGCGGACGCGCTATCTACCATGTCTTCTATGTTCAAGGTCAGGTGGGACAATGAGGCTCCCCAGATTACCATTGAGAGGTTGGATGAACCTGCACATTGCTGTGATATTGAGACTGAAGAGGTCGCAGATAAACCATGGTTTCACGAGGTTAAGAGGTATCTTGAGGCTCAAGAGTATCCCGAGGGTGCATCTGTTAATGATAAGAAGTTTCTGAGGAGGTTCGCGGCGAAGTTCTTCATCAGTAATGGTATCCTTTACAAGTGTAACCATGACTCAACCTTACTGCGATGTGTGGATAAGAACGAGGCAGAAAAGATCATGGCAGAGTTACATGAATGTACTTTCGGAACTCATTCCAGTGGACATACCATGGCAAAGAAAATCCTTCGGGCAGGATATTATTGGTCCACTATGGAAGCCGATTGTTATCATCATTCTCGGACCTGTCATAAGTGCCAAGTCTATGTTGATAAGGTGCACGTACCTCCAGTACCTCTGAATGTTTTGACAGCTCCTTGGCATTTTGCAATGTGGGGTATCGATATGATTGGCGTGATCAGACCTACTGCGTCCAACGGGCATCGTTTCATTCTGGTGGCTATTGATTACTTTACAAATTGGGTTGAAGCAGCTTCCTTTGCTACAGTAACCAAGAACGTCGTGGCACGGTTTATTCAACATAATTTGATCTATCGATATGGTGTACCCGAGAGGATCATTACGGACAACGGTACAAATCTTAACAATACGATGATCACTGAGCTCTACAAACAGTTTAAGATACAGCATCACAACTCTTCTCCTTACCGGATGAAGATAAATGGGGCTGTTGAAGCAGCTAATAAGAACATTAAGAATATTGTGCAGAAAATGACAGTGACATACAAAGATTGGCACGAGATGTTACCATTTGCTCTTCATGGGTACCGAACCTCAGCGCGGACTTCAACACGGGAAACACCCTACTCTTTGGTGTATGGCATGGAAGCAGTCCTACCCATTGAGGTCTAGATACCCTCTCTTCGGATTATGAAGGATGCAGGTTTGAGCAAGGACGATTGGATACAAACCCGACTTTATCAGCTGAACTTAATCGACGAAAAGAGACTTACTGCTATTTGTCATGGTCAGGCGTATCAAAAGTGAATGTTCAAGGCGTTTAACAAGAAAGTCAGACGACAAGAGTATCAAGTTGGGGATCTGGTGATCAAACGCATCATACTGCCACAAGGTGATCCCAGGGGCAAATGGACCCCTACGTACGAAGGGCCATTTGTGGTTAAGAACATTTTCTCAGGAGGAGCTATGATTCTAACCACCATGGATGGTGACGACCTTCCTCACCCTGTCAATGAAGACATAGTGAAAAGATACTACGCATAATCAAAGACCCGCTAGGTTGACTGGCCTAGGCAAAAATAAGGGCTTCCCGGTGAACCACAAGGGTTCGGGCAGAAATAAGGGATGAAAATGAAAAAATATGTACACCCGGCAAGTCGAAAACCTGAAAAGGCGGCTTGGGAAAAAAAGGGTATCCCGGTGGACTGAAAAACCGAAAGGGCGGTCCAGGCAAAAATTAGGGATCAAAGCGTAACACTATGTCTCATTGGAACACCTTGCAACAAGACTTCGGTACCGACTATCAAGCTCGGACGACACTAATCAATCTGATCTACCTTCAACCAAGTAGCAAAGGGATGATATGCTCGAGGATATAAAGGCAATAGCAGAGTTAGAACCCAGTGGGATTGGTCACATAGCTGTTTTTCTTTGTTTTACACAAACTGTATAAATTCTATTGTTCGGCAGCATTCTCTTACTAGGACGTCAGCCTCTTGTACAAAAATGCCTATTTACAAGTCAATCTTAAAATCAATTGCTGCTCATTTTTCTGTTTTGTTTTGCAAGAACGTCCAATGTTTTCCTTTTTCTGTTTTGTTTTGCAAGAACGTCCAATGTTCATTTTTGATATATGCATTTGACAATAATTGCTTCTCATAAATATTTACATGCGAAACAAAAGACGATTACTCGTAATATCAGAAACAAGGGAAAACAAGAAATGTCCAGACCTTACAGTTGCTCTGTCCACCAGGTATAGGGATAGACCTAGTTGAAGAAAACAATTGAAGGTACATTCACTCCCCGTAGAGTAAGAGAAGGATAGTGGTGTTAATTCTCCCCAACTGAGGCTCACAACCGTAAATGAGTCGGTAAGGTTCTCCCCAAGCAGAGTTTATCTATCACCAGCACTAGAATATTATCCCCAGTAGAGTCTAGAAGATTATCCTCAGTGGAGTTTATTTCTTCCACAAACAGAAATTTTATCCCCGACAGAGTTTATCATCACCAACAACGGTAATTCATCCCCAACTGAGGTTATTTCTCCAAATCAACAGATCCTCTAGCAGAGTATCTCCTCCCTACAAAATCATTTTCTCGCCGATTTATTCTCCAACAGGAGTATTCTCACAATCATCTTCATTCACAATCCCCAGCGGAGACGAAAAATTCAACTCTTCTCTCTAGCAGCAATCCGGGATTTATTTTCCCCAGCTAGAGAATATCATATAAAACATTGCATGTCCATACATCATGACATGCGCATACACATCATACAACACAATCTCATTTATTTTAAGAATATCATTGCTTGATACATGTCATGCATTACATACGACTAACCTTTACCTTTCAGGAAAGATACAATCAAATTCTCACAAAGTTCAAGCTATGAAGCCCAGATTCGACCGGATAATATCTTGATTTCTACAACATATTGTGAAGCCCGGAGAACGACCGGATAACAGTATCAAACACCGTGAAGCCTGGATTCGACCAGATAGTGGTTTATCTCTAAGCTATGAAGCCCGGATTCGACCGGATAATAGTTTAATCCCCATCAAGTTGTGAAGCCCGGATTACGACCGGATAGCAGCTCAGCAAGTACCATGAAGCCTGGATTACGACCAGATAATGGTAGAAGACGTTGTGAAGCCTGGATTACGACCAAATAGCAACCAAGAATACTACGAATCCTGGATTACGACCAGATATTGGTATATCTTTAACACAAGTTATGAAGCCCGGACTACGACCGGGTAGTATCCTGATTTTCTCCGAACACCATGAAGCCTGGATTCGACTAGATAGTGGTATGAGACATCGCGAATCCTGGATTACGACCAGATAGCGGTAAAAGACACTGAAGCCTGGATTACGACCAGATAACAATGAGGGACACTGTGAAGCTTAGATTACGACCAAATAGCAGTTTACCCGGCTGATTTCTATGAAGCCCGGATTCGACCGGATATTAGTAGGCCTAAAAGTTAAATGGAAGCCCGGATGCGACCGGATAACCACTTGATTTTCTTCTGAAGCCTGGATTATGACCAGATAAGAAGTAAGGTATTGTGAGGCCTGGATTACGACCAGATAGCAGTACAAAACACCATGAAGCCTGGATTCGACCAGATAATGGTATAAAGCATCGTGAAGCCTGGATTATGACCAGATAACGATAAAAGGGCTGAAGCCTGGATTACGACCAGATAACAGTACAAGACACTGCGAAGCTTGGATTTCGACCAAATAGCAGTTTACTTGGACAGTTACTAAGAAGCCCGGAGTTGACCTAATATTAGTGTACCCTAAATTCAAGTTGAAGCCCGGATACGACCGGATAACAACTTAATTCCTTCTGAAGCCTGGATTACGACCAGATAAGAATCGAGAAATTGCGAAGCCTGGACCACGACCGAATAGCAAGTTTAATTTCATCTCCCCAGTAAGTCACTATAAAGCCTGGATTACGACAAGATAACAGTCGGTCTTATCACTATGAAGCCTGGATCACGACCAGATAGTAGTTCACTTTCACCTCTTCAACCAAGAGATGATTCCCCAGTAGAATAACGGACGACCGAAGCTCCTAAAATTCTATTTCACTCAAGACAGAGATCAACATTTCCCAGCGGAATCTTCCTCAACAACAGGTATACAAGCTCTCGCTAAGGAATCTCTCATGCGATCGACACTCCTTCGGATGGCATCTTTAAGCCCATCTTGCGTCATCAATCCCCAAATGGCATCTGAAGCCCATTCCCGACATCACAAGACAATTACCACTTCATGCGAGTGCAAATTTCTGGGCACTCTAGTGTTCAATCATCTTTCACCTTCGGATCACGAAAGGCAGAAAAGCCAATCTACATCCTCAGGTTTAAGAAGATTGAACAGGGGAAGCTGTTGTACCCCAAAATTTGCCCTCCCATATTTCTAAAAGCATTTCAAGAAAGATCCTCAAGTTGCTCAAGGAAGTCCAAGGGTTGACCATACAAGCTCTCTCCTAAGGCAGTCTACCTCAAATTAGGGTTTCATGTTGCATTAAGATACTTGAGTCCAAGGGATCCCAAATGCTCACCAATGTCCTAATATGTTCTCAAGATCTTCCATGTCAAATTTCAAGCCTTGCAGAGAAAGTTTGCTCAGTCAATTGCTCAAAGGCTTGAAAATTGACTGTGCTAGGGTAAAAGTCAAATGTGGCCTACATGCAGTCAAACTTCAAGATTTTTGGTCAACATCCTCATTTTGAAGAAAATTTCATCATTTGATCAATGGTTGATCATGATTCATCAAGGATTGCTCACAATTCATCAAGAACCAAAAGTTGCTCAATTAGGGTTTTAAGGGAAAAGTCAACTCAACTTTGACCAAGGATAACTTTCTCATACTTTATGAGAAATGACCCATACAAATCTCATTTTGAAGAAGATGCAATGCTCTACAATCCATCTTCATCTCCCAAGTTCAATATATGCACTCACAAGAAGTTATGAATTTGGACATTATAGGTCATTTTGAAAAGTCAACAAAAACACCTTTTTTGTCAAAGCTTCATACATGAACATGGAGTACCAAATTGAGATGAGCCCAAAAGGGTTGCTTAGAGGACATCTCAAACTTTCTAAAAAGTTAAAGAACACCTTCAAAGAGTCAAAATTTAGAAAGTTATGCATTGGTGAAGTTGAGCCTTTTTGCAAAATTGTCAAAAGTCAACTATGCCTCAAATTGCAATTTTTGATAAATGGGCCTAATCTTTTGCACTTGTTTTGGTTTGGTAGCATGGTCCACGAGCCCTAGCTCTTTCCACTTGTCATTATCTTATTTTTAGTATTTATTTTTATTTTTATTTGAATTAAATCAATTTTAATCAAAACAAATCATGAAAAATTCTAAAACATTGAAACCTCAAGATATTGTGCATGTTTCAGGTCTTATATCTAGTTGGCAAGTGATTGAAATCGTGCAAAGCCTTGGTGTGCACAAAAAGATTGAATTTGGCCTATTTTTGGAAAGATATTCAAAGGAATCAAATCAAAATCAAAAGCCATGATTGATAAAGATTGAGCACACTTTTTCAACCCTAATTCATTCCTCAATACATAAGGAACATTGGCAGACTTAAATCAAGAGGTTGGAGAGGCGCACAAGGTCAGAACAAACTTGAAAAAATCAAGGAAAAGTGATGAGTCGAATTCATAGTTCCATGCATTCTCAAGACTCTCTAGCCATCCCAATCGTTTCCTGGGATCACAAGGAACCTATACCAATCAAGAAGAAGCAATTTCAGGCGCTAGAAACCACTGTAAGGCAGTCACGACATTGAACTTTTTTGAATTCGAATTTCATAATTCTGGCACTTATAGCATGAGATAATCACATATTCTTGTTCCTTAACACATTTGCAAGCTTTCTATAACATTTAATTGCGTTTTTGTGGACTGTATCAAGAATTGCCATTGTTAGGGTTCTTAGTTTCGTTTTAGGGTTTCTGTGTGCAGTTAAAATTGGGCCATGAAAGGGGCACTATCATGCTCAGCAGGTCTAGACGAATTGATTCATGGCCTTAGAAGTTAGTTATCTCGCTTGCGTTTGATTTTAAGAATGGCAGGGTCTGTAGCTATGGACAAATGGCCGTAGGTAAAAGTCTGTAACTTTTACCAACGGAGCAAGGAGGAAGATGACATACCTGGCTCCATCTCATTCGTGCATTTGAATTCACGCACGTATTTTACAGTTAGGGTTATTTTATTTTTTTCATTTTTTTTCATTTAGTAATCAATTGAACCAATTGGCCCAGTGGTGGCCAGGTAAGCGCTAAGGCATTGGAGAGCTTGAGGTCATGGGTTCGACCCCTGCCTCCAACATTTGCATTTTTCTTGAATTCTTTCTATAGATTCCATGTGCCACAAGGCGTGAAGACCACTATGGGGCATCAACTCCATTCTCTTTTTCGATTAGGTAGAATCTTAAGTACTTGCTCAATCCAAACAAACTTTTTTCACACATACACTCCTTTCAAACAAAGTTTTCAAAAATGACTTCGTAACACTCTTGAAGACAGAAGCAAGAGTTAAATCGAGGTAAAACAAAAACTTTTCAAATCACAAATACAAAAGCAAATTTTGAAAATGATGAGCAAGTACCTAAGAGCCCGTAGATAACTACGGATAGAAAGGGTGCTAATACCTTCCCTTTCTATAATCTACCCCCCCTCCCCCCGGACTCAAAATCTCGAAAAAGGGAATTTTTTGTGCTTTTTTCCTTTCCTTGTTGGATAAAATAAAAGTCGGTGGCGACTCTTGCTTACCGCGACAATTTGCAAACACAAACGCAAAACGCAAACCAGCATTCCAAAAAATAGTCCCGGTTCTGGCCACCGTATCACAATGGCAAAACATCAGATAGAACAACAAAAATGTCAACAATGATGATAAAATATCAAAAAAAGAGATGTCAAGACATCACATGGCAACACAAACTCAGATAAGGTGGTAAAACGCCTGCATGATAGCAAAATATCAGGCAAGACGATGAAACATTACACCTAACAATGATATTGAAAATCAAAGTAGGATAACAAACATGTGCGATGGAGAAACATCGACTACAAACATGTGCGATGGCAAAATATCGGTTAAGAGATAGGAAGATAACATGACAAAGATAACGAAACATCAATAAACAAGATGACAAAACATCACACCTAACAATGATATTGAAAATCAAGGTAGGATAACAGACATGCGTGATGGCGAAACATCGGAGAAAAGATAACAAAAGATCATGGCAAGGATGGCAGGACATCAATTTGACAAGGTTTCAAACAAGGCAAAAGGACGCACAAACAATTAAGATTGGTTTCTATTTTTTACCTTGAAGAAGGATTTAAGTTTATTAAAGATATTTTATGATTTGCCAAGAAGAGGTTTTAGTTTTAAGATGCAATATGCAAAGAAAAAAACTAAGGTAGACTATCCTAATATCTAGCCCTAATGTTATCATACAATGATTGACCCTAAGGTTGAGGATGAAAAGGGAAGTCTCTAACCTATGTTAGCATGCATGGATTCCTATCCTAGAGTCTAGCTCGAGGACTAACCCTACACGAGCAATCCTAAGGGAGCATGGTAAATATCAAATAAGTAAACAAACAAGTGTTTAAACATGAGTAGCAAGCAAGGTTCATATGCAGAATCGCCTTAAACATGTATTTAAATAAACCAGAGGGACTCCTGACATATATCAACAATGGTGATCCCATCATGCAATAGAAATCAATAAGGAGCAGAAACAGTGAAAGGGAAATAGTGCAATACCAAACGGATAACTATCCGTAGCAAATTAGAAAGAAAAAGAAACGCAAAGAACTTCAAGAAAGCTAGCATCAGTAAACAAATCAAGTCTGAAATCACGCCATCAAATATATGCACTGAGGCCTCAATAGCAGGACTATAGCAATCACAATCACATGTATATATATCCTGCAAAAGAATGACAAATATACCAAGCACAGGATAAGTGCAAACACAACCAAT
This sequence comes from Vicia faba, assembly GCA_948472305.1. Classification (NCBI taxonomy): domain Eukaryota; kingdom Viridiplantae; phylum Streptophyta; class Magnoliopsida; order Fabales; family Fabaceae; genus Vicia; species Vicia faba. The sequence continues at coordinate 1,196,928,625 of OX451740.1, read as the reverse complement.
TATGTTCCACAAATAAAGTGGAACACTACAGTACCAAGTCTAAATGGAAAAAACGTTTCCTCAGAGTACCTCGCACATTCAACAGACAAATTAGTGATTTCAAAGAGAAACGATGAACTAATAAAGAATGGACGATGATATAATCATGAGAATATAAAATAAATATGATGGAAAACATCAAAAGTAGTAGATGTAAGAAGCATCAAGCAAACTCAAGCAACAACTAAGTCAAAACTAAAGAACTATTGCACCTTTCCTGTCACCATGTTGAATTGACAAGTAAATATCAATCAAGGATCAAAGGAGAAAGAGAACAATATAATCAAAGAATTTAGAAGTCAGTAGAAAACACTTCACATCCATACTCATTCATTTAATTATGGTTTACAAGCATAACACAAGATGGGTACCACAAATGTATCACAAAGCTTGAATCATAAGTTAGCAAGGCAAGAAATTCAAACAAAAACAAATTTAAAAGACTTAAACCATTCAAAGACTTGAAATTAAGCTTATAATATGCTATGAGGATATGATCAAAATTTTATAAAATTGATGCATGTCGCACAAGTGCATTCAATATACCTCAAGGATTTCAAAAGGAAAGAAAAAAGGAACATCAAATTCATATATGAATGAACTTGGTTCAAGCATAAAAGGTCAAGTGATCTCAAGTATTTATGAGACTATCCTTGATGTGTAATTCCCCAACATGTTATCATTGGTCATTTGATGACCTCAAATCCAAGCCAAAAGTTCAAAATTCAAAGTTAGAACACGAAAAGAACATTACTTAGGAGGCATGAATCAAAAGGGCTCATCAACCAATTATGGGAAATTAAGTGGATTGATTTTAATTGGTGTGAGGAAACAGAAGAACATGGTCATTAAGTGCCAAATTATAGGCCTCACACAAGTCCCTTGGCCATCAAACAAATTGCTACAAGATATGCAACATCAATTGGTCACTTTCACTTTTAAAATACATCGAAAATAGGAAAGATCTTCTATAATTCAAACAAAAAATTTCTCAGCATCTTTCAGATGTATGGAAGTCAGAAAGCAAGTCTCAAGTTCATTGATGGTTGAGGAAATGATCAAATAAGCTTCAAACATCAAAACTAGTTGATGAAACCACCAATCTAGATAAGTTTTCAAAATAAATTAATGGAAAATACCAAACCTTATCCATTAATTCAAGAAAAATATTTTTGAGATTCTCAATCCATCTATGAACTTCATAAGACCAAGCGAAGATATCAGAATATTCACGGAGTATCTCAATCAATCTGACTTTCATACTTTCCTCGAGATATGTCCCTATATTGACCTCTCTTTTTACCTCTTCTGTGCTAAAGTTCACCACCTCAATTGACTATTGATTCGGCTGGATAACCTTCTCTTATTGTTTTAACAACCTTGCTAATTCCTCGAGAAGATCACAATCCTTATATGCCTCCTCTTCAGCTTAATAGATCGGATTGTCAAAGTCTTAGTGAGCGATATCAGAGTCGCTATCAATATAATCCGTGGTGGAAGTGCAACTTCATAAATGATATTTTGGTGTTTTAGTGACAGTGTGTAAAAAGGGAAACATTTCCATTTAAAGAGAAATAAAAAGAAAAGAATGGGACAAAAATTTTGAATGCAAAAATGTCCTTTATTCATGAAATTTTTTTTGAAAATAAACATGGTGGCCCTACACAAATGGTTTACTACGCCTTGGGTAGAGCGCATGAGTTATGTCATGATAACAAAAGAAAACAAGAAAATTACTCCTTAGTGCTTGAAACATGGATAACGTCTACAGAAGTCTAATTGTTGAGTGCTTGGCCTGGAATGCTTGGATGAATCCAATCTTTAATATTGTATCTGTTGTACCCCAAAATTTTCCCTCTCATTTATCAAGAATTTGCTCACAAGATCTCCTTTGGCTCAAGATTGCGCTAGGGTTGATCAGCTCAAGACACCTCCTTAAGCACTAATGACCAAAATTAGGGTTTGAGATTGCACAAGGATATTTGAAATTACAATTCCCCATATGAATTTCATGGATCATTATGGACCCTCAAGATTACTCATGTCAAGTTTCAAGCTTTGGATCACACTTTTGCTCAGTCAATTGAGCAGTTGACCTAAAAATCAGCTGTATTGGGGAAAAAGTCAGATGTGGTCAATTTACAGTCAAACTTCATAATTTTTGATCCTCAACAACACTTTAAACTCATATGTATCATTTTATCAAGTTTGGAATCCAATTCCTCAAGAAATTTGATCAAATCTTCAAAAGGGCAAAATGGTCAAAATTATGGTTTTGACTAGGAAAGGGCAATTTCTGATTTTTGACCTAGAAAATGATCAATTGGTTAAGGCATGATCTCAAGAGTCCAATTGCATCATTTTGACCTAACTATATGGCTCAAAACATGGCTCGAGTCTAATGGATTGACAGATGAATTTTCAGTCAACTTATTAAAAGTCAATTGTATACCGAAAAGTCAAACTTTGACTTTTTGGTCAAAATCAAATGTCAAAGATCACAATTCATCAAAGCATGTCAAAATATGAAAATTATTCATCAATAAATCAAAAATTCAAGATTTCAGTTTGAAAAGTTAAAATTTCTAAACTTAGAAATTTTTCTAAGAGTTGGAAATTTCTTATTTTTTCACAACTTTGAGCAAAATTTTCACCATGATGCAAGATGATTCAAAAGAAACTTTCAACCTGAAAGTTGTAGATCTCCATGAAATCTACAACATTGCTTTACACAACTCCTTCCAAAAGTTCTTGTATCTCAAGTTATAATTTTAAGAACACATGGTCATGAAACAAAACACTTAGTGAAATTTTGCCCTAATTTGGTCAGGATTTTGACCTAACTTCATGGCACTTTTTCATTTAGTTCCAAGGGGAAATTTCAAAAGTGATTCAAATAGGGGTTGTAGAGAACATTACAAAATTTCCAAAATGTCCAATAACTCCTTGAGATCATTTTTGAGTAGGGAGAATCGAAGAGATGAAATTAGGATTTTCACACTTGAATTACAAGTCATTTTGTGATGAACAAGATTCAAAATTCAAACTTATGTTGCATAACCTCTACTTTGCAGGCTTCAAAATTGTTAGGCACTCCATAATTAATTGCTTGCACAGCTGTTAGAGTTATCAATTCAAGCATTCAATGCAAGGCCATGCTTTATATCCATTTTGGGAAGAAAGTGCACAATGCCATTTTGATAAAGTAGCTTTTTGCACAAAACTTGTTCTTGAGCCTTGCAATTTCTTTCTTCTGGTGATACAAGTCACATAACTCAAGAGAAGCTTATCTAGACACTTACAATCACTCATCCCATACTTGTACTTCCTCTTGAAACCTGTTTTCCCACTTTTCTTGAAAATCAAGTAACATAGCCATTAGCTTGTAACTGGTACTTTTGACTCTCTCAAGCACTAAGACTTTTTGCTTATACATACACAAGTTATTTTCCACAAATCTCACTCATGCTTGAGCCCTGAAAACACCAAGAACACAGAATCACCACAAACACCTCAAAACTTGTCATTTCTGAGTTTTGAATCCAATCTCCAAATTAGCTTGTGCGTTTCTTGGCCTTTTACTTTCAAAAGCTTCTAAATAACATACACAAACAATTCCAACACCTGCAACACCACTGTAACACCTCAATCATCATCCACCATTTTCAAAAACAGCACCTTGCACCTTGACTTCTCCAGAACTCCTCAGGAACTTTCAGCTCAAGCTAAGAATCACATTAGCTTCCTAGGAACTTGAGGAAGCTAATCCAATCATTAGAACTCACTAAAAGCTACTCAAACTCCAAACACGATACCCTCTTGCAAGGTGAGTTTTCTGACTTTTGAACTCTTCAAACAAGCATCATTAATGGTTTATTTGTGAACGAAAAATCTAGATATCATTGCCCTAAAGCTAACCATGTCCATAGTTTTCATTTATGTTGCTTAAGCTTAGAGAATTTTATGATTGAAGTTTCTGAAATTTTTAGGGTTTATATTAGGGCCATTAAAATTCATGTTTGTCTTTGATCTATAATTTTATTGCTTTGCATTTCTGAAATTGTGATGAAATTTGCAACAAAATTCTTGTTTACATTTTTCATTTTTGTTGAGAATTGAATAAGATACAGAGGTTCAGGTTGGGCGTGAGGTTGAAGATGAAGTTGGCCTCAGGAAAGTGTTTACCATATATATTTATGGTTTGGTATTAATAAACGTATGTATAGCCACCTCAGTGGTAGAAGCGCGCGCCTGTGACTATAGGGACCTGGGTTCGAGCCCCAGTGGTACCTTTTTGGATTTTTTTTCATATTTTTCACATATTCTGACTTTTTTTGGCAGCGATGGGCCTCATCCCCTTGGGCCTTATGTTTTTTTAACTACTGACCCCCCTTGCTGGATATTCACACCCTGGCCCATTTTATTTTCTTTTTTTTTTATTTTTATTTATTTGTTTTCTTGAATATTTTATCTAATACTAAAAAAATAAGGAAAAAATATAAAAATATTAGATTTATATTTTGATATAGTTTATATATTTTTTACACAAAAGAAATTATTTTATTTAATCATACTTTATTTATTTTTCTAATTGGTTTGTAAATTTAATTAAAAACTAGGGTTTTATTTATTTTCTTAAAATATATTATTTTAAAACCAGAAAAAGACCAAAAATATTTTATAATACTATAAATTATTTTTAAGACAAAAATACCAAAAAATATTCTTCTTATAAACTTAATTTCTTTTTTTAATCAATTAATAGATTAGGGTTTTATTTAAATTCTTTTCCTAGTAAATTTAGGTTTTACTTTTTACTAATTTACTTAATTATTTTTCTTTTAGTTAATTAGGTTAAAACAAAACCCCTTTTCCCTAAAAAAATCCAAATAAAAGTCCATTTTCTTTCCATTTTACATTCTTGTATATTTATTCATTTTTGTATATTATTTATCCAAATTCAATATGGTTGTAATACATAATTAGGCTTTATTTTCTTGTAATCCCCAATTATAATTTGTACACCGCCTTCCCACAAGTATTCTAATAGCGTAGTAATTTTAAATTCCGCAATTTATCGCTTTATATACAAATACTAGTAATTAGGGTTTGTATGGAAAGACTAAAACCAATCAATTAGAAAACCCTAATCAAAGACAAAACCAAGCATGAAAAATAATGCACTTGCACACAAGAACCCCTAGGGTAAATCCACTTGGTTGCCTTACAAATGGCCATGTTACGCATGTGGAGTATCTTAGCAAAAATAAGCAAAATACAAGATCATAGTCCCTCGATGATGCTATCAATGTTGCCTTTCAAATGATCTTAGTCCTTAAAGAAAATGCTAAGATATCTTGCAACATTGCTAATCGTGGTTATACGATGACCCACGCCCGTCCCGTTTACATCCAAAGATAAGGTTACTTACCAAATCAATGGTAAGATAACAATGTCAAAGGATAGAGGCAATGAACATGAAAGACTTTTGAGTAGGTAGAATGTTCCTAGTTACTTGCTCAATTTCAAATCAAAACATCCTTTCTATTTTCAAAATAAGCACCTACACTTTCAAAACATCTTACAAACTTGAAAACATTTTTAAAAGATCAACATCTTTGTATATATTCTTATGAACGAGAATCATTACAAAGTTTGCCTAAATAATGGCCTCTTTACAAAATACTTTCAAAAACCACACAAAGCATAATTTCAAACAAAAGCAAGTGATCTAGCAAGTAACTAAGATCCCATGGAAAACCATGGATGAAAAGGGTGCTAATACCTTCCCTTTTCATAATCTACCCCCCTAACTCAAGAAATAATCTCAAAGGTCTTTCCTGTGCTTTTTCACCTTTCCTTTTGGATAAAAGAAAAGTCAGTGGCGACTCTTGCTAACCGCAACATTTGCGATCAAATGCAAAACACTCAAGTCAGTTCTCCCACCGTATCACAGAACTGGCGACTCTGCTGGGGAGAATACTAAAAGTGGGGTTACCTTAGGGTTATATCACATGTACTTGCTTTCTTTGTTTGACTTGTTTGCTTTACATTATGGTTCTTTGTTTGGGTTTGAATCCTCTACCCGGATTTGGGATACCTTATAGGTAAGTAGCAATACAGTGTGGAAACTACGCGGGGTATACCGACATGGTCTAAATAATAGCTACGTTAGTGTGACATATTTGTGGGTATCGGTAGCCCTTGAGTAGTCAAGGAGAATACGGGGCCGCTGAGTGATGTCATGAAGCACTAATGAACTTTTAGAACCTTTACTTGACCAACTTGGCCTTTAGGCCGTAGTGAGATGTTCGGCTTTGGTGCAGTCTGAATTTGGTAGATACTCGATACTACACTCATTGAGGTTTGGTTTTTTGGGATATTTCGGTCGTCATTAAAGAGGCTTGCACTGAAACAATGCCCAAAGAAACAAACCAGTGATATTGAGCTCCTTAGAACCTGGTTACTATTGCTATGACAGGTTTTAAGCCAACTAAACTTCAAGAGGGTACTTACCTATAAGACTCCATGCAAGCCTAAAACTAAGGATTTGTTTGCTTTGTTTGTATATATTTACTTGTACATAACATCATGAACATCATAACATCATACTCATACTCACTAACCATTTCAAGGATCTTGGGATTTATCTTTGTTCTGTTTTGTAGGAAATGGATCTATTCGCAGGAAAACCATTCAAGTCAATCTTGTAAGGATCCCTCCACAACTTAAAGAGCTAGCTTCAAGGATTCCTGAAAATTCTCCATTCACCGAAAGACATGGTCGCCTACTAAACTTGGTCGCCTCTAAAACTGATGAAGACATGATGAAGGTGCTCTTTCAGTTCTTTGATCCTTTACACCATTGCTTCACATTTCTCGATTATCAACTTGTGCCAACTTTGGAAGAATTCTCCCAACTCTTGAGGATTCCCATTCTTAATCAACTACCTTTCAACGGTACGGAAAGAGATCCAAATCTAGAAGATATTGCTCAAGCTCTACACTTGCAACCAGCTGATATCACAACTAATTGGGAAACGAGGAGTGGTGTCAAAGGTTTCCTAGCTAAATTCTTGCTCGAGAAAGCCCAAAACTGTTGGAATTCCTTGGACTTGCAAGATTTTGAGGAAATTGTGGCTCTCTTCATCTATGGGATGGTTTTATTTCCAAACCCTGACCAACTCATAAATGTGAACACTGTCAAAATCTTCATGTCCCGCAACCCGATGCCTACTTTGCTAGGGGACATCCTACATTCTTTTCACACTCGCACTATGAGGAAAAGAGGTATCCTTATGTGTTGTACTCCTCTTTTGGAAAGATGGTTTATTTCACATCTTCCCTAATCTGTATTGAAGAACGAGCAAGGTTCAAGGTGGTCATAAAGGTTGATGACGCTCAAACATTCAGACATCCATTGGTGTTCCCGATCTATAGAGAATGTTATCACCGTTGACGGTTGTGGAGAATTCCCTAATGTTCCTTTACTTGGTATTAGGGGAGGTATCACCTACAACCCCTGTTTAGCCTTAAGACAGTTTGGTTATGCCCTAAGGGATGGCCCACATGAGATTCTCATTCAAGGTTTGGTATTTTACTACGAGAACAACGATCAAGGTCATCACCAGAGATTCATATGAGCTTGGAGGATGTTGAACAAGGTAGATAGCAAGACATTGGGGCATAAGAACTCCATCCCTCTTGAGCCTTACCTCAAATGGGTACGAGCTCGTGCTCAAAATCTTATGATGCCTTACCCCTCCATTCTCCCTGTAATCATTGAGCTTGTTAAATAAGGAGATGTTCCATACACTATCCTACATCTTGACACACCCGCCTCTCTTGAAGACTTACAAAGAGATTAGATACAACTCAAGGGGGAGCGAGACACTTTCGAAGCCCAATTCTACACTAGCGAGAAGAAGGTTTTGGACCTCACTAAGCAACTTCATGAGGAGAGGACTCTAAATGCCTACATTGCACCTAAAAGGATGCGTACAACTTTTTCATCTTAGAATTTTTGTATTTCTTTGTAAGACCAAAAGAGGCATGATTTACTTACACTACAAGAAAATTAGTGTTTAACGACACAAAAATTGCGACAGTTATGTGATAACTGTCGTAATTGACATATAGAGACAGTGTTTACGACAGTTGACACCAACTGTCCCTAATATTTATTTTGCGACGGTATATTTAACCATCATAATATTATTATTACGACGGTAAAACAACCGTCGGCCCCCATTTAACACTTTTAACATTGATTTTTCACCAACAACTAGTCACGACGGTAAAATTAACCGTCCTAAAAGGCATATCACGACGGTAAAGCACCCGTCGCACCCTTAAACCTTTCACGACGGTAAAATTATCCGTCCTAAAATTCATTTCACGACGGTAAAACAACCGTCGCATCCAAAACCTTTAAAAATTTTCATGGGCGCGACGGTAAAACACCCGTCGCCGTAAAAAAGTTAAAAATCTCATAAAACATCCATTCTCTTTCTACTCCTGCGTTCAGAGAATCCGGAAGCACCGTGACGGCAGCGACTGGCGGCGATTCGTTGTTTGAAAAGATGGCTAGATGATCAAGAGCCAGTGATGATACTAGTTCAGTTGCACCAAAAACACACAGACTCACTCGCACAAGTCGTTTCTTCGCGTATCTCGTAATTCTCGATCTCATTTCTCAAATCCCTAACCTATCGTAAATGCGATTTGCATTCATAGTGGAAGTAAGTATCTCCTCTTTTCAGGACTATGTTTTTATTTGATTTTATATTGTAGATTGCAAATTCAAATGTCATATTCGTATATTATGTTCCATTATGCTTCTTTTCTCCTTTTGATCTCCCCTTTCTCTGTTTACAGGATCAGGCACCTGATATTGATGTGCTTCTTGCTGATGCTGATGGGACATTCCATTCAATCAAGGTCTGTTTTCGTTCTCTGAGTATTGTGGGGACTTGGTTTGCTCTGCAATAACTACCATTTTGGTCCCATTGAATGTGACAATAGAAGTTTCATCATAAGAATTAAGAACTACACCCTTTCCAGTTTTATTCGTTTTAATTCATAACTTACATAAACGTTCTGTTGCTTCAATTGCTCTTCAAACTCTCATGTTCATTGTGATCGCATGTTTTTCACTATTGGCAGGCTTTGAGCCAAAGTGATGGAAGATGGCGCTACAGTTCTGATAATCCAGAATCTAGTACCTATGCTGCTGGTAATGATTTATATGGAAATACGTTGAGATTCAAGTTCTCTCTATGTAATTTGTTTTTGCGCTTAAACTGGCAACACAGAACCCCTCGAACTAATGTTGTTTATCTATAAATTACAAATTAGGCTACTCATGTATTTTACAGGATTAGCACTTGAAGCATTGGCGGGAGTCATCTCATTAGCATCTTCTGAAATTGACCAGTCTAGGGTAATGTTCTGAGTCTTAAATTGATTAGTTGTTTTGCTTCAGTATTTTAAACTTAAAAGGATGTTTAGTTGAAAATTCTATATGTGGTCAGCAAATTCATGAGTTAATTAGTTGCATTATAGTAGTATGGTATGCAAGATTCTTGTCAAGTTTTTTTCATTAGAATATTTTTAAACCAATAAAACACCTGCTTGGGATTGTTAAATAAAAGTGAATACAAGTAGGGGCTAAGTGATGAAAAAATTAATGCTGAAAAATCTGATGCTAAATTTATTAGCACTTCATTTTTTATTGCAATTCATACATCATAGAAACATACCTTGTCTTGGGCCTCCTTGTATTTCTATCGGTATATTAAATTAGCTCTTTATTGTCAGGTAAATACGGTGAAAAGTGATATATTTAAGCTCTTTGACAGCATCCAGAAATATGGTATGGGTAAATTTGCTTTTACCTTGTTCAAGTTTGTAACTGTGAATGTTCATTTATAATTTTGGAATTCCTCACACATGTGTGGCAGCATGGTAACCTTTAATAGAGTTTTTATTTATAAATGGGACATTCTAAATATCTCCCTATGCTAGACCGCCAGTGCATTTTATGCTTTGTTACCTTTTTGTTCTTTATTTGTTTATTTTATGTGTGATTTTCTTTGTTTATGAGTTGACTGCTTTGCAAATTCACAATCACATTCATTGGAGAGGTATCCTTAGTTTCACTTTTCTGTTAAAAAAATATTAAATGTTTTTGTTTTAGCATTACTGAATTTTCATTTGGTGCTACAGATATTTCTTTGTAGGGTTCAATTCAGTTGGCTTCTTTTTAAGTTGCATATAATGGTTCTAGAAGATTAAAATATTTTTCATAATATCTTGATATTATCTTGAAGTATCATCTCATATGGTTTTTTTAATCTTGGAGTATATTAGATAATTTAATATTAGTGTCCATACTTCTTAGTTATTAACATGATTTGTTTCTTTATATACTTTGGATTTGGAGTCGTATATTAGTACAAGCATTAGTACTTATTATGTTTTCAGTTTTTTTGTATCCACAAATCATCAATCATATCAAATCATAGTTATGATTCAATCTTTATTATTGTTGATCAATCTATTTTTTGTGGCAATCTATTCTTAAAAAAAGAGGACATGTCTCCTTAAAATGCTTGAGTCTAGACAATCTATTTTTTGTGGCTATCAAATTCTATATATCTTGTAGGGCTGGGAATAGGAATAGTTGTTTTATGTTGCTTTAGTGTTACAATCTTGCAAGGTGTTTCTGACATAAAATTAAATGACTTAATCTGTTTGCTGGAAGATTTTTAGGCATTAATAAAACTTCTATGCCCCTCCCCAAAAGATTGATTTATTCCCCGAAAGTTTCTCTAATTTTTTGTTATTGGCCTTTGCCTTTTTTCATACAACATGCTTCTCCCTACTGATCTCCGATGAACATTTTATCTTTTTTCAGATGATGGAACATTTTATTTTGATGAGAAATTTGGCGGTGGTCGCGAGCATCAGGGTTCTCTTTCCACATCTTCTTCAGTTGTTCGAGGGATTACATCATTTGCTGCTGTAACTTCTGGAAAAATAGATGTATGTGAACTGTGAAGTGTAAGAGATTGCTCTCTATTTTTTTTATCTGCTTGAATTTCCTGTTCATGCTTTGGTTTTGCATTACCAGCTTCCAGGGGATAAAATATTGGGTTTAGCAAAATATTTTTTAGGCATTGGGCTTCCAGGAAGTGCCAAGGACTTCTTCAATCAAATTGAATCATTAGCTCTTCTGGAGAGCAAAAGGCAAGTGCTTTTCAGGAAAAGAATTTATAATTTTAGTACAGCTTTATAGTGGTGTCCTTTTTTCCCTCTTGTTTCTTCTTTGCACATATCTTGATATCTTAATAATATTCAGTAACAAAAATGCCTCGGATTTCTTGTTCTGGTGTAGGGTTCCCGTCCCATTAGTGTTGTCACTTCCTGCAACAGTTTATTCATTGTCCAAAAAAGATCAGCTCAAGGTAAGTAATGAAGTTAAAGTTTCTAAAGTCTTTATTTTGGGAGTGAAACGATTAGTTGATGGTTCACACTGGTTTTCTGTTTTGGCTCCTCAACCACCTCATAAGATTATGTTTTTATCACTTTTTCTGTCAAAAATATGTTGGTTGACTCAAATATATTAAAGATTACTGATACAGTTCTGAGTTCCAGTTAGGCTTTCTTTCACATGATGCTACCAGTTATTTTTGGTTCTGTCATTTTCAGTCTCCTTTTAAATTCTTCATCTCACACTCTCCTATGCGCCATTGTTTTTTATTCAGTTGTGGAGCTTAATAAACTCTTCCCCCATTTCTCACTTGTTGATTCTTATACATGCAATACTATATTAGCATCACATGAATCAGTTGGCTGCATTAATAAATCTTAAGTTTTTTTTAATGAATGTACAGCTTTTCACTTCGGAAAATGACAGATTTCTATTTCAAAATTAAACAGGTTACAGTGAATACAGTACTTGGTTCAGCCGCACCACCTCTTACAGTTAAGCTTGTCAGAGCTTTCCACGCTGATGCTAAACATTCTGCTGTTATCGAGGGCAACGTGAGTGATGAGTCAATGATTATTTTTAGAAGTGGATGTCGTAGAGTAATTTAGTTTATGGGATTCTTTATTATCTCTGGTCTGTTCTACTTTCAATTGTTTGAATATACCTCCCTTATTGTGTTCTACAGGAACTCCAGTACGATCAAAGTAGTGGACTTCATGTCATGGGCTTCCCAGATAATGCGGATGTGGGAACATATGTGTTTGTTTTTGAGGTATTATGTTTATTTAGTGATTATTTTTCCTTTCATTACACCAAGGTGTATTTATTTGTATCTGCTTGTTAGTTATAACGTTTTAAGCCTATTTTGTAGACAGCGCTTCATGATTCAGGTAGTGAAAATGATTATGCTATTGGAGGCCAAATTCACGTGCCGATATATGTCACTGGCATTGTTAAAGTTAGCAACGCAGAAATTGCAGTTCTTGGCAGTGATCTTGGAAGTGATGAAACCCAGAAAACGTAAGGTTTCAATTACTGGTTTGAAAACATCTCTGCAATTATATTCAGGATCAGTGTACTTAATCATCAATTAGTATGTCTCATTGTCATATGTTTGTCATTTTTATGCAGTGTTTGAAGTTCGAGCTGAACACATATATACATTTAAATCTTGGTTTTGCATTTTTGTTAGCAATTCTATTAATTATGTTTATTTCTTCACTTCAATTTAAATCTTTATTTTGTGTTTCTGTGTAGGCTAGATTTGGCTGGAACTGATGTTGTTTCACTCTCAGCTAACCATCTTCAAAAGTTGCGTTTTTCTTTTCAGTTGATAACGCCTCATGGCCATACCTTTAAGCCTCGCCAGGTTTGTAGTAGTTGCATTAGACCTTTTAAATGAATGTCATTTCATTGGTATCTTCTTTATTAAACATTTATTCTTCTTCAGGCATTGCTTAAGTTGAAGCATGAGACAAAGTATGAACACATCTTTGTGGTCAGAAATACCGGCAAGAAGTTCGAGATTATTCTCGTTAAGTATCTCCTATTTTATATTTCATTGTCTAGATTAACATGTCTATTCTCGAGTACTTATTGAGTTTTTTACAATTCATAATAAATAGCTATTACACGATGCTGAAGTCAGGATAATCTGTTTTAGTTCATAACTGCTACATTCTGAATATTAGAAATCAAGTGAACTTAAAGATGAAAAGGCATGTATGTTCTGGTTTTAATACAATGTGTCTTTTTGTAACAGAGGGTTTATTTATCTGTTAGGTTGTACCGTTCTAGATATGCACAATTAAATATGAATCAGCATTCCCTAATTGCATTTAAGCTGGACTGGGTTTGGGGGCTTATAATTTTGTCACCTGTATGTTTTGGCGAAGACTGTATGATCATTTCATTCTCATCTACTATTAATATATAGTTATTGTTCTGTTAAAATTCATAATTTTGTCTGGAGCACAGTACCGGCCGTTGTTTATACACTGAGACTTGCATTGATTGCTTAAGAGAAAATCATTAGGGCAGTACCAAGTTATAAAGTGAGGAGTAAATTGAGTGAACCCCTTCTTCTCAAGAAACTGAGCTGCACCCCTTCATGCATCTGAAACATGAAGTGTCTTCTGCACTAGAATGAAAATAATAATGTTTTTGTTGGATTTAAAGGGATATGAGCTGTTGAAAAATATAAGATTTCTATTTGATAAATCTATGATTTCTACCAACTATTGATATGCTGCTTTGGTTTTTGTTGCAGGTAACTTTTCTCTTCCACTTGCTTCGCTGCTCTTCAAACCCTCGTGCGTCTTTGAGGTATGATTTCATTCTTAAATTTGAGTGTGTCTTTACTATATCACTGTTTAATAGTGTTAGACTAAAGAATTTTATCTTATAAGAATTTTATCTTAAATTTGAGTGTGCCTTTACAAATACATTATTCTTATAAGCAATTGTAATAACCAAAATTGAAATGTTTGCAATCGCATTCATACGGGACCGCAAAAGCACTTTAAAATCCTAACACAGGCAATCATATTCTTAACGCAAAGGGACAAGGCGAGGACAAAGGAAATTGAACTCTTAATGCAAATGCAGAATTTTAGTGGAAGACAGGTATATTATTTTGACGCATTTAAAGTTAAATTTTATGAGTATTATTTTAAAGATTATTATTTTAATACCTTTTTTTAGAGATTGGAATCACCCGCTGATGGTAGACGTTCATCTGAGTCTAGCTACTGTATTGGAGATAATGGAACTTTAGGGGGGACAAATTAGACTTTGCTATGATCGAGATAATTAGATTGTGAACTTTCTCATGTATTTTTGGCATAATGATACTTATTATTATAAGATTAGGAATTGATATATTTTGGGTTTTTTGTACTACTTGACATGATTATGGAACTCGCATTTTACATGATTATGGAACACACATTTTTTTGGATATTATAATGCTTATTTGATGTTAAATATTTTTTGTTGAAATTATTTTTACTATATTACAAAGTGATAGAAAATAAAACAAAAAATAATACTATAAATAAATATATTAAAGAAATAATTTAAAGAAAAAAATAACACAAAAAAAAAACTATATTTTAAATTTTTTACATAGATAATAATTTAAATAAAAAATATATATAATAGAAAAATAAAAAAAAATCAAGACATAAACAAAAGTCATGGCAACAGTACCGAACCGTCGTAATCAACAATTAAAAATAATCAACAAAAGTCATGACGGTATCGAACCGTCGCCATAAACAATTTAATCAATTTCACAAGATATTCACGACAGTATCGAACCGTCGCCATCAATAATTAAAAGAAACTCAAAAGATAGTCACGACGGTATCAACCCGTCGTAAACTAGAACGACAGTTTTTGTAACCGTCGCGAAATAGGTTGGGGACACACACTTCTGCGACGGTAAAGCAACCGTCGTGGAAAGCAAATTGCGACGGTTTTAACCGTCGTAATCTACAAAAATACCTGTCGCAATCTGCCAATTTTCTTGTAGTGTTAAGCTTTGATTTATTAATATGACGTGTGTTCCTTTTTTGGTCTAAAGAAATTTTGAATCTCTAAGTTCCTTGAAATCATTGCATATGCATTTACCATTCATCATAACATAAGCAGGTTTCTTACGACAAGTCTCCTCATCTTTCTACTCTTTATTTCAGTAAGATGGATCTCGAGAAGACAGTGAAAGACCTCCAAGCAGAAAATGCTCAGTTTCAATAGATGTTCTTAACTCTAGCCAAAAGACAAGAAGAGTTGAAGACCTTGCTGGTTGAAGAGAAAAAGAAGAAAACAAAGAAAATAACCGGAGTTCTAAATATGGGAAGAAGATTCCAAGGACAAGCAAGAAGGACCCTAGACTTTGCAACGTCATCTAGTGAGAAAGACAATCAAGATGGGAAAGGCAAGGAAGAAATTGCCCAGCCAGATTCAGAAGAGGAAGAGGGAGAAGAAGATTATTCTGAAGAACAATATCCTCCGGATGACGACAAGTATAAGCATCTTGAAGAACGGTTAAGTGAAATGGAAATTCAAAAAGTGCCTGGACTGGACTTTGAGGAGTTGGGTTTAGTATCTAAGATTGTCATTCCTCCAAAATTCAAGACACCGGTGTTCGCCAAATACGACGGAGTTTCGTGTCCCAAAATGAATCTCCGGTCCTATGTGAGGAAAATACAGCCTCACACTACTGACAAGGATTTATGGGTACAGTTTTTTCAAAACAGCCTGTCCGTAACTCAACTTGATTGGTTTTATCAGCTAGAAAGAGCCAATGTTCATAATTGGGAAGATCTTGCCGCCGCCTTTTACAAACAATACCAATACAATGCAGACCTTGATCTCACCCGTACTCAACTCCAAAGTATGGCCATGGTTTCAAGTGAAGGCTTCAAAGACTACGCTAAAAAATGGAGGGACTTGGCAGGAAGAGTCCAGCCTCCCCTATCAGAAAGAGAGCTAGTAGACATGTTTGTGGGCACCTTGTCTGGTCCTTTCTTTAATCACTTAATTGGGAGTTCTTCGGCAGGTTTTACCGAATTGATATTGACTGGAGAAAGAGTGGAAGCTGGGATAAATAATGGGAAGATTCAAAAACAAGCATCCTCTGCTGCTGTAAGAAAGCCATTCATTAGAAAAAAAAGAAGTTGTTGCTGTATATTCTCAGAGAAGTCAAGATAGGGTTGAACATCGTCCAATGGTGGGGGTTGTCATGATTCCTAAACCTACACCTGCTCAACAAAGAAATAACCAGCCAAGAACAGAAAGACCAATTAGACAGTTCACCCGAATTAATATGACACTATCTCAAGTATTGCCACATTTGTTAAGATCCAATCTAGTGACTTTGAAAGAAGCCCCAAAGAATCCTAACACAACCTCTCCTCATTATCATCTTAATGCCCACTGTGCATACCATTCTGAAAATAAGGTACAAGACCTTCTTAAAGCCAAAGAGATTGAATTTGATGCGCCAGAAATTCCCAATGTCATCACTGCCCTATGCCCAAGCATGGCCATGATGTCAATGCCATTGAGGAAGATATGTTTGTTACTTTGGTTGATGAACTTGTGACCCCACTCCTGACTATAAAAAAGAACTTGTTAAATGTCAGTGTTTTCCTAGGCTATGATGAAAGCTGTCATTTCTGTTTATCCTCACCAACCAGCTGTCATTTGTTAAAAGCAGATGTTCCATGCCTAATAGATGACAAGGAGATTTTGTTCGAGAAGACTTCTATTCTAACTGTTTCTTATAATGATGTTTCCATAGTGACCATTTCCGCCAATTCTTCCAGGGTCTCCACCAAAAGACCTGTTAGAATTACATCAGTTCCTAAAGTAGCTTCGTTGATAATTACAATGTCTGGACCAATCCCATATTCGTCAGACAAAACCGTCCCATGGAATTATGGAGGTGATGTCTACTATCACGCTATCAAGCAAGATTGGCCAATTTCTGAAAATTCAAGTTCTGAGAAAGTTGACTCTGATATCAGTAACATCGTAGGGACTAGCAAGATAACCCGAAGTGGAAGGGTATTCCCTCCCAAAATTTCTCCTCCAAAAGCTATTTCTGGACCTATAATCATTCCTGTTATTGTTACTCCTCCAAAGGCTATTCCCAGTCCTGCAATCATCTCTGCTAATATCCTGTTGACAAAACTGTTGTAGTCCCTGTTATCACCCCTATTGACATTCCTACTGCCGAGTCAACCGAGACTCGAGGAAAAGGTATTCTGGTTGAGCCTGTCCGGACGAAGTCACAATCAGTAGCTATCCCTAAGACCTCCCTAAAAGAGATGGAGGAAATTCTAAAGATTATAAAAAGAAGCGACTACAACGTAGTCGAACAACTGGGGCGAACTCCATAAAAAATTTCCATGTTGGCTTTATTGTTATGTTCCGAGGCTCATGCAAAGGCCTTGCTAAAATTCCTTAAAACTGCCAATGTACCCCAAGAAACATTTTCCGATCAGTTCCAAGACTGCGTATCCAGCTTGACCGTAGATAATGGTTTAGGTTTTTCGGATGCTGATTTAACGCCAAATGGGAGGAGGCATAACGAGGAATTGCATGTCTCAGTCGAATGCAGGGGCACGACCTTGGTTCATGTTTTGGTTGATACATGTTCGTCTCTGAATATGTTGCCTAAAAAAGCTCTTTATAGGCTTGATTGTGAAGGATTGACATTGAAACCAAGCAACATAGTAGTGAGGGCCTTCGACGACTCAAAAAGGATGGTGCGTTAGGAAGTGGACATCCCCATAAAAGTTGGAACCCAAACATTTGATTCAACTTTTTATGTAATGGATATTCTCCCTTCATATTCCTGCTTATTAGGCCGACCGTGGATTCACAATGCTGGTGTCGTTACCTCTACGTTGCATCAAATGCTAAAATATCCAATTCAAGGGAAAATCATCACTGTTCATGGAGAAGAAGAGTATATGGTCAGTCATCTAAATTCCTTCAGATATGTGGAATTAGATGGTGAATTTATTGAAACCCCATTCCAGCACTTTGAAGAAGTCCCACAAACTATGGCAGTAACCAAGGTTATTTCCCAAGTACCAAAGATTACAAGGCCTCCGCTCATGATATCGTCTTTGAGAGATGCCAAGGCAGTGATAGAAGAAGGTGGGTGCACTATTTAGAGCCAACTCCCATATATCCCATACAAATCTGACAAATTTGGTTTGGGTGTCACTTCAGGAGCCCAAAAAGTTGTACGCCGTGCTCGTGCCAGAGGACCACCCTTGAAGACCAGCAACCACGAAGTCAACACAGTGGAGGATGATGAAGACAACTATAACTTGGAGGATTGGATTTTCCCAACTGTCAATGGACGACTCAGTAACTGGGAAGCTAGAGATTTTGTCCCAATCACTTTTATCCAACAGTAATTTATCTTTAAATTTTTTCGGATCTGTAATATTAGACAATTCAGACTCTTAAAACCTTGTGTCTTACCCGAGGCACAATGGTCCATTTGTAAGGGTTATCATCTCATTTTCATATGTCATCAATGAATCATGGACGTTTTTGCATACAAAACTTTGTGCTCATTATTTTTATTTTTACATTTCTTTCAAAGATAGCTATACTCTTACACACACTCACATTCAAAATGCAGATCTACATCCATTCGGGATCCCATGGGTAACGATTGTGCTATGGCCTTTTATGACTCTGAAAATATAATCTACCATACCGAAGACGAAGGTGAGGAAGATTGTGAAGTGCCAGGGGAACTAGCAAGGTTACTACACCAAGAAGAGATGACCATTCAGCCCCATGAAGAACCAGTGGATACAGTTAATCTAGGTACCTAAGAGGACAAGAAAGAAGTCAAGGTGGGTGCCAATCTGGAACCTAGTGTCAAGAAACGTCTGATTCAGTTGTTACACGATTATGTTGAGGTCCTTGCCTGGTCGTACGAAGACATGCCAGGACTTGATGCATATATCGTAGTACATTGTCTACCTACAAAAGAGGACTGTCCTTCGGTAAAACAAAAGGTATGTCGTATGGGACCAGACATGTCAGAGAAGATCAAAGCGGAAGTCATAAAACAATTCAACGCTTCTTTCTTGGCCGTCACTTCCTATCCACAATGGGTTGCCAATGTTGTTCCCATGCCTAAAAAGGACAGCACGGTACGAATGTGCGTGGACTACAGAGATTTGAATAGGGCAATCCCTAAGGATGATTTCCCACTTCCCCACATTGATATTTTGGTTGACAATACAGCACAACATAAGGTGTTTTCCTTCATGGATAGTTTATCAGGCTACAACCAAATCAAATGGCGCCTGAGGACATGGAGAAAACAACCTTTGTCACACAGTGGGGCACATTATGTTACAAGGTTATGCCATTCGGGCTGAAGAATGCTGGGGCAACCTATCAGCGTGCCATGGTAGCCCTATTTCACGACATGATACATCAAGAAATAGAGGTCTATGTGGATTACATGATAGCCATATCTCAAACAGAATAATAGCATCTTGGTCATTTGCAGAAACTATTTGAGAGGCTAAAGAAATACAAACTGAGGTTGAACCCAAATAAATGCACATTTGGAGTGAGGTCCAATAAACTCTTAGGCTTTGTCATCAGCAGTAAAGGTATTGAAGTAGATCCTTCCAAGGTGAAAGCAATACAATAAATGCCTGCTCCTCGTACCGAGAAGGAAGTAGGAGGATTCTTGGGATGGTTAAACTACATTGCCAGATTCATTTCTCACCTGACAGCTGCTTGTGAACCAATCTTCAAATTACTGAAGAAAGATCAAGTAGTCAAATGGAATGATGAGTGCCAAACTGCCTTCGACAAGATCAAAGAATACCTGCAAGATCCTCTGATGTTGATGCCACCAGTCGAGGGAAGACCCTTGATCATGTATCTAACTGTTTTGGAAAATTCAATGGGGTGTGTGCTGGGGCAGCATGATGATTCTGGCCGAAAAGAGCATGTTATTTATTACCTGAGAAAAAAGTTTACCGACTGTGAAACCAGATATTCATTGCTCGAGAAAACTTGTTGCGCTCTAAAATTGGCTGCTCGTCGGCTAAGACAGTATATGCTGACCCATACTACCTTATTGATATCTAAAATGGATCCAATAAAATACATCTTCGAGAAAACTGCCCTCTTTGGGAGAATAGCGAGATGGCAGATGATCCTGACAGAATATGACATACAGTATACTACCCAGAAAGCAATGAAGGGCAGCATACTAGCTGACCACCTTACTCATCAAGCTGTGGATGACTACCAGTCCATGAAGTTCTAATTCTCAGATGAAGACATCATGATGGTAAACAATTATGAAGAATTCAGACCATACGATGGACCTGAACAAGGATCCCGATGGACCCTGGTTTTTGATGGGGCGTCCAACGCACTCGACATTGGTATAGGTGCTATACTCATATCTCCTTAAGGATGTCATACTCCCTTTACGATAAGACTCTGCTTCAATTGTACAAATAACATGGCAGAATACGAAGCGTGCATTTTTGGTCTCAAAGCTGCCATAGATTTGGGGATCAAATCCTTAAGTGTATTCTGAGATTCAGCCTTGGTCATTAGCCAAATTAAAGGAGACTGGGACACTAAGCACCTAAACCTCATCCCATACAAAGAACATGTGTTGACATTGATCCCACATATTGAGAAGATTACCTTCGAGTATTTCCCGCGAGAAGAAAATCAGCTAGCAGACGCACTAGCCACAATGTCATCCATGTTTAAACTTAAATGGGATAACGAGGCTCCCCAGATCACCATTAAATGAATGGATGAACCAGCTCACTGTCACGAGATTAATAATGAAGAAGTAGTGGACTGACCTTGGTTTCACGAAGTCAAGAGGTATCTTGAGGCTCAAGAATATCCGAAAGGAGCTTCAGTCAATGATAAGAAGTTCTTAAGGAGATTCTCCGCTAAGTTCTTCCTTAGTAATGACATTCTCTACAAACGCAACCATGACTCTATTTTTCTCCATTACATAGACAAGGTTGAGGCTGAAAAGATCATGGGTGACCTACATGAGGGCAATTTTGGCACCCATTCCAGTGGGCATACAATGGCAAAGAAAATCCTACGGGTAGGCTATTACTGGTCTACCATGGAAGCAGATTGATATCAACATTCTTGAACCTGCCACAAGTGTCATATCTATGCTAACAAGGTGCACGTACCTCCGGTTTCTCTGAATGTCTTGACGGCTCCTTGGCCCTTTGCTATGTGGGGTATCGATATGATTGGGGAAATCAAGCCAACAGCCTCTAATGGACACTGTTTCATCTTAGTGGCCATTGACTATTTTACAAAGTCGGTTGAGGCGGCCTCTTTCACTTATGTTACCAAGATTGTTGTAGCCTGGTTCATTAAACAAAATCTAGTTTGTAGGTATGGTATCCCAGAGAGTATCATCAGAGACAATGGTACGAATCTAAACAATACTATAATCACTGCCCTGTGTGAGCAATTCAAGATCCAACATCACAATTCTTCCCCTTACCGGCCAAAGATGAATGGTGTTGTCGAAGCTGTAAATAAGAACATCAAAAAGATCATGCAGAAAATGACAGTCACATACAAAGACTGGCATGAGATGCTACCATTCGCTCTCCACGGTTATCGTACCACAACGCGTACATCAACTGGGGAAACACCTTACTCTTTGGTATATGGAATGGAAGCTGTCTTGCCTATTGAGGTCCAGATCCTCTCTCTGAGAATCATGAAGGATGCGAGTCTGAACGAAGACGATTGGATTCAGACTTGACTTGATCAACTGAACTTGATTGATGAGAAAAGGCTTACTGTTGTCTGTCATGGTCAAATGTATCAAAAACGGATGATCAAGGCGTTCAACAAAAAGGTCATACGCCAAGTGTATCAAGTCGGGGATCTAGTGATCAAATGTATCATACTGCCGTAAGGTGATCCCAGGGGAAAATGGACTCCTACATATGATGGACCATTTTAATCAAAAGCATATTCTCTAGTGGAGCAATGATCTTGACCACCGTGGATGGCGATGACCTGCCACACTCTGTGAACGCAAACATAGTCAAAAGATACTACGCATAAGAGACCCACTAGGTTGACACACCTAGGAAAAACAAGGGCATCCTGGCGAACCAAAAAGGTTCGGGCAAAAATTAGGGGTAAAACAAAAAAAAATTGTACACCCGGCAAGCTGAAAACCCAAAAGGGTGGCTTGGGTAAAAAAGGGTATCCTAGTGGACTGAAAACTTGAAAGGGTGGTCCAGGAAAAAGTTAGGGAATTAAAGTGTATGACTATGTCCTGTTGGATCACCTTACGGACAACCTGCAAACTTGACGGTTCTGATCAATTCAATCAGCTTCAGACAAGGCAATGAGTAGATAAGATGCTCAGAGACACTAAGGTTATAGCAGAATGGGAACCCCATGGGATTATTTCACATAGCTATCTTTTCTTTGTATCAAATTTTCATTTTTTTTACGACGGCATTCTCTTACTAGAATGTTTGTCTCATTGTACAAAAATACTTACTCAAAGTCAATACAAAGATATCCCTTTGAAAGTGCCAAACTATCTGTTTTTATTTACTCTTGTATTTTGTTTACGAAAACATCCAATGATTTATTTTTGAACATATGCATTTGAACGTAACTACCGTTCACAAATGAACAAAATAGAAAGACAATCACTAATGGCTTTGAGAAATAGGGAAATCTCTCTAAGCTATTTCCATAGAAGTCCCCCGTAGTGTGTAGTTTAATCCCCAGCGGAACAAAACTTCCAGTTATCACTCCCCGGTAGAAGTCCCCAAATTTCTCAGGATTCCCCAACAAGATTTTACGAGTAGTACATGGCATTTCCCTTACAACAAAGTTTATTTCTCTAAGTGGAAATTCATCAGCACTTCAAAACATGAAGACTTGCACTTTGTATCCTTAGCAGCAGTCGGGGGTTTATTTACCCCAATCCAACAAGCAGTGCAACAGATTAGATCACATACGCATACATCGCATCTGTGATACGGTGCGAGAACTGACTTGAGGTTTTGCGTTTGTGTTCGCAAATGTTTCGGTTTAGCAAGAGTCGCCATCGACTTTTATTTTATCCAAAAGGAAAGGTAAAAAAGCACAGGAAAGACCTTTGAGATTGTTTTTGAGTTCGGGGGGTAGATTATGAAAAGGGAAGGTACTAGCACCCTTTTCATCCATGGTTTTCTATGGGCTCTTAGTTACTTGTTTTAGATCACTGGATTTGCTTTTCCAATTGTTTGAAATGGTGCTTTGTATGGTTTTGAAAGTATTTTGAAAAGAGGCCTTTGTTTAGGCAATCTTTGGAATGATTCTCGTTCGTAAGAATGTATACAAAGATGTTTGTCTTCTGAAAAATGTTTCAATATTTTGAAAGTTGTTTGAAAATGTTTTGAAATTGTGTGTGTTTGTTTGAAAATAGCAAGGATGGTTTGCAAATTGATCAAGTAACTAAAAGCTTATCTACCTACTCAAAAGTCTTTCCTACACATTTTTATCCCTTTGATGTTGTTGACCTACTATTGTTTAGTAGACAAACCTATCTTCGGATGTTAAACGGGACGGGCGTGGTTCATCGTATGACCATGATAGCAATGGTGCCAAGTATCTTAGCTTTTTTTGAGGGACTTAAGATCATCTTTGTTTAGGCAACCGAGATAGCGTCATCGAGGGACTATGATCTTTTGTTTTGATTTTGTTTTGCCAAGATACCTAGCATGCATACCATGGCCATGTTTTAAGGAAACCAAGTGGATGAAACCCTAGGGGTGCTTGTGTGAGATGTGTTGTCATTTTTCATGCATTTTTGTCTTGTATTAAGTCATGATATTTGTTTGATTTTTGGTCTTTTCATTCAAAACCCTAGTTTACTATCATGGTATATGAAAGCAATAAAATGCGTAAAGTAAATCTAAACTATTACAACAATATTATAGGGAGGGGGATACAATTTTTGAATAGGGGGATATTGCTCAAAATAAAACCCTAATTTACTATTACAACCCAATTGAATTTATTGTACAAATAAATAAATGAACAAATATTTAAATAGGCAATAAAATGTAAATATGCAAGAAATGTTTTTGTATTAATTTTATGTATGAGAAAATAAATTTATTTATGTCTTAAAAATAAGAAAATAAAATGATTAATTTTTAAAGGGTGAAAACCCTAATTTTTTGTTTAAAAAAGAACTATTCTAAATTATTCATTTTTATTCAAGAAAAATAATAATAATAATAATATGTACAAAATGTTACAAAATTGAATATTGTATGAAAATATAATTTTAAGTGTAAAAATAATAAAAATAAAAATGTATGATATTTTTATATAATTTACAAGTTTTATTTAAGAAAATAAAGTCTATTAAACCTAATAAACTATTTATTATGCCAAAAATAAAATAAAAAAATATGATAAAATGCAAAAAATAAAGAAAATATTTTTTGTGATTTTAAATGTTCAGAAAAAATAAATAAAGTCAGAAAATATAAATTGTACAAGAAAATATAAAAAATAAAAGAAATTGATTAGGGGGTGCAAAAAGTAAAAGGGGGTGCAAAAAGTAGGGACAGCAAGCCCAAACACGCCAGGCTCAGACTCCACTTCATCCCTGACCTTTGTCTCCTTCGCGCGCGCCCTGTACTTCAAATCATGTTCTTGCTATTCTTTGCATAAAATCAAAAACTTATAACATGAAAAATGTAGCTCATCATCACACGATTCCAATGATATAAAGAACATGACCTAACTCTCAAAGATCAGAGAGAATTTTAATGGCCCTAATTTATAACCTAGTTTTTTCAGCATCTTCAACAACCAAATACTCCTAGCTCAGTTAATATAAATACAAATTATGCATATGTACAGTTCAAGCATGTTACAGACTACATTTTTGCTTCACAAACCTAAGGTTAAAGATGCCTAAATAGAGAGATAGAAACTTGACAAATACCTTGTTAAGTTGAGTTTGGATATGGCAATGTAGGGATTTTGAGTGAGGCATGAAGGTCGTGTGAGCTTGCTTGAAGTTCCCTCAACCTTTCCCAATGCTCAGCTTGCCTTGTAGATGCCTGAATATTTATATAGAAGTCAACCTGCAAACTCAGAAAATGGAAATGGTGAAGCTCGGAACAGGGGTTACAGTTGCTGAACAAAGGCCTGGACAGTTTAGATAGGAGGTATGGAATGTGTTTGAAGTGTTTCCAAGCAAAACGCACGAGGCAATATGGAAATGGCTTGTAATTTGCAGAGATTGCCCTGTTTGGGCAGAAGTTGGTGTTTTTTGTGTTTGAGGGTGTTTGAGAGGTGATAAATTCGTATCTTAGGCTTGTTACAATGTTCTGAGGTTAGTTCAAATGATGCTTAGGCTTGGCTTTATCAGATGGAAGAGTTTACTTGACTTTTGCAAGTTTCTTGCTTTTGAAGAAAATTTGGGATGTGACAATGCCAAAGCCTGTACAGGCTTGCTTGCTAGCTGCACATAGTTGGTACAAGTTGTTTGATATTTGTGGACTTTGTTTGCAGCAAGAGATTAGGTCCATGGCTCAAGATAAACAAAGTTGCAAAAAGCAAGCTTTATGGAAATGGTATTGTTACCTTTATGCCATAAATGGATTAATTCATTGTGCAAAGCTCCATAGGTCAGAACAAAGCCAATATCTAATGTATTTGCATTAAATTAATGAGTGTAGAAATTATTAGGACCTGTAATACCAAGTACAAGCATGCTTAGGACATATTTGCAACTTGCACCATTGTGAAAAATGCCTTGGATAAAAGTGATAATTTTCCATTTTCATTTCTTTGATTCTCCCTAACCATAAATGATCTTGGGGAGTTCTTGGACATTTTGGAAAGCTTGTAACATGCTCTACAATCCATATTTGAAATGAATTTTGAGATTCTTCTTGGAACTAGGTGAAAAGTTGCCATGAAGTTAGATCAAAAATCTGCCTAAACTAGGGCAAAATTTCACTAAGTTAAAAAGTTTATGGACCATTATTCACAAAATCATAACTTGAGATCCAACCATCTTTTTGGAAAACTTTGTGAATCAAAGTTTTATATTTCATGGAGGACTACAACTTTCATGTAGGAAGTTTTCTTTGATTCCAATTGCATCATGGTGAAAAAGTTGGGAAAAGTTGTGAAAAAATAATAAATTTTCATAACTTGGAAAAATTCTAAGTTATGAAATTTTTTCAAACTTAAACCCTAATCTCCAAATTTAAGTTTCTTGGTGAACAAGTTTCATGTTTTGACACATCTTGATGAAATATGACCCTTGGCACTTGATTTTGACCAAAAAGTCAAAGTTTGACTTTTCAATGTACAGTTGATTTTTGATCACTTGACTGGAAAATTCATCTGTCAATCCTATGCATTTGAGATCTTTTGAACTATGTGATTAGGTCAAGATGATACCATTGAGTCCTTGAAAACATGTTTGAAACCAATTGGCCATGGCTAGGTGAAAAATCAGAAATTGCCCTTCTTCAGTCAAAACCCTAATTTTGACCATTTTGCCCTTTTGATGGATCTGATCAAATTTCTTGAGGAGTCGTGGTCCAAACTTGATCAAATGGTTCATATGAGTCTATAATGTTGATGTGGACCAAAAATTATGAGGTTTGACTGTAAATTGCCCATGGTTGACTTTTTCCCCAATACAGTTGATTTTTAGGTCAATTGTCCAATTTACTGGTACAAAATGTGATTCAAGGCTTGAAACTTGGTATGAGCAATCTTAGAGGTCCCACATGAAGTATGAAAGTCAAATGAAGCATTGATGGTCCAAAAATCCTTGTGCAAACTCAAACCCTAATTTTAGGTTATCAGTGCAAGGAGAGGTCTTGAGCTGAGCAAACCCTAATTTGATCTTGAGTCCAAGAAGTCTTGTGAAGAGAATCTTGATAAAATGAGAGGGCAAATTTTGGGGTACAACAGCTGCCCCTGTTCAATCTTATTGAACCTGAAGAGTTAGATTTGCGAGCTTTGTCGTTCGTGACTCGAAGGTAAAAGATGATTGGACACTAGAGTGCCGGTAAATTTGCACTCGTCAAAATGTAGTTGAGGAAATGGGCTTAAAGATGCCATTTGGAAAGGTGATAGAATCTTGTCGGAGATGGGCTTGTAGATGCCATCCAAGAATGCTTGTTATAAATCAGGAGAATGAACATCAGAATGGTATCCGTATCCGGAACGTATCTGAGTTGTATCTAGAGATTTGTATCCGAATAAGTGACAGAATGGCTTCCGTGTCTAGAGCGTATCTGGATTGTATCTTGAATAGATGATAGAATTACTTCCATGTTTGGAGTGTATCTGAGTTGGGGAAAATCAGAATGAGTGATAGAATGGCAACCGTGTCTGGGGCGTATCTGGACTGTATCTTGACTTTGAATTCTGAATGAGTAACAGAATGACTTCCGCGTCTGGAGTGTATCTGTACTATATCTGAATAAGAGATCTGAATGAGTAACAGAATGACTTTCGCGTCTGGAGTGTATCCGTATTATATCTGAATAAGATATATGGAAGAGTAACAAAATGATTTCCGCATTTGGAGTGTATTTGTACTACATCTGAATAAGAGATCTGAACGAGTAACAGAATGACTTTCGTGTTTGGAGTGTATTCGTATTGTATCTGAATAAGAGATATGAATGAGTAACAGAATGACTTTCGTGTCTGGAGTGTATCAGTATTGTATCTGAAATCTTTGAATATTTGTTAAAGATAGTTGTTAATCTTATCCTGAAAAGGGTAAAATGTTAGTTGAAACACAGAGTTATGTTGCATGTAACGTATGATGCAATAAATGTGCCTTATCAATGTTTATGATATATGAATGTAATGTATGTGCATGTAAGCTGATTTGTTGTATTGCTGAGGAAAATAAATCCTTGATAGCTGGGGATAATGAAATCCTTGACTGCTGCCGGGGAAAATAAATCCTTGACTGCTGCTGGAGATTCAAAATCTTTGATTGCTGAGGATGAGAAATCCTTGGTGACTGTTGGGGATGGAAAATTCCTGACAACCTCTGTGGGGATGTGAGAATCCTTCATGTCCTGAAGTTGGATTATTGGCAAAATCTGTTGTGAGAGTAATGTCAAACTGCTTGAGAAATCCGCTTGGGGAATCTGGAGAACTTTGAAGACTTCTATTGGGGGTTAAATAATGGGAATCCTTACTCGGCTGGGGAATAGGGAAAATTCTGATGATTTCTGCCGGGAACTAAGAATGAGAATCTTCATTCTGTTAAGGAGTAATGAAAACTTTGGTGACTTCATGCTGGGGAATAAAGAAGACCCTGGCAACTTTACTGGGGAATCAAGAATGAGAATCTTCATTCTGTTGGGGAGTAAAAACTCTGGGGAAAAAGGCTTCCTGCTGGAGAGTAAGTTCAGAACTCAGGGGGAAAAAGCTTATTCCTGTTTGGAAAAAGTTCAGGAGTTTGGGTTGTATGCCACTCTACTGGGGAGTTATCCTAGGTTGGGGATAAAAGTCAACTGTTATCTGGTTGATTCTCAGACTTTTAAGACAACTTGCTGTGGAATTTTGGGGAAAACTGGATGGTTCCCGCTGGGGATTGATAGTTGGAGATTTGACTCAACTGGGGAAGAAGGTTTCATCTCCGCTGAGGGTCTGTAGTTAAAAGTTTTTACTCCGCTGAGGATTGGGAGTTTGAAGTTTTAACTCTGATGGGAATTAAGGGTTTGAAATTATAACTCTGCTGGGGATATGTATTTCAAGGTTTTAGCTCCACTGGGGACCTAGATGATGTACTGCAGGGGATTTATCTCGGAATAGCCTGAAGACGTTTTCCTATACTTTCAACCTGTCAGTAATTATTCTTTCCCATTTCGTTTATTTGTAAACAGTGATTATATTCAAATGCATATGCTCATTAATAAATCATTGGACGTTTTCAAATAAAACACAAGTAAAAAAGGAAAAGATAAAGAGTTTTCTGCACTTTGAAATATCTTTGTATTAACTTTGTGTAAGTATTTTGGACAAAGGAGACAGACATCCTAGTAAGAGAACGTTGTCATAAAAAATGAGAAAAATTTATACAAAGAAAGATGGCTATGTGTAAAAATTCCATGGGGTTCCCATTCTACTATAGCCTTCGTAACTCTGAATATCTGGTCCATTCGTTGCTTCGTCCGAAGATGATTGAGTTGATCAGAAGCCCGGAGCTTGTCTATAAAGAGATTGTCCTTAAAGGGATCCGACGAGACATAGTCATACGCTTTAATTCCCTAACTTTTGCATGGACCGCCCTTTCGGGTTTTCGATCCACTGGGAAACCATTTTTGGCCCAAGTCTCCCTTTTAGGTTTTCATCTTGCCGGGTGTACATATTTTTTATTTATCCCTAATTTTTGCCTGAACCGCCCTTTCGGGTTTTCGATTCACCGGGATGCCCTTTTTTGCCTAGGTGTGTCAACCTAGCGGGTCACTCATGCGTAGTATCTTTTGACTATGTCTGCATTCGCAGGGTGCGGCAAGTCGTCGCCATCCATGGTGGTTAAAACCATTGCCCCACCAGAAAAGATGTTCTTGAT
Source organism: Vicia faba (assembly GCA_948472305.1). Lineage (NCBI taxonomy): Eukaryota > Viridiplantae > Streptophyta > Magnoliopsida > Fabales > Fabaceae > Vicia > Vicia faba. The sequence continues at coordinate 1,196,898,927 of OX451740.1, read as the reverse complement.
TACAAATGGTCCTTTGTAGGTAGGAGTCCATTTGCCCCTGGGATCACTTTGCGGCAAGATGATCCGCTTGATTACAAGATCCCCGACTTGATATACCTTGCGCCTGACTTTCTTGTTGAAAGCCTTGATCATCCGCTTCTGATACGTCTGACCGTGGCAAACAGTAGTAAGTCGCTTTTTGTCAATCAAGTTAAGTTGATCAAGCCGGGTCTGAATCCAATTGTCTTCACTCAAACCAGTATCTTTCATGATTCTCAAGGAGGGAATCTGAACTTCGATGGGTAAAACAGCCTCCATGCCATATACCAAAGAATATGGTGTTTCCCCAGTTGATGTGCGTGCCATGGTACGGTACCTGTGGAGAGAAAACGGTAATATCTCATGCCAATCCTTGTAGGTGACTGTCATCTTTTATATGATCTTCTTGATATTTTTGTTCGCAGCTTCGACAACACCATTCATCTTTGGCCGATAGGGAGATGAATTGTGATGTTGAATCTGGAACTTCTCGCACAAGGCGGTGATCATAGTGTTGTTAAGGTTTGTACCGTTATCAGTGATGATCCTTTCGGGGATGTCGTACCGGTAAATGAGGTTCTGCTTGATGAATCGGGCAACAACATTCTTTGTGACGGATGCGAAGGAAGCTGCTTCGACCCACTTGGTAAAGTAGTCAATGGCCACCAGAATGAAACGGTGTCCATTGGATGATGTAGGCTTGATCTCCCCAATCATGTCGATCCCCCACATAGTGAACGGCCAAGGAGTTGTTAAGACGTTAAGAGGAACTGGAGGTACATGTACCTTGTCCGCATAGATTTGACATTTATGACAGGTACGGGAGTGTTGATAGCAGTCAGCTTCCATGGTAAACCAATAATAGCCTGCCCGTAGGATCTTCTTAGCCATCGTATTCCCACTAGAGTGAGTGCCAAAGGTACCATTATGCAATTCAGCCATGATCTGTTCAGCCTCAATCTTGTCCACACAACGGAGCAGAATGCAATCATGATTGTGCTTGTACAGGATACCATTACTTAGGAAGAACTTAGCAGAGAATCTCCTCAAGAACTTTTTGTCATTGACTGAAGCTCCTTCTGGGTATTCTTGAGCCTCGAGATACCTTTTGACTTCGTGAAACCAAGGTCGGTCCACTACTTCTTCGGTATTAATCTCGTGACAATGTGCAGGTTCGTCCATCCGTTCAATGGTGATTTGGGGAGCCTCATTATCCCAGTTAAGTTTAAATATGGATGACATTGTAGCTAGGGCATCTGCTAGCTGATTTTCTTCTTGCGGGAAGTGCTCGAAGGTAATCTGCTCGAAATGTGATAACAATGTCAAGACATGTTCTTTGTAAGGGATGAGGTTTGGATGCTTAGTGTCCCACTCTCCTTTGATCTGACTGATGACCAAAGCTGAGTCCCCAAACACATCTAAGGATTTGATTCCCAAGTCTATGGCAGCCTTGAGTCCAAAGATGTAAGCTTCATACTCTGCCATGTTGTTCGTACAGCTGAAGCAAAGTCTGGCGGTGAAAGGTGTATGGCAAACTTCCGGAGAGATGAGTACCGTGCCGATACCGTTGCCAAGTGCATTGGAGGCCCCATCAAAGTACAGGGTCCATCAGGATCCTTGTTCAGGTCCGTCATATGGTCTGAAACCTTCAATATTGTCCAATGTCATGATGTCTTTGTCCGGGAAGTCGAACCTCATGGATTGTTAATCTTCGACAGCTTGATGAGCCAGATGGTCAACTAGTACACTCCCCTTTATAGCTTTTTGGGTCGTGTACTATATATCGTATTTCGTCAGGATCATCTGCCATCTAGCTATTCTTCCAGATAGAGCAGGCTTCTCAAAGATGTACTTGATTGGATCCATCTTAGATATCAGCAAAGTGGTATGAGTCAACATGTACTGCCTTAGCCGGCGAGCAGCCCATACCAAAGTGCAGCAAGTTTTCTCGAGCAGTGATTATCAGGTCTCACAGTCAGTAAACTTTTTGCTAAGGTAATAAATGGCATTCTCTTTTCGGCCAGACTCGTCATGTTGGCCCAGTACGCACCCCATTGAATTCTCTAGGACGGTAAGATACATGATTAGTGGTTTTCCTTTGACGGGTGGCATCAAGATAGGAGGTTCTAACAAATACTCCTTGATTTTATCGAAAGAAACTTGACAGTCATCATTCCATTTAACTACCTGATCTTTCTTCAACAGCTTGAAGATTGGCTCACAGGTAGATGTCAGGTGAGAAATGAACCTAGAAATGTAGTTTAGGCGTCCCAAGAAACCTTTGACCTCCTTCTCAGTGCGAGTGGTAGGCATCTCTTGTATAGATTTGACTTTGGCAGGATCAACCTCAATGCCTTTGTTGCTGACAATGAAACCCAGGAGTTTACCAGACCGGACTCCAAAAGTGCACTTGTTAGGGTTCAGTTTGAGCTTATACTCTTTCAACCTGACAAACAGCTTTTGCAAGTGATCGAGGTGTTCTTCTTCTGTTTGTGATCGGGCTATCATGTCGTCTACGTAGACCTCTATCTCATGATGTATCATATCATGAAACAAAGCCACCATGGCGCGTTGATAGGTTGCCCCAACATTCTTCAGTCCGAATGGCATCACTTTGTAGCAGAACGTACCCCACTGTGTAACAAAAGTAGTTTTCTCCATGTCCTCGGGTGCCATTTTGATCTGGTTATAGCCTGAGAATCCGTCCATGAAAAAAAATACTTTGTGCTGAGCTATGTTGTCAACCAGAATGTCGATGTGCGGAAGTGGAAAGTCATCTTTAGGGCTGGCCCTGTTTAAGTCTCTGTAATCCACGCATATTCTGACTTTTCCGTCCTTCTTAGGCACAGGCACAATGTTAGAAACCCATTGTGGATAGGAAGTAACAGCAAGAAATCCAGCATTGAACTGCTTCATAACTTCTGCTTTGATCTTTTCAGACATGTCAGGCCTCATGCGGAGGACCTTTTGTTTAACTATTGGACAATCTTCTCTTGTGTGGAGACGGTGTACCACAATGTCTGTATCAAGTCCCGACATGTCTTCATAAGACCAGGCGAAGATCTCAACATATTCATGTAACAGTTGAATTAGGCGTTCTTTGACACTTGGCTCTAGGTTGGCACACACTCTGGCTTCTTTTCTGTCTTCCTCAGTTCCCAAGTTGATTGTCTCTAACACTCCTCATGAGGTAGAATAGCCCTTTCTTCCTGTTGTAGCAGCCTAGCCAATTCTCCCGGCACCTCACAATCTTCCTCACCTTCGTATTCGGCATGGTAGACCAGATGTTCAGAGTCACTGAAGGCCATAGCAGAATTGTTACCCATGGAATCCGGAATGGAAGGGTACCTGCATTTGTGAGTGTGGGTGTGTGTAAGGGATAGCCACCTTTAAACAAATAAAATGTAAAAAGATAGACAATGAACACAAAAGTTTATATGTGAAAACGTCCATGATTAATTAAAATGGCATATGAAGATGAAAAATCAAACGCTTACAAATGGACCTATGTGCCTCGGGTAAGGCACAAGGTTAAAAGTGTAGGAATTGTTTGAGAATTATTACAAACCAAATAGAAATGTTTGAAAGATAAATTACTACGGCATGAAAGTAATCATAACAAAGTCTTTTGCTTCCCGGTTGCACAGTCCTCCGTCAACAGTAGGGAAAATCCAGTCTTCCAAGTTGCTCTCCTCTTCACTATCCTCCAAAGCATTGACTCCGTGATGGGTGATCTTCACTGGTGGCCCTCCAGCATGGGAGCAGCGTACAGCCTTTTAAGCAGAAGAAGTGAACCCCAAGCCGAATTTATATGCTTTGAAAGGAAAGTCGGGAAGTTGTCCCCAGATTATGGACCCCTCTTCTTCAATCACAACCTTTGCATCTTTGAGAGACGACATCCAAGGTGGAGGTCTGGTAATCATGGGTACAGAAGCCACTGTTTTGGTTGTCGTAATCTCCTGAGCTACTTCTTCAAAATGCTGAAAAGGGGTTTCGATGAATTCTCCATCCAATTCTACATAGCGGAAAGAATTTAGATGGCTTATCATGTATTCCTCTTCGCCATGAACAGTTATGATTTTCCCCTGGACAGGGTATTTGAGCATTTGATGCAGAGTGGAAGTGACGGCTCCAGCATTGTGAATCCAGGGTCTTCCCAACAAGCAAGAATAGGAAGGACGGATGTCCATCACATAGAATGTGGAGTTGAAGGTTTCAGTTCCCACTTTAATCGGGATGTCCACCTCCCCGTGGACCATCCTTTTAGAACTATCAAAGGCTCTGACAATTATATTGCTGGGCTTCAAGGTTAAACCTTCACAATCCAGTCTATCCAAAGCTTTCTTCGGCAAGACATTCAGCGATGAACCAGTGTCTACCAGTACGTGTGCTAGGGTAGTCCCTCTGCATTCCACTGAGACATGCAAAGCGTCATTATGTTTTCTCCCTTTAGATTTTAGATCGGCATCGGAGAATTCTAGACCATTGTCAGCTGTTAGGTTAGCTACACATTCTTGGAATTGATTCGCGGAGGTTTCCTGTTGTACATGGGCCGTCTTCAAGAATCTTATCAAAGCTTTAGCATGAGCCTCTGAACAAAGCAGCAAGGCCAACATATAGATCTTTGAGGGGGTTTTCCCCAGTTGTTCCATAATATCATAATTGCTTTTCTTGATTATTTTCAAAATCTCTTCCATTTCTTTTTGAGAGGTTTCAGGGATGACCAATGGCTTAGCCCTCGTCTTGACGGGCTCTTCTTGGATCCCTTTCCCTCTATCATCAGCAGCAGCAGAGGGGACAACCACAGGAGTTACAATTTCTATAATGATTGGAGTTCTCGCAGATATGTTTACCGGTGCAAGGGTAACCTTAGGAGTAGCTGAGGGTCCAAAGATTGCCTTTGGAGGGGCAATCTCTGGAGAGAAAATTCTTCCACTGCGGGTGATTTTGCTCGTTCCAACAATGTTTCCAATGTCGGAAGTCTCTTAACCAGAACTCTATTCAGTCGATTCAATTTGTTTAATACCGTGGGAGTAGATTTCTCCACCATAGTTCCACGGTATTGATTTGTTGGACTTGTATGGGACGGGCCCGGGCATGGTTATCTTCAAAGGTACAGTCTTTGGAGAGGATGTAATCTTAACAGGTCTTTTGGAGACCTTGGAAAGATTGGCGGATATGGTTATTATTGAAACATCATTGACAGGAGTCAGTGATACTGGAGTCTTTTCAAAAAGGATTTCTTGGTTATCCATTAGGCGTTGGATGCCTAACTTCAACAATGGACAGTCGGTTGGTAAGGATGAACAAAGGCAACAATCTTCTTCACAACCTGGGAAAATTCTAGCCTTCAGCAAATTCAACTTGATTATCAGTAGCGGAGTTATCAAATCATCAACAGTAGCAACAAACAGATCCTCTTCAACAGCATGGGCATTATGGCCATGCTTTGGCATTGGAGCAGAGATTACATTCGGCTTTTCAGGGGCATCGAATTCAACTTCTTTAGCGTCTATCAAATCCTGAATCTTATTCTTGAGGGCCCAACAATTGTTGGTGTCGTTCCCCAGGCTGTCTGAATGATAAGAATACTTGGCATTCGAATGGTAGTAAGAAGAAGCTGTATTCGGATTCTTCGGGGCCTCTTTCAAACTCGCAAGGTTTAACTTCAAGAGATGGGGTAGGACCTGAGAAGGAGTCATGTTCATCCGGGTGAATTGTCGTACAGGCCTTTCCACCCTTGTTTGGTTGGTTCTGGGTTGATTGTTTCTGGGCTGATCAGCTGCAGACTTCTGAATCATTACGGCCCCCACCGCTGGCCGGAGCTCAACTCCTACTTGACCTTTTTGGGAGTAAACAACTGATACTTCCTTCTTTGCGGGAAAAGTCTTTTTGATGGCAGCAGAAGCAGATGCATCTTTTTAAATTTTCCTGCTTTTTATGTCGGCTTCATCTCTCTCACCAGTTAGAATTAACTCAGTGAACCCTGAGACGAACTTCCAATCAGGTGATTAAAGAAAGGCCCTGACAGAGCTCCCAAGAACATGTCTACTAGCACCCTCTCAGATAGATGTGGTTGTACTCGTCCTGCCAAGTCTCTCCATTTCTGGGCATACTCTTTGAAGCCTTCATTTGAGACCATGCTCATACTCTGTAATTGAGTACGGGTTGGTGCTAAGTCTGTATTGTATTGATACTGTCTATAGAAGGTGGCTTCCAAGTCTTCCCAATTATGCACATCAGACCTCTCCAACTGGTAGAACCAATCCAGCTGCGTCCCTAACAAACTGTCCTGGAAGAAGTGAACCCACAGGTCTTTGTCAGAAGAATGTGGTTGAATTTTCCTGACATAAGATCGTAGGTGCATCTTGGGACAAGACAACCCATCGTACTTAGCAAATAGAGGTACTTTAAACTTAGGAGGGATTACAATTCCAGATATCAACCCTAACTCTTCAAAATCCAGCCTAGGCACTCTCTGTATCTCCATGGCAGCTAGTGCTCTTCCAAGTTCTTGTATTTGTCATCTGTAGGAGGGTACTGCTGTTTAGAATAGTCCTCATCCTTTTCTTCTTCTTCTTCCTCAGAATCAGATGGCACTGCAGTTTCTTTTCCCTTTCTTACCCCTTCATCAGATGTTGATGGGAAATCCAGGACCCTTCTGGCTTGACCTTCAAATCTTCTGCCCAAGGTAGCCACGCCAGCTCTCTTCTTTTTCTTTTTCTCCTTTTCCTTCTCTAGCAAGGTCTTGAGCTCCTCCTTCCCCTTGGCCAAGGTCAGAAGTAGCTGTTGAAACTGTGAATTCTGCGCTTGCAAATCTTTGACCATTTGTTAAATATCCATCTTGCTGAAATAAACAGCAGAGAGATGAGGAAACTTGGTGTAAAGACCTGTTTATGCATATGATGAATGATATGCATTCGTGTAATGCTTTCAAGGATTCAGAAGTTCAAATTTGTTTTAAACAAAAAAGGAACACACGTCATATTAATAAGATAGAATTTGTTAGTACATCAATGCCCCATGGGCAAAATAATACAAAATTTTAAGGTAAAAAGACGCTGCGCATCCTCTTTGGTGCAATATAGGTGTTGAGAGTCTTCTCTTTGTGAAGTTGACGAGTGAGTTCCAAAACCTTCTTCTCGCTTGCGTAGAATTGGGCTTCGAAAGTGTCTCGCTCTCCCTTGAGCTGTATCCAACTCCTTTGCAGATCTTCGAGTAATGTTGGCATGTCAGGATGTAGGAGGGTGTATGGAACCTCTCCTTCCATAACAGGCTCTATAATCACAGGGAGAATGTAGGGGTAAGACATCATAAGACTTTGGGTGCGGGTTCGTACCCACTTGAGTTAAGGCTCAAGAGGGATGGAATTCTTGTGTCCCAAGGTCTTATTGTCTACCTTGTTGGGAATTCTCCAAGCTCGGATGAACCTTTGTCGGAGTCCTTGGTTGTCATTGTCGAAGTCGAAAACCAAACCTTGAATCAGCATGTCATGTGGTCCATCCCTTTGGGCATAACCAAACTGTCTCAGAGCCAAGCAGGGGTTGTAGGTGATGCCTCCCTTAATGCCAAGTAGAGGGACATTAGGGAATTCCCCACAACCTTCGATGATGATAACATTCTCTTTTGATCGAGAACACCAATGGATATTTGAATGTGTAAGGGTCATCAACCGTTGTGACCACCTTAAGCCTTGCTCATTCTTCAAAACTGATTGGGGAAGATGAGAAATAAACCATCTTTCCAGTAGAGGAGTTCAACACATGAGAACACCTCTTTTCCTCATTGTACGAGTGTGAAAATAGTGGAGGATATCCCCAAGCAATGTAGGCATCGGGTTGCGTGACATAAAGATTTTGACAGTGCTCACATCTATGATTTGGTCAGGATTGGGGAACAAGACCATCCCATAGATGAGAAGATCTATAATCTCCTCAAAAGCTTGTAGGTCCAAAGAATTCCAGCAGCTTTGGGCTTTCTCAAATAGAAACTTTGACAAGAAGCCTTTGACACCACTTCTAGTTTCCCAATGTCCTATGACATCAGATGGTTTCAAGTGTAGGGCTTAAGCAACATCTTCAAGCTTTGGATCTCTTTCCGTACCGTTGAAAGGTAGTTGATAAAGAATAGGAATCCTTAAGAGTTGAGAAAATTCCTCCAAAGTAGGCACAAGCTGGTAATCAGGAAATGTGAAGCAACGATGCAAAGGGTCAAAGAACTGGAAGAGAACTTTCAGCATATCCTCCTCAGTGTTGGCAGTGACTAAGTTGAGAAGACGACCATGCCTCTCGGTGAATGGAGAATTCTCAGGAATCCTTGAAGCTAGCTCCTTGATTTGAGGAGGAATTATTACAAGGTTGACTTGGATAGTTTTCCTGCAAAGTGAATCCATTACCTACAAAACAGGAACAAAGATGAAAATCCAAGATCCTTGAAATGGTTAATGGATGCATATGATGCTTCATAATGTCCATGATGTTATGCAGTGATTATGTTTGGAGTCTCTGGAGGGTCAAACTGGATTTCTTTGGCATCAATCATGTCTTGAACCTTATTCTTCAGGGCCCAACAGTTGTTTGTGTCATGTCCCGGGCTGTCAGAGTGGTATGCACACCTTTCATTGGGATGATAGGTAGGAGCGGAAGTGTTTGGATTCCGGAGAGGAGCCCTTAATGTAATCAGCCCTGCCTTCAACATTTGTTGTAGCGCTTGAGTCAGTGACATGTTGATCTTAGTGAATTGTCTTTTAGGTGCGACCTCCTTACGTTGATGCCCCTGTCTTTGTTGAGCAGGCGTAGGATTAGAGATCAAGATTTCTCCTACGCGTTGGTCATGACGACTCTTTTGACCATACACAGCATTGGACTCTTTCTTCCTATTGTAGGGCTTTTTCTGAGCATCGGAAGGTGTAGCTTCTTGAATCTTCCCGCTTTTGATGCCAACTTCAATTCTTTCACCAGTCAAGATAAGGTCTGTGAACCCGGCTGAAGAGTTTCCAATCAAATGGTTAAAGAATGGACCAGACAGGGTCCCCAAGAACATATCCACAAGTTCACGGTCAGTTAAGGGTGGTTGCACCCTTCCAGCAAGGTCTCTCCACTTTTGAGCGTACTCTTTAAATCCTTCACCCGTCCCTAGTGACATACCCTGGAGTTGGGTACGCGTAGGAGCAAGGTCGGAATTATACTGATACTGCTTATAGAACGTAGTAGCCAAATCCTCCCAGTTGCGGATACTGGCTCCATCCAGCTGATAGAACCATTCGAGCTGAGTCCCTGACAGACTGTCCTGGAAGAAATGGATCCACAAATTCTTGTCAGTGGTGTAAGGCTGGATCTTCCTTACATACGACCGGAGGTGCAACTTTGGGCAGGAAGCTCCGTCATACTTTGCAAAGGCGGGTGCCTTAAACTTATGGGGAATCACCACCCCAGAGGATAAGCCTAGGTCTCCAAAGTCCAACCCGGGCACATTTTGTATCTCCGTAGCACTTAAGCGGTCCTCTAGTTGTTTGTACCTATCCTCAGCAGGAGGATATTGTTCTTCATCATAATCCGTCTCGTTGTCGGAGACCACGGGACTAGGAACCCTCCTCTCTTGGGGACTGTCTTTCCCTACAGGGGAGGTGGTCAGATCATCCTCGTTCTGCAGTCCATTCCCAAATCTGTGTCCAGTGTTGAACAAGACGGTCCTCTTCTTCTTCTTCTTTCTTTCTTTCAGAATCAGAGCCTTTAAATCTTGTTGACCTTCGGCTAGGCTCATAACCAACTCTTGGAACTGGGCATTCTGGGCCTGGAGGGCCTTGATAGCTTGTTCAGTGGAAGGTTCAGTAGACATGATGATTGCTGAAATAAACAGCGAAGAAGATAAGCGACCTGTAATGGTACCTGTAATGCAATGATATGTATGATGATATGCATGCAATGTTTTCAAGGATCTCGCGGGGTAAACAAGGAAACTTGTTAGAATTTGAGTCTGGTAGCTTGATTGAAGGAACTTCATGTTGCTGAGAGTCCTTCTTCAAGAGTCAAGGCTCACCATATCGAGTGGGTCATAGCCCCTGACTCAAGTTATCGTGCTTTGATCTCCAAACAACCTTGGCTAGAGGAAAATAAATCCCATTTGCCCCTTGCTAGGCATTTGGTTCATCATGACCTGCATCACAAACCCTTGAGATCCTTGAAATGTATTAGTCCCTATGCAAGATGTATGCAATGTTATGATGTGATAATGTTATGATGTTATGATAAAGGCACACCACAAGTATTCACAAACAGCAAACATGGTAAAGGCACACAAGTCACACAAAAGAGCCCCTTAGATTTCAGGCTGGCATGAAGTTTAGGTACTACCCTCTTTCAGTTTCAGTTGGTTAAGACCTGTCCTAAAAATAGTAATCGGGTTCTAGAGGATCTCAATATCACTGACTACCCTCAATCGGTCATAATTCCAGTTTGGCAACCTTTTCTTGCGGCCGGAACCATCGCGAGAGTTTAGTCTCAATGAGCGTAGCATACTGCTACTGTTCTATGGCCAAGTTGGTAAATTTAAGGTGCTAAGGTCAGTTGGTGCTTAATGACTCCTCAGAAGACCCATATTCTCCTCGTTCCAACACAAGGGATATCGGTACAGACCAAGGTGTCACACCAACGTAGCTACTGCTTCACCCGTGTCGGTCTACGCCGGACAAGTCCCTCACAATTTATTGCTACTTACCTAAAGGGTATTCCCCAGATCCGGGTTAGGATCTATGAAACTCCAATACAAGCCCACAAAATTAAAGCATATAAGGCATACAATTGAAAACATAGGTGATCTAATCCTAAGGTACACCTCACTTATAAGTCTCCCCAGCAGAGTCGCCAGTTCTGTGATCGGTGGAAAAAGAACTGACTGTTTTAGAATGCTGGTTCGCGAAATGTCGCGGTAAGCAAGAGTCGCCACCGTCTTTTATTTTCTCCAACAAGGAAATGACAAAAGCACAACAAAATTCCTTTTCGAGATGCTTCTCGGTTCGGGAGGTAGATTATAGAAAGGGAAGGTGTTAGCACCCTTTCTATCTGTGGTTATCCACGGGCTCTTAGGTACTTGCTCACTATGAAGAAGTGAAAAACACAAGAAGGGGGATTGAATTGTAAAACTGAAAATCAATGCAATGAACACGATATTTTTATCCTGGTTCGTTTGATCTCAAACTACTCCAGTCCACCCGTCAAGGTGATTTCGCCTCTCTCCAACGAGGTCTTAATCCACTATATTCAACTGAATATTACAATCTGCTTTAACAACTGCTAAAGCCTTCTTGAAGCAAACCACAAACCGGTTTCTCAAGGAATCACTTTCTTACAAAGAATTGAAATCTAGGTGTGTGAATGTTTTCTACAAAATTGTTTATCACAACTGTGATACTACACAAATTGAGCTTATGGAAACTAGATTGCTAAAATAATTGAGTAAGGAATTATGGAGCTTTTAGCAAACTGAGAGTAAGGAAGATGATGAATAGCTTTTAGGCATGTAGATTGATGTAGAGCATTAGCCAATTCAATCTTCATTGACTTGTTTATATAGCATTGAGATTAGTGAACGTTGGAGCAATAATTCTGATTCAATGCCAATAACAATCTTTCCTTATTAAGCAGATCTTGTCTGGAATGATGCCGTTGGCAATAACTCGTCTTGAATGCACAGTACCGTTGCTACTTAAGCATGTTCTGGCTTTGTCTCATTCTGACGCTGCTTAAGTGCTGATGAACTGTTGTTGTCTTTATCAGAGTTCAGAGTGTTGAGCGCAGTTCTGTTCATCAAGCTTCAGCATAAGCGTGAGTTGTTCTTCTGATTCTGGTATCTGATATAGCATCTTCTGATGCTGATGTTGATATCTAATTTTCTGATGCTGATTATGATGTACTCTTGCTGATACCCATCAGAGTTTCTGTAAAACAGAAAGTAATTTTTAGGTAGCAAATAGTTCTTACATGAATCACATAATTAATATATCATTTCATTTTGTTATCATCAAAACTTAAACTTAGGGTAGTAGATTCAAACTTTGTTCTAACAATCTCCCCCTTTTTGATGATGACAAAAACTAGATATTTTTTAATTGAAAATAACGTGAAAAAGTATCAGAGATAACTAAATGATAAGTTGCATCAGAATTAAATAAGGAGTTATCAAATATAAGGGATAGAGAGATATCAGAGTTAGGATCGGAGATACTCCCCCTGAATTTATTACTTCCCTTTTTAATTCCAAGAGTTCTTCAGGATCAGATCTTTATTGACTTTCTTGAACATCAGAATGTCAGAACTTCATATCAGAATATCAGAGCTTTGACTATCAGAACTTCAGATAAGAATATCAGAGCTTTAGTGTATCAGAGAACATTCTTGTACCTGTAGACTTATGCAAAAACAGAAAACATTCAAGTATATCAGAGTGTTAGAATGTTTGAGACTTTTTTGTCTCAGTAATCCGTTATGAAAAATATCATTCTTGTTCTCCCCCTTTTTGTCAGCAATCAAAAAGTGTAAGTGATGTGCTAAAACGATCAGAGCAGAAAAACTTGTTATATTAAAATATTCAGAGCCAGACAAAACAGTACAAAGGATATGCAAAGAAAAACATTGAAAATATCATGAATGAAAAACTAAGGTTGGGGAGGAAAGCGTGTGAACAGAGTCTCCAGCATTGCCTTAATCTGATCAGTAGTTTCAGTCTGCTTGTGCACCATGCTGACTACTGTGTCTATCTTGCTGATTTTGGGGGATTTGAGAAAGATACTTGAAACGGTTACCAGACATGTGTCTCAATGCACCCAATCAGCGTTTTGCCTTCTCAGAAGCGTGCACGCGTTCTGCTTCAGAGATTTGCTGATGATTGGATGACACTTGTTTGATTTAGTGAGCAACACGTCTATCCTTAAGATGAAACGCTCAGATCTTTAAGAATAGCATCTGTTACAATCTGCATGTTATATCTTTCTGAAAAGAGATTGATCAGAAGTTCACAGTAAAACAAATACATTCTGAAGATAAATATATAGAATTAAAGCATTTTCACTCTGGGTAGATTTTCATGCTGAGATGTTTCAGAATGAAATTGAACCTATCTTCAGAAAGGGGTTTAGTGAAGATATCAGCCCATTGATGGTCTGTATCAATAAATTTTAAGTTCAAAATTCCTTTCTGAATGTAGTCCCTAATGAAGTGATGTTTTATTTCTATATGCTTAGCTCTAGAATGTAAAATGGGATTCTTACTTAAGCAAATAGCAGAAGTATTGTCACAGAGTATAGGGATGTTACTCTCAAAAGTCTGGAAGTCTTCAAGCTGACTTTTCATCCAGAGAATTTGTGTGCTACATCCTGCTGCTGCTATGTACTCAGCTTCTGCTGTTGATAGCGCAATTGTGGATTGCCTTTTGCTGGACCAAGAGATCAGATTTTCTCCCAGAAACTGGCAGCTTCCAGAAGTACTTTTACGCTCTACTCTGTCTCCAGCAAAGTCAACATCGCAGTAGCCTACTAAGCTGTAATCACTAGATTTTCTATAAAATAAACCCAGATTAGTAGTACCTTTCAGATACTTGAAAACTCTCTTAACAGTTGTTAAGTGAGATTCTCTAGGATCTGATTGGAATCTAGCACAAATACATACGTTGAATAAGATATCAGGTCTTGAAGCTGTCAGATAAAGGAGAGAACCAATCATACCTCTGTAGACCTTCTGTTCTACCTTTTTGCTTACCTCTTCTCTTTCCAGAATGCACGTGGGATGCATTGGAATCTTTGATGGCTTACATTTTGAGAGGTCAAATTTCTTCAGAAGATCTCTGACATATTTGCTCTGATGAATGTAAGTTCCCTCTGGAGTTTGATTGATCTGAATTCCTAGAAAGAATTTCAGTTCCCCCATGAGGCTCATCTCAAATTCTTCCTGCATACACTTAGCAAATTTTCTTCCAAGAGAAGGATTAGTAGATCCAAAAATAATATCATCAACATAAATTTGACAGACTAAGATGTCCTTCTTAACTGACTTACAGAATAAGGTAGTGTCCACCTTCCCTCTGGTGAATTCATTTTCTAACAGAAAGTTACTTAGTCTTTCATACCAAGCTCTGGGAGCTTGTTTCAGACCATATAGTGACTTCTTTAGTTTGAAAACATGTTCTGGATGTTTTGTATTTTCAAAATCAGGGGGTTGGTGCACATAAACCTCTTCTTCTATATAACCATTTAAGAATGCACTCTTGACATCCATCTGATACAGAGTGATGCCTCTATTAACAGCAAATGAAATTAAAAGTCTGATAGATTCTAACCTGGCGACTGGAGCAAAGGTTTCTGTATAGTCTATCCCCTCTTGCTGACTATAGCCTTGTGCTACCAGTCGTGCTTTGTTTCTGATGACTTCACCTTATTCATTTAGCTTGTTTCTGAACACCCATCTTGTTCCAATGACGTTGAATCCTTTTGGTCTGGGAACAAGATCCCATACGTCATTTCTGGTGAATTGATTCAGCTCTTCTTGCATTTCTAGAATCCAGTCGTTGTCCATAAGTGCTTCATCAATAGAAGAAGGTTCAATCAGAGACACAAGTCCCATGAGGGTTTCTTCAGAGTTTCTAAAGCTTGCTCTTGTTCTGATTGGATCTTCCTTTCTTCCTAAGATAGTTTCTTCTGGGTGATCCAAACTGCTTCTGGGTAGTCTCTTCTGAGGTTGATCAGCAGCTGTTGTAAAATTGCTAGCAGTGCTCCTTTCAGATGTTGAAGGAGTGTCTGTGTTGAGAGCTTCTGATGACTTGTCTTCAGAACCTGTAAATTCAATTTCCATACCTGCAAAAACTTCATTCTGCTTTGACTTTTCAGAGTCAAGCTTATCATCAAAACGAACACTGATTGATTCTTCCACAATCTGTGTTTCTGTATTGTATACTCTGTACCCTCTTGAGCGTTCAGAGTATCCTAACATAATACACTTATGTGCTTTAGAGTCAAACTTGTTCAAATAATTCTTTGTATTTAACATAAAACAAGTACATCCAAATGGATGGAAATATGAAATGTTGGGCTTTCTGTTCTTCCACAATTCATATGGAGTCTTTTCCAGAATAGGTCTTATTGAGATTCTATTCTGAATGTAGCACGCTGTGTTTATTGCCTCTGCCCAGAAGATCTTAGCAACGTTTGTCTCATTGATCATGGTTCTGGCCATTTCTTGCAATGTTCTGTTCTTTCGTTCTACAACTCCATTTTGTTGGGGAGTTCTAGGACAAGAGAAATCATGCAGAATGCCTCTGTCATTAAAGAATGACTCAAAATCTTTGTTTTCAAACTCTCCACCATGATCACTTTTGACTTTAACGATTCTAAGATCCTTTTCATTATGAACTTGGTTACAGAAGGTAACAAACACAGAGTGTGACTCGTCCTTGTGTCTTAAGAACTTTACCCATGTCCATCTGCTATAGTCATCTACGATTACTAACCCATACTTCTTGCCACTGACTGAAGCAGTTTTAACTGGTCCAAATAAGTCAATGTGCAGAAGTTCTAATGGCTTAGAGGTAGAAACAACATTTTTAGATTTGAAAGAAGGTTTTGCAAACTTGCCTTTCTGACATGCTTCACACAGAGCATCTGAATTGAACTTTAAATTAGGAAGTCCTCTGACCAGATTGAGTTTGTTAATCTGAGATATTCTTCTCATACTAACATGCCCCAATCTTCTGTGCCAGATCCACTTCTCGTTGTTAACAGACAGAAGACACTTTACATTCTGACTTTTCAGTTCAGAAAGTTTGATTTTGTAAATCTTGTTTTTCCTCTTTCCATTAAACAGGATAGTCCCATCTTTCTGACTAACAGCTTTACATGATTTTTGATTAAAGATTATATCATAACCGTTATCACTTAATTGACTTATGGATAACAGATTATTCATTAATCCATCTACTAGCAGAACATTATTTATAGAGGGAATATTCCATTACCTACAGTTCCAGAGCCAATTATCTTTCCCCTCTGATTGCCTCCAAAGCCAACGTGGCCTCCAGGCTTAAGTTCCAGGCTTTGGAACATATGCCTTCTTCCCGTCATGTGTCGCGAGCAGCCAGAGTCCAGGTACCATGACTGGTGTTTCTGATTTGCTGCTAAAGATATCTGCAACATGTATTATTTTATCCTTAGGTACCCAGATTTTCCTGGGTCCTGATTTGTTAGATTTACCAAAACTCTAGTTGAATTTTGGTTTCACAGAATACTTACTGCTAGTGTATTTAATATCATGTGTGTGACCATACACAAAATGTGAGTTTAGAGGAGTGTGTTTAATGGTTAAATCCATGGCATTCTTTGGTGTAGGAACCTTACCTTGGTATCCTATTCCCTTCCTGCCGTTTCTGCTAACTCCATAGATCATTGAAGCCATTTTGCTTCTATCTATGCTTTTAGCAAGGAACTTCTGGAAACTGTGATCATACTCCTTGATGATCTCATCAGCGCTGCTGGGAGTTTCAGAAATTGGTTCCTTTTGAGAGTTTTGTAAAGTATTTTCTAATTTTGAAATTTTATTTCTCAGCTCAGAATTTTCCAATTTAAGACTCTCAGTCTTATCGGAATCAGACTCAAGATTCCTTTTCAGGTTTCTGAATTTAACTCTAATCTGCTGGTACCTTTCCAGAATTTCATTAAGGCTTTCAGCAAGTTCAGCCTTAGTAAAATTAATTGCAAAGTCAGGAAATACCTCTTCAGTATCTGATTCTGAGTCTGATTCAGAAGCTTCACTATCTTCTGAAATGTTGGCCATAAGAACTATGTTTGCTCTCTCATCATCTGATTCTGAGTCAGCTTCAGACGAGTCAGAGTCATCCCATGTAGCCATGAGACTTTTCTTCTTTTCTCTTCCAAACTTCTTTTTGGGCTTTTCCCTCTGAAGCTTTGGGCAGTCACTCTTGTAGTGTCCTTGCTCATTGCACTCATAGCAGATGATGTCCTTGGTGTTTGGCTTTCTGCTTCTTGAGGAGCCTTCAGATCTTCTGTATCCAGAGGAAGAATCTGTCCTTCTGTATCTGGAAGAAGACTCGTTCTGATCAGATCTTCTGGGATTCCTGAACTTCCTTTGCCTCTGCTTCCACAGTTGATTCACTCTTCTGGAGAGGAGAGAAAGTTTGTCTTCTTCTGATGAGGATCCATCAGATGTTTCTTCAACTGCCTATAAAACTTTAGACTCAGATTTTTTGTTATATTTTAATGCTAAAGGCTTACCTTGCTTCTGGGGTTCATCAGCTTCTAGCTCTATCTCATGACTTCTGAGGGAGCTGATAAGTTCCTCCAGAGAAATTTTGTTGAGATCTTTTGCTAGATTCAGAGCTGTAACCATTGGCCTCCACTGCTTTGGTAAGCTTCTGATGATCTTCTTGACGTGATCAGTAGTAGAGTATCCTTTGTCCAGAACCTTTAGACCAGCCACCAAAATTTGGAATCTTGAGAACATTGTTTCAATGGATTCACTTTCTTCCATTTTGAATGCCTCATACTTCTGAATGAGCGCAAGAGCTTTAGTTTCTTTGACCTGAACGTTGCCCTCATGCGTCATTCTGAGTGAGTCAAACATGTTCTTTGCTGTGTCTCTGTTGGAGATCTTTTCATATTCAGCATAAGAGATGGCGCTGAGAAGGATGGTTCTGGCCTTGTGGTGATTTTTGAAGTCACGCTTTTGTTGGTCAGACATTGCTTTCCTATCAATCTTCTGACCACTTGCATTCACAGGGTGCGTGTATCCATCTGTCACCATGTCCCACAGATCAGCATCATGTGCCAGAAAGAAGCTTTCAATTCTGTCTTTCCAGTAATCAAAATTTTCTCCATCAAAGACTGGAGGTTTGCCGCTGAATCTGTCTCTGTCTTCATTGTTGTCATTGCTGGTGTGTGAATAAGTTCCTGCCATTGTGTTTTTCTAACGCTGGATCTTGTACTGACACGGTTAAGTGTTTTAGCTCAGAACCAGGCGCTCTGATGCCAATTGAAGAAGTGAAAAACACAAGAAGGGGGGTTGAATTGTAAAACTGAAAATCAATGCAATGAACACGATATTTTTATCCTGGTTCGTTTGATCTCAAACTACTCCAGTCCACCCGTCAAGGTGATTTCGCCTCTCTCCAACGAGGTCTTAATCCACTATATTCAACTGAATATTACAATCTGCTTTAACAACTGCTAAAGCCTTCTTGAAGCAAACCACAAACCGGTTTCTCAAGGAATCACTTTCTTACAAAGAATTGAAATCTAGGTGTGTGAATGTTTTCTACAAAACTGTTTATCAGAACTGTGATACTACACAAATTGTGCTTATGGAAACTATATTGCTAAAATAATTGAGTAAGGAATTATGGAGCTTTTAGCAAACTGAGAGTAAGGAAGATGATGAATAGCTTTTAGGCGTGTAGATTGATGTAGAGAATTAGCCAATTCAATCTTCATTGACTTGTTTATATAGCATTGAGATTAGTGAACGTTGGAGCAATAATTCTGATTCAATGCCAATAACAATCTTTCCTTATTAAGCAGATCTTGTCTGGAATGATGCCGTTGGTAATAACTCGTCTTGAATGCACAGTACTGTTGCTACTTAAGCATGTTCTGGCTTTGGCTCATTCTGACGCTGCTTAAGTGTTGATGAACTGTTGTTGTCTTTATCAGAGTTCAGAGTGTTGAGCACAGTTCTGTTCATCAAGCTTCAGCATAAGCGTGAGTTGTTCTTCTGATTCTGGTATCTGATATAGCATCTTCTGATGCTGATGTTGATATCTAATTTTCTGATGCTGATTATGATGTACTCTTGCTGATACCCATCAGAGTTTCTGTAAAACAGAAAGTAATTTTTAGGTAGCAAATAGTTCTTACATGAATCACATAATTAATATATCATTTCATTTTGTTATCATCAAAACTTAAACTTAGGGTAGTAGATTCAAACTTTGTTCTAACACACTATGTTTTCAAAAATGTTTTGCTTTTCTTGTGTTTGTGGGTTTTGAAAAGTTTGTTTGAAAACTTCGATTTAACTCTTGTATTTGTCCTCAAGAGTGTATGAAGTGTTTGTTTGAAAACTTTTGTCATAAAAGTGTAGGTGCGAAAAGTATTTTTTTTTGTTTTGAAAGAGCAAGTACCCGAGAACCTCTACCTACTCAAAAGAAATTAAGCTGTATAAATGTCCTTTAGACAGTACTATCCCACTATTGAGAAGTAGGTAGCCTCGTCGTTGGAGTTTAAGGGTCAATTCGATTAGAGGGACATGTGGTCACCAAAGCAATAATAGGACGCCTTAGCGGTAACCCTAATGTCTTAGATCATTTTTATCAAGGCAATCGTTTCGAGGCAACTTTGATCTTTAGACAGGAGGGCGACTTCTAAAACACCCTATACTCAATGACCACATCGAGGCAACCAAGTGAGGCGTACCCTAGGAGTGGCATGTGCGAGTGTGTCAGGTTTCAGTTTATGTTATCTTTGTACATGTTAGGGTGAGCTACGATTGATTTTAATTTTAAGGTAAGTCTTGTCATGCATAGCATATTTAACATACATCTAGCAGTTAATAATTGCGAAAAATAAAGCTAAACTATTACAAGGCGTCGGGTATTTACATCGCCAAAAACAACCCGTGAAAAATAAATGCGAGAAAATAAATAAAAGCGATAAAAAGTCCTAATTAAAGCTATTACATCCTCGGAGCAATTACATAATAATGGATCAAACATGAATAAAATAAACATACGCGCGAGAGAAAATTGAATCGGAGAGTCTTAGAGTTTTGACCCTTTTTGAGAAAGAAGGAAGGTTTTTGGTTATTTTACGTTTAATTAAATTAAACCTAAAACTAATTAATTAATAAAAAGAAATATTTTTGGTTTTTTATGTTTCAAGGAAAATAATTAAACATATTAATTAACCTAATTCTATATTGATTTTATTTATTGTGAGAATATTGAAATTAACCTAATTAAAAAAACTAAATTAATTATGTTAGTATTTATTTACAAAAATAATAAATTAAGGGTGAAATTAATAAATAATAATAAAAAATATTATATTTTAGTTTTCTGATTTTATTGTGAAAAATTAATTTGGGTTAATTAAGTAATAATAATAATTATTAATAATAAAACAATTAAATGGAAAAATAAAAAGGAAAAGAAGAAAATAAACTCAGGGGGGTGCTGGCCCAATTAGGAGGTGTATTTGGAATTTTCTGGCCCATTATGCTTCCAACCACGTTGACTTTTATGGATTGTCCATGCATGTGTTGACTAAGGCGTATGGTGATCACCCAGCTTTGGCCACTGGATTTGAGTGTGGAGACACCTGGCGCACTGATCTTTGAGGTGTATGGTGGACAACCTTTGGAACTCTGCACGTGAATATGTTAAGAAAAATAGAATAAGCGTTTTGGGGGGACCTGGGATTCGAACCCAGGTTCCAATGCTTCCAAGCCAATGCACTCACCACTCAACCACCTGCACCTTTTTGTTATTTAGATAATAGGCAATTATTATATTAGTAAACAAACAAATATGCTGTACAACAAAAAACCACGCGCGCTTTTTTCAAACTGTCCAATGGTATGCTAACACCTCATCATCTTCTTCATTCGTTCTGCATAAAGAATATTAGATAGCGGGGGTTTTTAACCCCCACTAATTCCTGTACTCAAAAATAGCGAATAGAAGCATGATGAATATAAATATTTTGCGAGGTATGATTCTTGATCGTCTTGTTCTCACGATTTCACTCATATATCTCACAGGTCCCAATTTTTCTGGGTTTAGCAAGCCCCAATTTCAAAGCTCAAGAACCCTAGAAATTGATCATGGCATCTTTGGATTCAGTGCGTTTCAGTTCAATTAGACCATTCCATCAGCTTGGTATGACCTCTAGCAATGCAAAACAATCAAGAAAACATGTCAACTATGCATGAATTAAGCAATACGATTTTGAATAGGAATTGCAAACCGTGGTTCTGTAATGAACGGTTCCTTGAGCTTTGGTATTGGAATTTGATTGCAAAACACTCCTGACACTTCCTGCAGTGTATTAGAATCAACAAAAAAACTTGAATCGCCCTAGAATGCAAAAATCAGTTTTCAATTTTCTTGGAATTTTTTCAATATGCTATGGCCGTTTCTGCAGTTTTCTCACGTCCATTTGATCAGGCTTAGCTTGCTTATGTATAAGAGAATGAAATTAGGTCAAAAACTTGGGTCCAATCCATGTGCATTCAAGTTTAAATCTTTGATTGGAAATCAAATCTTTTTGATTTTTCATGATTGGAAAATGTTGCCAAATTTGGAGATTTTTGTATCTTTGACTTGGTGCTCGAATTTTCCAGCATATCTTGACCATATTTGCTTCACAAATTGATTGAAAAATCAAATCTTGCATTTTCCTACAATTTAAATTAATTAAATAAATTAATATTAATTAAAAATCCAATTAATCAATAAAAATAAGAAAATAAATTCAATTAAGCTTGATGGGTCGTGCATAGGCCATGGATGAAGTTTCAAGAAGAGATTTGAGGCCCATTAGCAAAAATAAGGTGTTTTGAGCAAAGTTGACTTTTGCAAATTCATGAAAATTTCCCAACTTCTCCAATGCACAACTTGCTCAATTTTGATCATATGACCATGTTCTTTGACATTTTGGAAAGCTCTTGAAGTCCTCTAACCAATGCCTTTGGTCCCATGTCATTTGGATTTATCAATCTCAAATTATGGCCTTTGACTCAAAGTGTACATTTGTTGACTTTTGAAATTGACCTATAATGTCAAAATTGATAACTTCTTATGAGAGCATTTCTTGAACTTGTAGTGTGAAGATGGAATGTAGGAAATTGCATCCCCTTAAAAATGAGTATTAGATGGGATTTTTCTGATAAACCATGAAAAAGTTATGCCCTGGTCAAGATACAGTTGACTTTTCTGCTGTCCAAAAATAGTAACTTTTTGCATCTTGATGATTTTTGAGCTATTCTTGTGGAATCATGATCAAGACTTGATCAAATGATGATTGTGGACTCAAAATGAGATGTTGACCAAAAATTCTGACTTTTGACTGTGAAATGACCATTTTGCCCCTACAGTGAACTGTGGATCAAATGGAGCTTTTGACTCTGCAAATTGGAATTGTGAGTCTTGAGACTTGGCATGTAGGTGCTTGAGAATGCATATAGGCCTATGAGACTTGATTGAACCATTGAGAACCCCAACTTTCTTGAAAGAACCAAAACCCTAATTTCAGTTGTCTTAGGAGATGGTTTGACTGTCTACCTCTTGAGCAATCTTGAACCATTTGAAGATCATTCTTGGCAAATCTTGAGGAATATGGGAGGGCAAATTTTGGGGTACAACAGTTTCCCCTGTTCAATCTTCTTAAACCTGAGGATGTAGATTGGCTTGTGTGCCTTTCGTGATCCGAAGGTGGAAGATGATTGAACACTAAAGTGCCCAGAAATTTGCACTCGCATGGTGTAGTATCAGCAATGTGATATCAGGAATGGGCTTACAGATGCCATTTGGAGAGATTATGAATAGGAGGATGGGCTTATAGATGCCACCTGGAGGTTGTTGATAGAAGGATGGGCTTATGGATGCCATCTGGAGATTATTGGTAGGTAGTTTTGTCTTCGTTGACAGGTTGTCTTCATTGACAGGTTGTCTTCATTGACGGGTTGTCTTCATTGACGGGTTTCAGAAAAATCTTTAGGAATCGATTTAACTGGTTTTGTCTCCATTGACTGGCCCTGCCTCAGAAAAATCTTTAAGAATTGATTTAGCTGATTTTGTCTCCATTGATTGGCTACATCAGAAACATGAGTGACAGAATGACATCTGAATCTGGATCGTATCTGGACTTTATTTGAGAGAGTGACAGAATGACATCTGAATCTGGATCGTATCTGAACTGTATTTGAAATTGAGATCTATATGAGTAGCAGAATGACTTCCGTGTCTGGAGCGTATATGTGTTGTAACTGGGATCTGGATAAGTGACAAAATGATTTCCGTGTCTGGAGTATATATGCACTTGAAGTTGATAATTGAATCTGAATGAGAAATAGAGTGGCTTCTGTGTCTGGAGCGTATCTAGTCTGTATCTGATTGCTGAAGTCTAAATGAGTAGTAGAATGACCGCCGTGTCTGGGGTGTATCCATATTGTATCTGAATGAGTGACAGAATGACATCCGAATCTGGATCGTATCTGGACTGTATTTGAATGAATCTGGAATAAGTATCAGAATGTCTCCATGTCTGGGTCGCATCTGAACTGTCTCTGGAAGGAATCTGGAATAAGCAATAGAATAGCATCCGTGTCGGGAGCATCTCTAAGCTGTCTTTAGAAGTTTGAATCTGAATAAGCAATAGAATAGCATCCGGATCTGGAGCATCTCTAAGCTGTCTCTGAAAGGAAATCTGAATAAGTATCAGAATGTCGCCATGTCTGGGTCACATCCGAACCATCTCTAGAAGGGATCTGGAATAAGTATCAGAATGTCGCCATGCTTGGGTCACATCTGAACCATCTCTAGAAGGAATCTGGAATAAGTATCAGACTGTCGCCATGTCTGGGTCACATTTGAACTATCTCTTGCTCAATGGAGTAAACCACTGAGGTTATAGAATTGGTCTGTACCATGACATAGGAGAACATCAAGATCTAGGAACTGACTCGTGCTCAATGGAGTATACCGTTGAGGTTATAGTACTTGTCCACCCTATGATGTAGAGAAACTGTCGAGATTGAGAACCTTATCTGAACTTCAACCGAGGATAATCCGATTGAGATTTAAGAACTGGTCAGATCTTCGACTAAGCTGAGAACTTAACTGCATCTTTCCTGAAAGATAAAGGTCAGTCACATGCAATGCATGAGATGGATCAAGCAATGATGTTCTTAACATAAATGAGATTTGTGTGATATGATGCGTATATGCATGTATCATGATGTATGAAAACGTGATGTTTTAGCTGGGGAAAATAAATCCCGGAGCTGCTGGAGAATAGAGTTGAATTCTTCGTTTCCGCTGGGGATGGTGAACGAAGATGATTGTGAGAATAAACCTGCAGGAGAAAAGGACTCCATTGGGGAATAAACTTGATGAAAGAGATTACTCCGAGGGGAAATACTCTGTGGAGGAGAGATGTTCTTCTGAGAGTTTTAATGATGACTCCACTGGGGATTCCGTTGATAAGCTATACTGGGATTTTGATGATGAACTCCGCTGGGGATAGAAAGAATTTCGTTGGGGATGATCTTTCCACTGCAACTTGCTGAGGATAACCCAGTTAGACTCTGGTGGGGATAACCTTCTGAATACGGCTGGGGAGATGCATTTTTACTCTGTAGGGGACAAGCCTCCAGAATCTACTGGGTAAGATGATTCAACTCCGTTGAGGAAACTTTTCAGACTGTGCTGGGAAATGGTCCCACTGAGGGTATCTTGTATTCCGCTGGGGAACAATCTTATATTTCTGTCGAGGAATATTAAGACTGCCGAGGATGCTTGTTGAGGAATATCTGTATACTCCGCTAGGGAATATTAAGACCTACTGGGGACACCCAACCTGTTCGGGACTGATGGTAGACTAACTCTGCTTGGGGGGAGAGTATTGTTGATTCATCTGTAGTTGCAGGTCTCAGCTGAGGAGAGCTTCCATTAATGTCTTACTCTGTGGGGATTGAAGGTATCTTAGCCATATTCTTTAGCTGAATCTACCTTGGTACCTGGTGGACAGAGCGATTGTACAGTTCGGACAATTCTTATTTCCCCAGTTTCTGCGGGAGAAGAAGGCCTATGAGGTGCTTGATAACTGCCGATTGACAAATCTTCTTCTGGTAGGCAAGTGACGAGATGACGGGACATAGTTGTACGCTTTGATCCCTAATTTTTGTTTGGACCGCCCTTTCGGGTTTTCAGTCCATCGGGATACCCTTTTTTGCACAAGCCGCCTTTTCAGGTTTTCAACTTGCCAGGTGTGCAGACTTTTTCATTTTCATCCCTTATTTTTGCCCGAACCCTTTTGGTTCGCCGGGAAGCCCTTATTTTTGCCTAGGCCAGTCAACCTAGCGGGTCTTTGATTAGGCGTAGTACTTTTTTGACTATGTCCACGTTCTCAGAGTGCAGGGAGTTGTCACTGTCAGTAGTGTTGTGTCGCCATACTACCAGAAGATGTTTGATTATGCAAGATTCGTTGCTGGAATTCATGTCCAATACCCCAATTGATTCAGATGGAGATCTGCCCCTGGCTATTTGGCATTTTGAGAGATTCCTTGAATCTTGACTTGACTGCCCCAGATGATGGACAATGATCATGCCATGCCCCTTGATTGGAAGTGTTTCTTCCACCTGAGGTGACCCTTTTTGTTGAGAAGGTTTTTGTTCACTAGATATTCGTCGTGCGAATTTCTCTGCTGTTTGAACAAATAGTCATATGCAAACAATGTTATTTTTAAGAATGCAAAGCTTATGTCTGACTTGAAGTTTTTTGAAAATGCAGTTTTCAATAAAACAAGTGAATTTTTGTAAAATGTGATGTCAACTCGGGATTTTACAGCAAGCCCTACAGGAGTCAGGATACCTTTTGTAACAGTATGCTTTCGAACTAACCCATGCTTCAGCTAGGACTTTTAAGGGTTATAACGTGGCCTGGTTCACGGTTTAAGAAACAAAGGATAAAGGCTCAAATTTTATTTGTACCCACCCGTTCTTCGTGATGTTCTTCGGTCCTAAACTCAGCTAATCGTGCATTAGATCTTGTTTGAGTCTTTGCTCTGACATACCAGTGATGATTCGGATACTGAAAGTTTTATTTTGACCAGGCAGTCATTTTGTTAAGAGTTTGCAGGATCTCTTCCCTTTTGGTTTTTATTATCCCTGTTTTTTTGCCTGAACTGTTTCTCTTATGATTACAGTCAGCGGGATACCCCAGTTTTTGTAAGTCTCCTTCATAAGTTTTGACTTAATGGGCTCTTTTTTTTTTTTGAGAGATAATGACTGCATGTCCTTACGATTATTCGGAACCATCACTGTCTCTTGTTTTGGAAGGACTTCTTTGATGCCATTCATTGTGCACCTGGATCAACTGAGAGAACTACCCTGCCCCAGGTTAAGATTAAGGGTTTTAATTTTTGAAAAGAAAAACTCCAACTTCTTTGGCTCAAAGGGGTTGACTAGGGATTATATTCCTTATAACTCCACTATTTAGGATTTGAAACAATGCATGTACCTCATCAGCGGGGTCTGTTCAAGAGCATACTGTAAAGATCGTGGTATCGTTTTTGTCATCCTCCCTCAAAAGGCTTAGAATTTTTTAATCGAGAGTTGAACATCACAAAAAATGAAAGCAATTTGAATATAGTGAATACGAATGGATTGATTCAAAACAGACATATGCAATGCATTGATAAAGTAACAAAGTTTGCCATGACAATAATTGTTTGAATAAGCAAAGGAAAATACAACTTGAAAATTCAAATAAAACAAAATCCTTCAATGATTTGGCATAGGAGCAGTGATTATGTTTGGAGTCTCTGGAGGGTCAAACTGGATTTCTTTGGCATCAATCATGTCTTGAACCTTATTCTTCAGGGCCCAACAGTTGTTTGTGTCATGTCCCGGGCTGTCAGAGTGGTATGCACACCTTTCATTGGGATGATAGGTAGGAGCGGGAGTGTTTGGATTCCGGAGAGGAGCCCTTAATGTAATCAGCCCTGCCTTCAACATTTGTTGTAGCGCTTGAGTCAGTGACATGTTGATCTTAGTGAATTGTCTTTTAGGTGCGACCTCCTTACGTTGATGCCCCTGTCTTTGTTGAGCAGGCGTAGGATTAGAGATCAAGATTTCTCTTACGCGTTGGTCATGACGACTCTTTTGACCATACACAACATTGGACTCTTTCTTCCTATTGTAGGGCTTTTTTTGAGCATCGAAAGGTGTAGCTTCTTGAATCTTCCCGCTTTTGATGCCAGCTTCAATTCTTTCACCAGTAAAGATAAGGTCTGTGAACCCGGCTGAAGAGTTTCCAATCAAATGGTTAAAGAATTGACCAGACAGGGTCCCCAAGAACATATCCACAAGTTCACGGTCAGTTAAGGGTGGCTGCACCCTTCCAGCAAGGTCTCTCCACTTTTGAGCGTACTCTTTAAATCCTTCACCCGTCCCTAGTGACATACCCTGGAGTTGGGTACACGTAGGAGCAAGGTCGGAATTATACTGATACTGCTTATAGAACGCAGTAGCCAAATCCTCCCAGTTGCGGATACTGGCTCCATCCAGCTGATAGAACCATTCGAGCGGAGTCCCTGACAGACTGTCCTGGAAGAAATGGATCCACAAATTCTTGTCAGTGGTGTAAGGTTGGATCTTCCTTACATACGACCGGAGGTGCAGCTTTGGGCAGGAAGCTCCGTCATACTTTGCAAAGGCGGGTGCCTTAAACTTATGGGGAATCACCACCCCAGAGGATAAGCCTAGGTCTCCAAAGTCCAACCCGGGCACATTCTGTATCTCCATAGCACTTAAGCGGTCCTCCAGCTGTTTGTACCTATCCTCAGCAGGAGGATATTGTTCTTCATCATAATCCGTCTCGTTGTCGGAGACCACGGGACTAGGAACCCTCCTCTCTTGGGGACTGTCTTTCCCTACAGGGGAGGTGGTCAGATCATCCTTGTTCTGCAGTCCATTCCCAAATATGTGTCTAGTGTTGAACAAGACGGTCCTCTTCTTCTTCTTCTTTCTTTCTTTCAGAATCAGAGCCTTTAAATCCTGTTGACCTTGGGCTAGGCTCATAACCAACTCTTGGAACTGGGCATTCTGGGCCTGGAGGGCCTTGATAGCTTGTTCAGTGGAAGGTTCAGTAGACATGATGATTGCTGAAATAAATAGCGAAGAAGATAAGCGACCTGTAATGGTACCTGTAATGCAATGATATGTATGATGATATGCATGCAATGTTTTCAAGGATCTCGCGGGGTAAACAAGGAAACTTGTTAGAATTTGAGTCTGGTAGCTTGATTGAAGGAACTTCATGTTTCTGAGAGTCCTTCTTCAAGAGTCAAGGCTCACCATATCGAGTGGGTCATGGCTCCTGACTTAAGTTATCGTGCTTTGATCTCCAAACAACCTTGGCTAGAGGAAAATAAATCCCCTTTGCCCCTTGCTAGGCATTTGGTTCATCATGACCTGCATCACAAACCCTTGAGATCCTTGAAATGGATTAGTCCCTATGCAAGATGTATGCAATGTTATGATGTGATGATGTTATGATGTTATGATAAAGGCACACCACAAGTATTCACAAACAGCAAACATGGTAAAGGCACACAAGTCACACAAAAGAGCCCCTTAGATTTCAGGCTGGCATGAAGTTTAGGTACTACCCTCTTTCAGTTTCAGTTGGTTAAGACCTGTCCTAAAAATAGTAACCGGGTTCTAGAGGATCTCAATATCACTGACTACCCTCAATCGGTCATAATTCCAGTTTGGCAACCTTTTCTTGCGGTCGGAACCATCGCGAGAGTTTAGTCTCAATGAGCGTAGCATACTGCTACTGTTCTATGGCCAACTGTGGTGCTTAATGACTCCTCAGAAGACCCATATTCTCCTCGTTCCAACACAAGGTATATCGGTACAGACCAAGGTGTCACACCAACGTAGCTACTGCTTCACCCGTGTCGGTCTACGCCGGACAGGTCCCTCACAGTTTATTGCTACTTACCTAAAGGGTATTCCCCAGATCCGGGTTAGGATCTATGAAACTCCAATACAAGCCCACAAAATTAAAGCATATAAGGCATACAATTGAAAACATAGGTGATCTAATCCTAAGGTACACCTCACTTATACGTCTCCCCAACAGAGTCGCCAGTTCTGTGATCAGTGGAAATAGAACTGACTGTTTTGGAATGCTGGTTCGCGAAATGTCGCGGTAAGCAAGAGTCACCACCGTCTTTTATTTTCTCCAACAAGGAAAGGACAAAAGCACAGCACAATTCCTTTTCGATATGCTTCTCGGTTCGGGAGGTAGATTATAGAAAGGGAAGGTGTTAGCACCCTTTCTATCTGTGGTTATCCACGGGCTCTTAGGTACTTGCTCACTATGTTTTCAAAAATGTTTTGCTTTTCTTGTGTTTGTGGGTTTTGAAAAGTTTGTTTGAAAACGTCGATTTAACTCTTGTATCTGTCCTCAAGAGTGTATGAAGTGTTTGTTTGAAAACTTTTGTCAGAAAAGTGTAGGTGCGAAAAGTATTTTTTTGTTATGAAAGAGCAAGTACCCGAGAACCTCTACCTACTCAAAAGAAATTAAGCTGTGTAAATTTCCTTTAGACAGTACTATCCCACTATTGAGAAGTAGGTAGCACCGTCGTTGGAGTTTAAGGGTCAATTCGATTATAGGGACATGTGGTCACCAAAGCAATAGTAGGACGCCTTAGCGATAACCCTAATGTCTTAGATCATTTTTATCGAGGCAACCGTTTCGAGGCAACTTTGATCTTTAGACAGGAGGGCGACCTCTAAAATACCCTATACTCAATGACCACATCGAGGCAACCAAGTGAGGCGTACCCTAGGAGTGGCATGTGCGAGTGTGTCAGGTTTCAGTTTATGTTATCTTTGTACATGTTAGGGTGAGCTACGATTGATTTTAATTTTAAGGTAAGTCTTGTCATGCATAGCCTATTTAACATACATCTAGCAGTTAATAATTGCGGAAAATAAAGCTAAACTATTACAAGGCGTCGGGTATTTACATCGCCAAAAACAACCCTTGAAAAATAAATGCGAGAAAATAAATAAAAGCGATAAAAAGTCCTAATTAAAGCTATTACATCCTCGGAGCAATTACATAATAATGGATCAAAGATGAATAAAATAAGCATACGCGCGAGAGAAAATTGAATCGGAGAGTCTTAGAGTTTTGACCCTTTTTGAGAAAGAAGGAAGTTTTTTGGTTATTTTGCGTTTAATTAAATTAAACCTAAAACTAATTAATTAATAAAAAGAAATATTTTTGGTTTTTTATGTTTCAAGGAAAATAATTAAACATATTAATTAACCTAATTCTATATTGATTTTATTTATTGTGAGAATATTGAAATTAACCTAATTAAAAAAACTAAATTAATTATGTTAGTATTTATTTACAAAAATAATAAATTAAGGGTGAAATTAATAAATAATAATAAAAAATATTATATTTTAGTTTTCTGATTTTATTGTGAAAAATTAATTTGGGTTAATTAAGTAATAATAATAATTATTAATAATAAAACAATTAAATGGAAAAATAAAAAGGAAAAGAAGAAAATAAACTCAGGGGGGTGCTGGCCCAATTAGGAGGTGTATTTGGAATTTTCTGGCCCATTATGCTTCCAGCCACGTTGACTTTTCTGGATTGTCCATGCATGTGTTGACTAAGGCGTATGGTGATCACCCAGCTTTGGCCACTGGATTTGAGTGTGGAGACACCTGGCGCACTGATCTTTGAGGTGTATGGTGGACAACCTTTGGAACTCTGCACGTGAATATGTTAAGAAAAATAGAATAAGCGTTTTGGGGGGACCTGGGATTCGAACCCAGGTCCCAATGCTTCCAGGCCAATGCACTCACCACTCAACCACCTGCACCTTTTTGTTATTTAGATAATAGGCAATTATTATATTAGTAAACAAACAAATATGCTGTACAACAAAAAACCACGCGCGCTTTTTTCAAACTGTCCAATGGTATGCTAACACCTCATCATCTTCTTCATTCGTTCTGCATAAAGAATATTAGATAGCAGGGGTTTTTAACCCCCACTAATTCCTGTACTCAAAAATAGCGAATAGAAGTATGATGAATATAAATATTTCGCGAGGTATGATTCTTGATCATCTTGTTCTCACGATTTCACTCATATATCTCACAGGTCCCAATTTTTCTGGGTTTAGCAAGCCCCAATTTCAAAGCTCAGGAACCCTAGAAATTGATCATGGCATCTTTGGATTCAGTGCGTTTCAGTTCAATTAGACCATTCCATCAGCTTGGTATGACCTCTAGCAATGCAAAACAATCAAGAAAACATGTCAAATATGCATGAATTAAGCAATACGATTTTGAATAGGAATTGCAAACCGTGGTTCTGTAATGAACGATTCCTTGAGCTTTGGTATTGGAATTTGATTGCAAAACACTCCTGACACTTCCTGCAGTGTATTAGAATCAACAAAAAAACTTGAATCGCCCTAGAATGCAAAAATCAGTTTTCAATTTTCTTGGAATTTTTTCAATATGCTATGGCCGTTTCTGCAGTTTTCTCACGTCCATTTGATCAGGCTTAGCTTGCTTATGTATAAGAGAATGAAATTAGGTCAAAAACTTGGGTCCAATCCATATGCATTCAAGTTTAAATCTTTGATTGGAAATCAAATCTTTTTAATTTTTCATGATTGGAAAATGTTGCCAAATTTGCAGATTTTTATATCTTTGACTTGGTGCTCGAATTTTCCAGCATATCTTGACCATATTTGCTTCACAAATTGATTGAAAAATCAAATCTTGCATTTTCCTACAATTTAAATTAATTAAATGAATTAATATTAATTAAAAATCCAATTAATCAATAAAAATAAGAAAATAAATTCAATTAATCTTGATGGGTCGTGCATAGGCCATGGATGAAGTTTCAAGAAGAGATTTGAGGCCCATTAGCAAAAATAAGGTGTTTTGAGCAAAGTTGACTTTTGCAAATTCATGAAAATTTCCCAACTTCTCCAATGCACAACTTGCTCAATTTTGATCATATGACCATGTTCTTGGACATTTTGGAAAGCTCTTGAAGTCCTCTAACCAATGCCTTTGGTCCCATGTCATTTGGATTTATCAATCACAAATTATGGCCTTTGACTCAAAGTGTACATTTGTTGACTTTTGAAATTGACCTATAATGTCAAAATTGTTAACTTCTTGTGAGAGCATTTCTTGAACTTGTAGTGTGAAGATGGATTGTAGGAAATTGCATCCCCTTCAAAATGAGCATTGGATGGGATTTTTCTGATAAACCATGAAAAAGTTATGCCCTGGTCAAGATACAGTTGACTTTTCTACTGTCCAAAAATAGTAACTTTTTGCATCTTGATGATTTTTGAGCTATTCTTGTGGAATCATGATCAAGACTTGATCAAATGATGATTGTGGACTCAAAATGAGATGTTGACCAAAAATTATGACTTTTGATTGTGAAATGACCATTTTGCCCCTGTAGTGAACTGTGGATCAAATGGAGCTTTTGACTGTGCAAATTGGCATTGTGAGTCTTGAGACTTGGCATGCAGGTGCTTGAGAATGCATATAGGCCTATGATACTTGATTGAACCATTGAAAACCCCAACTTTCTTGAAAGAACCAAAACCCTAATTTCAGTTGTCTTAGGAGATGGTTTGACCGTCTACCTCTTGAGCAATCTTGAACCATTTGAAGATCATTCTTGGCAAATCTTGAGGAATATGGGAGGGAAAATTTTGGGGTACAACAGATGGTTTGCAAATTGATCAAGTAACTAGAAGCTTATCTACCTACTGAAAAGTCTTTCCTACACATTTTTATTCCTTTGATGTTGTTGACCTACTATTGTTTAGTAGATAAACCTATCTTTGGATGTTAAACGGGACAGGCGTGGGTCATCGTATGACCATGATAGAAATGGTGCCAAGTATCTTAGCTTGTTTTGAGGGACTTAAGATCATCTTTGTTTAGGCAACCAAGATAGCGTCATCGAGGGACTATGATCTTTTGTTTTGATTTTCTTTTGCCAAGATACCTAGTATGCATACCATGGCCATGTTTTAAGGCAACCAAGTGGATGAAACCCTAGGGGTGCTTGTGTGAGATGTGTTGTCATTTTTCATGCATTTTTGTCTTGTATTAAGTCATGCTATTTGTTTGATTTTTGGTCTTTTCATTCAAAACCCTAGTTTACTATCATGGTATATGAAAGCAATAAAATGCGTAAAGTAAATCTAAACTATTACAACAATATTATGGGGAGGGGGATACAAGTTTTGAATAGGGGGATATTGCTCAAAATAAAAACCCTAATTTACTATTACAACCCAATTGAATTTATTGTACAAATAAATAAATGAACAAATATTTAAATAGGCAATAAAATGTAAATATGCAAGAAATGTTTTTGTATTAATTTTACGTATGAGAAAATAAATTTATTTATGTCTTAAAAATAAGAAAATAAAATGATTATTTTTGAAAGGGTGAAAACCCTAATTTTTTGTTTAAAAAAGAAATATTCTAAATTATTCATTTTTATTCAAGAATAATAATAATAATAATAATATGTACAAAATGTTAAAAAATTGAATATTGTATGAAAATATAATTTTAAGTGTATAAATAATAAAAATAAAAATGTATGATATTTTTATATAATTTACAAGTTTTATTTAAGAAAATAAAGTCTATTAAACCTAATAAACTATTTATTATGCCAAAAATAAAATAAAATAATATGATAAAATGCAAAAAATAAAGAAAATATTTTTTGTGATTTTAAATGTTCAGAATAAATAAATAAAGTCAGAAAATATAAATTGTACAAGAAAATATAAAAAATAAAAGAAATTGATCAAGGGGGTGCAAAAAGTAAGAGGGGGTGCAAAAAGTAGGGACAGCAAGCCCAAACACGCCAGGCCCAGACTCCACTTCATCCCTGACCTTTGTCTCCTTCGCGCGCGCCCTGTACTTCAAATCATGTTCTTGTTATTCTTTGCATAAAATCAAAAACTTATAACATGAAAAATATAGCTCATCATCACACGATTCCAATGATATAAAGAACATGACATAACTCTCAAAGATCAGAGAGAATTTTAATGGCCCTAATTTCTAACCTAGTTTTTTTAGCATCTTCAACAACCAAATACTCCTATCTAAGTTAATATAAATACAAATTATACATATGTACAGTTCAAGCATGTTACAGACTACATTTTTGCTTCACAAACCTAAGCTTAAAGATGCCTAAATAGAGAGATAGAAACTTGACAAATACCTTGTCCAGTTGAGTTTGGATATGGCAAGGTAGGGATTTTGAGTGAGGCCTGAAGGTCGTGTGAGCTTGCTTGAAGTTCCCTCAACCTTTCCCAATGCTTAGCTTGCCTTGTAGATGCCTGAATCTTCCTATAGAAGTCAACCTGCAAACTCAGAAAATGGAAACGGTGAAGCTCGAAACAGGGGTTACAGTTGCTGAACAAAGGCCTGGACAGTTTAGATAGGAGGTATGGAATGTGTTTGAAGTGATTCTAAGCAAAACGCACGAGGCAATATGGAAATGGCTTGTGATTTGCAGAGATTGCCCTGTTTGGGCAGAAGTTGCTGTTTTTTGTGTTTGAGGGTGTTTGAGAGGTGAGAAATTCGTATCTTAGGCTTGTTACAATGTTCTGAGGTTGGTTCAAATGATGCTTAGGCTTGGCTTTATTAGATGGAAGAGTT
The DNA here is from genome assembly GCA_948472305.1 of Vicia faba. Classification (NCBI taxonomy): domain Eukaryota; kingdom Viridiplantae; phylum Streptophyta; class Magnoliopsida; order Fabales; family Fabaceae; genus Vicia; species Vicia faba. Next base: position 1,196,864,355 of record OX451740.1, on the reverse strand, counting down.
TACTTGACTTTTGCAAGTTTCTTGCTTTTGAAGAAAAGTTGGGAAGTGACAATGCCAAATCCTGTACAGGCTTGCTTGCTAGCTGCACATAGTTGGTACAAGTTGCCTGATATTTGTGGACTTTGTTTGCAGCAAGAGATTAGGTCCATGGCTCAAGATAAACAAAGTTGCAAAAAATCAAGCTTTATGGAAATGGTATTGTTACCTTTATGCCATAAATGGATTAATTCATTGTGCACAGCTCCATAGGTCTGAACAAAGCCAATATCCAATGTATTTGCATTAAATTAATGAGTGTAGAAAGGATTAGGACCTTTAATACCAAGTACAAGCATGCTTAGGACAGATTTGCAACTTGCACCATTGTGAAAAATGCCTTGGACAAAAGTGATAATTTGCCATTTTCATTTCTTTGATTCTCCCTAACCATAAATGATCTTGGGGAGTTCTTGTACATTTTGTAAATCTTGTAACATGCTCTACAATCCATATTTGAAATGCATTTTGAGATTCCTCTTGGAACTAGGTGAAAAGTTGCCATGAAGTTAGGTCAAAAATCTGCCTAAACTAGGGCAAAATTTCACTAAGTTAAAAAGTTTATGGACCCTTATTCACAAATTCATAACTTGAGTTCCAAGAATCCTTTAGGAAAACTTTGTGAATCAAAGTTGTAGATTTCATGGAGGACTACAACTTTCATGTTGGAAGTTTTCTTTGAATCCAATTTCATCATGGTGAAAAGTTGGGAAAAGTTGGGAAAAATAAGAAATTTTCATAACTTAGAAAAATTCTAAGTTATGAATTTTTTTCAAACTTAAACCCTAATTTCCAAATTTAAGTTTCTTGGTGAACAAGTTTCATTTTTTGACACATCTTGATGAAATATGACCCTTGGCACTTGATTTTGACCAAAAAGTCAAAGTTTGACTTTTCAGTGTACAGTTGATTTTTGATCAGTTGACTGGAAAATTCATCTGTCAATGCTATGCATTTGAGATCTTTTGAACTATGTGATTAGGTCAAGATGACACCATTGAGCCTTGAAAACATGTTTGAAACCAATTGGCCATTGGCTAGGTGAAAATAAGAAATTGTGATTCTTCAGTCAAAACCCTAATTTTGACCATTTTGCCCTTTTGATGATCTGATCAAATTTCTTGAAGAGTCGTGGTCTAAACTTGATCAAATGGTTCATATGAGTCTATAATGTTGATATGGACCAAAAATTATGAGGTTTGACTGTAAATTGGCCATGGTTGACTTTTTCCCCAATACAACTGATTTTTAGGTCAACTGTCCAATTGACTGGTCCAAAATGTGATTCAAGGCTTGAAACTTGGTATGAGCAATGTTAGGGGTCCCACATGAAGTATGAAAGTCACATGAAGCATTGATGGTCCAAAAATCCTTGTGCAAACTCAAACCCTAATTTCAGGTTATCAGTGCAAGGAGAGGTCTTGAGCTGAGCAAACCCTAATTTGATCTTGAGTCCAAAAAGTCTTGTGAGGAGAATCTTGATAAAATGAGAGGGCAATTTTTGGGGTACAACAGCATCCATATATCATAAACATCGATAACACGAATGCATGTATCACAATCTCATTATACCATGCATTTCATACAACATTACTTCGCATATTAGCTAACATTTTACCCTTTCAGAATAAGGTTAATCAATAGCTACCATTAACAATGTTCAAAGGCTTTTCAGATACAATTTAGATATGCTTCAGACACGAATGCCATCCTGATACTCATTCAGATTCAATTCTCAGATACAGTTCAGATACGCTCCAGACACGGATGCCATCCTGATACTCATTCAGATTCAGCTCTCAGATACAGTTCAGATACGCTCCAAACACGGATGCCATCCTGATACTCATTCATATTCAACCTTCAGATACAGTTCAGATACACTCCAGACATGGATGCCATCCTGATACTCATTCAAATTCAGCTCTCAGATACAGTTCAGATACGCTCCAAACACGGAAGTCATCCTGATACTCATTCAGATTCAACTCTCAGATATAGTACAGATACGCTCTAGACACGGAGGCCATCCTGATACTCATTCAGATTCAATTCTCAGATACAGTTCAGATACGCTCCAGACATGGATGCCATCCTGATACTCATTCAGATTCAATTCTCAGATACAGTTCAGATACGCTCCAGACACGGATGCCATCCTAATACTCATTTAGATTCAACTTTCAGATACAGTTCAGTTACGCTCTAGACACAGATGTCATCCTGATACTCATTCAGATTCGACTCTCATCAATCATTTTTTAATGGCATCTTTAATCCCATTTCCCTATACCATCAACCATCACATCACCGAGTGCAAATTTCTTGGCACTTTAATGTCCAATCATCTTCCACCTTTGAGTCACGAATGACAAAACTCACCAATCTAACTCTTTAGGCTTAAGAATATTGAACAGGGGCAGCTGTTGTACCCCAAAATTTGCCCTCTCATTTATCAAGAATTTTCTCACAATATCTCATTTGGCTCAAGAATGTACTAGAGTTGATCAGCTTAAGACACCTCCTTAAGCACTAATGACCAAAATTAGGGTTTGAGATTGCACAAGGATATTTGAACTTCCAATGCCCGATATGACTTTCATGGATCATTATTGACCCTCAATATTACTCATGTCAAGTTTCAAGCTATGGATCACACTTTTGCTCAGTCAATTGAGCAGTTGACGTAAAAAATCAACTATATTGGGGAAAAAGTCAAATATGGTCAATTTACAGTCAAACTTCATAATTTTTTATCCACAACAACATTTTAAACTCATATGTATCATTTGATCAAGTTTGGACTACAATTCCTCAAGAAATTTGATCAAATCTTCAAAAGGGCAAAATGGTCAAAATTAGGGTTTTGATTGGGAAAGGGAAATTTCTGATTTTTGAACTAGCAAATAATCAATTGGTTAAGGAATGATCTCAAGAGTCCAATTGCATCATTTTTACCTAATGATATGGCTCAAAACATGGCTCAAGTCCAACGGATTGACAGATGAATTTTCAGTAAACTAATCAAAAGTCAATTGTATACTGAAAAGTCAAACTTTGACTTTTTGGTAAAAATCAAATGTCAAAGATAAAAATTCATCAAATCATGTAAAAATATGAAACTTATTCATCAATAAATCAAAAATTCAAGATTTCATTTTGAAAACTTAAAATTTTTAAACTTAGAAATTTTTCTAAGTGTTGGAAATTTCTTATTTTTTCACAACTTTGAGCAAAATTTTCACCATGATGCAAGATGATTCAAAAGAAACTTTCAACATGAAAGTTGTAGATCTCCATGAAATCTACAAAATTTATTTACATAACTCCTTCCAAAAATGCTTGGATCTCAATTTATAATTTTAAGAACACATGGTCATGAAACAAAACACTTAGTGAAATTTTGCCCTAATTTGGTCAGGATTTTGACCTAACTTCATGGCACTTTTTCATTTAGTTCCAAGGGGAATTTTCAAAAGTGATTCAAAGAGGGGTTGTATATCACATTACAAGATTTCCAAAATTTCCAAGAACTCCTTGAGATCATTTTTGAGTAGGGAGAATCGAAGAGATGAAGTTAGGGTTTTCACACTTGAATTATAAGTCATTTTGTGATGAACAAGATTCAAAATTCAAACTTATGATACATAACCTCTACTTTGCATGCCTAAAACTTGTTAGGAACTCCATAATTAATTGATTGCACAGCTATTAGAGGTCTCAATTCAAGAATTCAATGCAAGGCCATGCTTTATATCCATTTTGGGAAGAAAGTGCACAATGCCATTTTTATAAAGTAGCTTTTTGCACAAAACTTGTTCTTGAGCCTTGCAATTGATTTCTTCTGATGATACAAGTCCCATAACTCAAGAGAAGCTTATCTAGACACTTACAATCACTTAGCCCATGCTTGTACTTCCTCTTGAAACTTGTTTTCCCATTTTTCTTGAAAATCAAGTAACATAGCCATTAGCTTGTAACTGGTACTTCTGACTCTCTCAAGCACTAATACTTTTTGCTTATACATACACAAGTTATTTGCCACAAATCCCACGCATGCTTGAGCCCTGAAAACACCAAGAATACAGAATCACCAAAAACACCTCAAAACTTGCCATTTCTGAGTTTTGAATCCAATCTCCAAATTTTCTCGTGCGTTTTTTGGCCTTTTACTTTCAAAAGCTTCTAAATAACATACACAAACAATTCCAACACCTGCAACACCACTGTAACACCTCCATCATTATCCACCATTTTCAAAAATAGCACCTTGCACCTTGACTTCTCTAGAACTCCTCAGGCACTTTCAGCTCAAGCTAAGTATCACATTAACTTCCTGGGAACTTGAGAAAGCTAATCCAATCATTGTAACTCACTAAAAGCTACTCAAACTCCAAACACGATACCCTCTTGTAAGGTGAGTTTTCTGACTTTTGAAATCTTCAAACAAGCATCATTAATGGTTTATTTGTGAATGAAAAATGTAGATATCATTGCCCTAAAGCTAACCATGTCCATAGTTTTCATTTATGTTGCTTAACCTTAGAGAATTTTATGATTGAAGTTTATGAAATTTTTAGGGTTCAGATTAGGGCCATTAAAATTCATGTTTGTCTTTGATCTATAATTTTATTATTTTTCATTTCTGAAATCGTGAGGAAATTTGCCAAAAGTTTCCTGTTTACATTTTTCATTTTTGTTGGGAATTGAATAAGAAACATAAGTTCAGGCTGGGCATGAGGTTGAAGATGAAGTTGGCCTCAGGAACGTGTTTACCATATATATTTATGTTTTTATATTAATAAACGAACGTATAGCCACCCCAGTGGTAGAAGCGCGCGCTTGTGACTATAGGGAACTGGGTTCGAGCCCTAGTGGTACCCTTTTGGATTTTTTTTCATATTTTTTCACATATTCTGACTTTTTTTGGCAGCGTTGGGCCTTATCCCCTAGGGCCTTATGTTTTTTTCACTTCTGACCCCCCTTGCTTGCTATTCACACCCTGACCCATTTTTTTTATTTGTTTTCTTGAATATTTTATCTAATACTAAAAAAAAATCAGGAAAAAAATATAAAAATATTATATTTAAATTTTGATATAGTTTATATATTTTTTTACACAAAAAAATTATTTTATTTAATCATACTTTATTTATTTTGCTAATTGGTTTGTAAATTTAATTAAAAACTAGGGTTTTAGTTATTTTCATAAAATATATTATTTTAAAACCAGAAAAAGACCAAAAATATTTTATAATACTATAAATTATTTTTAAGACAAAAATACCAAAAAAAATTCTTCTTATAAACTTAATTTCTTTTTTTAATCAATTAATAGATTAGCGTTTTATTTAAATTCTTTTCCTAGTAAATTTAGGTTTTACTTTTTACTAATTTACTCAATTATTTTTCTTTTAGTTAATTAGGTTAAAACAAAACCCCTTTTCCCTAAAAAAATCCAAATTTTCTTTCCATTTTACATTCTTGTATATTTATTCATTTTTGTACATTATTTATCCAAATTCAATATGGTTGTAATAGATAATTAGGCTTTATTTTCTTGCAATCTCCATTTGTAATTTGTACACCCCGTCCCACAAGTATTGTAATAGCGTAGTAATTTTAAATTCCGCAATTTATCGCTTTATATACAAATGCTAGTAATTAGGGTTTGTATGGAAAGACTAAAACTAATCAATTAGAAAACCCTAATCAAAGACAAAACCAAGCATGAAAAATAATGCACTTGCACACAAGCACCCCTAGGGTAAATCCACTTGGTTGTCTTACAAATGGCCATGTTACGCATGTGGGGTATCTTAGCAAAAACAAGCAAAATACAAGATCATAGTCCCTCGATGAAGTTATCTATGCTGCCTTTCAAATAATCTTAGTCCCTAAAGAGAATGCTAAGATATCTTGCAACATTGCTAATCATGGTTATACGATGACCCACGCCCGTCCCGTTTACATCCAAAGATAGGGTTACTTACCAAATCAATGGTAAGATAACAATGTCAAAGAAAAGAGGAAATGAACATGAAATACTTTTGAGTAGGTAGAATGTTCCTAATTACTTGCTCGATTTCAAAACAAAACATCCTTGCTATTTTCAAAACAAGCACCTACACTTTCAAAACATCTTAAAAAATTGAAAACATTTTCAAAGATCAACATCTTTGTATACATTCTTACGAACGAGAATCATTACAAAGTTTGCCTAAACAATGGCCTCTTTACAAAATACTTTCAAAAACCACACAAAGCACAATTTCAAACAAAAGCAAGTGATCTAGCAAGTAACTAAGAGCCAATGGAAAACCATGGATGAAAAGGGTGCTAATACCTTCCCTTTTCATAATCTACCCCCCGAACTCAAGAAATAATCTCAAAGGTCTTTCCTGTGCTTTTTCACCTTTCCTTTTGGATAAAAGAAAAGTCGGTGGAGACACTTGCTAACCGCAACATTTGCGATCAAACGCAAAACACTCAAGTCAGTTCTCCCACCGTATCACAATATCCATCAACCCTATCGTCACTAATTTCATTGGTGTATCCTTCTTGAGTAGCACTAGGACGGGAGAATTTCACAGGAGTAGATAAACCAGAAGCTCTGGGAGTTGCACTTTGCTGACCCGGGAGGAAACCAAGACCGAATTTGTTGAATTTTGGGATAACATCCAGCACCCGACCCCAACCTTCAGGGTTTTCATTCTCCACCACCACTTTAGCATCTCTGAGAGAAGACATAACGGTTTCCGGCTTCTTTTTCTGTTCTAGAGGAGGAAAATTAACTGCATGAACTGTCTCAAACGCCTAAAAAGGAGTCTCATGTATTTCACCTTAAACCTCAACATAACGGAATAATGTCAAATGACTCACAATATACTCTTCCTCACCGCACATAGTTATCACTTTTCCCTATGTAGGATACTTTAGCTTCTGGTGAAGAGTAGAAGTGATTGCCCCTGCTTTGTGAATCCTAGGCCGCCCCAACAAACAACAATACGCTGGTTGTATGTCCATCACAAATAAAGTAGCAGTGAAAGTGAGAGAACCAACTTTGATAGGTAATTCCACCTCCCCAAATACTCCTCTTCAGAACCCATCAAAGGCTTTTACCAGGCTGGAATAATCAATTTTCATCAATGTTGACTTGGGTAGTACATTCAAAGACAACCATGTATCCACAAAAACTCAGGATAGAGTTGTGCCCCTGCACTCCATAGGAATATGTAACTCTTTGTAATGGTCTCGCCCTTCTGGAGGAAGATCAAAATCTGTGAAGCCCAGACCGTTCCCAACAGATATGTTAGCACAAACATTCTCGAACAGATTGACTGTTATCTCATGCGGCACGAGTGAATTCTTCAACAACTTCATCAAAGCATGTCTGTGAGGTTCTGAATAGATCAACAAGGATAAGATAAACATTTTAGAAGGGGTGTTGCTTAACTGATCAATTATGCTATAATCGCTTTTCCTGATAATTCGCATTAACTCCTCAACTTCATCGGGAACTGAAGAAGTTTCTAGTACCAGAATTGGTTGAGTCATATTGGCTGGCGTAACTCTTGGATTACCAATCATCACCTATTGTTTTCCTTTTTCTCTTGCACAGGCGTCTACCGTGTTTTGTACATTGGAGGGACCTAACACTCTTCCACTTCTAGTCATTCGACTTTCACCAGAGAAATTCTGAACACCCCCTTTGTTGTCTTCAGTAATTTCCTCCTCAGAAGGATGAGGATTTACCTTTTGCCTCACCCCATGGTAATAAACATCAACACCATAATACCATGGGATGGCCTTCTCACTGGTATACGGCATGAGTCCAGGTACCGTAATCATCAAAGGAGGCACCCTAGATGGAGTAAGAATGTGCGCATGGGTGTAAGGAATAGATACCACAGCAACATCATCTTCGGTAACCTTTCGGTATCTTGGTCTCCTATAGAACTATAGGGAACCTTCATTCATCATGAATTGGATGCCAGCTTTCAAATCATCACAGCCCTTCGGTTGCTCTCTACACTTGGCACAGTCTAAAGCACATCCTGGGAAAATAGAATTATCAAGCAAATACCTCTTAACATACCACAACGGAGTAGTTATATGTTCCACATTCATAACTAAATTCAACATTTCTCAATTATCATCAATCATATTAACAACAGCCCCTTCATGTCTAGGCATTGGGTTTTGGGTAACATTCGGACCAGTCACTGGAGTAAACTCAATTGCCTTGGCATCCAACAAGTCTTGTATTCTGCACTTCAACGCAAAAAAATTGTCTGTTGAATGACCAACTCCTCCAGAATGGAATTCACATCTTGCGTTAGCATCATAGTTAGGAGGAAGTCTTCCGGGGGTGGTGGCATATTTCTCAAACTGATCAACTTCAAATCGTGCAAATGGTGGAGCGCTTCGGTAAGTGATACTGGCAAGGGATCAAATTTTCATAACTATCTTTGTTGTTGATTATTATATATATGGGGAGCATCTTGCTGTCTTTATTGTTGGGGCACCGGATTCTATCTCTGCTGTGGTAGAGCATTAACAGGAATAGAAACAACATTGATTTGTTGGTGTTGACGATCCTCTCCTCTTCCTCTTTGAGAGTAAACTGCACTTATGTCGCCTTCCCTTTTCTTGGGGTAATTATTAAATGGCTTCTTACTACCCCCTGATGAACCAATAGAACCACTTATTTGAATCTTCCCTAATTTCAAACCCAGCTCAATTCTTTTGCCAGCCATAACCAAATCTGCAAATCTTGCTGAAGCACTTCCTATCATGTGATCATAAAACGACCCTTGCAAGGTGCTCATAAACATATCAACGATTTATCTCTCCATGAGTGGAGGTTGAACCCTCACAGCCAACTCACGCCACTTCTGAGCGTATTCTTTTAATTATTCTAGGTGCCATATCTACATTGAACTGATAGTGTTTGACAAAAGCACAAGAAATATCATTCCAGCATTAAATATGAGTTTTCTCTAACTTCATGTACCACTCCAGGGATGCCCCAGATAGGTTATCCTGGAAGAAATGAACCAAAAGCCCATGATCCTCGGTATGTACCGACATCTTCCGGAAATAAGCAGGTGTATGAGTAACGGGACATGATGAACCATTGTACTTTTCAAAGACCGGTGGTTTGAACTTTAGAGGAACCTTCACCCCAGATACTATCCCAAAATAATTAGCATCCATACCAAGGACTCCTTGCCCTTCCACAGCCTTCAAACGTTCTTCCAACAACTGATACCTTATATCCTCAACCTGAACTTCTGGTTCAGAATGACGTACAGAAAACTGATCTTCATCCTGATCAAAATCGTAGTCCTACTCTTGATAGTTTCTTATACAACCCAGGTTATCTCTTCGGTTCCCCACAAGACGAGGTCCTGGAGACGGGGGAAATTGCCCCATGTTCCACGGGAAAGGATTGCCAGGTAACGTGTGAAGATTCCCAGCAGGCTGGTCTTGTACATCTCCCAGTCCAACATAAATGTCCTGATAGAGCCCTTGATTCCCAACATCCACTGGATAGTGGCATTGATTGTTGACAATGGCAGCCAATTCTTCCTGTCGATGATTCACATTAGTGATGACTTCCATGAACTGGGCCATCTGAGTAGCCATCTGGGCTCTCATTTCAGCGAGTTCAGCTTGAACTTGTTCCATCTGTCTTGGCAAATTGTTTCTGGTGGAATACCGATGAGTAGTCGTCTAGAATTTTGAATAAGAACAGAAGAATTAAGATGAGAAAATTATCCTGAGATGACCTGCAATGTATGAGATGCATGATGTGCATGATATTATTTTATTATTTCTAGGAATTTACAAGTTTTGTCAGCCATCAGGAATAACAACCGAGCACGATGAAAGACAAATGACAAAATAAAGATACAAGTTCAATAATAAACTTCTTTATTTACAAAATCATCAAAACACCAATTCTCAAGATCCACAGAATTTGTACAAGATAAAAAGATCCCATCCAACAAGACTGGTGGTGATCACTTTAACAAAAACAAAAAATGATAAAAATCAAAGGGGTGGGTTCCCCGTCCCGACATGAAATAAAGGTCCCTCCTCCTAGAAATTCTCCTCACTCCACTCCTTGGTCTCCTGGAATAGTTGTCTTGTCCTTGGGCAGTCCCGCTCTTCAACAAGGCTTTTAATCACTTCATCTTTTCGGAGTAGTTTCTATTCTAAGTACTGACATTGCTCCTGAAAGTGATCACATTTTTTGCATTATGGCAAAGAAATAGATATAGGTGAATTCTCCAATTATCCTATCTGATTTTTGAGCTTAGCATTTTCTTCCATCACACGAGCCATCTGCACTTCGGGCTTCTGATCTTGCAATCTGTCTTCATTGAGTTACCTTTCTATTTCTTTAACCTTTTCGCCATGACATGCTTTTAACTTCACTTCTGCTACTTGAAGACTTTTAATCCTTTGTTGACTTTTTAAAAGTGCATTATCCTGAAAATTAGTTAAGCTGGAATTGTCAATCATTGACCTCTTTGACTGTTCACATGATCCACGACCCTCTAGTAAACGATCTTTCTCCCGATTCTCCCTCCAAAGTCTTTTATTTTCTTGTAAAGCAAAGGAAAGCTCAATATTTTTATCTTCCAGATCAGCTTGTAGCTTAATATTCTCATCTTTGGCGTTTTTGAGGCACGCCATTGGTACAACTTTGGATTCTCCTAGCGTGGGCTGCTTAGAAGACATCCTTCCATGGAAAAGATGATCATCCTACGAATCATACACAAGCTGTGGGTACAATGGTTCTTCCCTCTTATAAGGCAACAACAACACCTTTACCCGACTCTGAGTCCATTTTGAATAAGCATCAAGAGCCACACCTCCACTTCTATCAAAAGAGAGCTTTCCCTTTCGATGAATGTGTTTCCAGGAGACTTTTACCCTTTCAAACATAGCAGCATCTCCTCCTTTTCCTAAATAAACGATTTCTCTCACTTCCCACTCAGCAGGTCCATTTGTCATTATGAATCCAAATTGACGCCGTGCCAAGATGGGATTGTAGTTGATACAACCTTTGGTTCCCATGAGTTGAACGTTAGGAAATTCACCATAACTCGTAATGAACTCCTTCAGAATTCCCATGTTGTGCCAAACAATGTCGTAAGAAGTGAGTCCCATGATCTGTGGGGCCTAAAGAGATATCTCAGCAGCGTCGATAAACGGTCCCTTGGTAGGCATGTGCATCATGAACCATTTGTAAAGTAATGTTGTTCCGCATACCACATCCCCCCTCTTACCATGTCGAGAATGAATAGTATAGTAAGTATCAGCTAATAACGTCGATATCGGGTTGTCATTCATAAAGACATAAATTGCTTCCAAATCCACAAACCTTTCTGCCACAGGTAAGAGGACTAAACCATAAATTAACACAGCTAGTAACGCATTGAAAGTCGTCCACTTTCCTTCTCCTACAAATCCCTTAGCTTTGTTTATCAGATAATTCTGAGAAATTTCCTGCATGTCACATTTCTTGATCCAATTGCCTTCCACTTTGCTAACGGTCAAATAAAGAGCTTTAGAGATAGCCATGTAATTGGAAGTTTCAAGTACTTGAGCAAAAGGAATACTATATGTTACCTTTATATCAAGAATATATGCGTACTCTTCAAGAGTTGGTGCTAGTTGGTAATCTTGGAAAGTAAAACAACGTAGTTGTGGATCATAAAACTGAAGAAGCACTCTTAACGCCCATTCCTCATAAAAATCATTCACTAGGGGCAACAAGTTCCCATACCGTTTCCTGAAAATGTTTTCATTTGGATCATTCACAAGGGCTCCCAACTCTTGCAATCGACCTCCATAAAACACAAACTGGTAGATAGCCTTCTTCCTAAGAGTTTCTGCACTTGTGCTCATGTTGTTATTCATCCTTATGACAACTTCTAAGTACCCTAGAAATAACATGCATATGTGAATTAGACATACATACTTTTTCTTGCATTTTTTTTAGAAAATAAATATTCCATGAGGTGATGCAAACACATAGGAATCAAGGTATCTGTTATGCTGTTCTGAATATGTCAGGAAACCAAGATCCAAAACATTGTAAAATAACCAGTCATTCCCTTTTTAGAAACTCAGTCACCAACAGAAAAGAGTCACCAACGGTACCTGTAAGAATCAAAATCCCCTCCCCGCTCACAGGTGTAAACTAGGTTAGGGTAAGGCAAGGGTAACTAAGAATCATGGGTACGCCTGAAGCCACTATCGTCGAAACATCGATGTGAAACGATAGCACCCAATTTGTAGTCTTATCTGAGAATGGATGATATGGCCGCACTAGCAAACCAAAGTCGACTAGTCATTCATGTTCCACTCTATTCCTAAGGTTCCTATGGTTGTCACTTGGCCTGGGTATTGGGCCTTTTACCTCTTGTATCACCCACCCAACATGAAAGTAGAGCCAGCACAGCAGATAACCAAATATATGGAAAGCAATAAAATGCATGCACAAACATATGAAAGCAGTGTATAAAGCTGTAAATAACAGGAAATAAACACCCAAAGAAACAAACAAACAAGAGCTAGGATCGACTCCCGGATGGACCAGCAATAGGTCAATCTTTCCCCAGTGAAGTCGCCAGCTGAAACAATCGGTCGAACCGCCATTCGATAATATAAAAATATCAATGAAGTCGCCACCGAACGTCTTTTATCCCGCTGAAAGGGAAAGGTAAACATCGAGAAAACTTAAAGAGAGTGAAATCACGGTCTTGCAACCGATAGATTGGGTAAGGGAGTCTATTATATGAGGGGAAAGTATTATCACCCCTCACGCCCATAGTACTCTATGGTATCCACTCTTGTTGTTATAATCTAATGGGTGTGTAAAATCTATATCTAGGCTTAAAAAGATAAAAAGGAAGATGCAAGGAGGGAATTCATGCAAAAGAAAAGATAAAATAATGTAGGGAAAATAAAAGTTATGCTCGTTTGGGCCCTACCCCAATGCCTACGTATCCCTTTTAAGGAATCAGAGCAGTCGTAGTTCAGCTAATATATTTTGGTTGGTTTGTGTTTTTTAGTTAAGGAAATAAAAGCAACATACAAGATGGCAAAACATCAGATAGAACAACAAAAATGTCAACAATGATGATAAAATAGCAAAAAAGAGATGTCAAGACATCGCATGGCAACACAAACTCAGATAAGGTGGTAAAACGCCATCATGATAGCAAAATATCAGACAAGACGATGAAACATTACACCTAACAATGATATTGAAGATCAAAGTAGGATAACAAACATGTGCAATGGAGAAACATCGGCTACAAACATGTGTGATGGCGAAACATCGGATAAGAGATAGGAAGATAACATGGCAAAGATGGTGAAACATCAATAAATCATATGACAAAACATCACACCTAACAATGATATTGAAAATCAAGGTAGGATAACAGACATGCGCGATGGCGAAACATCGGCAAAAAGATAACAAAATAACATGGAAAGGATGGCAAAACATCAATTTGACAAGGTTCTAAACAAGGAAAAAGGGAGCACAAACAATTAAGATTGGTTTGTATTTTTTACCTTGAAGAAGGATTTAAATTTATTAAAGATATTTTATGATTTGTCAAGAAGAGGCTTTAGTTTTAAGATGCAATATGCAAAGAAAACAACTAAGGGAGACTATCCTAATCTATAGCTCTAATGTTATCATACAATGATTGACCCTAAGGTTGAGGATGAAAAGGGAAGTCTCTAACCTATGTTAGCATGCATGGATTCCTATCTTATAGTCTATCTCGAGGACTAACCCTACACGAGCAATCCTAAGGGAGCATGGTAAATACCAAACAAGTAAACAAACAATTGTTTAAACATGAGTAGCAAGCGAGGTTCATATGCAGAATTGCCTTAAACATGTCTTTAAATAAACTAGAGGGACTCCTGACATATATCAACAATGGAGATCCCATCATGCAATAGAAAGTAATAAGGAGCAGAAACAGTGAAAGGGAAATAGTGCAATACCAAACGGATAACTATATGTAGCAAATGAGCAAGAAAAAGAAACCCATAGAACTTCAAGCAAGCTAGAATCAGTAAACAAATCAAGTCAGAAATCACGCCATCAAATATATGCACTGAGGCCTCAAGAGCAGGACTATAGCAGTCACAATCACATGTATATATATCCTGCAAAAGAATGAAAAATATACCAAGCACATGAATAGTGCAAACACAACCAATTGTGTTTCACAAATAAAGTGGAACACTACAGTACCAAGTCTAAATGGAAAAAACTTTTCCTCAGAGTACCTCGCACATTCAACAGACAAATTAGTGATTTCAAAGAGAGATGATGAACCAATAAAGCATGGGCGATGATATAATCATGAGAATGTAAAATAAATATGATGGCAAACATCAAAAGTAGTAGATGTAAGAAGCATCAAGCAAACTCAAACAACAACTAAGTTAAAACTAAAGAATTGTTGCTCCTTTCCTGTCACCATGTTGAATTGACAAGTAAATATAAATCAATGATCAAAGGAGCACGAGAATAATATAATCAAAGACTTTATAAGTCATTAGAAAACACTTCACATCCATACTCACTCATCTCATTATGGTTTACAAGCATAACACAAGAGGGGTACCACAAAATGTATCACAAAGCTTGGATCACAAGTTAGCAAGGCAAGAAATTTAAACAAAGACAAAGTTAGAAGACTTAAACCATTCAAAGACTTGAAATTAAGCTTCTAACATTCTATGAGTATATGATCAAAATTTTAGAAAATTGATGCATGTTGCACAAGTGCATTCAATATACCTCAAGGATTTCAAAAGAAAAGAAGAAAGGAACATCAAATTCATATATGAATGGACTTGGTTCAAGCATAAAAGGTAAAGTGATATCAAGTCTTTATGAGACTATACTTGATGTATCATTCCTCAACATGTTATCATTGGTCATTTGATGACCTCAAACCCAATCCAAAAGTTCAAAATTCAAAGCTAGAACACAAAAAGAACATTACTTAGGAGGCATGAATCAAAAGGGCTCATCAACCAATTATGGGAAATCAAGTGGATTGATTTGAATTGGTGTGAGGAAACAGAATCAAAATGGTCATTAAGTGCCAAATTATAGGCCTCACGCAAGTTCATTGGCCATCAAACAAATTGCTACAAGATATGCAACATCAATTGAACACTTTCACTTTGAAAATACATCAAAAATAGGAAAGGACTTATATAATTGAAAAAAATATTTTTCTCAGCATCTTTAAGATGTATGGAAGTCAAAAAGCAAGTCTCAAGTTCGTTGATGGTAGAGGAAAGGATCAAATAAGCTTAAAACATCAAAACTAGTTGATGAAACCACCAATCTAGATAAGTTTTCAAAATAAATTAATGGAAAATACCAAACCTTATCAATTAATTCAAGAAAAATATTTTTGAGATTCCCAATCCATCTATGAACTTCAAACAAGAGTTGAATTCAATTGCAACTTAAGGCAAATTGGTTTTTGGAATCAAATCAAACAAGGGGATTATCAAAACCCTAATTATTTAGAAAATAAACTTAATTATTGATTAATTGAGCTCCAATTCTAAATAATTCACACTAAAAACATACACAAATAAAGAAAACTCCATAGATCCAAAAAACATTTTTTCCCATATTTTTGAATTAAAGAAAAGTCAGAAATAAAATCAAAATTTAAACCATTAAACAAATAAACAAATATTTACATTTCAAAATAAAAATCTAATCAAAATTCAGAAAAAAAATTCAATCAAAATTATATTCAAATGTTAGAATTGAAAATAAGCTTCTATGATTTTTTGTGGAATTTGTGGATCAAAGGAAATATTAAAATAAAATCAAATATCAAACAAACAATTAATTAAACACACAAATTTTAAAACCAATCAAAACATTTTCAAAAATTCTGAAATAAAATGCAAAAGGTCAGAAATATTATTTTTAGGTTTCATGAATTTTTTCATAATTTTTCATCAAGTTTTCATCAAGTTTTGATCAAGAAATAAAATCAGGAAAGATCAAGTTATAAAACAAAATTCAAATAAATGTGAAATTCAAATAGACCAATAGCATCGCGCCACCACATCATCTTTAATCTCCAGGCAATTTCAAAAACGCGCACAAGAACAGTCCTAGGGCTCATGTCCAGATCTATCGTACATACTCATTTCCACACCATTTTCATGAAATTTTGTGGGAATCAAAGCTAGAAATGAGATCTATATCATGCTATTCGAGTCACATCAAATGATTAACCATAGGCCAAGAACGGATCTCATGAAAATTGCAAAAACACACTGAGCAAAAATTTCAGAATCATCATACATGCATACCTCATCAAATCAAAAGCTCTAAAGCTGCAGAAACACGTAATGAACATCAAACACCATGATTCCAAACTCAAATCATACAATTCACGGGCAGAAATCAAGATCAAAAGTTAAGGATTCTAACCTTTGAGGCAAAAATGAACCTACTGTCTCCTTCACTCCAGCTGAAAACCATGCCTCGATCTACAACCCTTAGCACTTGGAGAAGAGAATGCAAGAAGAATCACTCAAAACGCACAAGCAAATTGGAAGAATCGAAGAAATTTATTTTTGAGAGAAAAAGTGATTTTAGATCTGAGCTTCCTCCAATGCAGCTTTTGTTCTCCTTCTTCTCTCTTTCTTTTTTCACTTTTTTGAATGAGCAATGCAATGATTATATAGAGTGTTTAGATTGAGGGCAATAAGGTCATAACTCATAGAAATTCGTTGGAGGGAAATTTGGCCAAAACAGGCAAGTGAAAATGTGAGAGCATGTGCTTGCGTTTTGTTTGTTACTTGGCTTTTTATGCTGCATTTTGATGAGATCAGAGATTAATGAAATGAGGTGAGTGAAGCGTGAGGGGTGAGGTGGCAAGGATTGCACGTGGTGTGATTTTTCTTGAGGTGAAAGTTACAAATTTTGGCAAAAATGTAGAAATCATGGGAAGGCAAGGAAAGTGTGATTGTTTGGCCAAGAGAAGTAAAAAATGAAGTGTGTGATTCATGCCAAGCATGTGCAATATCGACCTAAAACCAAATTAAATTTAAGGGTGCACAAAATTTGCAATTTCCATAACCCACTTGTGCACCAAGGGTCAGCTGACTTCCAACTGAGGCCAAAGAAAACTGGCTCGTGCGTTCTCAAATTTTCCTTGGGCCAAATAAAGAGCATACCCTAAGCTTCGAAACAAGCTGGGGTTCTAAAAAAATGATGGAGAGATGAGTAAGATATGAGGCTTAGGATTCTTGGGCAACACAAGCCAACTTTCCCAAGACTACGCGCGCTGGCCTGCCCATAAGGCAACACTTTGAATGGTCCAAATTGAGAGAATGAAGATAGCAGGAATGAGGCTTCAACCAGCCTATAAGGTTACTTCGAATGGTCTAAGTTGAGATAAAAAGAAGAGAGCAAGAATGAGGCTTCGATCATCCTATAAGTTTACTTCGAATGGTCCAAGTTGAGAGAAAGCGAAGAGAGCAGGAATGAGGCTTCGACCAGCCCTCAAGGTGACACTTCAAACTGTCCAAATGAAGAAAGAAGAATGAGGCTTCGACCAGCCCTTAAGATGACACTTCAAATTGTCCAAACGAAGAGAGAAGAATGAGGCTTCGACCAGTCCTCAAGATAACACTTCAAATTATCCAAATGAAGAGGGAAGAATGAGGCTTCGACCAGCCCTCAAGATAACGCTTAGAATGTCTAAACTGAAGAAAAACAAAGTAAGAAGAAAGAGGCTTTGACCAGCCTTCAAGGTAACACTTTGAATGTCCAAACTGGAGAAAAATAAAGTAAGAAGAAAAAGGCTTCGACCAGCCTTCAAGGTAACACTTTGAATGTCCAAATTGAGGAAAATCAAAGAGAGAAAAAGGAGAATTAGACCAGCCCACAAAGCCACTTCGAATGGTCCAAACTGTAGGAATGGTCCCTGGTTTCAATATCCAACTTCCTCAACAGCCTCTTCGATTTTAAACCAAATTGAGAGATTCCAAGTTTAATGAGAAGCTTTCATAGCCCTCTTTAAAGTGTACGAGTCACATTTTTGAATTATGCATTGAATCAATAATTACAGGCATGTCACCAACAGTTTGATGAATTGCCTAGGCCAAGTGTCTTTCCTTGTCTGGCCTGTTGCCCAAGATTTCCCCAAAAAATGCTCAACTTGCCTTGAACTTCAAAGGCTCATAACTTTTGATTTTGAGAAAGAAGTGTGTTTTTTGTCCCATGTGGGCCCTTTTAGATATTTTTCCCCTCTTCAATTGGCAAAATGAACCACTAAAATCCCCTGAAAAATGAGAAAGTTATGCCCTTATAAAGTCAGGCCTAAATCAAGAACACTTAGTGAAATTTTCAATCACCAAGATATCTTCAAATCCAAGTAACCTCTCAAACTTTCAATTCTTATCAAAATAAATCATCAATGATCACCCCACATGAAAATACATGTCAAATGTTTCACGTTGACCAAAAGTCCACTTGGTCAACTTTGACTTTGTTGACTTTAAGTAAAATGATTGTTTTACCCCTTTGATTCAATTGAACCACTTCTCTTTAAAATTAGTGATAAAAACTTCAAACATATGATATTCCAAGCACATAGAGGCTATGGAAAGAGTTTTCACTCAAAATTCCAAAGAATCCCCGATTAAGACTCAAACCCTAGTTTTGCACTATGCAATAGGAGATAAAGCTTCAAAACACTAGTTCCATTGGGCATCATGAGAGACTCTTTAAACAAAATTGATTCCAATGATGATAAAAGAATGATGCTTCAATACTTGGATCATCTAGACCCCAATAACTCCAACTTGGGAAAAACCCTAATTTTGACTAATGAATCCAAAGGATGTGATTTTCCTTATAAACAACACAATACTCAATCTTCTGATGATCCAATGAGGCGAATAAGATATCTTGAGATATGTGATACCTTTGGGTTTGAAAGATCCAGAGGTTTAGATAATAAGGCCCTCCTTGAGCAACTTTTCAATACAATCAATCTTTTAAAGCTTGAGGGAGACTTGATAACCAAAATACTTTGATCCTTACACAATGTATGAATGCAATGCAATATGATGTTTATGATGAAACATAAGCCTAAATCAAGAGGGTAAATTTTGGGGTGCAACAATATGCTAATATTGTCAAATTAAGATTCGTTTTTCAAGATACGAGACCATATGATATGACATGATTAAACTTTATTTTGATTAAAGATGATTTAAAGAACAACAACATTGATATTATCATCAACATCAAATCATTGTGAAAAAGATAAGTATTTTTATATATTTTGTATAATTCCCCTTATATGTTATGTTTCTTCGAATTTTACTCTTTTTATTTTTGATAATATCAAAAAGGATGAGAAGAGAGATGGTTGTTTTTCGGAATACTAAATACGGAGGCATAAAATGAAAAATAAAGGGGGGGGGGGGTGATTTGCAAGATAGGGGAGATATGAAAGATAGAGGAAGCAATCAAGCATCAAGTAAAAACTTTCCTTCAATATATTTTGTCATCATAAAAAAGGGGGAGATTGTGAAGAATATGTTCTTCATCTATCTTAGCTTTGCTTTGATGAAAACAAAAGTTTATCATAGAAGAAAGGTCAATGAAGAAAAATATTGAAATCAAGTATCAAGATTGGATAAGCTTTGGAAATCAAAGGATTGAATAATGAAAATTAAGGTACAATGGAAATTCATATGTATATAAGCTTTAGGTGCTCAAAATTTTTTCTTCTAAATTGTTATATATTTTCTAAACATTCATGCATGATTGTCATTCAAACCATAACTTTAAAAATAAAAATTCAAAGTTTTTTAGGGATTTAATTGATTTCTCCTAGCACTCAATCGATTGATTATATTTTTATTGTGAAATTTTAAAATTGTTGAATAGTCAATCAATTGACTTAGTGAAAATTTTGATATTTTTTGAACGTTGGAGTTGAGTCAATCAATTGACAGCCTGGAACATTTTGAAAATCCTATTACATTGCACACCTCTTCATCGAATATGATCATGATACCTTTTCCAAAGCATTGAAAATTCTTATGATCATTTTTTAAGCATTACTAGTCATTTAAGAGGCATCTTGTGATGTATTTAAAGCAAGAAATTTTCAAATAATTCTTACTAGTTTTTCAAGTGTTCATACACAATGTCCTAGAAACTTTTATTGCATTAATTTCATTCATTTGAGAAAAATTTCATAAACCATTGAGCACTTAATATTTATATATTCTTGAATTGTTCATTGAAAGAGAAGATTAAATTTTAAAGATATTGGAAAGCGTACAAACAGTCTCTATTCAAATTATTTGTCTGCTATAAATTATTCACCAAGTGTTTGTGATATTGTCAGTAAAGAAAGTGGTTGTCTTTCTACAGGTGTTTGCATATAGGAAGTAGTGTTATTTTTGTTTGTTGTATAAATGTCCTTTGAATCGAGGAGATTCAAAGTCCACCATATGTTTGGTGTGTCTGTGTTAGAAGATTGTAGGAGAGTCTTTGTGTGAGGTTGTACAAAGATCTAACATAGTTAAATTCTTCACAGGGTGTGTAAGGAATAGATGTACCCTGTGTCTCTTTATTGTTTCTGCAGTTTTATTTTCTGCATGTTTATTCATACGTTCATCATAAATCTTCTAGAAAAACAAAAGAATCACATCATTCGTAAACATAGGAGAAATATTCTTTAAACTTAATCCATCCCCTCTTAGGTTTCACTTTATACTTATAGAAGGCTCCCATCCAAACAACCACATAATTACGAGCGGAAGAAAATTTTAGAAAGGTTATGTCGTCTAGGAGCAAAATGGGAAAGGAAACTTGGGGAAAATCTGCAAAGGTTGACCATTGCTGGTTTGACCCTAATTTCTAAAGCTTGGGTGTAATCTTTTATGAGTGCTCTGAAGAGTGCCTCAAACACGTCTAAATTTATTATGAAAAGTGTTTAAGGGTTGCTGGTTGCATGGAAGATGAAGCCATCAATATGGGCATATTGATTGCTTAAAACATCAAGACCACGTCTGATTCAAAGCAAAAAGCATGTGGTCATTTTTGTGTTATTAACGAATTATTAGGTTGGCATGGGTAAAATGCGAACGAGATGATGATATACTCTAACCAAAAGTAGCTATCAACATCGTATTTGTTAAAGTTATGCCTACAGGTCCTCTCCATTATGTAGTTGAGAGAGATCAAGTTTAAGAAAGGCAGGATCATTATCAGCCTGAAGTTCCAAAAGCACCTGAGATGTAGCAACAACATTACCAGATTCCTAAATTCTTTCAAAAACAAGTTCAAAGACTTAAAGAGCATGCCTTAGGCATGATGAGTTGATCAATTGACATATTCGCCAACTTTTATGCAGAGCCTCCAAGCATTAGTCATAACTTCCAAGCCCACTTCAATGAGTTCAGAAATGATATGCATGCACCAAAATTGTGTTATAAAATTGCAAGTCAGCAAGATTTGCAAAATTACATTGAAGAGCACAACCAGGTGATGGCGAACAGGCAGACTCAAATGTGAGCTACTTAGGCCAGGTAGAACCAAGAATATGTGCAAATGATGGATGACATGTGCCATTTTGGGCCTTCCTCTGAGAACGATTAGTGATTCAATCATTTCACAATTGTAGTAGTTTTTATTTAGTTATAATTTGATGTAATTTTGAAGTTTTTATTAGTTTTTTGTTAATGCTTTCCATATTGTAAGTTGTTTGTTCTTTATTTAATGAATGCTTTTTTGTTTATGTTGTTTTCTTCAGTTCTTAGTATGATGCCTCACCAATGACTATACAAAAAAAGAAGAAGGAATAAAAAAAGAGAGCGAAAGACACCAGAAACGAATCAAAGAAAAGAGAAAAGCAGAGTTGTTATGAAAATTCCAAATACGAAGTGAAGAATTATGAAGAAGGGAAATATTCAACAGAATTGTACTCAATCTCCAGATACCTAATCAGATAAGATTTGAGCCAAATTATTCTACTATTTATCTTTCCTTGTTTGAGTGTCCATATAATTGTCCACCATTCTGGCTTTTCTTTATGTTTGGATTATTTCCTATCTGTTTTGATTACATGCTGATGCAAGTTGTTTGTTTCAACTTAGAACCATTCTTAGGGTATCTTGTAAATTTTATGTGTTTCTTAAACTTATTGATCCTGATCCATCCATAATTATTAGCCAATTGACTGAGAGAGTAATCTTTTCACCTTCCTTGGAGTTAAATAGATTGTTTATTTTTCTAGTTCATGCAAATATCTAAATTTGGGATTGCTTATGGAATTAGCAACAATTTAAGTTTGGGGTAGGGGTACTAGAATCTTAAAATTAAAAAAATGTTGAAAAAGAAAAGAATGAATAGAAGTCAGAAAAGGTCATTATAATGTCAAATTTAGAGCTTTTGAAAAAAAGAGTGATAAAAGAAAAGAACTCAGAATTCTAGTACCCATCAATTAAAAAGACAAAAAGTTAAAAGGAATGTGTGAAAAAAGGAAAGTAGAAGGTGCTTAACGCCAAGTAATTAAAACTACGGACCAAAAGTATATCAATCTAACATAAGCCACATTACAACTTTTGAAAGACCTCAAAGTGTATTTTTAAATAGAAAGTGATTGATTTTTTTAGATATTTTGCAAATTCATTGCTTATTGTTATGACTTATTTTAATACGAGTAGATGAGTTTCATTTGATTAGGGTTTGTTAGATGAATCTGTATGAATATGTTGGATCATATGTTTGAGTTTTGTACTATTTGCACACTTTGATTAACCAGTATTTGTTATTTAGTTAAATCTTGTGTTAATTTCTTTGTATGCGTTGGCGAGATCATATATCAAACATAGAATTATAGAGATTACTAACCCTAACTCTCTGATTCTGAATTAGATAAAAAATGATAAGTCGTGATTTAAATATTTAACGTTTTAATTTCGTGATTAATATGCGAACTAATCTAAGAAATTAGAGAGTTGTAGTATAGAATAGTGAATTATACATCAAAAGATTAAGTTAAACCGTCATAATTTTGAATAAATCAACTTTAAATATATGCCGACATCAACCATACCTAATCGCCTCTAATCAGATATTTTCATTATTTTATTTATGTATTTTATATCCATCAAAATCTTGAAAATCCTCCAATTAGATTATTATATACTTTAATAGTTTTGTTAAAATAAAACAATTATTGTGGATACGAATTTAATTGTGAATATGAATTTTATATTATGTGTTTAGAAGGATGTTTATAGTATAAGATGTACCAGAAGGATCAATTCGGAGTCATATTTAGTTAGCTAAGACAATTTCCATTCAGATTAATCCATTTGAAACACTTATACTGGAAGCATCCTTTCAAACACTCCACGTACATGACACATTCAACAACCAACAAATTAAGCAATATATATTAATCAAATTAAGCAATATCTTCATAATATTATACTAACTAAAACACATCAAGATCGGTGACATCATCAAAGCTATTTAAATCTATTGGAATGTTCTTATTTGAATTTTCCTATTGTATTTCTTTTCAACATAATTCAATTTCTTAAACACATTCGTTTTAAAACCTATTTATAACACTTGATTTAATTAATTAAACTGGGTCCTTAATAAATGTTGGTTAATGGCTTGATCATTAGCAGCCTTTATATAATGGTTAAGCAAAACAACAAGGAAAAATCCAATAAATGAAAAAAGCTATGAAATGAATTCAAGGAGTAGGTTTGAATATATGGAGCAAGGTCTGTGTCTGTCTTCTCTCAACAAAGATTCTAAGCAATCCCACGTCTTCATTTACCTAACGTGTACCATTATTAATTCTTCTAATTTTATATTTAAAATCCTATAAACGAACATGTCACTGCAGTAATGGATAAGAGCAAGTTGTTTATGTATTCTTATTATTAATATTAAAGTAAATTAAAAAGCATCTAACCTCAACGTCAACGTTTAATTTGCAAGAATATCAACGTCATTAATGGCGCAAGGACAAACAACATGCGAGAAAATAATTGTGACTTTTTGACATAGCTGTATTTACTCATTCCCTTTTTATACTTTTATAAGAAAAAATGTTTATTGATAATATTTAATTTCAAGTATTATTATTATTATATTATTATTATTATTATTATTATTATTATTATTATTATTATTATTATTATTATTATTATTATTATTATTATTATTATTATTATTATTATTATTATTATTATTATTATTATTATTATTATTATTATTATTATTATTATTATTATTATTATTATTATTATTATTATTATTATTATTATTATTATTATTATATTATTATTATTATTATTATTATTATTATTATTATTATTATTATTATTATTATTATTATTATTATTATTATTATTATTATTATTATTATTATTATTATTATTATTATTATTATTATTATTATTATTATTATTATTATTATTATTATTATTATTATTATTATTATTATTATTATTATTATTATTATTATTATTATTATTATTATTATTATTATTATTATTATTATTATTATTATTATTATTATTATTATTATTATTATTATTATTATTATTATTATTATTATTATTATTATTAATTATTATTTAATAATTATTATTATTATTATTATTATTATTATTATTATTATTATTATTATTATTATTATTATTATTATTATTATTATTATTGTTCCAGGTCAAACGTAGGTCCAATAACGCCCGTTTAAAGGTGTATCTACAAAAGAGTTGAAGATTTAGTACATCTATACTTATCGAACTCATACTCAGTTCACTTCACAAACGGCTATCCATAGTTATATATGATCTAACAAACTCCTGTGTTTCACGTTACGAAACGTGGGAAGATTCTTATCGTCTCCTATATATAATGTATCTACGACAGTTCTGCAAGTACGTTTGACCATAACTTGCTTTATTACATGAATTAATTGATTGATTTGATTGTTGGAGTGTAATTTTTGTAGTTCTCCTCTCTGATGTGTCACATCAGAGACATTCTCTACCACGTGTGTTCTCCTCAGATTCATCATATTTAGTTCCTTGAATGGAATAATGATGTCGTCTATGGAAATTGACTTTTGATTCTTACGAATTTTATAAAATAAAATGTCTCTGATTCCAAAATCGTGAGCTACTACATCAAGCTTATTTGAAGAAGATGATGACGACCGATCTAGTTGCCAAAGACACCACTGCTTTTTCAGCCTCGAGATGTTTCTCTTTCCTCTTTGTTGATCCAATAGACGGTGGATCATTTAGTAAGAAAGAACCTCCACCACGAAGCTTTCCCAACTCATTAATGCAAAAATTGAAGTTCCAAATACCTATGATTTTAAGGATGAAATTTATAATTTGAAACGACAATTGTAGCATCTTATTTCACTAAAATTAAAAAGTTATTGGTGGATTGGACAATTTTTGTCAAATTTCTGTATGATTTTGCACTCTTCGTTGATTATGTGATGTTCTTGCCGAATTCCAAGAATATAGAGGTGATGATCTTGTGATCGCATTCTTAAAAGGATTAATTGAACTATTTGACTCTTAGGTCTAGGATTATGTTATTTCATCATTTACAAAGCATTTCTAATGTTTTATTCATGCCTATTCAACAAGAGAGAAAAATGAATTTATTACTTCTTATGGATGACCAAAGGATTTTTGAGAATTTCTCTAGTAGTTTTAGTGAGCAAGGTCAAGGTGATAAAGGGCCTCCTAGAGGTAGAGGTCGAGGGGATACTCTTCAACTCATTGTCTTCCACCAATCTCAAAGGCTTTTGTGATTCTGAGTCATTTTTTGCGATTCAGACTTTTGAAGGTGGAGAAAACACTTAGAAGGGGGGGGGGGGGGGGTTGAATAAGTTTCTCTTTTTCGTTTTCTTAAATGCTCAACAATAATGGAAAGACAAGGTTATTTTTATCCTTGTTCGTTTGAACTCAAACTACTCCAGTCCACCCACCAAGGTGATTTCTCCTTTCTCAGCAAGGACTTAATCCACTATAATCAACTGATTACAATCACACAACAACTGTTGTGACTAACAATGCACAAGTAATCTTACAAGTGACTCACACCACTAAGACTTAAACTAGTCCTAGTCTACTTGAGAAATCTGACCAAACTTGGTCTCTCAAGGAACAATTACAAGAGTTAAATCTTTACAGATAGTGAAACAAAGTTTGCTTCTAAGAAAGCTATATCACAACTGTGATTTTTTTCACTAAGAATAGTATAGCACAAAGTGTATGAAATTTGTTTATGAGCCCAGAATATTTTCACGTAGCTTTTTCTTCTTTTGAAATTGTTCAGTTCTCTAAGTTCTTCAGTTCTTCAGAACTTCAGTATTTTTCGCTAGTAGGCTTGCAATTAATGTTCTTCTATAAATAGCAAGAACAAAATGACCGTTGCTGCCTTCAGAAAGTGGAGAGCATTAAATGTTTGCGTGTTTCCTTGCACTATTCCATTTTTCAATGAACTAGCATAGACACTTGAGAGCATGTAGCCGTCTTTGCATTAAATAAGCAAACGGCACTATGTAAGAACATGTTTCCTGAAGCTTGACAAGACTTGTTAGCTTTTGCATTCTTTCAGAACTCAGCTTCACGTCTTGAATTCAGAACATACTTGCTTATCTTCTAAACAACGCTTTACTTGCTAAGTACTTCTGATCAGCGCTTGCTTTCAAAAAACTTTTGAACAACACTTGCTTTCAAGATACTTCTAAACAACGAATCCTGCTAAGCGTTAGAAGATGCATTTAAATAATTATATTACCAGAGTCAGCATCAACATCAGCACTTGCACTAAAATAAATAGTTCTTTCATCAAAGAACTTCTTCATTTATTTTCAGCTCAGCACATCAAGATGCTTCTGTCAGAACATTATCTGAAACAGTTAAATACGTTCATCAGAGTATCAAATATATAAAATATAATTTATTGTTATCATCAAAACTCTGAGATATGATCAGAACCAATCTTATTCTAACAATTTTCTCGTTCTTTATCTGAGAGTAAGTATCAATCTTTAGCTCATGCTTCTAGTAAAGTTCAATGATTATTATATCTTCTTAAAGATTTTCAAGTTTCTTATACCAAACTTATTGTCATTTTTTTAGATAATCAATTTTCCTTTCATAAGGTTGCAAACCTAATCTTTCATGAATATACAAAAAAAATATTGAAATAGATTGTCACGTTGTTCGGAACAAGGTCCAATATAGAATCCAACATCTAATATCCATCGCATATAAGGACCAATTTACTGATATCTTGAGGAAAGCTTTATATGTTGAATCATTCCGTACATTGTATTTCAAACTTAGAATGCTTAAGATTTTCGTACATTATTAAAAATTTAATTATTGTTTTATGAAAAAGATAAATTATAAATGGTTTTATAAAATTATCTTTTGTTTATGAAAAAGATAAATTTAAAAAATTTAAAAAATAATAATAAATACTTAATGGTATAATAAAAAAATAAAATAATAATTTATTGAGACTATAAAACAATTCGTAATTTTTTCCAAAATTAACTTATAATTAGAAATGAATGAAGTACTAACAGGAATTTAATTTAAATTAAATTAAATGTCATGAAACTTATCATAGTACATTATTAATGAAATATGTTTACAACAACGTGGGTGAGAGGCAAGATGTGCAAGGAGCAAGATAACACTTTAGTTTTATCTTTGAATTTGAAAATTTCTTTTCACACTTAATCTACAAAAATATATGTCTCCAGCGACATATATTAGCGACGTGCTTATCACGTGGGTAGTAGCGACGTGATAACCACGTCGCTAATATATTTTAATGACATTTAATGGAAATTGGTGAACGTTTTTCAGGGGGAAGTTTGAAATTTTGTAGCGACGTGATAGCCACGTCGCTAAATTTTTTGGGGGAAAAATAATTTCGCTGATGGCAGAGTTGCAGTGTTGGAGAGAGAATAGTATTTATGATTAGTTTGTAGCGACGTGATTATCACGTGGCAACGTTGCGACGTGACAGTCACGTCGCTACTAGAAGTTACATATGTTCAACATTTTGATTTACTAGCGTGCTTTCTTCTTCTTCCTTTCCTTGATTTACAGTATACTCTCTCAAACATTACAGCAACTCTCACAAACCCAAAATTGTTCCTCTCAAACCCAATTTCGCGAATCAATTTTCTTCCATTCCAATTTGTTGAAGAAATCTAAGGTATTCATATTTTGTTAAATGTTTATTTCGTTTGTTCTTTATTTTTTATACTGGAATGAAATATTTAACATGGTATTTGTTCGGTTGTTCATATTTGTAGAGAAATTTGAAGAACACCAAGAACTATCCAAGAAGACGCAAATTTATTGAAGAAATTATATAGAGGTATTTATGCATTTTTTTATAGATTTTATATGTATTATATAGATTAGATTTGTATATGTATTTTGTGGTTAGGAAGTATATATGTATATACTGTTAGTAGTATAAATGTACTGATAATAAAAATTTTTAGAAAACATAAAATTAAAAAAAAAAAATTTATAGATGTATATATATATATGTTAACAAATATATTTGTTCAGATTGCATATTTTTTAATAACATATTTAATATATTTTTAAAAAAAATTTAGAAAACATAAATTTAATAACATATTTAATAACATGTTTTTTATAGATGTATATTATATTTATTATAATAGTTTTATTTTTTTATTTATATGTTAAAGATATGGAAAAAAAATTATATATTAGAATAAGAATTTATAAAAAACATAATTAAAAAAAGAATATATATATTATATTATTATTTTAATATTATTGTTATATATATAATAATAAATAGTATGTATCTTACATTATTTGTTTTCTAATATTATTGTTGTATATATAATAAAAAGTAAATATGTTATATTATTATTTTTTGATATTATTGTTATGTAATAAAAAATTATATATTTTACATTTGAATATTTATTTATATGTTAGTATATATATAAAAAAGCAAAATTTATATTTTTAAGAATAGTATTAAATAGTTTAAGAATATTTCTAATGAAAAAGACAATGATTGTATAAATGTGCAGTATGGAATATTATCGGTATTATCGCAGTTGGATGTACGATAGAACATATCCAGGAAGAAGTGGACTTAAACCCAATTTTATAGTAGGAGTTGATGGGTTTATTAAGTGGGCGTTTGCTCAGGATTGTTGTCGAAGCGAAGGAGGGGTTAGATGTCCCTGTCTTAAGTGTGAATGTAGACCAATAATTAGTGACCCAGAGGAAGTAACACGTCATCTGCATAGAAGGGGATTCATTGAAAATTATTGGGTTTGGACGTATAATGGTGAAGAACTACCGGTTAATGTACCAGAGACTAGCAACACGCATGCTTCAAGTAGTCGACCGGTTATGGAGTATGAGGAGAACTTTAATTTGATCGGTGACATGGTTGAGGATGCTTTTGGTGTGAACGTGACATATGATGAACCTGAAGATTTTGACGGGGAAGATTTGTCGAATGAGGAAGCGCAAAGATTTTATCAATTATTGAACGAGATGAATACGCCGTTGTTTGAGGGGTCGTCAGACTCGAAGCTATCAATGTGTGTGAGATTATTGGCTGCCAAGTCAAATTGGAATGTTTCTGATCAATGTTTGGAACATTTTGCAAAAATGATGTTGGACTCCACCGCTACGAAAGACAATTTGCCTACAAGTTATTATGATGCAAAGAAGTGGGTGTCGAAGTTGGGTTTAAAAGTAAGAAAGATTGACTGTTGCATTAACGGTTGCATGTTGTTTTATGACAATGAGTTTGGTACTCAAGATGGATCGTTAGAGGAGTGTAAGTTTTGTAATAGTCCAAGATATCAAGTTCGCAGTAGAGCCGTTAACAGCAAGCAAAAGCGTGTAGCAGTAAAATCCATGTTTTATCTTCCTATAATACCAAGGTTAAAAATAATGTTTGCTTCAATGCACAGTGCAAGTCAAATGACATGGCATCATACAAACCAAACAAGTTCTGGCACTATGCGACATCCATCTGATGGTGAGGCATGGAAGCACTTTGATCGGACACATCCAGATTTTGCTGCAGAACCTAGAAATGTCAGGCTTGGATTATGCTCTGATGGATTTGCCCCATACGTGCAAGCGTCAGGAAGTGCGTACTCTTGTTGGCCAGTTATTGTAACACCTTACAACCTCCCTCCTGAGATGTGCATGACAAAACCATACATGTTTTTGACGTGTGTTATTCCAGGCCCGCACAGTCCAAAAGCCGGAATTGATGTGTACTTACAACCTTTAATTGATGATTTGAAGAAGATGTGGATTGGAGAATGGACTTATGATATATCCCGTAAACAGAACTTCACATTACGAGCTGCCTTGATGTGGACCGTTAATGACTTTCCAGCATATGGCATGTTGTCTGGTTGGGGTACGCATGGAAAAATGGGTTGTCCGCATTGCATGGGATACACCAAAGCATTTACGTTGGATAAAGGTGGGAAAAGCTCATGGTTTGACTGTCACCGCAGATTCCTACCAGCAAATCACCCGTATAGAAGAAACAAGACAAATTTTAAAAAAGATGTACGAGAGAAAGATTTGCCTCCGCCTCGATTGCCACCAGGGGTTATATGGAACCAAGTATGTGAACTACCAAAATTTACAGATACTGGGAAAGCATGCCGAATTGAAGGATACGGCGTCACCCACAATTGGACAAAAAGAAGTATATTTTGGGATCTTCCGTATTGGAAAGATAATTTGTTGCGCCATAATCTTGATGTTATGCATATTGAGAAGAATTTTTTTGATAATGTATTTAACACAGTGATGGATGTGACAGGAAAAACAAAAGATAATGAGAAGGCCAGACAAGACATGGGAATTTGGTGTAATCGAAGAGAGTTGGAGTTGAAGCCTCAACCGAATGGAAAATTATTAAAACCCAAGGCTTGTTTCAGTCTGACTTCCCAAGAAGCTAAAGCGGTTTGTAGATGGTTAAAAGAATTGAGAATGCCCGATGGGTATTCATCAAATTTAGCAAGGTGTGCTGACCCTAACACTGGAAAATTACATGGTATGAAAAGTCATGATTGTCACATTTTTATGGAACAGTTGCTACCAATTGCATTTGGATCGCTACCCAAACATGTTCTTGACCCACTAACTGAAATTAGTCAATTTTTTAGAGATATTTGTGCGTCAGCTTTAAAAGTGGAAGACATCATTAAGTTGGACCAAAACATTGCACTCATTCTTTGTAAGTTGGAACAAGTATTTCCGCCTGGTTTCTTTGACTCCATGGAACATTTACCTGTGCATCTTGCATATGAAGCTTATCTTGGTGGACCTGTTCAATATAGGTGGATGTATCCGTTTGAAAGGTTCATGGGTGATTCAAAGAGATCGGTAAAAAATAAAGCTAGAGTAGAAGGATCTATATGTGCACATTACTTGCATCGGGAAACATCACATTTTTGCAGTCACTATTTCAATCACTTGATGTTAAATCCTAGAATCATACGGAATCCTGTAAATGTCAATCAGAGGAGTCAATTCACCTTATCAGTCTTTGCGCTACCAGGTCGACCTTCTGGAAAGAAGGGTGTGCATTGGTTGACCCAAAAAGAAATGCAATCTGCACATGTCCATGTCTTGATCAACTGCGTTGAAGTTAAACCATATCTTGAGTGAGTTTACCAAAACTTTTTAAACTTATGGTGTGTGTATACCAAACTTATTAAACTTATTATGTGTTTTTTGTAGGGAATTTAACAATGCCTATTTTCATAGTACCGGGGTACAGTCAACATCAGGTGTCATTCATGCTCAATTTCCCTCATGGTTCAAGCAAACATTGTCTAGCGTTCCTGCACTAACTCCAGAAATACTCCATTTGAGAAACTTGGCAGAAGGCCCTATCCAAAGCGCAAATGATTGGCACACATACTTCGTGAACGGATATAAATTTCACACTGAGGCATGGACCGAAGGGAAAAAAAACCATAAATAGTGGTGTTTTTGTAAAAGGAGTTACAGATGGCGGTGAAGACGACTTCTATGGATTTGTTAAACATATCTACGAGTTGGTATACAATTACTTGGACACGGAAAATAAAGTTGTCTTGTTTTATTGTGAATGGTATGATCCAACTAGAGGCACAAAGATAGACAAGTCATATGGTTCTGTCGAGATTCAAATGAACCGGAGATACAAAGAATATGACCCTTTCATAATGTCACATATTGTTAGGCAAGTTTATTATGTTCCTTATCCTTCATTTGTAATACGTAAAAGAGGATGGTGTGTTGTAATAAAAACAAAACCGCTAGGTCATATTGAAACTGGAGATCTAGTGGAAGATGTTGCCTACCAAGTTGATGACGTTGAACAGATTAATGATGTGGTTGCAGCTGAAGACATTACAACTTTGTCCGATACAACTGTTGAGGGCCTTCAAGTTGATGCGTCTATATTGTTGGTTGATAATAATGTGGATGAAGACAATGATGAAGAGTTTGAATCCGAGGACAATATTACATCAGATGATGAACATGATATGGATAACGAGCATGAAGATTTAGATTAATTAATCACTTAATGTAATATTAATGAATATCTATTGAACATGTATATATTGAATTTGTCAATGAATATATATTTATGTCAATGACTTTAATATCTTTGTTTATGAAAATATATATAACTAGGTAAAATGGCACCGAAGAATAAGGATACCGGTAAGAAGTCTCAGCGTCCGAGGGTAGTAACATGTGAGTCTCCTCACTCAGCCATGTGCCCACCCCCTCAGAGTCAGGTTGATCATATGTCCCTGGCCAGTACTCAGGGTTTTGTCCCATTACTCTCCTCCCATACATTCCCGTCTGGGGTACCTGCATCTTTTGTGCCACCTGGAGGCCCCGGTTTCCTTTTCCCACAGACTCAGATGCCGTCTTCTTTCCAGCATGCGGGAGGATCTAGTTTCCCTTTCCCACCGACCCAGATGTCGTCATCCTTCCAGCAGGCGGGAGGATCTAGTGTTCCTTTCCCACAGACTCAGATGCCATCTTCCTTCCAGCATGCGGGAGGATCTAGTTTCCCTTTCCCACCGACCCAGGTGCCTTCATCTTTCCAGCAGACTGGTGTCCCCTCATCATTCCAGCAGACGGGGGGAGGACCCAGTTTTCCATTTATACAGACTGGCGTGCCTTCATCATTCCAGCAGTCAGGGGGACCCACACAGATGTATTCATCCTTCCAGCAGGCGGGAGGGTCCAGCACCCCACACTCCACACACATTGGAGGACCCAGCAGTCCACGTCCGGCACAGGCTGCAGGATCCCGCGCCCCACGTCCTAGACGGACCGAAGGGTCACGCACCCCTCATCCCACACAGGCTGCAGGATCCAGCACCCCACGTCCTACACAGGCTGACGGTGATGCAGATGTCGTAGCTGATGATATAGATGGAGCTGATATTCGTGAGAGATCAGATGATCCGAGTGAGATTCATGTCATTGACGGGAGGTTTTGGATTTGGCCCGAAGGAAGCAAGTAAGTTTCTTATATAAACTTTTATTTAAGTACATATTCATTTTAATATTTTGTATAAATTTATAATTAATATTGTTTATTCA
The DNA here is from genome assembly GCA_948472305.1 of Vicia faba. Lineage (NCBI taxonomy): Eukaryota > Viridiplantae > Streptophyta > Magnoliopsida > Fabales > Fabaceae > Vicia > Vicia faba. The sequence continues at coordinate 1,196,830,521 of OX451740.1, read as the reverse complement.
AAATCTTGTTGTTTAGTTTCGCGCCGAGTCGGACGGCTGCCAAGGTTATTAATTATATAATCCAGCAGATGTATAAATCCTCTTGGAAGAACTTTGGCGAGGTTACAAATAAAGAATAATGGTTTAAAAAATTTAAGGTATTGTTATTTATTTAAGTTGTAAATTTATTATATTTTTTTAGTATTGTTATTTAAGTCACATTTTAATGATAATTGCTTAACTTTTTATTTTAATGTCATACAACATTGCAGGAAAAATGTGTGTGGGATCCGTTGAATGAGAAAATAATGGAAAAAATCTATTATAGCAGAACTTCTAGAAGATTTTCTGATATAATGCGGCGGGTTAGGGAGAATTATGAGCTGCATGGTATCCGTCCTAACTGGATAGGCGTAGAGGTTTTTGGCGAACTTCGTACATATTGGAGTTCGCCAGAATTCAAGGCCGAAAATTTTAAGAAGATGAGGGCATCCGAAAAGGGGGGATGTGTCAATACTGTTGGAAGTATTAGCACTGCAGAGCATGTCCGGCGGATGGTAAATATTACTAATTTTTTAAGTTATATATATTTTTATTCATAATATTTTTTACTAATTATTTTTAACTTTATTGTTTAGACTAAGGAGATGGGGAGACCACCATTGATCATTGAGTTGATTACGAGGACTCGGACAAAAAAATCGGGAGGTTTTGTCGACGACCGCACCCAGAAAGCTTTTGTAAGTAATTAAACTTATGTTTTTTTTTTAAGTTAATAACAAAAATAGTGACGTTATTTCCACGTGGCAATCTATAAGTTGTGGCGTGATTATCATGTGGCAACTGATAAATTGCCAGGTGACTGATTTTCATATGGCAACTGATACATTGCCACGGGAAACTCACGTGGCAATTCATAAGTTGATTTGTGAAAATCACGTGACAAATTTTTAATATATTTGAATTTAGTATAATTTAATATATATAAATGTTTTAATTTTTTTTAATTGTATTATTTAATGTATGTGTAGGATGATTATCAGACATTGCTAGCACGTTTTCTGGAACACAATCCGCAATATAGGCTAGCAGAGGGGGAGCCGCTTAATGGGGATGTTGATTTCTATATTTGGAATGAGGTTGTTAATGGAAAAGGGCCTAATGGTTGCTTTTTTGCGGGAGGAAATTTGGCCGCCGGCTTGAGAGTTGGTGATCGTAATCTGTTTCAAAGACTTAGAGATGGAGAAGGGGGGTCACGTCAACCCAATCTGACTCAGGTTCAACTTGAAACAGTACGACAATTGGCGGCCAGTGAAGTGAGACGCGAAATGGAGGCCCAAATGACGACAATGAGGCAAGAGCAGGAGCGTCAGTTAGAGATCATGCGGAAGCGGCAATCTGATATGGAGGAGCAGATGAGACAGTTTATGCAAGGCGGTCGAAATCAAAATGTTCCTGATCATACACAGCCGGATGATGACGGACTTGATGACTTTGATCTTGATAATTTTCCAGGTGAAGATGCCCCGTGAAAACATTTTTTTTATTTCGTTTTTATATTTGCATTTATGTAAGATATTTATTTTTATCATTTTAAATTAATAAATTATATAACATTTAATTATGTGAATTTATTTTATAAAATTCTATTATTCGAAATATAAAATAAAATACTATTATTCTAATAATTTTAATATATAAATTTTATTATATAAAATTTATTATATAAATTTTAATATATAAATTTTATTATATAAATTTTATTATTTAAATTTTATTATATAAATTTTATTATTTAAATTTTATTACATTAATGAATTAATATAAAAAATAATTATTAACAATTTTTAAAAAAATAAAAACGTCCCCTGTAGCGACGTGGGAATCATGTCACAAATTAGTGACATGACTCTCACGTCGCTAATAAAGCTGCCATTAACAAATATGTAGCGACGTGAATACCACGTCACAACTTTGTGACGTGGGAATCACGTCGCTACTTGCTTGCCACTTACTCCCCAGCGACATAACTCACCACGTCGCTAATTTTGCTTTGCCACGTGATTTTGATGTTTGCCACATTATATAATGGAAAATTCAAAATATTCTTAAAATTCGGAACTACATATTCAAACTCACAAAATTTCATTTTTTTAAGAGTATTTATGAATAGATATCTAAAATAATTTAATATTTTATTATTAAAGTGTTTTCGGATATGCATGTCCGAAATAATCTAAAATTTCATTTTTAAGGTATTTCAGATATACATATCTGAAGTAATTTAATATTTTATTTTTACATATCTTCGAAATAACTTCATTTTTTCTTATGAGATATATAAATATTTAATATAAATTATCTCTATAATTTATAAATTATTCAGCATTTTTTATAAAAATCTAATCATTTAATATTAAATGTTCTATTTTAATATTATTAGTTATTAATAACATTCAACTTTTAATTATAATATAAATATTTTTTTTAATTTAATAAATTTTTTAATTACAATATAATAATTCATTATCAATTCTATAATAAAAATTAAAAATGTCATTTAAATTAAATTTAACTTCTAAAATACAATTAAGAAATATTTCTTATATTTTTTTATAAAACATTATTCATAATTTTACACAAAAGATTAAAACAAAAATTATTTCACTATTATAATTAAAAATTTAATTATTGTATTCATTTTTTAATTTTATATCATAAGTTTACTTTAATATTTAATTTTTAATTATAAATTTAAGTTATTCTTTATTAATAATAATTTAATTTAATTATATTATAATTTTATTATAAATAAATATATTTTTAAATAAAATTAAAATAAAATCAAAAGAAATTTTGGATATTATATTATTTCGAATATGGATATCTGAAATCTTTCTGAAAATGACAAATAGAGATTCTTTCAGATATGCATATTCGAAATAACCCAATATCTCAAATTCACAAGGTACATTCGAATGTGTATATTCAAATAGTATATTTAGATTTTCAATGATGAAAATCACCACTACTGTTGGTGCACAAAGAAAAGATGAAAGACAAAAGAAATATATTTAATGACGGCTACAAAAATAAGGAATAATAATTTACAATCAATTACATTGACCTACCTCACTAGGGTATTTATACACAAAATTAGGGTATAATAAAATCCTAAATATCCTCTAACAAAGATATAAAAAGATCTAAAAGGATATTCCTAAAATATAAATTAATATATTAATATCTAAAAAGATATTCCTAAAATATAAATTAATTCTAACACCATCCCTTAATTTATATTTATCCAAAACTGACAACACCAATTTCATCCCTCAAACTAAGAAATTGATCAGTCTTGATAGCCTTTGTTAGAACATTTGCCATCTACTTTAGGGTGCTACAGTGCACAACTTCTAATATTCCATTATGAACCTGATTCCTCAGAAAGTGATACTTGGTCTCGATGTGCTTGCTTCTCCCATGCAACACTGGGTTCTTAGCAAGATTGATTACAGACTTGTTATCAATCATCATCTTCAGATGTTTATTTACCTCAATCTTCAGATCTTGCAATAAGTTTATAATCCACACAGCTTGGCATGCAGTCAGAGCGCCTACAATATATTCAGCTTCACAAGTTGACAGTGCAACAACATGTTGCTTCTTAGAACACCGAGAAATAGGACCTCTCAGAAATTTGAATAAGTACCCAAAAGTACTTCTTCTGTCAACTCTATCTCTGCACTAATCAGAATCTGAATAACTCAGAAGTTCTGATTCGATCTTTCTTCTAGACGAAATAATAGTCCATACTTCAGAGTTTCTTTCACATACCTCAGAATCCTGACAGCAGCTTGATAATGAGACCACTTTGGTTTACTCATAAATCTGTTAACCATTCCAACTGCATAGCAAATATTAGGTCTGGTATTACACAAATACCTCACAGAACCAATCATCTGTTTGAAGGTTGTAGCATCCACATCCTCTCCATCAGAATCAAAGTCCAACTTCTGATTTGTATCAGCAGGTGTGATGGCAAATTTTTAATTCTCTAGCTTAAATCTCTTCAGAAGCTCAAGTTCATACTTCACCTGATGTAAAATGATTCCTTTCTCAAAGTACATAAATTCTATCCTGTTTTACGGTGCCAGAACCGGCTGTGTATATACTACTGGTTTTTTTGCGTTTTTCATTCGCAAATATGCGGTAAGCAAGAGTCGCCACCGTATTTTCTTTTATCCAACAAAGGAAAGGGTGAAAAGAACAGAAAAAGACCTTTTCAAGATGTTTCTGAGTAAGGGGGTAGATTATGGAAAGGGAAGGTGTTAGCACCCTTTCCATCCGTGGTTTTCCACAGGCTCTTAGAGGTTTGCTCATTTTTCAAGATGCTTTTGTGCTTTGTGTGTTTGAAAATGTTTTGAAAAGCCTTAGTGCGGCGATTTGCTTTGTGTTTAACTCTTGTATCAGTCCTCAAGAGTGTTAACAAAGAAAATGTTTTGAAATTGTTTTTGAAAAGTAGTTTTCTGTGTAAGTGCAATAATAGTTTGAGCAAACTTCTAACAACTATCTACTTTTTATACTCGAAAAGGGTGTTCTTTTCCTCTTTTCCTTTAGACAATGCTATTCTACTATTAGTGAGTAGGTAGCCTTGTCGTTTGATGTTGAGGGACAATCGAAGGGGCGTTACAGTCCTGAAGGCAATTATGGAGATGCTTTAGCAATTCTGTTTTAGGGACTAGATCATTTACCAAGAAGGAAACTTTAGGGTCATCGAGAGACTATGATTTTTTGTTTTTACGGGTCTTTGCTAAAGCATCCCTGCCTCATGACTATTTTTTAAAGGCAACCAAAGTGGGCGTACCTTAGAGGTGCTTGTGTGCAATTGTGTTGTGTTTCAGTTATTTTTTGTCTTTTTGTTAAGTTTTCTAGAGTTTGATTATTAGTCTTATCATATAAGCCTAATTACTAGCAGTTAATATGAAAAGAAGTTAATATGAAAAGCAGTAAAATGCAGAAAATAGAGGTCCTACGCTATTACAAGGCTTCGGGACAGTTACATAAAAAATGCAAGAAACTAAAAGTGCAGAATTTTAAATCTAAAGCTATTACAATTGTGAGCAGTTACAATTAAATAAAATGCATGCAAATTAAAAAAAATAACGTCTAAAAATCCTAAAAATAAAAATATTTTTGTTGTTTTATTTTAATTTGGGAAAATGTTAAGATAATTAAATGATTAATTAACAAAATTAATTTAGTGAAAAAAAGCTATCCTAATGTTTTTTGTGGTTTTTGGATTGATTTTATGTTGATTAATAAAAAGAAATAAAATGGTCAAGACAAAAAGGAAATCGAAGGATTCTGGCAGCAAATCGAAGGAGGAGTACTTCTGGAGGCCTGGATTGAAAGAGGCTTGGGATGTCTTTCGATCCAGCGAAGAGGCTTGATCGAAGGTGCATGAGGGGCTGCTCTTTGGAGTGTTTGATCTGGATGTATCAATCCTTCGATCTGGGAACCTTAGATTCAGTTAGAAGTTGAGCTGCTTTGAAGCTCTAGACAAGATTCTGAGAAGATGCTTCCTGCAAAACGAAACAAATGTTAGAGATCCAGGGGGGACTTTACCCTCCTGATTCGAATCTCCTCCCAATTCAAACCCTTCCTCAATTCGAATCTGCTGAGTCTGGGTATGGGTATGGGTTTGCTTTGTCCTGAGTTTTGAAGGAATGAACTTAGATCGTTCCCCAACAATGGCACGACCCCATATTTGTGCTTAAGCTTACATACAACACAATCAGTAATAACAAAAATATATATGCAATGTGCATTTAAATATCACAAAGATGCAAGCTTGGTTTTGCAAACCCTTACCAATCGAAGGTGATGATCTGTGGCTCTGGGTGTGGAGATGTTTGCTTAGGAGTTGGGGTGGACTCCTGGATGAGAGAACCTGCAAATGGTGTTTCGATTGGGAGACTTTGGGATTTTGAGCAACGTGTGTGTGTGGTTTCTTCATGTGCAGTATGTATGCATGTTCTCTTTTTCGTTTCCCCTATGTCCTCTCTTTCGTTCGCTCCTTTGTTCCTCCCCTTGGTTCTTTTTGTTTCGTTCCCCCTTTTGGCACTGGATGCTTGCCCTTTTATTTATAGGAGTATCATGGTCTAGTAACATTAGGATACAACCAATTAAACAGGCCCTTAAAGCCATGAGACAAGAATCATACAAATTAAAAGCATTCCTTTATTGAAACATTCATGTCTCTTTGGAAATCTTGGATGAACCTGGACACTTGACTCCTTCGAACACCCTCCTGTCATTCGAAAATCCTTCGCCCAAATACCACTCGAAGGGTCTTGCCAAAAGGCCAATCGAAGGGTCTTTCCAAAAGTTCAATCGAAGGGTCCTGCCAAAGGCTCTCGAAGGGTCGTGCAAAAAGTCCAATCGAAGGGTCCTACCAAAGGCCAAGCGAAGGATCTTGCCAAAAGTCCAATCGAAGGGTCCTGCCAAAGGCTAGTCGAAGGGTCTTGCCAAAAGGCCAATCAAAGAGTCTTGCCAAAAGGTCAATCGAAAGGCCTTGCCAAAAGGCCAATCGAAGGGTCTTGCCAAAAGGCCAATCAAAAGGTCTTGCCAAAAGGCCAATTGAAGGGTCTTGCCAAAAGGCCAATAGAAAGGTCTTGCCAAAAGGCCAATCAAAGGGTCTTGCCAAAAGGCCAATCGAAAGGTACTTCGTTAACATGCTTGTCGAAGCTGCCTTGTTTGAGATGCTAAATCGAAGGATTCCTTTCCATGCCAATCGAAAGGCTTGTCATGAGGCTAATTGAAAGGCCTTGTATCCATGCCAATCGAAGGGCGCTATACAGATTCCAATCGAAAGGCACTTTGGAGAGGCCAATCGAAAACACTTTGACCAACTTCAAAATTTGTTATTTTTCTTCAAGCAAGTGTTTGTAACTACCCATGTAAGAGAAGATCTTGTAAAAAATGAGAGGGTAAATTTTGGGGTACAATAGATGGCCCTTTTCAATCTTCTTAAACCTGAGGATGCAGATTAGCTTGTCCGCCTTTCGTGATCTGAAGGTGGAAGATGATTGAACACTAGAGTGCCCATAAATTTGCACTCGTCTGAGATGATACTTGACTGTGTAGATAGTATTGGGAATGCGCTTATATATGCCATTTGGAAAAGATGAGGGGAGATCGTCACAGATGGGCTTAAAGATGCCATCAGAATGTGATGGAGAGTCGTCGGAGATGGGCTTAAAGATGCCATCAGAATGTGACAGAGAGTCGTCGGAGATGGGCTTAAAGATGCCATCCGGAAGACTGTTGATTCCATGAGATACTCCTTTGTGGAGATTCTTGTTCCTGCTGTCTGAGGAGGAGTCCACTGAGGAATATTGATCTCTGTCTTGGAACATAGAGTTTTAGGAGCTTTAGTTGTCCGTTACTCTACTGGGGAGTCGTCACTTGATTGAAGAGATTGAAGTGAACTGCTATCTGGTCAGGATCCTGGCTTTGCAGTGACTTGTTGAGGATGATAAGGCCGACTATTATCTTGTCGTGCTCCAGGATTCACAGCGACTTACTGGGGAGATGAGATTAAATTGTTAAGAAATCAACAACGAATCCATGGTCGCTTCGAACTGAACCAACGGAGGTCTTGAATTAACTTTGACTGGATAAGAATCATAAAAATCTTAGGATCAATTTAACTGAACCAGTAAAGGTCTACCAGAAAAGAATCAGTAACAAATTAATGGCCGACTTGAACTGAACCAACGGAGGTCTTGAATTAACTTTGACTGGATAAGAATAAGAAAAATCTTAGGATCGATTTAATTGAACCAGTAAAGGTCTACCGGAAAATAATCAGTAACAAATCAATGGTCGACTTGAACTGAACCAGCAAAGGCCTTCGGTTAACTTTGACTGGATAAGAATCATAAAAATATTAGGATCGATTTAACTGAACCAGGCAAAAGTCTTGGAATATCTTCAACTGGAATAAGAATCAGAGAGATCTTAGTGTCGATCTGACTGAACCAGAGAAGGTCTTGGATTAACTTTGACTGGATAAGAATCAGAAAAATCTTAGGATCGATTTAACTGAACCAGACGAAAGTCTTGGAATATCTTCAACTGGAATAAGAATCAGGGAGATCTTAGTGTCGATCTGACTGAACCAGATCAGGTCTTAGATTAACTTTGGCTAGATAAGAATCAGAAAAATATTACGATCGATTTAACTGAACTAGACGAAATTCTTGGAATATCTGTGATACGGTGGCGGAACCGACTGTTTAATACTGATTTGCATTTTGCGTTTTTTGTTTACAAAATGTCGCGGTAAGCAAGAGTCGCCACCGAATTTTATTTCATCCAATCGGAAAGGAAAAAAGTACAGAAAAAATCCTTTTTCGAGATATTCTGAGTATGGGGGGTAGATTATAGAAAGGGAAGGTGTTAGCACCCTTTCTATCCATGGTTTTCCATGGGCTCTTAGGTACTTGCTCATCTTTTTAAAAATTGCTTGTGTGTGTGCTTTGTTTTGAAAGATGTTTTACTTCGTGATAACCCTTGTATCAATCCTCAAGAGTGTGACGAAGTTGTTTTGAAAATTTGTTTGAAAAGTTTAAGTGTGAAAAGTTTGATTTGAGCAAGTACCTACTAGCATCTACCTACTCAAAAAAAGATCGTTTCTGTTCTTGTTTCCTTTAGACAGTGCTATCCTACTATTGAGAAATAGGTAGCACCGTCGTTGGAGCTTGTAAGGGTCAATTCGAAAGGGACGTACGATCACTAAAGCAATATTAGGACACCTTAGTAATAACCCTAGAGTCTTAAGATCATACTCGAGGCAACATTTCCGAGGCAACATTTGAATGGGACATTTTGATATTTTTAGACTGGAGGGAAACCACTAAGACACCCTATGCTTAATGATCGTTCACCGAAGGCAACCAGAGTGAGAGTATACCCTAAGAGTGATATGTGAGAGTGATTTGTTTCAGTTATTTATCTTTGCACATTAGGGTTTTCTAGCCATTTTAATTTGTCATGCATTCTTGCCATATAATCCTATTAGCATACATCTAGACAGTTAAATATTTGCGGGAATTTAAAAGTGCGAGAAAATAAACCTAGATATTACAAGGCTTCGGGGAGGGGGATTAATTACATATCCAAAATATTGGGGATTTAAACAGTAAAATAAAAAAACCTAAATTAACTATTACAAACCATGAACAGTTACAAAAATATTGGCCAAATAATTAACAAGCGCACAGCGAATTAAATATGAGACGATTAGGGTTTTGACCCTTGACTAAACCTAATTGCAATTGATTAAAGGAAAAAAAATTTTTTGTCATGTTTTGTTATTTGAGAAAATAATGAATAAGTAAATTAAAAGAAAATCCTAAATTCTAATTAATATTAATTTTTTAAAATAAATTAATTAAGTTAACCTATTTTGTGTTTTTGTTTGAAAAAAAGAAAAGAATTAAATCAAGAACTTAAACCTAATTTTCTAATTGATTTTAATTATAAAAACAAGTTAAAATTTCCCTAAATTAAATTAAACTAAATTAAATTAAATTTGATTAAAAAAACCTAATTCTAATTTTTGTGAATTTCTTGATTTTGTGATTTTTGTAAAAAAGTGATTAATTTTGTTAATTAATATAATTAAAGAAAATAATAAAAGAATTAAAAAATAGAAGAAATGAAAAAAAGTGAAGAGATGGGCCGGTGTTGAATAGCATGCTGGGGGGATGCAAATCTGATTTTCTTGGCCCAAATAAGCATTAAGCCTGGTCAGCGCTGGATCTGGCATGGGCGTTGACTTGAGGAATATGGTGGACCTTCAATGCTGGCACGTTGGATCTGGCTTGCTGATGAATCTGATGGTTGGATGTTGATGGAGCATGGTGAGCCTCATGATGAAAGATGCGATGGGTCTATTATCTGAAAATAATACAAATGAAAACGTTGGGACATGGGGATCGAACCCATGTCCTTATACTCAATTCCAACGTTTGCTTGCCAACTGAGCTATGATGGTTAGTTGTAACTATGATAATAATAAAATATAATATAAGAAAATCAAAAGAACTGATTCCAAAGCGCGCGAGATTTAAACGTCCCAATGGCTGGATGACAAACAAGCGTCTTCTTCCTCTTCCCGTCGTTTTAGAAAACAAGACCTTTACCTACAGACGTTTACTGTAGGTACAAACCTGTCTATCTCGAAAATTGCACACGAGCAAGATAAATGAAAAGTGATGGTACCAATCAACTCGTCTCATCCTCACGAGCATCATGGTACCAGCATCAAAGCCTAATTTTGCCTATACTGAAAACCTCTAAAACGAGCAAAGAAACCCTAACAATGACATATTGTGATTCCTGCACTGCAAATGCAATTAAGTGGTACCAATAGCTTGCAAACACAATGATGAACAAGAATATATAATTAAAACATACTTATGATGAGTAAATCAGTGAAATCAAAATCAAGTTTTTAGGCAAACTGTGGTGCCTGTAGGGTGCGATTCTGGGCGTTTCAAGACCTGGGAGTGATTGGAATAGCTTCCTGGGATGTCCAGCAAGCGATTGGAACCTTTATCACACCTTGAATTAGCCTGTGGAAGAAGATTCATCTCACACTTTTCTTGGAAATTTTCAAGTTTTGTTCTGGTTCTACACGACCTCCAACCCCTATTTTTTGATCTGAAATCCTTCATTATATAACCTAGAATGAATTAGGTTAACAAACTTGGATCCAATCTTTAGAATTCATGATTGGAATATTTGATTTTTAAGCCATATGATATCTTTCTATTTTCATGCCAATCATGCTCTTTTTGTACCAATTTCCCTAGATTCTATTTGATCATGCAAGCTCAGCATATCTTGATTGCCAATCTGTAAAAAAAACAAATCAAATCATATCTTTGATAATTTTCATCATTTATTTGATTTAATTCACTTTTTAATTAATAAAAAATCAAAATAAATTGAAAAATGAAGCATATGATGGGTGAGTGAACATTTGAGTCGTGGACCACATTATAATTGAGGTGCAAGCATAAAAAGTTGGACCCATTTAACAAAAAATGCAAATTTGAGCACATTTGATTTTTGGCAATTTTGCAAAAATGGTCAACTTGGCCAATGCATAACTCTCTTGATTTTGACCCTAGAGAGGTGTTCTTGGACTTTTTTGAAAGCCTAGGATGTCCTCTAAGCAACCCTTTTTGTCTCATCTCAATTGAGTCTTCCATGTTCATGTATGAAGCTTTGACCCAAAATGTGTTTTTGTTGACTTTTCAAAAGGACCTATAATGTCAAAGTTCATATCTTTTTGTGAGTGCATATTATAAACTTGGGAGCTGAATATGAATTGTAGGTAATTGCATCCTCTTAAAAATGAGATTTGAATGGGTCATTTCTGATAAAATATGAGAAAGTTATGCTTGGTCAAAGTTAAGTTGACTTTTCCTACAAAACCCTAATTTAGCAACTTTTGGGTTTTGTGAGCAATCCTTGAGGAATCATGATCAACCCTTGATCAAATGATGGATAATACTTCAAAATGAGGATGTTGACCAAAAATCTTGAAGTTTGACTATATGTGGGCCACAATTGACTTTTGACCTAACATAGTTGATTTTCAGGCATTTGGGCAATTGACTGAGCAAACTTCTTCTGCAAGGCTTGAAACTTGACATGGATGATCTTGAGAACATATTAGGACAATGGTGAGCATTTTAGTCCTTTTTGGTTCACACATCTTGATGAAGATGGAAACCCTAATTTGAGGTATGCTGCCTTATGAGAGAGTTTGTCTGGTCAACTCTTGAACTTCCTTGAGCAATTTGGGAACCTCACTTGCCATGTGTTGAGAAATATGGGAGGGAAAATTTTGGGGTACAACAGCTGCCTCTGTTCAATCTTCTTAAACCTGAAGATGTAGATTGGCTGCTCTGCCTTTCGTGATCTGAAGGTGGAAGATGATTGAACACTAGAGTGCCCAAAAATTTACACTCGCATGAAGTGGAACTTGATTTGTGATATCGGGAATGGGCTTATAGATGCCATTTGGAAGTTTAGGATCGAAAGTCATCGTGGATGGGCTTAAAGATGCCATCCTAAGAGATGTCGATTGCATAAGAGATTCCTTTTCGAGAACCCGTATACCTGTTGTCGAGGAGGACTTCGCTGGGGAATGTTGGTCTCTTGGGAGAAATAGAGTTTTAGGAGCTTCGGTTGTATGTTACTCTACTGGGGAATAATTCCAGTTTGGGAAGCGAAAGTGAACTGCGTATCTGGTTGGGGTATATGTTGCACCGCGACTTTTTGGGGAAATGTGAAATCAATTGTGTTTGATCGGGTCCCGGCCTTACAGTGTTGTGGACTGCTGTCTGGGGATAAGAGAGGAAGAACCCGGATATTAAGTTTATAAGAAGGAACCTAGATAGTAGGGTTACTTCGAGATGAAAGCCTGGATAGTAGGGCTGCGAGAAGGAACCTGGATAGTAGGGTTACTTTGAGATGAAAGCCTGGATGGTAGGGCTGCAAGAAGGAACCTGGATAATAGGGTTGCTTCGGGATGAAAGCCTGGATAGTAGGACTGTGAGAAGGAACCTGGATAGTAGGGTTACTTCTGGATGAAAGCCTGGATAGTAGGGCTTTGAGAAGGAACCTGGATAGTAGGGTTACTTCGGGATGAAAGTTTGGATAGTAGGGCTGTGAGAAGGAACCTGGATAGTAGGGTTACTTCGTGATGAAAGCCTGGATAGTAGGGCCGCGAGAAGGAACCTAGATAGTAGGGTTGCTTCGGGATGAAATTCTGGATAGTAGGGCTGTGAGAAGGAACCTGGATAGTAGGGTTACTTCGGGATGAAAGCCTGGATAATAGGGCTTAAGAAGGAACTTGGATGGTAGGGTTACTTCGATATGAGTTTGGGTAAAACTGCAGACGGAACCTGGGTAAGGTTGCTTTGTGATGAGTCTGTGTAGGACTTCAGGAAGAACTTGCGTAAGTTTGCATTTGTCTCACCGATGATTACTCTGTTTAGCTTCGAGTGTTGATCATGAACCTACTGGAAATTATTGATAATAATTGTTTTTCCTGAAAGAAATACAGGGTTAGTTATGTGCGATGCATGAGATGCATTGTGATTAGGTTCTCAAAATAACTGAGATTATGTTATATGTAATGTATGCACATGTCATGATGTATGAACATGAAATACTGACGTAATAATCTGAGTGCGGGAAAATAAATCCCTGACTGCTGTTTGGAGAGTATGAGAAATGGTATTCTTGACTGCTGTAAAAAACCATAGTTCCTCTATTTCTGTTGGGGATGGTGAACAAAGATGACTATGCTGGGGATTTTCCCTTCTTTTACGGATATTCTACCGAGGAGAGACTCTATTTGAGAACAACTCTGTGGGAGAATAATTCTGTTGGAGAGGAGATACTCCGTTGATAGATCTGCTGATTTGGAGAAATAAAGCTCCACCGGGGATGAATTTCCGTTGCTGGTGATATTGAATTCTGTTAGAGATTGAATTTCTACTTGTGAGAGAAATAAACTCTGCTTGGGAAAAATTTACTGACTCAACTCGTGATTGTGGACCTCAGCTGAGGATAGTTATGTCTTGCTCGGGGAAGCTGACATCACCGTCTTTGGATACTTTTTGCTCTGTGGGGAGTGTATGTACCATTACTCATGTTCTCAAGCTGGCTCTATCCCGGTACCTGATGGGAAAAGTAACTGTAAGGTTTGGGCACTTCTTGTTTTCCCTGTTTTTTATCATTACGAGTAATCATCTTTTGTTTCTTATGTAACCATTTACGAGCAGCAATCATTTTCAAATGCATATATAAAAAATGAATCATTGGACGTTCTTGTAAAACAAAATAGAAAAAGAAAAACAAATTGAAATTTCTTGTGAAAATGAATTGCATTGATTTTTGAAGTTGGCCTGTAATAGGCGTTTTGTACAAAGAGGTTTACGTCCTAGTAAGAGAACACCGCCAAAAGACAGAAATTATACAATTTGTGTAAAAGAAAGAAAAACAGCTAGGTGAAACAATCCCATTGAGTTCCAACTCTGCTATTGCCTTTATATCTTCAAGCGTCTCATCACTTTGTTGCTTGGTCGAAGGTGGATCAGATTGATTGGCGCCGTCTGAGCTTGATAGTCGATACCGAAGTCTGGTTGCGCGATGATCCAATGAGACATAGTGTTACGCTTCAATCCCTAATTATTTCCTGGACCGCCCTTTCAGATTTTCAGTCCACCGGGATACCCTTTTTTTCCCAAGCCGCCTTTTCAGGTTTTCGACTTGCCGGGTGTACAGTTTTTTTTTCATTTTCATCCCTTACTTTTGCCCGAACCCTTTTGGTTCGCCGGGAAGCCCTTATTTTTTCCTAGGCCAGTCAACCTAGCGGGTCTTTGGTTATGCGTAGTATCTTTTCACTATGTCTGCATTGACGGGGTTAGGAAGGTCGTCACCATCCATGGTGGTTAGAATCATAGCTCCTCCCGAGAAAATGTTCTTAACCACAAATGGCCCTTCGTATGTGGGGGTCCATTTGCCCCTGGGATCACCTTGAGGTAGTATGATGCGTTTGATCACTAGATCCCCGACCTAATATTCTTGATGTCTGACTTTCTTGTTAAAATCCTTGATCATTCGCTTTTGATACGTCTGACCATGACAGATAGCAGTAAGTCTCTTTTCATCGATTAGATTCAGCTGATCAAGTTGGGTTTGGATCCAGTCATCTTCGTTCAAACCCACATCCTTCATAATCCTGAGAGAGGGTATCTGTACTTCGATGGGTATGACTTCCTCCATGCCATACACCAAAGAGTAGGGTGTTGCCTTTGTCGACGTCCTTGCTGAGGTACGATACCCATGAAGAGCGAATGGTAACATCTCGTGCCATTCTTTGTATGTCACCGTCATCTTCTGTACAATCTTCTTGATGTTCTTGTTAGCTGCTTCAACAACCCCATTCATCTTCGGCCGGTAGGGAGAAGAGTTATGATGATGTTTCTTGAACTGTTTATAGAGCTCGGTGATCATTGTGTTATTGAGATTTGTACCATTGTCAGTAATAATTCTCTCTGGGACACCATATCGACATATCAGATTGTGTCGGATGAATCCCACCACGACGTTCTCGGTTACTGTAGCAAAGGAAGCTGCCTCAACCCACTTCGTAAAGTAATCAACGACTACCAGAATGAAACGATGCCCGTTAGACGCAGTAGGTCTAATCTCACCGAACATGTCGATGCCCTACATTGCAAAGGGCCAAGGAGTTGTCAAGACATTCAGAGGGAATGGAGGCACATGCACCTTATCAGCATAGACTTGGCACTTATGACAGGTTCAAGAGTGTTGATAACAATCGGCTTCCATAGTGGACCAGTAGTATCCTGCCCGTAGGATCTTCTTAGCCATGGTATGTCCACTGGAATGAGTTTCGAAGGTACCTTCATGTAACTCTGCCATGATCCTTTTTGCCTCGCTCTTGTCTACACACCGCAGTAAGGTTGAATCATGGTTACGCTTATAAAGGATTCCATTACTGATGAAGAACTTCGCAGCGAACCTTCTCAGAAACTTCTTATCATTAACAGATGCCCTCTCGGGGTATTCTTGAGCCTCGAGATACCTCTTTACCTCGTGAAACCAGGGTTTATCTGCTACCTCTTCAGTCTCAATGTCACAGCAGTGTGCAGGTTCACCCAACCTTTCAATGGTAATATGGGGAGCTTCATTGTCCCACCTGACTTTTAACATAGAAGACATGGTAGCTAGTGCGTCCGCCAACTGGTTCTCTTCTCGTGGGAAATGTTCAAAGGTTATCTCCTCAAAGTGTGGGAGCAATGTCAGTACATAGTCTTTGTAAGGAATAAGATTCAGGTGCTTTGTATCCCACTCGCCTTTGATCTGACTTATTACCAGAGCGGAATCTCCGAATACACTCAAGAACTTAATCCTCAGGTCAAGAGCAGCTCAAATACCCATGATACACGCTTCATACTCCGCCATGTTGTTGGTGCAGTTGAAACATAATCGGGTGGTGAACGGAGTATGACAGCCTCCAGGAGATATAATTACAGCGCCAATGCCATTACCCAATGCGTTCGAGGCTCCATCAAAATACATAGACCATCGGGATCCCTCCTCGGGTCCTTCACCCGGTCCCGGTTCTTTGTAATCAGTCACCAACATGATATTCTCATCCGGGAACTCGAAATTCATGGACTGGTAGTCATCCACGGCCTGATGTGCCAAATGATCTGCCAATACACTCCCCTTGATTGCTTTTTGGGTTGTGTATTGGATGTCGTACTCGGTTAAGATCATCTGCGATCTTGCTATTCTTCCGGATAAGGCGGGCTTCTCGAAAGTATACTTAATCGGATCCATCTTTGATATCAACAAGGTACTGTGAGTCAGCATATACTGTCTCAGCCGGAGAGCAGCCCATGCCAAAGCGTAGCAAGTTTTCTCGAGCAATGAGTATCGGGTCTCACAGTCGGTAAACTTTTTGCTAAGGTAGTAAATTGCATGCTCTTTTCGACCAGACTTGTCATGCTGCCCCAGCACACACCCCATTGAATTATCTAGCACTGTCAAGTATAATATCAAAGGTCTTCCTTTAACTGGAGGCATCAAAATTGGTGGTTCTTGAAGGTATTCTTTGATTCTTTCAAAAGCAGTCTGGCATTCATCATTCCACTTTACCACTTGATCTTTCTTCAGCAGCTTGAAGATTGGCTCACAAGTAGCAGTCAGATGTGAAATGAACCTGGCGATGTAATTCAGACGTCCCAAGAAACCTCTAACTTCCTTCTCTATGCGGGGGACCGACATATCTTGTATGGCTCTTACTTTTGCAGGGTCCACCTAAATACCCTTATCACTGATGATGAAACCCAAAAGCTTACCAGACCTTACCCCGAAGGTACACTTGTTCGGATTCAACCTCAGCTTGTACGTCTTCAACCTGTCAAACAGTTTCTGGAGATGGTCAAGGTGCTCTTCCTCAGTCTGGGACCTAGCTATCATGTCATCAACATAAACCTCGATCTCATGGTGAATCATATCGTGGAACAAAGCGACCATGGCGCACTGATAAGTTTCCCCAGCATTCTTTAACCCAAAAGGCATTACCTTGTAACGGAAGGTGCCCCATTGTGTAACGAAGGTTGTCTTCTCCATGTCCTCAGGAGCCATCTTGATCTGGTTGTAGCCAGAAAAACCATCCATGAAGGAGAAGATCTTGTGTTGCATGGTGTTGTCGACTAGAACATCAATGTGAGGAAGTGGAAAGTCATCCTTGGGGCTTTCCCCTGTTCAGATCTCTGTAATCCACACACATTCGTACCTTACCATCTTTCTTAGGTACCGGAACAACGTTGGCAACCCACTGCGGATAAGAAGTGACAGCTAAGAATCCTGCGTCGAACTATTTCATGACCTCTGCCTTGATTTTCTTTGACATTTCAAGGCGTATAGGACAGACCTTCTGCTTTACCAGAGGGCAGTCTTCTTTATTCGGTAGGCGATGTACCACAATATCAGTGTCCAAACCAGGAATGTCTTCATAGGACCAGGCGAAGATCTCAACATAGCCGTGTAGCATCTGTATTAACCGTTGTTTGACATTAGGCTCCAGATTCGCACCTATTTGAACCTCTTTCCTGTGTTCCTTTGTACCCAAATTCATTGACTCAACTGGCTCTTCATGAGGCTGTATGGCCCTTTCTTCGTGCTGTAACAGTCTAGCAAGTTCTCCAGGCAACTCACAATCATCCTCACCTTCGTCCTCGGCTTGGTTTATCGGATTTTTGAAGTCATAACTGGCAGTAGCAGAGCTGTTATCAATGGGATCCAGAGTGGATATGGATTTGTAGTATGATATGTGAGTGTGTGTAAGAGAATAACTGTTTTGATAAAGTGAGAGACAGAAAAGAAAAACAAGGAGCGCAAAATTTGTATGTAAAAAATGTCCAATGCTTTATTAATGATATATGAAATGACAAATAATAAGCCCTCACAAGCAAAGCCAAAGTGCCTCGGGCAAGGCACCGAGCCGTAAAGTTTCAAACTGTTTATTACAAATCTTAAAATAAATGAGTCAATTACTGCGGAATAAAAGAAACAGGTATGAAGTCCCTAGTTGTCCAGTTATTCGGTCCACCGTTGGTTATTGGGTAGATCCAGCTGTCAATGTCTGAATCCTCATCATCACCATCCTCTGTGGCGGAGACAAACTCAATAGCATTGATTCCCGAGCCATGCTTGGGCATGGGTGCAGTTATGATGTTGGGCTTTTCTGGAGCATCAAACTCTATCTCCTTGGCTTCAAGCAAGTCTTGTACTTTGTTTCTCAGAGCCCAACAATCATTTGTGTTGTGGCCAGGACTCTCAGAATGGTAGGCGCACCGCGTGTTAGGATTGTATCTGGGAGAAGTAGTGTTTAGATTCTTGGGAGCCTCTCTCAAGGTTTCCAAGTTAGATTTTAACAAATGAGGTAGAAGTTCAGCCAAAGTCATGCTGATACAGGTAAACTGCTGTTGTGGTATTTCCACCCTTTGTTGATTGTTGCATTGTGGAGCAACTGTGGGTCTTGGTATCACTATAACATTTACCGCTTGACAATGTTCATATCTGCTTTGGCCCCTCGGGCTATAGACTGCACTGGCTTCCTTCTTGCCAGCGAAAGGCTTCTTTTTTGAACTCGAGGAGGCATCCTTCTGTATTTTACCACTCCAAATTCTAGCTTCTACTCTTTCTCTAGTTAAAATCAGCTCAGTGAATCCAGCTGATGAACTGCCGATCAAGTGATTGAAAAATGGACCAGACAGCGTCCCCAGAAACATATCAACCAACTCCCTATCAGACAACAGGGGTTGAACTCTCCCAACCAAGTCTCTCCATTTTGAGCATAATCTTTAAAACCTTCACCTGCACCTATGGACATACTCTGGAGTTGAGTACGAGTAGGAGCAAGGTCGGCATTATACTGATACTGCTTGTAGAAAGCAACAACAAGATCTTCCCAATTTCGAACACCGGCTCCCTCCAACTGGTAGAACCATTCAAGATGAGTCCTTGACAGACTATCTTGAAAGAAGTTCACCCACAGATTTCTATCAGCTGTGTGGGGCTGGATCTTCCTGACATATGAGCGGAGATGGAGTTTTGGGCAAGACACTCCATCATACTTTTCAAAAATTGGAGCTTTGAACTTATGAGGGATGACCACTCCCGATACCAATCCCAATTCTCCGAAATCCAAACCAGGTATCTTCTGAACTTCCATAACACTCAGACGGTCTTCTAACTATTTGTATATATCCTCAGCAGGAGGATATTGCTCATCATTGTAATCCGTATCGTTGTCAGAGACTGTAGGACTAGGGTCCTTTTCCCCTTCTTGGTTCTATCCTTCCTTGGATGAAGAGGCCAGATCAGTTTGATGCTTCAACCTTTCTCCAAATTTTCTGCCCATATTCAGAATACCAGTCTTCTTCTTCTTCTTCTTCTTCTCTTTCAGAATAAGGGCTTTCAGATCCTCTTGCCCCTTAGCCAGACTTATGAACATCTATTAGAACTGGGCATTCTGTGCATGAAGATCCTTGATGGCTTGATCGGAAGACATTTCTGCTGAAATAAATAGTGAAGGAGATGAGAAACCTGTAGTGGTACCTGTAATGATGTGTATGATAATGGGATGCGTATGTAATGATTTCAAAGACCTCAGGAAATTTAAATTTGCAAACCAAAATAAACAAAAACTTTATTAACTTTAAATTTGAAGGTTTAAAATTCCTTTAAGGCGTTACAAATAAGTAAATAAAATAAATCTAAACTAGAAAAGAAAAATCAAAAGTCTCTTGGACGCTTTCTCTTTGTGCTGATATAATCATTGAGCACTATTTCTTCCTGGAGCTGCCTGGTGAGCTTTAAAACCTTCCTCTCTTGATCATGGAACTGTTCCCTATAAGTATCCCGCTCATTCTTTAGCTGAATCCAAGACCTATGTAACTCCCCAAGATCAGTGGGCATGTAAGGATAGAGAAGCGTGTAAGGAATGCTTTCTTTAGTAGTGGGCTCCACAATCACTGGTAATACAGCCACATAAGGCATCATAAGCTTCTGGGAATGAGCTCGTACCCATTGGAGGTAAGGATGTATAGGAATGGAAGTCTTTGGTCCCAAATCCTTGGGGTAAGATCTGTTTACCATGCCCCAAGCTCGTATGAACCTCCGACGATACTCCTGAACATCATCCTCAAATTTGAATATAATGCTCTCAATAAGTAACTCATAGGGACCATCCCTTCGAGCATGACCAAATTGTCGTAAAGCTAGACAAGGATTGTAAGTTATACCACCTCTGATACCAAGTAATGGGATATTAGGGTACTCCCCACAGCGGTCAATAATAGCAATGTCTTCCATAGCCCGGGAACACCAAAGAATATCCGTATGAGCGAGTGACATTATTCGGTGCGACCAACCCAAACCTTCTTCGTTCTTCAGTACAGATTTAGGGAGGTGAGAAATAAACCACCTCGACAGCAACGGCATACAGCACATAAGCGTCCCTCTTCTCTTCATAGTACGAGTATGGAGAGCATGCAAGATATCTCCAAGCAAGGTAGGCACAGGGTTGCGAGAATGAAAATCTTGACAGCATTCACATCTACGAAGGAGTCCGAATTAGGGAAGAGAACTAAACCATAGATAAGAAGAGCCAAGACATCCTCAAAAGCCTGAAAATCCAAATCATCCCAAAATAGCTGAGCCTGGTCAATCAGAAATTCGGCTAGAAAACCCTCAACTTCGCTTCGAGTTTCCCAATTGGATACCACATCGGCCTGTTTCAAATGCAAAGCTGAGGCAATGACTTCTGGCTTAGGAACTTCTTCCATACCTGTGAATGGTACCTGTTCAAGAATGGATATGCCCAATAGCTGAGAGAATTCTTCCAAGGTGGGTACCAACTGATAATCTGGAAAGGTGAAGCAATGATGCTTGGGATCGAAGAACTGAAAAAGTACGCTCATCATCTGTTCATCAAGGTTTGAAGTAACCAGGCTGAGAAGTTGACCATGTCTCTTAATGAAAGTAGAAGTTTCAGAAACTCTTGATGCTAGCTCTTTAAGTTGGGCAGGTATCTGCACAAAGCTGATTCGGATAGTATTTCTACGCACGGAAGCCATGATCTGCAAAACAGAACAAAGATAAATTCCCTTGGTCTTTGAAATGGTTAGTGTAATGAAGCATGAATGCCATGTTATGATGCATGATGTCATGATAAACCACAGGTATAGCAAACACAGGCATTGCAAACACAATCAAATCACACAAAGCCCTTAGGTTTAAGGCTTGCATGAGGTCAAAGGTAATACCCTCTTGAAGTTAAGTTGGTTTCAAACCAGTCCTAGAAAAGTAACTGGGTTCTAGAGGATCTCAATATCACTGACCATCCTTTATCGGTCATGGTTTCAGCTCTTGCAATCTTTTCTTGCAGCCAAAATATTCCGAAAGTATGATCTCAATGAGTGTAGCATCGAGTATCAATCAGTTCTCAACTCTACACCGAGGCCGGCTATCTCCCTACTTTCTAATGTCCAAGTTGGGCGATTAATGGTTCTAAGGTCAGTTGATGCTCCACGACACCACGCAGCGGCCCCGTATTCTCCTTGTTTCACCATAAGGGATACCAGTACCAACCAAAGTGCCACACCAACGTAGCTACTGCTTCAACCGTATCAGTCTACGATGTACAGTTCCCTCACAGTCTATTACTACTTACCTAAAAGGTATTCCCCAGATCTGGGTGTAGGATCTATAGTAACCCCAAACAAAACCCTCAAAAATAAAGTAAACAAAGTAATCAAGAGAAGCAATTTTAATGACCTAGATCCTAAGGTATACCCCACTTTATATGCATCCCCAGCAGAGTCGCCAGTTCTGTGATACGGTGGCAGAACCGACTATTTAATACTAGTTTATGTTTTGCGTTTTTTGTTCGCAAAATGTCGCGGTAAGCAAGAGTCTCCACCGACTTTTATTTATCCAATCAGAAAGGAAAAAAGTACAGAAAAAATACTTTTTCGAGATATTCTGAGTACGGGGGGTGGATTATAGAAAGGGAAGGTGTTATCACCCTTTCTATCCATGGTTTTCCATGGGCTCTTAGGTACTTGCTCATCTTTTTAAAAATTTCCTGTGGGTGTGCTTTGTTTTGAAAGATGTTTTACTTCGTGATAACCCTTGTATCAGTCCTCAAGAGTGTGACAAAGTTGTTTTGAAAATTTGTTTGAAAAGTGTAAGTGTGAAAAGTTTGATTTGAGCAAGTGCCTACTAGCATCTACCTACTCGAAAAAGATCGTTTCTGTTCTTGTTTCCTTTAGACAGCGTTATCCTACTATTGAGAAATAGGTAGCACCGTCGTTAGAGTTTATAAGGGTCAATTCGAAAGGAACGTACGATCACCAAAGCAATATTAGGACACCTTAGTAATAACCCTAGAGTCTTAAGATTATATTCGAGGCAACATTTCCGAGGCAACGTTCGAATGGGACATTTTGATATTTTTAGACTGGAGGGCAACCACTAAGATACCCTATGCTTAATGATCGTTTACCGAAGGCAACCGAAGTGAGAGTATACCCTAAGAGTGATATGTGCGAGTGATTTGTTTCAGTTATTTATCTTTGCACATTAGGGTTTTCTAGCCATTTTAATTTGTCATGCATTCTTGCCATACAATCCTATTAGCATACATCTAGACAGTTAAATATTTGCGGGAATTTAAATGTGTGAGAAAATAAACCTAGCTATTACAAGGCTTCGGGGAGGGGGATTAATTACATAGCCAAAATATCGGGGATTTAAACAGTAAAATAAAAAAACCTAAATTAACTATTACAAACCATGAACAGTTACAAAAATATTGGCAAAATAATTAACAAGCGCGCGGCGAATTAAATATGAGACGATTAGGGTTTTGACCTTTGACTAAACCTAATTGCAATTGATTAAAGGAAAAAAAATGTTTTTTGTCATGTTTTGTTATTTGAGAAAATAATGAATAAGTAAATTAAAAGAAAATCCTAAATTCTAATTAATATTAATTTTTGAAAATAAATTAATTAAGTTAACCTATTTTGTGTTTTTGTTTGAAAAAAGAAAAGAATTAAATCAAGAACTTAAACCTAATTTTCTAATTGATTTTAATTTTAAAAACAAGTTAAAATTTCCCTAAATTAAATTAAACTAAATTAAATTTGATAAAAAAACCTAATTCTAATTTTTGTGAATTTCTTGATTTTGTGATTTTTGTAAAAAAGTGATTAATTTTGTTAATTAATATGATTAAAGAAAATAATAAAAGAATTAAAAAATAGAAGAAATAAAAAAAGTGAAGAGATGGGCCGGTGTTGAATAGCATGCTGGGGGGGTGCAAATCTTATTTTCTTGGCCCAAATAAGCATTAAGCCTGGTCAACGCTGGATCTGGCATGGGCGTTGGCTTGAGGAATAAGGTGGACCTTCAATGCTGGCACGTTGGATCTGGCTTGCTGATGAATCTGATGGTTGGATGTTGATGGAGCATGGTGTGCCTCATAATGAAAGATGCGCTGGATCTATTATCTGAAAATAATTCAAATGAAAACGTTGGGACCTGATGATTGAATCCAGGTCCTTATACTCAATTCCAACGCTTGCTTGCCAGCTGAGCTATGATGGTTAGTTGTAACTATGATAATAATAAAATATAATATAAGAAAATCAAAAGAACTGATTCCAAAGCGCGCGAGATTTAAACGTCCCAATGGCTGGATGACACGCAAGCGTCTTCTTCCTCTCCCCCTCATTTTAGAAAACAAGACCTTTACCTACAAACGTTTACTGTAGGTACAAACCTGTCCATCTCAAAAATTGCACACGAGCAAGATAAATGAAAAGTGATGGTACCAATCAACTCGTCTCATCCTCACGAGCATCATGGCACCAGCATCAAAGCCTAATTTTGCCTATACTGAAAACCCCTAAACGAGCAAAGAAACCCTAGCAATGGCATATTGTGATTCCTGCACTGCAAATGCAATTAAGTGGTACCAATAGCTTGCAAACACAATGATGAACAAGAATATATAATTAAAACATGCTTATGATGAGTAAATCAGTGAAATCGAAATCAAGTTTTTAGGAAAACCATGGTGCCTGTAGGGTGCGATTCTGGGCGTTTCAAGACCTGGGAGTGATTGGAATAGCTTCCTGGGATGTCCAGCAAGCGATTGGAACCTTCAGCACACCTTGAATTGGCATGTGGAAGAAGATTCGTCTCACACTTTTCTTGGAAATTTTCAAGTTTTGTTCTGGTTCTACACGACCTCCAACCCCTATATTTTGATCTGGAATCCTTCATTATATAACCTAGAAGGAATTAGGTTAACAAACTTGGATCCAATCTTGAGAATTCATGAATGGAATATTTGATTTTTAAGCCATATGATATATTTCTATTTTCATGCCAATCATGCTCTTTTGTACCAATTTCCCTTGATTCGGTTTGATCATGCAAGCTCAACATATCTTGATTGCCAATCTGGAAAAAAACAAATCAAATCATATCCTTGATAATTTTCATCATTTATTTGATTTAATTAACTTTTAATTAATGAAAAATCAAAATAAATTGAAAAATGAAGCATATGATGGGTGAGTGAACATTTGAGTTGTGGATCACATTATAATTGAGGTGCAAGCATAAAAAGTTGGGCCCATTTAGCAAAAAATACAAATTTGAGCACATTTGATTTTTGGCAATTTTCAAAAATGGTCAACTTGGCCAATGCATAACTCTCTCAATTTTGACCCTAGATAGGTGTTCTTGGACTTTTTAGAAAGATTAGGATGTCCTCTAAGCAACCCTTTTGGTCTCATCTCAATTGAGTCTTCCATGTTCATGTATGAAGCTTTGACCCAAAAGGTGTTTTTGTTGACTTTTCAAAAGGACCTATAATGTCAAAGTTCATATCTTTTTTTGACTGCATATTCTGAACTTCGGAGATGAAGATGAATTTTAGGGAATTTCATCCTCTTAAAAATTAGCTTTGGATGGGTCATTTATGATAAAATATGAGAAAGTTATGCTTGGTCAAAGTTAAGTTGACTTTTCCTGCAAAACCCTAATTTACAACTTTTGGGTTTTGATGAATTGTGAGAAATCCTTGAGGAATCATGATCAACCCTTGATCAAATGATGGATTATACTTCAAAATGAGGATGTTGACCAAAAATATTGAAGTTTGACTGTATGTGGGCCACAATTGACTTTTGACCTAGCATAGTTGATTTTCATGCATTTGGGCAATTGACTGAGCAAACTTCTTCTGCAAGGCTTGAAACTTGACATGGATGATCTTGAGAACATATTAGGACAATGGTGAGCATTTGAGTCCTTTGTGGTTCACACATCTTGATGAAGATGGAAACCCTAATTTGAGGTATGCTGCCTTAGGAGAGAGTTTGTCTGGTGAACTCTTGAACTTCCTTGAGCAATTTGGGGACCTCACTTGCCATGTGTTGAGAAATATGGGAGGGAAAATTTTGGGGTACAACAATCTTCAACTGGAATAAGAATCAGGGAGATCTTATTGTTGATCTGACTGAACCAGAGAAGGTCTTGGATTAACTTTGACTGGATAAGAATCAGAAAAATCTTAGGATCGATTTAATCGAACTAGACGAAAGTCTTGGAATATCTTCAACTGGAATAAGAATAAGGGAGATCTTAGTGTTAATCTGACTGAACCAGAGAAGGTCTTAGATTAACTTTGACTGGATAAGAATCAGAAAAATCTTAGGATCGATTTAACTAAACCAGACGAAAGTCTTGGAATATCTTCAACTGGAATAAGAATCAGGGAGATCTTAGTGTCGATCTGACTGAACCAGAGAAGGTCTTGGATTAACTTTGACTGGATAAGAATCCGAAAAATCTTATGATCGATTTAACTGAACCAGACGAAAGTCTTGGAATATCTTCAACTGGAATAAGAATTAGGGAGATCTTAGTGTCGATCTGTCTGAACCAGAGAAGGTCTTGGATTAACTTTGATTGGATCAGAATCAGAAAAATCTTATGATCAATTTAACTAAACTAGACGAAAGTCTTGAAATATATTCAACTGGAATAAGAATCAGGGAGATCTTAGTGTCGATCTGACTAAACCAGAGAAGGTCTTGGGTTAACTTTGACTGGATAAAAATCAGAAAAATCTTAGGATCGATTTAACTGAACCAGACGAAAGTCTTGGAATATCTTCAACTGGAATAAGAATCAGGGAGATCTTAGTGTCGATCTTACTGAACCAGAGAAGGTCTTGGATTAACTTTGACTGGATAAGAATCAGAAAAATCTTAGGATGAATTTAACTGAACCAGACGAAAGTCTTGGAATATCTTTAACTAGAATAAGAATTGGGGAGATCTTAGTGTCGATCTGATTAAACTAGAGAAGGTCTTGTGAGGGCATCTTTCTGAGGAAGATCCTGAGATAACCCTTTGTTATACGTAGTTTTTGAGAAGACTACCAGGTCACATAAGTAGTCAACGATGTTTTTTGATTTTTTCTTTTCCCTAAAAAAGGCAAAGAGTTAGTCATATGCAATGTCATGATGGATGGAATGCATTGTGGTGATGTTCTCAAAATAAATGAGGTTATGCTGAATGAGATATGTATGCACAAGCCACGATGTATGAACATGGGATGCTATTGCGATGTTTCCCAATCTGGGAAAATAAATACCTAACTACTGCTGGAGAGTATAAGGAGGCTGAATCCTTCATTTTCACTGGGGATGATGAATGGATATGATTTGCCGGGGATTTCCTCTTTCTGTCTAAGGATGCTCTACCGGGGATTGACTATGCTTGAGAATAACTCTATGGAGGGAGATGTTTGTTAGAAGATTCTTCGGATGTAGAGAAATAAACTCTGTTGGGGAATGAACTTCCACAGTCTGAGAAATAAATTCTACTCGAGAGGAGGTTTTATAAACTGTTTAAGGTTATAAAGCTCGGTTGAGGAATACAAATTTTAGCTCTCTACTGGAGGAAGTTTGTTGGAGGAGGTAATTCCTTCTTGGGGAAGGAGAGATCAAAACTCTGGTTGCTTCTGCTCTGTGGGGAACATAGATGTCACTGGGTCGTATGCTAAGGATACGTCGATGACTTTGCATCAGGACATTTCTGCCTGTGTCTGCTGGAGATTTTATGGATGGATCTATGTCATGATTGTACTTGAACATGAATTGAATGAGTGTCCGGATGACATCCGCCTCTGGATCGTGTCTGCACTGTACTTGAAACATGTGTTGAATGGGTATCAGAATGACATCCGTCTCTGAATCGTATCTGCATTATACTTAGAAGATGGTCTGAATAAGTATCAGGATGACATCCGTCTCTGGATCGTACCTGAACTGTTGCTAGAAGATGATATGAATAAGTATCAGAATGACATCCTTCTCTGGATCGTACCTGAACTGTTGCTAGAAGATGATCTGAATAAGTATCAGGATGACATCAGTCTCTGGATCGTACCTGAACTGTTGCTAGAATATGATCTGAATAAGTATCAGGATGATATCCGTCTCTAGATCGTACCTGAAATATTTCGAGATGAGAATCTGGAGTAAGTATCAGGATGGCATTCGTCTTGGATCGTACCTGAACTATTTCGAGATGAGAATCTGGAGTAAGTGTCAGGATGATATCCGTCTTGGATCGTACCTGAACTGTTTCGAGATGAGAATCTGGAGTAAGTGTCAGGATGGCATCCTTTCTTGGATCGTACATGAAATGTTTCTAGATGAGAATCCAGAGTAAGTGTCAGGATGACATTCGTCTTTGGATCGTACCTGAACCGTTTCTAGATGAGGTGTTGAAATAAGTGTCAGAATGACATCCGTCTCTGGATCATATCTCCACCGTACTAGGAGGGAATCTGGAGTAGGTGTCAGGATGACATCCGTTTCTGGATCGTACCTGAACCGCTTCTAGATGATAATCAGCTTTATTCAGAATGTTTCTGCTGGGAATTCTTGTTTTGTTGTTTTGAGAAGAAATCCGCTGAGGAACATTGATTTTGCTTGATTGTACGTGATTCGTTGTCGGAATTCATGTCTAATGCCCCAAGTGATTCAAATGGAGATCTACCCCTGGCTATTTGGAATTTTTTGAGAGATTCCTTGAATCTTGACTTGACTGACCCAGATGATGGATAGTGATCATCCCTTGCCCCTTGGTTGGAAGTGTTTTTCCACTTGAGGTGATTTTGTCTGTTGAAAAGATTTATGTTCATCGAATATCCGTCGTGCGAATTCCTCTGTTGTTGAACAAATTGTCATATGCAAACAATGGTATTTCAAGAATGCAAAGCTTATGTCTGTCTTGAAGTTTTAAAATTCATTTTTTTAGTAAAACAAATTTTGCAAAAGTGTGATGTCAACTCAGGATTTATAGCAAGTCCTACAGGAATTAGGATACCTTTTGTAACAGTATGCTTCTGAACTAACTTATGCTTCAGTTAGGACTTTTAAGGGTTATAACGTGGCATGGTTCACGGTTTAAGAAACAAAGGATAAAGGCTCAAAATTTATTTGTACCCACCCGTTCTTCGTGATGTTCTTCAGTCCTATGCTCAGTTAATTATGCATTCAGATCCCAGTTGAGTTTGGCATCTTGTCCTTGATGTTTCGGTGATGGTTCGGATACTGAAGGTTTATTTTGAAGAGGCAGTCATTTTGTAATCTTTTTTTTATCGAGGATTTGTAGTAACCTCTTTTTTTTTTTTTGTTATCCCTTCTTTTTCCTGGACTATTTCTTTTTGTCATTACAGTCAGCGGGATGCCCCTGTTTTTTTCCTTCTTTTTCTTAAGTCTCCTTCATAGGTTTTGACTTAGCGGGCTTTTATTGTGAGAGATAATGACTGCATGTCTTGACGATTATGCGGAACCATCACTGTCTTTTGATTTGGAAGGGCGTCTTCGATTCCATTCATTATGTATGAAGCGGAAGATTGCGACTGAATGCGTGTTTGAATTAACTGAGAAACTACCCTGCCCCGGGTTATAATTAAAGGGTTTTAATTTGTGTGAAAAGAAAACTCCTACTTCTTAAGCTCGAAGGGGTTGACTAGGGATTATCTTCCTTATAACTCCACTGTTTGGGATTTGAAACAACGCATGTACATCGTCAGCAAGGTCTGTTCAGAAGCACACTGTATGGATTATGGTATCGTTTTCGTCATCCTCCCTCTAAAGGCTCAGAGCTTTTAATCAAAAGTTAGATATCACAAAAGGAAGTAAGAAAGAAGTTTAAGCATGATGAAAACCAGTTAATTCAAGACAAACACGTGCAATGCATTGATGAAATAACAAGGTTTGATATGAATATACGTTCAAACAATCAAAAGAAAATTAAACGTTGAAAATTCTAATGAACGAAAAGTCTTCTTGTCAGAACTTGTCACTTCAGATGGTGTACCTTGGAGGAATGGCAAAAGAACTCCAGTTGACCATCTTATGTGAATTCCAATGCTCCTTCATCAACCAGGTCTTGAATTTTGTACTTCAACGTCCAACAGCTATCAGTGTCATGCCCTGGACTGTTGGAGTGATATGCACATATCGCATCAGGATTGTAAGTAGGAGCAGAAGTGTTAGGATTCGTAGGAGGATCCCTCAACGTGACCAAATTCAACTTCAACATGTGTTGCAAGACTTGAGACATTGGTATGATGAGTTTGGTATATTACCTAGTGAGTGAATCCCGCTTACGCCGATTACCCTATGGTTGTTGGAGAAGTTGTGGTTGAACCCTTGGCGTAACAGCCGTCTGGAAAGGTCTGCTAACTTTTTGTCTCATCAGGGGTTGGTTAATGACTTGACCCCCAGCCTCGACCGTTTGCTTCATACGGTTGTATCCGTCTTGATGAATTTTATTGATAATGGCTCTCATCTCTTCTTATCCCCGAGCTAGGCTTTGGATAAGAGCCATTTGCCCCAACATTTAGATTCTCATTGCTTCCATCTCAACCTGCAGCTGTTCCAACTGGTCATCCTTATTGTCTTCAGGATTTTTCTTGGCTAGGTTCCCCGTGAGGAGTGCTTTCAACTATTCCTGCCCCTGAGTCAGAGTCATGAACATTTGTGGGAATTAAGCGCTTTGAGCTTGAAGGTCTTTGATTGTTTGTTCAAGAGCCATTTCTTCTTGCTGAAATAAACAACAAAGGGGTAAGAAGCTTGTACCTGGAGTACCTGTTGTGAAATTACATGTATGATATGCAAATGTTTTCAAGGATCTCGCAGGGTAAACACAAGAAGATGTTAGGAGTTGAACTGCGACTTTGACTGAAGAACTTTCTGTCGTTTGAAGGTCCTTCTACGAGAGTCAAGCTCACCATATCAAGTGGGTCATAGCCCCTGACTCAAGTGGTTGAGTTTTAATCTTCTGACGGCATTGGCTAGAGGAAAATAAACCCCCTTTGCTCCTTGCTAGATGTCTGATTTACCATAACCTGCATCACAAACCCTTGAGATCCTTGAAATGGTTAAGGAAATGTTGAGGCATGATGTTATGATGTGTATGGTATGCGTTAAGCAAAAAATGTAAGGTGATGTAAGCAAGTAAACCCTACGAGAAATCCAAGTTATTGGGTAATAATTATAAACAAATCCTGCAAGGAAATCATGTTGTCAGATGATAAAATCCTACAAGTAGTTCAAGCTGAAAGCAAACAAATCACACAAGTAGCCTTAGGTTTAGGCTTGCATGGGGTTTGTAGGTAAGCACCCTCTTGAATGTTTAGTTGGCTCAACCTGTCCTAATAATAGTAACCGGGTTCTAAGGAGCCTCAATATCACTGACCTTCCCTTCAGAAATTGTTTCAGCTCCGCACCGAAGTATTGCGGCTGAAAAATCCTGAAAGTCTAGCCTCAATGAGTGTAGTATCGAGTATTAACCAATCTTCGGTCGGAACCAAAGTCGGTTATCTCACTACTTCCTAATGGCTAGTATGAGTCAATTAAAGGTTCTAAAGGTCAGTTAGCGCTTAGTGACACTATAAGGAAGCCTAATGTTATCCTTAACTTACTCAAGGAACATTAGCATAATCCAAAGCATCGCGCTAACATAGCCACCACTTCGTCCGTATCGGTCTACACCGTACAACCTCCATGGTTTATTGCTACTTACCTAATAAGGTGCCCCAGATCCGGGTGTAGGATCTTTTAATAACAACCCAAGCAAACCCTTAAAGATAAAGCAAGCAAAGCACACAATGTAAAGCATATTAAAGATGAACTAAGCTCTAAGGTAACCCCACTTTATAATTACTCCCCAGCAGAGTCGCCAGTTCTGTTTTACGATGGTAGAACCGATTGTGTATATACTACTGTTTTTTTGCGTTTTTCATTCGCAAATATGCAGTAAGCAAGAGTCGCCACCGTCTTTTCTTTTATCCAACAAAGGAAAGGGTGAAAAGAACAGAAAAAGACCTTTTCGAGATGTTTCTGAGTAAGGGGGGTAGATTATGGAAAGGGAAGGTGTTAGCACCCTTTCCATCCGTGGTTTTCCACGGGCTCTTAGAGGTTTGCTCATTTTACAAGATGCTTTTGTCTTTGTGTGTTTGAAAATGTTTTGAAAAGCCTTAGTGCAGCGATTTGCTTTGTGTTTAACTCTTCTATCAGTCCTCAAGAGTGTTAACAAAGCAAATGTTTTGAAATTGTTTTTGAAAAGTAGTTTTCTGTGTAAGTGCAAAAATAGTTTGAGAAAACTTCTAACAACTATCTACTTTTTGTACTCGAAAAGGGTGTTCTTTTCCTCTTTTCCTTCAGACAGTGCTATCCTACTATTAGTGAGTAGGTAGCCTTATCGTTGGATGTTGAGGGACAATCGAAGGGACGTTACAGTCACGAAGGAAATTATGGAGATGCTTTAACAATTCTGTTTTAGGGACTGGATCATTTACCGAGAAGGCAACTTTAGGGTCATCGAGGGATTATGATCTTTTGTTTTTACGGGTCTTTACTAAAGCATCCCTGCCTCATGACTGTTTTTTAAAGGAAACCAAAGGGGGCGTACCTTAGAGGTGCTTGTGTGCAATTGTGTTGTGTTTCTGTTATTTTTTGTCTTTTTGTTAAGTTTGCTAGCGTTTGATTATTAGTCTTATCATACAAGCCTAATTACTAGAAGTTAATATGAAAAGTAGTAAAATGCAGAAAATAGAGGCCCTACACTATTACAAGGCTTCGGTACAGTTACATAAAAAATGCAAGAAACTAAAAGTGTAGAATTTTAAATTTAAAGCTATTACATCTGTGAGCAGTTACAATAAAATAAAATGTGCGCGAATTAAAAAAAATAATGTCTAAAAATCCTAAGAATAAAAATCTTTTTGTTGTTTTATTTTAATTTGGGAAAATGTTAAGATAATTAAATGATTAACTAACAAAATTAATTTAGTGAAAAAAAGCTATCCTAATGTTTTTTGTGGTTTTTGGATTGATTGTATGTTGATTAAAAAAAAAGAAATAAAATGGTCAAGACAAAAAGGAAATCGAAGGATTCTGGCAGCAAATCGAAGGAGGAGTACTTCTGGAGGCCTGGATCGAAAGAGGCTTGGGCTGTCTTTCGATCCAGCGAAGAGGCTTGATTGAAGGTGCGTGAGGGGCTGCGCTTTGGAGTGTTAGATCTAGATGTATCAATCCTTCGATCTGGGAACCTTCGATTCAGTTCGAAGCTGAGCTGCTTCGAAGCTCTAGGCAAGATTCTGAGAAGATGCTTCCTGCAAAACGAAACAAATGTTAGAGATCCATGGGGGACTTTACCCCCCTGATTCAAATCTCCTCCCAATACGACCCCTTCTTTAATTCGAATCCGCTGAGTCTGGGTATGGGTTTGGGTTTGCTTTATCCTGAGAATCTAAAGAATGAACTTAGATCGTGCCCCAGCAATGGCACGGCCCCATCTCTGCGCTTAAGCTTACATGAAGCACAATCAGTAATAACAAAAATATATATGTAATGTGTAGTTAAATGTCACGAAAGTGCAAGCTTGGTTTTGTAAACACTTACGAATCGAAGGTGATGATCTGTGGCTCTGGGTGTGGAGATGTTTGCTTAGGAGTTGTGGCGGACTCCTGGATGAGGGAACCTGCAAAGGGTGTTTCGATTGGGAGACTTTGGGATTTTGAGAAACGCATGTGTGTGGTTTCTTCGTGTGCAGTATGTATGCATGTTCTCTTTTTCGTTTCCCCTATGTCCTCTATTTCGTTCGCTCCTTTGTTCTCCCCCTTGGTTCTTTTCGTTTTGTTCCCCCCTTTTGGCACTGTATGCTTGCCCTTGTATTTATAGGAGTATGATGGTCCAGTAATGGTAGGAGACAACCAATTAAACAGGCCCTTAAAGCCATGAGACAAGAATCAGACAAATTAAAAGCATTCCTTTATTGAAACATTCATGTCTCTTGGGAAATCTTGGATGAACCTGGACACTTGACTCCTTTGAACACCCTCCTGTCATTCGAAAATCCTTCACCCAAATACCACTAGAAGGGTATCTGTTGAAACGTCAATCGAAGGGTCTTGCCAAAAGGCCAATCGAAGGGTCTTGCCAAAAGTCCAATCAAAGGGTCCTGCCAAAGGCCAGTCGAAGGGTCTTGCCAAAAGTCCAATCGAAGGGTCCTGCCAAAGGCCAGTTGAAGGGTCTTGCCAAAAGTCAATCGAAGGGTCTTGCCAAAGGCC
The DNA here is from genome assembly GCA_948472305.1 of Vicia faba. Classification (NCBI taxonomy): domain Eukaryota; kingdom Viridiplantae; phylum Streptophyta; class Magnoliopsida; order Fabales; family Fabaceae; genus Vicia; species Vicia faba. The sequence continues at coordinate 1,196,796,666 of OX451740.1, read as the reverse complement.
AGTCGAAGGGTCTTGCCAAAAGACTAATCAAAGGGTCTTGGTAAAAGGCCAATCGAAAGGCCTTGCCAAAAGGTCAATCAAAGGGTCTTGCCAAAAGGCCAATCGAAAGGTATTTCCAAAAGGCCAATCGAAGGGTCTTTCCAAAAGGCCAATCGAAAGGTCTTGCCAAAGGCCAATCGAAGGGTCTTGCCAAATGGCCAATCGAAAGGTACTTGGTTAACATGCCTGTCAAAGCTGCCTTGTTTGAGATGTTAAATTGAAGGATTCCTTTCCATGCCAATCGAAAGGCTTGTCATGAGGCCAATTGAAAGGCCTTGTATCCATGCCAATCGAAGGGCGCTATGCAGATGCCAATCGAAAGGCACTTTGGAGAGGCCAATCGAAAGCACTTTGACCAACTTCAAAATTTGTTATTTTTTATCAAGCAAGTGTTTGTAACCACCCATGTAAGATAAGATCTTGTAAAAAATGAGAGGGAGAATTTTTGGGTACAACACATCCCAAGAAAGAAACTCATTTTCCCAAGATCTGTCATCTCAAACTCATTCATCATAACCTTCTTGAACTCAACTATCTCTTGTTCAGAACCTCTTGTGAGAAATATGTCATCAACATACAAACATACCAAAATCATATTACCTTTTGAAGTGTGTTGAACATAAACACCACACTCCATCTCACACTTCTGAAACCCTTGTCCCTTGAAAACTGAATCAATCTTCAAATTCCAAGCTCTGGGAGCTTGCTTCAATCCATACAAGGCTTTGTGTAATTTGAACACCATCCCTTCCTGATTCTTTTTCTCAAATCAAAGAGGTTGTGATACGTATACCTCTTCTTGTAAAATACCATTCAAAAATGCAAATTTTACGTCTAAGTGCATCAGAGGCCAATTCCTGTTAGCTGCTATTGCAATCACTAGTCTGATTGTTTCATGTCTCGCTACAGGTGCAAACACTTTAGAGTAATCCAACCCAGGCTTTTGTAGAAAGCCTCTTGCTACTAATCTTGCTTTGTGTTTTTGAATTGATCTATCTAGCTTTAGCTTTTGCTTAAAAGCCCATCTAACGTTGATGGCTTTCTTGCCTTTTGGAAGTTCTGTCAGCTTCCAAGTCTTGTTTCTCTCTATAACATCAAGTTCTTCTTTCATGACCTGCAACCAGACTTGCTGCTTAAGAGCCTCTTTCATACTCACGGGTTCAGAGTCTACTAACATTGCACACTGAATAACTTCTCCTTCAGAGTCTACTTCAGTGTCTTGCAACATGTCAAACTCTGCAAATATTCTTGGGATGCTTCTGACTCTTTATTGCCTCTGAACTAAAATTTCAGGACCTTGGACACAAGAACTTTCCCCTTCAGAAGATCTTGCTTCAGAATTTTGACTTTCTCCAGAACCTTGACTGTCTTCAGAGTCTAGAAATTTCCTAGAGTCTGAATCACCATCGGAGTTAGAGTCAGAATCATCTTCTCCTTCTGTATCTTCTTCAGAGTCAGGGTCTTTTCCAGCTTCAGAAACATGTGTTTCTGACTTTTCTTCAGGAGTTCTCTCATCAGAGTCAGGACGAGACCTTTCCCAATTCCAAACTTCTGATTCTTTTACAATGGCGTCTCTGCTGAACTAAAATTTATTAGTTTATGGACAATAAAGTTTGTACGAACCTGTACTGTGGTACCCCACCAGTAACATTACTTTACTTTTATCATCCAGCTTCTGTCTTCTGGATTCTGGAACATGTTTGTAACATACAGAACCAAACACCTTCATATTACTAACACTTTTCTTATCTCCAGTCCACTTCTGAATAGGAACTACTTCCTTAAATTTCTTTGTTGGACATTTGTTGAGCATATAACATGTAGTGGCAACAACTTCTCCCCACAGAGTATGAGGAAGCTTCTTCTCTTTCAGCATGCTTCTCACCATATCAAGAAAAGTAAAGTTTCTTCTTTCAGCAAGACCATTGTGTTGAGGAGTGTAGGGAGAAGTAACCTCATGCTCAATTCCATTCTCCTTACAAAACCTTCTGAATTATGTGGAGTTATACTCACCACCACCATCAGTTCTAAGAATCTTCAGAGCCTGGTCACTCTGATTCTCAACCTTCAGTCTAAACTTCTTGAATTCAGCAAACACCTCGTGTTTGAAATTTATGAGAGATACCCATGTCATTCTGGTGAACTCATCAACAAATGACACAAAATATTTATTCCCTCCAATCGATGCTACTGGAAATGGACCGCACACATCCGAATGCACTACTCCCAAGGAATGCTTTTCTCTTTGAGCTACTTCTGATGCAGATGGTAATCTTGGTTGCTTCCCTTCCATGCACACCATGCATGAATTCTCAGGCTTCTTGATTGTAGGAATTCCATGTACCAGCCTCTTTGATTTCAGATGCCATAAGCTTCTGAAATTCAGATGACCAAATCTTCTGTGCCACAACTCACTCTCCTTGAAAACACTTATTGTACTAAGACATTCAGAGTCTGCAGTTCTAACATTCACCTTGAATGTTATGTTCCTTCCCTATTTTGACTCCATAATCAACTTCTGATTATAATCATACAGCTTCAGAAGATTGTCCTTCATGGTAACCAAAAATCCTTTCTCAATCAGTTGTCCCACACTCATCATATTGCTTTTCATGCCAGGTACATACCACAAATTCTAGATCACTGCTGCTTTCACATTGTTTAGAATGACTATGACATTTCCCATACCTTCTGCATTGAGGTATTTATCATCAGCACATCTGATCTTTGTACTCTTCCCAAAATCAAATCCAACCAACCATTTCTTGTTTCCAATAAGATGGTTTGAACACCCTGTGTCCATATACCACCATTCTGATGAATTCATATTATCAGATTCAGAAGCCAACAGTAGCACAGTGTGATACGGTGGTAGAACCGACTGTTTATACCGGTTTTGCGTTTGTGTTCGCAAATGTTGCGGTAAGTAAGAGTCGCCATCGAATTTTCTTTTATCCAACAAAGGAAAGGGTGAAAAGAACATAAAAAGACCTTTCGAGATTATTTCTGAGTAAGGGGGTAGATTATGGAAAGGGAAGGTGTTAGCATCCTTTCCATCCGTAGTTTTCTACGGGCTCTTAGATGCTTAGCTCATTTTGAAATACCTTGTGGTTTGTGTGTTTTTGAAAATTGTTTTGAAATGCCTTAGTGCGGCGATTTGCTTTATGATAACTCTTGTATAAGTTCTCAAGAGTGTTGATAAAGCGTTTTTGAAAAGGTTTTTGAAAATTGTTTTGTGTAAGTGTAAAAATTTGTTTTTTTAGCATAACATTTAGGAACTATATACTTTACTCGAAAGGTTCGTTCTTTTCCTCCTTTCATTTAGACAGTGCTAGCCTACTATTAGTGAGTAGGTAGCCCTGGTCATTTGGATGTTTAAGGGACATTCGAAGGGACTTTTTATAGTCACGAAGACAACTTGGCAAGATATCTTAGTAACTATCCTAGGGTTTTAAGATCAATTTTACCGAGGCAACATCGAGAGGGTCATCGAGGGACTTTATGATCTTTTTAAACCAGAGGGTAGCCACTAACATCTCTCACGTTTCGAGAGTTGTGACTATTTTTACGAAGGCAACCAAAGTGAGAGTACCCTAAATGTGCGCATGTGAGAGTGTGTTATGTTCAGTTATTTATCTAGGGTTAAGTTTGCTAGCGTTGGTTTTAATCCTTTTTGTTGTACCCCAAAATTTGCCCTCTTATTTCTCAAAGGATCATCCTGGACCCTCAGGTTTTCTTCTATCAATTTTCAAGTCTTGGATTACAATTTTTCAAGAAATTCATTCACAAGAGCAAAATGGTCAAAAGCACACTGAAAAGCCAAACTTTGACTTTTTGATCAAAATCAAGTTCAACAATCATATTTCATCAAGACATGAAATTGGTTCCTCAAGAAATCAAAAGTCAGAAATTACTTTGAAAAATCAAATTTCTAAACACTAAGAAAATTTTCTAAGTGTTAAGAAAATATGATAATTTCAGAACTTCTGGGCCAGATGTCACGCAAGTACAATCAGAATTTACAAAGAATGATTCAGAACATGACTCTTCGATCAGAACATATGGAAGCTGTGTTCTTCGATCAGAACATGACTTTTCAAATCTCATTCTTCAGCGTATAGAGACTATATTCTACTCTTCGATCAAAACATCACCCTTCGAATCTCACTCTGGTCTTTCCACTCTTCGATCAGAACATCACCAAGCCCTAAAACCACATTTTGAACAGTCTGTTGTACTGCTATGGCACAGTCCTGCATCCAGCTGCCACAACACTCCAATTTGTTGTTGATCCAGTCTACGCCTGCATTTTTTAAAACCCCATATTTGCACAAAATTAGCACATAAAAGCTGTATTTAAAAAGCAATGAAACGGTATGCCAAAAAGGTTAAAATCCCGTTTGTTTTTCCCCCCAAAACCACAACAAACTCATCTATAAATAAGTTGTTACACCACACGTTTAAGGGGATGGCTTTTGGAAAGAGAGAGTGATCAAATGCAAAAAAGAGAGAAAAGAAAACATTCAAACATTCATAAACCCAAAATTCTTAAAAACAAATCCTTTATTATTCCCTTTGAATCAAAGAACATAACATTTTTGTCCCGTTTCTTGCTGACCCCAGAATATTCGAAGCCAACAGTTCAAGTCCCAAACACACGCTTCAGATTCAAGGTAAGTCATCCTGACTTTGAACTTTTCATTCAGAACATCATTAAAAATGTAGATATCATAGTTCTGAGACTGTATATATCATTTCCCAAGTAGAAAAAATGTAGATCAAAAGTTCTTGAAGAAAACTAGGCTTAGAATTAGGAATAAAACTTCTATAAACTATCGTGCTTTTATTTTTATGTTTTGCTGTTGTTGAGAACTAAATAAGTTGCAAATGCTCTAGTTAATGTAAGGAAGGAGGTGAGGTGTAATACAAAACTTCTAAGTGTTTTTCTCACTGTTATAATACAACACAGAACTTCTAGGTTTTTCTCACTGTTGTAACACAACGCACATAACTTCTAAGTGTTTTTCTCACTGTTATAACACAACCCAGAACTTCTAGTTTTTCTCACTGTTGTAACACAACACACAGAACTTCTAGGTGTTTTTCTCACTGTTGTAACACAACGCACAAAACTTATAGGTCTTTCTCACTATTGTAACACAACACAGAACTTCTATGTGTCTTTATCACTGTTATAACACAACACAGAACTTCTATGTAGTTCTCACTGTTTTAACTCAACGCGGAACTTCTAGGTTTTTCTCACTGTTGTAACACAGCATGTAGAACTTCTAGGTCCTTCTCACGGTTGTAACACAGTACACAGAATTTATAGGTTTTTCCTCACTATTTCAACACTCATAACTTCAGTGTGCAACAACCTAGAACTTCTAGTTTCCTCTAATATTTCTTTCTGAATTATAGCGTGCCTAGCATCAGAACTTCTGGTCATTCTCATTTTTGTTTTCAGCAACATGCTGATCCTGTTTTCGTTATTTGTCCTTTTCTTTCTTATTTTTATTATTTTTAGCATTAATACTATTTTTCTTAATATAAAAAAGGACATAAAAAATATTTTCTTTTTATTAACTAATTATTTCTTCTTTTAATTTATTAATACAAAAAACCATTTTCAAAACAAATGCTTTCCATTTTCTTGTATTGTACAATTCAATATGGCTGTAGTAGATAATTAGGATTTAAATTCTTGCAATCCCCATTTGTAAATATGTATCCCCATCCCTGAAATGATGTAAAAGCTTAGGATTTATTTTACGCATTTTTATTTGCTTTCATACATTGTTAGTAATTAGAGTGTATGGCAAGATAAAATCAACAAGTAGATAACCTTTAAATGCAAGACAAAATGTATGCAATCAAACACACTTGCACACTAGCACCTCTAGGGTAATCTCACTTTATTGCCTTTCGGAAAATAGTCATGACCCTCGAATATGGGCGTTTTAGCAAAGACCCTCAATAAAAGATCGTAGTCCCTCGATGTCCCTCAATGTTGCCTTCGATAAAAGATCTAGTCCCTAAACGACATTGCTAAAACGTCCAATAGCTTGCCTTCTATGACTATACAAATGTCCCACACCCGTCCCTTCACATCCAACGATGGGGCTTCTTACCAAATCAATGGTAAGATAGCAACATCTAAAGGAGGAGGAAAAGAACATTTAAGACCTTTTGAGTAGTTAGGTTTCTCCTAGTTGCTCGCTTGCTCACAACAAAAAACATTTTATACACCCACAATTTCAATTTTTGAAATATTTTCAAAAGTTAAAACACTTTGTACGCATTCTTATAGAGATGAGAACCATTACAAAGACACTCCTTTCAAAATACTTTCAAAACCTACATCACAAACACATTTTCAAACAAAAAGCAAGTGATCTTGCAAGCAACTAAGAGCCCGTAGATAACTACGGATGAAAAGGGTGCTAACACCTTTCCTTTTCATAACCTACCCCCCGAACTCAAGAAATAATCTCGAAAGGTCTTTCCTGTTCTTTTCAACCTTTCTTTATTGGATAAAAGAAAAGTAGGTGGCGACTCTTTTTATCCGCAACAATTACAATCAAACACAAAACATCCCAATTCAGTTCTCCCACCGTGTTACAGAACTGGAGACTCTGCTGGGGAATATAATTAAAAGTGGAGTTACCTTAGGGCTAGATCACCTTTATTTTCTTTTCTTTGTTTGACTTGCTTGCTTTACATTATGGTTCCTTTTTGGGTTTATTTTGATCCTCTACCTGGATCTGGGGCACCTTTTTAGGTAAGTAGCAATAACTTGTGGAAACTATGCAGGGTATACTGACATGGTCTAAGAAATAGCTATGTTAGTGTGACACATTTGTTGGTACCAGTAGCCCTTGAGTAGTCAAGGAGAATACGGGGCCGTTGTGTGGTGTCATGAAGCACTAACTGACTTTAGAACCTTTACTTGAACAACTTGGCCATTAGGAAGTAGTGAGGTAGCCGACTTTGGCGAAGTCCGAAGTTGGTTGATACTCGATACTACGCTCATTGAGATTGGACTTTCAGGATGTTTCGGTCGCTAATAAAGAAGCTTGCGCTGAAACAATGCCCGGTGAAGAAAGATAAGTGATATTGAGATTCCCTAGAACCCGTTACTTTCTAGGACAGGTTAAACCAACTAAACTTCAAGAGGGTACTTACCTATAAACCTCATGCAAGCCTAAACCTAAGGACTTGTTTAATTTAACTTGTGCATATGCTTGTACTGTAATTGCAAGCTTCTCAAGTCATATTTAAAGCATTTGTTTTGATGAAGACAACATGGACATCAACATTCAAAGGATGTGCAAAAAGCTTATCAACATCATATAAAAGTCTTGAAGATTAGAAGAAGAATTATTGAAGAATCAACAAATGTCAAAATGGTATAAATAATTCTTAATCTTGAATATAGATGTTCACAAATATGCATTCATTAACATATACATATCTCACATGTTTACATTTAAGTAAAACTTTATTTGAGATCTTTTTCAAAAAGAATTTTTGAAAACAACCTTTCAGGAACTGGTTCCTCCCTAACAGGGAACCGGGTTCCAAAACTTGTTCAAAATCTTGTCCCTGGAATTTGTACCAGGAACCGGGTTGTACCAATAGGGGAACCGGTTCCTGCGTGATATTTTTGAATTCTGACTTATAACGTTCACTAAGAACCGGGTTCTGTCAGTGTCGGAACCGGTTCCTAGCGAACCAGTGCAGCTTTTCTTTTGGTTTTTGAACATTTTTCAAGTGGTACTCTTTCATGAATGCATTGCAACTTTTCATATGAATTGACATGAATGAAGAGGTTCTTGTGACTTTATAAAATGCTGCAGATTTTCTTATTTCAAAAACAATGCTTCAATTTTCAAATTAACAAAATATACTTCTTCAATAAACAATTTTTCATCATTCACATTTGAATTCAAACTTTCATGTGTTCATAAATTTTGTGAAACTTGCCATATACACTTTCATTAAATCATTACAAGTTTCATACATGCATTGTGAACATTTATATACATTGTTTGAGAATTGTTTATATCTTGAAGAAGAAGATCAATTGAAGATTGATAAAGCTCTCCATCTATTTAAAATTAATCATTGTATTACTTAAAGAAATTATTCCCTTACTATCCAGGATTGTTGGAAGTAAGTGTTGTGATTTGAAGAGGATTGTTCTTCATTCACATTAGTGTTTGTTTGGTCTTAAAGGTGTTAAGAACCTTTGATCACCCTATAGGTTAGATAGTAAGCATAGGCTGTACAATCATTCTAACTATAGTGAAATCTCTTTCGTGTTGGAAAGGGGACTGGAGTACTCTCGGATTGTGAGGGGAACCAGGATATATCATCGTGTTCTTTACTTTTCCGCATTTATCGCTTTCATCACCATAATCAGGAAAAGATAAAGATATAATCAAAACCTTCAAACACTTAACCAAAAATTACTACAAGTACTCTCATAAAACCGAATAAATTTTTATATACCTAATTCACCCCCCCTCTTAGGCACTCTTAGACTTACATGTACATCATGACATCATACCATAGCATTTTAGACTAACCATTTGAAGGATTTTTTAGATTCATCTTTGTTATGTTTTGTAGGATATGACTCCCACTCACAGGAACACAATCCAAGTCAACCTTGTACGAGTACCTTTTCATCTCAACGAGTTAGCATCGAGGGTCCCTGAGAATTCTCCGTTCACCAAAAGACGTGGACGACTTCTCAACTTGGTTACCTCAAGCTTTGACAAAGATATGATAAAGGTGCTTTTCCACTTCTTTGATCATTTGCACCATTGCTTTACCTTCCTCGATTACCAGCTTGTACCAACTATGGAAGAATTCTCTCAACTATTGGGAATTCCTATTCTCGATCAACTACCTTTCAACGGTACTGAAAGAGATTCAAGCCCTGAAGAGGTTTCCCGAGCTTTACACTTACAACAATCCAACATCACAGATAATTGGGAAACAAGAAGTGGTGTCAAAGGGTTCCTAGCCAAGTTCTTGTTGGAAAAAGCTCAAGACTATTGGAACACTCTGGATTTACAAGTTTTCGAATAAATTTTTTCTCTTCTCATCTATAGGATGGTACTCTTTCCAAATCCTGACCAACTTATAGATGTGAATGCTGTTAAAATCTTTTTATCTCACAATCCAGTGCCTACTTTGTTAGGAGATATCTTGCATTCTCTTCACTCTCGCACCATGAAGAGAAGAGGAACCCTCTTATGTTATACTCCTCTGTTGGCTAGATGGTTTATTTCGCATCTCCCTCAATCCGTTGTAAATAACGAGCACGGCTTAAGATGGTCCAATAGGCTGATGTAACTCAGACATTCAGATATCCACTGGTGTTCTCGATCCTTGGAGGACATTACTATCATCGACCGTTGTGGGGAATTACCTAATGTCCCTCTTCTTGGTGTTAGGGGAGGTATCACTTATAACCCTTGCTTAGCTCTGCGAAAGTTTGGGTACGCACGAAGAGATGGTCCACATAATGCGCTCATCTAAGGTGTGGTGTTCGACTATGAAAGCGACGATCAAGGCTACCGTCAGAGGTTTATACGAGCTTGGAGGATGGTAAACAAGGTGGATAGTAGGACATTAGGACACAAAAATTCCATTCCCCTTGAGCCTTACCTTAGGTGGATACGAGCTCGTGCTCAGAGTCTCACAATGCCTTACCCATCTATCCTCCCTGTCATCATAGATCCTGTGGTTGAAGGAGATGTCCCGTATACTGTCCTTCATCCCAACATGCCTATCTCCCTCGAAGCCTTGCAAAAAGGTTGGATCCAGCTAAAGGAAGAATGAGACATCTTCGAAGCCCAATTCTACGCTAGTGAGAAGAAAGTTCTGGAACTCACCAAGCAGCTTCATGAAGAGCGGAGTCTGAATGCCTACATCGCGCCAAAGAGGATGCGTTCAACCTTTTTGTCTTAGGAGCTTTTGTATTTTATTTCTTTGATTGTAAGCCCAAAGAAGCATGATGTACTCGAACTTGGATTAATTAATGCAACGTGTGTTCCTTTTTGTCTAAAGCAAATTTAAATCTCTAATTTCCTTGAAATCATTTGCATATGCATTTTCATTCACCATAACACAAACAGGTTTCTTACAACAGGTCTCCTTATATTTCTACTGTTTATTTCAGTGAGATGGATATTGAACAGATAATAAAAGATCTTCAAGTGCAGAACGCTCAATTCCAACAAATGTTCTTGGCCCTAGATAAAAGATAAGAGGACTTGAAGACTTTGTTGATCAACGAGAAGAATAAGAAAGCAAAGAAACCAGTCGGTGTTTTGAATTTGGGAAGAAGGTTCAAAGGGCCATCCAGACAAACTCTAGATTTCGCAACCTCGTCAGATGAAGGAGATAATAAAGAAGGAAAAAACAAGGAAGTAAATGACCACCCAGAGTATGAAGAAGAGGAAGAAGTGGATTACTCTGAAGTATAATATCCCCCAGCTGATGATTAATACAAGCAGTTGGAGGATCGCCTCAATGATATGGAGATCCAAAGGGTACCTGGGTTGGATTTTGAAGAGCTAGGACTTGTCTCATGGGTTGTCATCCCACATAATTTCAAGGTCTCCACTTTCGCTAAATATGATGGTGTCTCTTGTCCAAAGCTGCATTTAAGGTCATACGTCAGGAAGAATCAACCCCATACTGCTTATAGGAACCTATGGGTAAATTTCTTCCAAGAAAGCTTGTCAGGGACGCAGTTGGATTGGTTCTATCAGTTGGAAGGAACCAATATTCGCAATTGGGAAGATTTGGCTACCGATTTTTACAAGAAATACCAGTATAACGCTGACTTAGCTCTAACTCAGACACAATTGCAAGGCATGTCTATGGGTGTTGGTAAAGGTTTCAAAATTTATGATCAAAAGTGGAGGGATCTCACGGGAAGAGTCCGACCCCTCTATCTGACAGAGAGTTGGTGGATATGTTCTTAGGCATGTTATCTGGTCCATTCTTCAACCACTTGATCGGAAGCTCTTCGGCTGGATTTACTGAATTGATCATGACTGGTGAACGGGTAGAAGTCGATATAAAGAGTGGTAAAATTCAAAGAGATATATCCTCGAATATGATGAAGAAACCCTTTACCGGAAAGAATGAGGTCAGTGTTGCATACGACCACATAAATCAAAACAAAACTGAACGTCGCCCGATGGTAGAGGTTGTTATGATTTCCAATCCTGTACCAAATCAGCAACAAAACTATCAATGCATGCCAGAGGCACCCATGAGATGATTCACCCGAATCAACATGACCTTGTTCCAAGTTTTGCCACATCTTTTAAAGTCCAATCTGGTGACCCTAAAGGAAGCTCCCAAGAACACCAACACTGCTTCTCCTCGATACAACCTGAATGCTCGATGTGCATATCATTCTGAAAGCCCGAGGCATGATACAAATGATTGTTAGGCCTTGAAGAATAAGGTACAAGACCTTATCGAGGAAAAAGAAATTGAGTTTGACCCCCCAGAAACACCTAATGTAATAACGGCGCCAATGCCCAAACACGATCAAGGTGTCAACGCTGTTGATGATGATTGTTTTGTTTCCTCTGTGAATGACTTAACTACTCCTCTATTGACTATTAAACAGAATCTATTACAATTTGATCTGTTCCCAGGCTGTGATGAAAGTTGTCAATCATGTATGTCTCTACCAATGGTTGTTTGTTATAAAGATGGGCGTCCAACGCTTGATGGCTAACAAAGAAATCCTGTTTGAAAAAGTTCCTCTTACCAGAAACTCCTGTGAAGATGTCTCAATAATCTCCATTTCCGACAATCCTCCCAGGGTCTCCACCAAAAGACCCGTCAGGACTACATATGTTCCAAAGTCTGCTCCCCTAATCATCACCATGTCGGGGCCAATCTCATATTCTTCGGATAAAGCTGTTCCCTGGAACTATGGGGTTGACGTCTATTAACATGGCGTCAGACAAGATCTATTGGCTATCAAAGACAAAGTTGCGAAAGAAATTGGCCCTGATGTCGTCAATATCGCTGGGACCAATAATATAACAAGAATTGGAAGAGTCTTCTCACCAGAGATCTCTCCAAGGACCATTGTTACTCCTGTAATTATTCTCGCTACCACTCCTACCAGCATTCCCAGTGATACTCCCGTTGACAATCCTACTGTTATCCTTGCTGCCAAGACAAGGGGCGAGGAGGTATTATTTGAGCCTGTCCAGAAGAAGGCACATCCAGAGGTCATTCTTGAAGCTTCTATCAAAGAGATGGAAGAGATACTAATGATAATCAAGAAAAGTGACTACAATGTCGTGGAACAGTTGGGAAAGACCCCCTCGAAAATATCAATGTTGGCCTTACTTTTATGTTTTGAGGCTCATGCCAAGGCCTTGGTAAAGTTTTTAAAGACCGCCCACGTGCCCCAAGAAACTTCCATTGATCAATTTGAGAATTGTGTGGCCATTCTAACTGCTGAAAACGGATTGGATTTTTCTGACGCTGATTTGACTCCCAAAGGAAGGAAATACAATGATGCCTTACATGTTTCCATTGAGTGCAGGGGAACTACGTTAGCCCATGTTCTGGTGGATACGGGTTCATCGTTGAACATCCTACCCAAAAATGCTCTTGACCGGATAGAGTGCGAGGGACTCACTTTAAATCCTAACAACATTATGGTGAGGGACTTTGATGGTTCTAAAAGGACAGTGCACGAAGAAGTTGACATCCCTATAAAAGTTAGAACTCAGACTTTTGATTCAACTTTCTATGTGATTGATATCCGCTCTTCCTATTCCTGTTTATTGGCCGACGTTGGATCCATGGCGCCGGTGCCATCACTTCTACCCTACATCAGATGCTGAAATACCCAATCAAGGGAAAGATCATCACTGTCCATGCGGAGGAGCAATACATGGTTAGCCATCTGAATTCTTTCAGGTACATGGAAATGGATGGTGAATTCATTGAGACTCCATGTCAGAACTTTGAGGAGGTCCCACAAACAGTTGTGGCAACTAAGACTATAACCAAGACTCCAAAAGTTACCAGACCGCCATTGAAAATGGCCTCTCTGAAGAATGCTAGAGCAGTAGTTGAGGAAGGTGGATGCACTATTTGAGGTCAACTTCTGGATATTCCCTACAAATCTAACAAATTTGGTTTGGGTTTTACTTAGGAGGCACAAAGAGCTGTTCGATAAACTCGCACTGGGGGACCACCTTTACGTATCAACAATCAGGGAGTCAACGCAGTGGAAGACAGTGATGGTAGTTGTGATATGGACGAGTGGATTTTTCCAACCATTAGCGGAGGACTCAACAATTAGGAGGCCAAATAATTTGTCCCTATTACTTTTATTCAAGAGTAATTGTCTTTTAATTTTCTTGTCAGACTTGTAATAATTAAACAATTTAGACTTTAAAACCTTGTGTCTTACCCGAGGCACAATGGTCCATTTGTGAGGGTTGTTATTTCATCTTCATATGTCATCAATAAATCATGGAAGTTTTTGCATGCAAATTTTACGCTCTTTGTTCTTCTTTTTCTACCTTTTTATTTTTTCAAAGATAGCTATGCTCTTACACACACTCACATATCAAAATGCAAATCCACATCCACCCAGGATCCCATGGGTAACGATTCTGCTATGGCCGATCATGACTTTAAAAATCTGATCTACCAAGCCGAAGACGAAGGTGAAGAAGATTGTGAGGTACCAGGGAACTAGCCAGGTTATTACAACAGGAAGAAAGGATCATACAACCCCACGAAGAGCTGGTTGAAACAGTTAACTTAGGTATTGAAGAGGACAATAAAGAAGTGAAGGTAGGCACTAACCTGGAGCCTAGTGTCAAGAAGTGCTTAACTCAGTTGCTACATGACTATGTTGAGGTCTTTTCCTGGTCATATGAAGACATGCCAGGACTCGACACAGATATCGTGGTCCATCATCTGCCGATGAAATAAGACCGCCCTCTGGTAAAACAGAAGGTTCGTCGTATGCGGCCAGAAATGTCAGAGAAAATCAAGACTAAAGTCATGAAGCAGTTCAACATTGGATTCTTAGCTGTCACCTCTTATCCACAATGGGTCTCCAACGTTGTTCCAATACCTAAAAAGGACGGTAAGGTACGTATGTGTATGGACTACTGAGACTTGAATAGGGCAAGCCTCAAGGATGACTTCCTGCTTCCCCACATCGATATTCTGGTTGACAACCTACACAGCATAAAGTATTTTCCTTCATGGATGGTTTCTCTGAATATAACCAGATAAAAATGGCACCTGAGGACATGGAGAAAACGACCTTCGTCACACAATGGGGTACGTTATGTTACAAAGTTATGTCGTTTGGACTGAAGAACACCAGGCCAACCTATCAGCGTGCCATGGTAGCTTTGTTTCATGATATGATCCATCGTGAGAGAGAGGTCTACGTGGATGACATGATAGCCAGATCTCAAACTGAAGAGGAACACCTTGACCATCTGCAAAAACTGTTCAAAAGACTGAAGAAATACAAACTAAGGATGAACCCGAATAAATGCACTTTTGGAGTGAGGTCCGGAAAACTCTTAGGCTTCGTTATCAACGGAAAAAGGTATTGAAGTGGACCCTGCAAAGGTAAAAGCAATACAAAAAATGCTTGCTCCTCGCACTGAGAAGGAAGTCATATGATTCTTAGGAAGGCTAAACTACACCGTCAGGTTCATTTCCCACCTAGCCGCTACTTGTGAACCAATCTTCAAATTACTGAAGAAAGATCAAGTGGTGGAATGGAACGACGACTGCCAGGATTCCTTTGACAGGATTAAGGAGTACCTTCAAGAGCCTCCCATTTTGATGCCGCCAGTTGAGGGAAGACCTCTGATCATGTATCTAACAGTCTTAGAAAAATCAATAAGGTATGTGTTGTGGCAGCATGACGAGTCTGGCTGAAAAGAGCACGCAATATACTACTTGAGCAAAAAGTTTACCGACTGTGAAACCAGATATTCACTGCTCGAGAAAACTTGTTGTGCTCTGGCATGGGCTGCTCGCCGACTAAAACAGTATATGATGACCCACACTACTTTATTGATATCCAAGATGGATCCAATTAAGTACATATTCGAGAAGCCTGCCCTCTCGGGAAGAATAGCAAGATGGCAGATGGTCCTGACCGAATACAATATTCAGTACACTACCCAGAAATCAATAAAGGGAAGTGTGCTAGCCGATCACCTTGCTCATCAGGCTGTGGATGACTATTAATCCATGAATTTTGAATTCCCAGACGAAGACATCATGTTGGTAAACAATTGTGAAGAACTCAGACCATATGACAGACCTGAACAAGGATCCCGATGGACCATGGTTTTTGATGGAGCTTCCAAAGTACTCGACAACGACATAGGCGCTGTGATCATATCCCCTGAAGGATACCATACTCCCTTCACTTCTAGACTGTGTTTCAACTGTACCAATAATATGGCCGAATATGAAGCATGTATTATGGGTCTCAAAGCTGCCATAGATTTGGGAATCAAGTCCTTAAGTGTATTTGGAGATTCAGCCTTAGTTATTAGTCATATCAAAGGAGAATGGGACACAAAGCACCCTAATATCATCCCTTACAAAGAACTTGTGTTACCATTAATCCCACATTTTGAGGAAATCACCTTTGAGAATTTTCCACGAGAGGAAAATCAACTAGCGGATGCGCTAGCCACTATGTCATCCATGTTCAAAATCAAGTGGGATAATGAGGCTCCTCAGATCACCATCGAGAGAATGGACGAACCAACTTACTGTCACGAGATTGATACTCAAGAAGTAGTGGACAAGCCTTGGTTCCATGAAATTAAGAGATATCTCGAGGCCCAAGAGTATCTGGAAGGAGCTTCAGTCAACGACAAGAAATTTCTAAGAAGATTATCTTCTAAGTTCTTCCTCGGTAGTGGAGTTATCTATAAGCGCAATCAAGACTCTACTTTGCTTCACTGTGTATACAAGAGTGAGGCAGACAAGATCATGGTTGATTTATATGAAGGCACCTTTGGAACCCATTCTAGTGGGCACACGATGGCTAAAAAGATCCTCCGGGAAGGATACTATTGGTCCACCATGGAAGCAGATTGTCATCAGCATTCACGAACCTGTCACAAGTGTCAGATCTATGCAGACAAAGTACATGTGCCTCCGGTTCCTCTAAACGTCCTGACTGCTCCTTGGTCGTTCTCAATGTGGGGCATTGACATGATTGGAGAGATCAAACTGACAGTTTCTAACGGACACCGCTTCATCTTGGTTGCCATTGATTACTTCATGAAGTAGGTCGAGGCAGCTTCATTCACTTATGTTACCAAGAACATTGTGGCCCAATTCATCAAACAGAATCTTATCTGTCGGTATGGTATGGTATTCTAGAGAGAATCATTACAGATAATGGTACCAATCTCAATAATACTATGATCACTGCACTATGCGCGCAATTCAAGATCCAGCATCATAACTCTTCTCCTTACCGTCTGAAGATGAATGGCGATGTAGAAGCCTCTAATAAAAACATAAAGAAGATCACACAAAAAATGACAGTGACCTATAAGGACTGGCATGAGATGTTACCATTTGCTCTCCACGGTTACCGTACCACGGCACGCACATCAACAGGGGCAACTCCTTTCTCTTTGGTATATGGCATGGAATTTATCCTACCAATTGAAGTCCAAATACCTCCTCCGAGAATCATAAAGGATGCAGGGTTGAATGAAGATGAATGGATTCAAACTCGACTTAACCAATTGAACTTGATTGATGAGAAGAGGCTTACAGCTGTCTGCCATGGTCAGATGTACCAAAAACGTATGATCAAAGCTTTTAACAAGAAGGTCAGACGTCGGGTATATCGGGTTGGTGACTTGGTAATCAAGTGTATCATACTACCACAAGGTGACCCCAAGGGAAAATGGACTCCTACATACGAAGGACCATTTGTGATTAAAAACATATTTTCTGGTGGAGCAATGATCTTAACCACAATGGATGGCGATGACCTTCTACACCCTGTAAACGCAAACATAGTTAAAAAATGCTACACATGAAAAAAATACTTGCTAGGTCGACTGGCCTAGGAAAAAATTAGGGATAAATACAAAATCTGTACGCCCGACAAGATGAAAACTTGAAAGGGCGGCTTGGGCAAAAAAGGGTATCTCGGTGGACTGAAAAATCGAAAGGGAGGTCCAAGAAAAAGTTAGGGATTTGAAACATATGACTATGTCCGATTAGATCACCTTACAACTAATCTTCAGCATCGATCGTCAAACTCAAACGGTTCTAATCAATCCAATCAGCTTCGAACAAAGTAGCAAGTGGATGAGATGCTTAGAGACATGAAGGCTATAACAGAATGGGAACCCCATGGGATTATTTTACATAGTTGTCTTTTCTTTGTATGAATTTCCATTTTTACGATGACATTCTCTTACTAGGGTGCTCGTCTCTTTGTACAAAAATACTTATTCAAGTTAATACAAAGATATTCCTTTAAAAGTGCAAAACTATCTATTTTTCTTTTACTGTTCCTGTTTTGTTTGCAAAAAACGTCTAGTATTTATTTTTGAACATATGCATTTGAATATAATTACTGTTCATAAAGGAACGCATAAAAAAGGAAAACTAAACAGAAAGACAATTACTAATGGCTTTAAGAAACAGGACAATATATATGGGCCATTCCATAAAATCCCCGCATATACTTTCTCTAAACAGAGCAGACGCAAGAACATCCTACTACAGGATCATTGGCATATCTCCAGCATGCAGCCTAATGGTATTTTTTGCCTTCATATCCCCGACGGAGCAAAACTTCCAGTTACAATTCCAAAGGCTCAGCAACCCCAATGCTCAGGGATTCCCCAACAGGGTTTTACAAAGTCCACAAGAAATGCACGAAGTTTCCCTTCCCCAATAGAGTTTACTTCTCTAATGACGGAAACTCATCTATTAATACTTCAACAGCAGTCAGGGATTTATTTTTCCCAATCTAAACAACACTACAGCAAGAACAACCAATATGTGCATACATTGCATTCATACATCATAGACATCGACAACATAAATCCATATATCGCAATCTCATTCATTTTTAGAAACATCATTACACCATACATTTCATACATCATGGCATTATATACAACTAACTCTTTACATTTTTAGGAAGATCAATCAATAGAAAATCATCATCAAATTTTCAATAAGACAAGGCAATTATCTGTGAACAAATCAATGGTAGATCAATTCCCGAAACAGGACAAGACGACTATCTACATGACAAACACTTCTTTCAGACTTCTGTTGGTTCAGTTTAAATCTCTCAACGATTTATCCTAATTCTTTCCCGCATACATCTTCTCCGGTTTAGATAAATCGCTCCAAGATTTATTCTGATTCGTTCTAGTTAAAGAACATACAATACCTCTTCCGGTTCAGTTTAAATCTCTCAACGGTTTATCCTGATTCTTTCCCACATGCATATTCTCTTTTTCAGATAAATCGCTCCGAAGATTTATTCTGATTCTTTTCCAGACCTCTAGCATTTCAGTTTAAATCTCTCAATGATTTATCCTGATTTCCCGCAAACATCTTCTCTGGTTAAGATAAATCGCTCCAAGATTTATTCTGATTCGCTCCAGCTAAATAACATTTAATACCTCTGTCGGTTCAGTTTAAATCTCTCAACGATTTATCCTGATTCTTTCCCGCATGCATGTTCTCTGGTTCAGATAAATTGCTCTAAAGATTTATTCTGATTCTTTTCCAGACCTCTGCCGGTTCAGTTTAAATCTCTCAATGTTTTACCCTAATTCTTTCCCGCAGACATCTCCTCTGGTTCAGATAAATCGCTCCAAGATTTATTCTGATTTGTTCCAGTTAAAGAGCATTTAATACCTCGGCTGGTTCAGTTTAAATCTCTCAACGATTTATCTTGATTCTTTCCCCAGTAGACACTTTCTTTGGTTCAGATAAGTCGCTCCAAAATTTATTTTGATTCTTTTCCAGACCTCTGTTGTATCAGTTTAAATATCTCAACGGTTTATCCTAATTTCTTTCCCAATAGACGCTTTCCCTGGTTCAGATAAATCACTCCAAAGATTTATCCTGATTCTTTCCAGTCAAAGAGTATTCAAGACTTCTGCTAGGTTCAGTTTTAAATTGACCAAAGGTTTATTCTGATTCTTTTCCCAGTTGAAGTCAAGTTTAAACTTAGTCTAATTTTCTATCAACAGTCATCTTCATATGGCATCTATAAGTCCATCTACGCCAACTCTCCATCATTTCTCCAAATGGAACCTTTAAGCCCATTCCTTACACCTCAACCTCAAAATCACCAGAGTATAAATTTCTGGGCACTCTAGTGTTCAATCATCTTCCACCTTCAAGTCACGAATGTCAGATTCGCCAATCTAACTCTTCTGGTTTAAGAAGATTGAATAGGGGCAGTTGTTGTACCCCAAATTTTTCCCTTTCATTTCTCAAAGGATCATCCTGGACCCTTAGGTTTAGTTCTATCAAGTTTCAAGTCTTGGATTATAATTTTTCAAGAAAGTCATTCATAAGGGCAAAACAGTATAAAAGCACACTGAAAAGTCAAACTTTGACTTTTTGATCAAAATCAAGTTCAACGATCATATTTCATCAAGACATGAAATTGGTTCCTCAAGAAATCTAAAGTCAGAAATTACATTGAAAAATCAAATTTCTAAACACTTAGAAAATTTTCTAAGTGTTAAGAAAATATGATAATTCCAGAACATCTAGGACCGATGTCACGCAAGTAAAATCAGAATTTGCAAAGAATGATTCAGAACATGACTCTTCGATTAGAATATATGGAAGTTGTGTTCTTCGATCAAAACATGACTCTTTAAATCTCATTCTTCAGCGTATGGAGACTATGTTCTACTCTTCGATCAGAACATCACCCTTTGAATCTCACTCTTGTCTTTCCACTCTTCGATCAGAACATCACCAAGCTGCAAAACCTCATTTTTAACAGTCTACTGCACTGCTATGGCACAGTTCTGCATCCAGATGCCACGACACTCCAAATTGCTGTTGATCCAGTCCATGCCTGCATTTTCTCAAACCCCATATTTGCACCAAATTAGCACATAAAATCTGTATTTGAAAAGCAATGAAATAGTATGCAAAAAAGGTTAAAATCCCATTTGTTTTTCCCCCTAAAACCACAACAAACTCATCTATAAATAAGTTGTTACACCACACGTTTAAGGGGTTGGCTTTTGGAAAGAGAGAGTGATCAAATACAAAAAAGAGAGAAAATAAAACATTCAAACATTCTTAAACCCAAAATTCTCAAAAACAATACCTTTGTTCTTCCCTTTGAATAAAAGAATATAACATTTATGTCCCGTTTCTTGCTGACCCCAGAATATTCGAAGGCAATAGTTCAAGTCCCAAACACACGCTTCAGATTCAAGGTAAGTCATCCTAACTTTGAACTTTTCATTCAGAACATCATTAAAAATGTAGATATCGTAATGCTGAGACTGTATATATCATTGCCCAAGTAGAAAAATTATGGATCAAAACTTCTTGAAGAAAACTAGGCTCAGAATTAAGAATAGAACTTCTATAAACTTTCGTGCTTTTATTTTTCTGTTTGGCTGTTGTTGAGAAATGAATAAGTTGCAGATGCTCTGGTTAATTTAAGGAAGGAGGTGAGGTGTAATACAGAACTTCTAAGTGTTTTTCTCACTGTTATAACACAACACAAAACTTCTAGGTTTTTCTCACTGTTGTAACACAGCGCACAGAACTTCTAAGTGTTTTTGTCACTGTTATAACACAACACAGAACTTCTAGGTTTTTCTCACTGTTGTAACACATCACACAAAACTTCTAGGTGTTTTTCTCACTGTTGTAACACAGCGCACAAAACTTCTAGGTCTTTCTCACATTTGTAACACAACACATAACTTCTAGGTGTCTTTCTCACTGTTATAAAACAACACATAACTTCTAGGTTGTTCTCACTGTTTTAACACAACACAGAACTTCTAGGTTTTTTTCACTGTTGTAACACAGCATGCAGAACTTCTAGGTCCTTCTCACGGTTGTAACACAATACACATAATTTCCAGTTTTTTCCTCACTGTTTCAACACTCAGAACTTCAGCGCGCAGCAACCCAGAACTTCTAGTTTCCTCTAACGTTTCTTTCTGAATTACAACGTGCCTAGCATCATAACTTCTGGTCCCTCTCATTTTTGTTTTTAACAACATGTTGATCCTGTTTTCGTTATTTGTCTTTTTCTTTCTTATTTTTATTATTTTTAGCATTAATACTATTTTTCTTAATATAAAAAGGACATAAAAAAATATTTTCTTTTTATTAACTAATTATTTCTTCTTTTAATTTATTAAGACAAAAAACCATTTTCAAAACAAATTCTTTCCATTTTCTTGTATTGTGCAATTCAATATGGTTGTAATAGATAATTAGGATTTAAATTATTGCAATCCCCATTTGTAAATATGTATCCCCATCCCTGAAATGATGTAATAGCTTAGGATTTATTTTCCGCATTTTTATTTGCTTTCATACATTGTTAGTAATTAGAGTATATGGCAAGATAAAATCAACAAGTAGATAACCTTTAAATGCAAGACAAAATGTATGCAATCAAACACACTAGCACATTAGCACCTCTAGGGTAATCTCACTTTATTGCCTTTCAGAAAATAGTCATGTCCCTCGAATATGGGAGTTTTAGCAAAGACCCTCAATAAAAGATTATAGTCCCTCGATGACCCTCAATGTTGCCTTCGGTAAACGATCTTGTCCCTAAACGACATTGCTAAAACGTCCTATAGGTTGTCTTCTATGACTATATAAACGTCCCACACCCATCTTTTCACATCCAACGATGGGGCTTCTTACCAAATCAATGGTAAGATAGAAATATCTAAAGGGGGAGGAAAAGAACATTTAAGACCTTTTGAGTAGTTAGGTTGCTCCTAGTTGCTCGCTTGCTCATAACAAAAACATTTTATACACCCACAATTTCACTTTGAAATATTTTCAAAAGTTAAAACACTTTGTAAGCGTTCTTATAGAGACGAGAACCATTACAAAGAAACTCCTTTTCAAAATACTTTCAAAACCTACATCACAAACACATTTTGAAACAAAAAGCAAGTGATCTAGCAAGCAACTAAGAGTCCGTAGATAACTACGGATGAAAAGGGGTCTAACACCTTCCCTTTTCATAACCTACCCCCCAAACTTTAGAAATAATCTCGAAAGGTCTTTCCTGTTCTTTTCAACATTTCCTTATTGGATAAAAGAAAAGTCGGTGGCGAATCTTGCTATACGCAACAATTGCAATCAAATGCAAAACATCCCAAGTCAGTTCTCCCACCACGTTACACTTATCATACAATCCTATTAATCATACATCTAAACAGTTCAAATATGTATAGGAAATAAAATGCGGGAATTTAAATCTACACTATTACAAAGCTTCTGGGAGGAAAATTAATTACATAGTCTAAAACTTGGGGGAGAAATAAAAAGCAGAAAATAAAGTCCTAATATTAACTATTACAATCCATAGTCAGATACAATAATGATAAGAATAACAAATGCTAAAATAATAAAAGCGCACGAATTGAAAGGACTTCCAAATCCTAAAAATGAAATCTTTTTTTTATTTTGTTTTGTTTCATGAAGAAAATTGAATTCAAATAAATCCTAATTCTATTAATTTTAAAATTAAAAAGTGGTTTAAATAAATATTAGTTAATTTACATAATTAGTTTAATTAACAAAAAATACTAACCTAATATTTTTTGTAATTTTACTTGTTTTTACTGATTAAAAAAATTAAAACAAAATTAAAAGAAGTAAATAATAAAGATAAAACAAAATTATAAATGGGCCTAATAGCAAAAGAAATAGAGGGGGTATGAAGTGAAATTCGCTGGGCTCAAGTGAGAGAAGCCCAGATCTTCCCTTGGATTCAGTGGGGAGATCCCCAGGAGAGTCCATGGTGAGGCTGTGTGCTTAGGGCGTTGGATCCGGATCAGATGTGTAACTGATGGCCTAGACTTGATGGTGTATGGTGAGCATGTGTAGCCAGGAAGCATTGAATCTGCATAAAATGTTAGAAAAAATAAAATTGCAAGGCCTGGGTATCGAACCCAAGTCCTTTCAACTGCACACATCCTTCTTCACCATATGATCTGGATTTAAGATTCGAAGGAATCCATTTCACATACCTTAGTAAAGGGATCCTGTTACTTTAGACTTTACATGTAACACACTAACCATCATAAACGTTATGCAACATGAATATACAATCAAAATTAAATTACATATGAAATGAATTTGAGATTGAAGGTTTATTACCAGTGGGGTGCTTGTTTTAAATTGAGGAGGCCTATAGAGGTTGCTTCGATTCTGACAACCTTGTTGGAACTTTAGAAGTTTTGTGGAGCTCTTGTGGGGCAACGCGCGTGTGTGGAAAAAATTCTTTCATTTGGCAATGTATCTGCAGCTTCGATTGTTATTCTGTGTGATGCAGTCTGTCCCCCCCCCCCCCCCCCCTTTGCTTCTGACTTATTCTGGTATTTATAGGAGGCAGTGGGGAATGGAAATGGCAAGAATCAACCATTAAATAGGATTTGAAGGCAGGATCGAAAATTATCAACCATTAATCATGGCTTTGAAAGCAAAGGTCAAGGATTTGAAAAGTTTCCATTTTTGGTGATTTCCTACCCTTTTGGGTTTTGAATGAACCTGGACATGTTTCTCACCTAGACTTATTCGAATGCCCTCAAGCCTTGTTCTTTGATTGGCCATAAGTGGTTTTTTTCGATGGCTTTGGGCCTCATCATTATGGCTTTTTTGATTGAGCCACTATCTGTCTTGGTTGCTTGATCTGAAACTATCCAATTATCCCAATCGAACACTTCCTTCTGGCCTGTCGAAACTTTGTTTTGGTCATCTCCTTCGAATGTAATTGTGCAAGAGGCTTGGATTTGGTAGTATGTAGGACTTTGGCCAGCAAGCATCTTGAACCAAATTCATCAAAAGACAAAACAAAATTTGTTTCCAACCATTGTGTGTCTTTCGAATGGACCAAATGTATGTCCTTTGAAGGCACCATTTGTGTGTCCTTCGAATAGCCCACATGTATGTCCTTCGAAGGCACCATTTGTGTGTCATAGTGTAAAAACTATGTATGAGGGGTTTTAGAGGTGGAGTCAGAGCTAGCATGAGGGAAGCCACCATTTTGTGAGTCGAAGCACATGTGAAAGAAGTTCTTGCCTTGTGAATCGAAGGCATGCATGAAGAGGAAACCTTTTCCTTGTGCATCAAAAGCAAGCATAGAGGAGGCACTTGTCTTGTGGATCAAAGCAGGCACGTAAGAAGCCAATGCTCAATCAAAGCTTGAATGCAGGAGGACACTGCTTTGTGGATCAAAGCAAGAACAAAGAAGTCCATTGCCCAATGAATCGAACCAAGCACGAAGGAAGTATTTGCATAGTGAATCGAAAGCAAGGCTGAAGCAGCCAATGCTCAGTCAAAGCTTTATGAATTAAACTTGATCGAAGGAGGCCACATGCTTAATCGAAGCTTGCGAACCAAGCTTGTATCGAAGGATACCAAATGCTCAATCGAAGCTTGTAAACCAAGCTTGCATCGAAAGAGGCCAAATGCCCAATCGAAGCTTGTGAACCAAGCTTGCATCGAAAGAGGCCACATACCCAATCGAAGCTTGTGAAACAAAGCTTGCTGGAAGGATTTTAGATACCCAATCGAAGCTTATGAATCAAAGAAAACTTTCTCTTCTTCGATTTAATGCCTGAAAGCCAAAAGTCCAATTGTACTTGTGTAAACTTTCCCTTTTGAAAATCCATGTGAGAAAATGTCTTGAGAAAAAGGAGGGAAAATTTTTGAGGTACAACAGCTGCCCCTGTTCAATCTTCTTAAACCTGAAGATTTAGATTGGCTTGTTTGCCTTTCATGATCTGAAGGTGGAAGATGATTGAACACTAGAGTGCCCAAAAATTTTCACTCACATGATGTGATGGTTGATTGTGTAGGGAATGGGCTTAAAGATGCCATTTGAAGAAGATAACTGAGAGTTGTTAGAGATGGGCTTAAAGATGCCATCCAAAGTAGATGCTGACTTCATAAGAGGTCTCTTTGTGGGGATTCCTGTTCCTATTGTCTGAGAAGGACTCTACTGAGGAAGGTTGATTTATGTTATTCTACTGCTTGAGAAGAACTTTGTAGGGAGTACCGTCTAGGAGCTTCAGTTTTCCAAGGCTCAACTGAGGAGTTATCTCTGGACTGGATAGATGAAAGTTTGCTATTTTCTGGTTGGACTCCAGGCTTCACAGTAACTTGCTAGGGAGAATGAAATTAACTGCTTCCTGGAAATGTATTAGAAGGAACCTGTGTAGGGATGTTTCAGGATGAGTCTGTGTTAGACTGCATCTGGAGGTATATGAGAAAGAGCTTGTGTAGGGCCGCTTCAGGATGAGTTAGTGTTAGACTACATCTGGAAATTGAGAAGGAATCCGTGTAAGATTGATTTAGGATGAGCTCGTGTAAAGCTGCATTTGGAAATTGAGAAGGAATCCGTGTAAGATTTCTTCATCTACTTGTGTAGATAGTCACCCCGTCTTGTTTCGAGAATTGATCTACAATCAGCTGTTCACAAATAGTTGTCCTGTCTTGTTTCATGTATTAATCTAGAACTTGCTTTTATTGGTCGTTTAAGATAGTTGTCCTGTCTGGTTTTAGGTATTAATATCTGACCTTAGATAAAGATAGTTTTCCAGTCTTGTTTCGGGTATTAATCTTCAATCTGCTCATGTAGATAGTTTTCATGTCTGGTTTCAGGTATTAATCTGGAACTTGTTTTTGTCGGTCGTTGAGATAATTATCCTGTATGGTTTCAAGTATTAATCTCTGACCTTAGAGAAAGAAAGATAGTTTTCCCATCTTGTTTTAGGTATTAATCTTGAATCTTCTCATGTAGATAGTTTTCCTGTCTGGTTCCAGGTGTTAATCTACAATCGATCGTCCACAGATAGTTGTCATGTCTGGTTTCTTGTATTAGTCTGGAACTTGTTTTTGTCGGTCGTTGAGATAGTTGTCCTATCTGGTTTCGGGTATTAATCTCTGACCTTAGAGAAAGAAAGATAGTTTTCCCGTCATGTTTCGGGTATTAATCTTCAATATGCTCATGTAGATAGTTTTCCTGTCTGGTTCCAGGTGTTAATCTACAATCGATCGTCCACAGATAGTTGTCCTGTATGGTTTCAGGTATTAATCTGGAACTTGTTTTTATTGGCCGTTGAGATAGTTGTCATGTCTGGTTTCAAGTATTAATCTCTGACCTTAAAGAAATAAATATAGTTTTCCCATCTTGTTTCAGGTATTAATCTTCAATCTGCTCATGTAGATAGTTTTCCTATTTGGTTCCAGGTGTTAATCTACAATCGGTCGTCCATAAATAATTGTCTTGTCTTGTTTTAGGTATTAATCTGGAACTTGCTTTTGTTGGTCGTTGAGATAGTTGCCCTGTCTGGTTTAAGGTATTAATCTTTGACCTAAGAGAAATAAAGATAGTTTTCCCGTCTGGTTTCAGGTATTAATATTTAATCTGCTTGTGTAGATAGTTGTCCTGTCTGGTTACAGGTATTAATCTATAATCGATCGTCCACAGATTGTTGTCCTGTCTTGTTTCAGGTATTAATCTAGAACTTGCTTTTGTCGATCGTTGAGATAGTTGTCCTGTCTTGTTTCAGGTATTAATCTCTGACCGAAGAGAAAGGAATATAGTTTTGTTGTCTGGTTTTGGGTATTAATCTTTAATCTACTCATGTAGATAGTTGTCCGGTCTGGTTTCAGGTATTAATCTACAATCGATCGACCACAGATAGTTGTCATGTCTTGTTTCAGGTATTAATCTGGAGCTTGCTTTTATCGGTTGTTGAGATAGTTGTCCTGTCTTGTTTTAGGTATTAATCTCTGACCTAAGAGAAATAAAGATAGTTTTCCCATCTGGTTTCGGGTATTAATCTTTAATCTGCTTGTGTAGATAGTTTTCTTATCTAGTTCCAGGTATTAATCTACAATTAGTCATCCATAAATAGTTGTCTTGTCTAGTTTCAGGTATTAATCTGGAACATGCTTTTGTCGGTCGTTAAGATAGTTGTCCTGTCTTGTTTCAGGTATTAATCTCTGACCTAAGAGAAAGAAAGATAGTTTTCCCGTCTAGTTTCGGGTATTAATCTTTAATCTGCTTGTGTAGATAGTTTTATTGTCTGGTTCCAGGTATTAATCTTCAATCAGTCGTCCACAAATAGTTGTCCTATCTGGTTTCAGGTATTAATATGGAACTTGTTTTTTGTCAGTTGTTGAGATAGTTGTCCTGTCTGGTTTCAGGTATTAATATATGACCTAAGAGAAAGGAAGATAGTTTCGCCGTCCTGTTTCGGGAGTTAATCTTCAATTTTCTCGTGTAGATAGCTTTCCTGTCTGGTTTCAGGTATTAATCTACAATCTGTCGTCTGCAGATAGTTGTCCTGTCTGGTTTCAGGTATTAATCTGGAACTATTGAAAATTGGTGATGATGTTCATCTGTCGATCTTTCCTGAAAAGGTAAAGAATTAGATGCATGCAATATCATGATGCATGAAGTGAAAATGATGCTCTCAAAATAAATGAGATTGTGATATATGCATTCGTGTTTTCATATGCTATGACACTTGTAAAATGGTGTATGAATGCAATGTATGAACGTGTTAGTCATTTTATTGTTGTATTATTGAACTAGGGAAAATAAATCCCTGATTGTTGCTGGGGATGAAGAGTGTAAGTCTTCAAATTTTGTTGAAGTTGAAATACTGGGAGATGGATTTCTGTTGTTAGAGAAATAAACTCTATTGAGAAGCGAAACTCCATGAACTGCTTGGGGATTTTTATTAAATCGCGCTGGGGAATCTTGAAAAGCTTATGACTCAGGTTAGGGAATTTTTTAAGATGCCGAGGCAGTAATTGGAGATTCTTGTTCCTCCGGGGATATAAGAACACCTGACATAATTAGGTTGTATGCTGAGGATATGGAAGTGACTTTATAGTAGGATGCCCCTGCTTCGGTACCTGCTGGAGAAAGTATCTGCGGGGATTTGTAGAGGGTTTGAATGTTATCCCAGCTCTTGGAGTCTCGAGTAGATGTTGATTAGGGTGGCCAGTCTTCTACTAATAGACAAATGACGAGCTGGTAGGACATAGTCATACGCTTTAATCCCTAACTTTTTCCTGGACCGCCCTTTCGGGTTTTCAGTCCACCGGGATACCCCTTTTTGCCTAAGCCGCCTTTCCGGTTTTGGACTTTCCGGATGTACAGATTTTTCTATGTGTATCCCTTAAGTTTTCCCGAACCCTTTTGGTTCACCGGGATTCCCTTGTTTTTGCCTAGGCCAGTCAACCTAGCGGATCTTTTTTCATGTGTAGTATTTTCCAACTATGTCCGCATTCACAGGGTGCAGAGAATTGTCACCGTCCATAGTGGTAAGTGTTGTAACACTGCCAGAAAAATGTTTGCTTGATCATTTGTGACCCTTTGCTAGAATGCATGTGTGATCGGTGGATCGGGAACTGACTGTTTAACGCTGGTTCGCGAAATGTCGCGGAAGCAAGAGTCGCCACCGTCTTTTATTTTCTCCAAATGGAAAGGACCAAAGCACAGAAAAATTCCTTAAAAGAGATTGCTCTCGGTTCGGGAGGTAGATTATAGAAAGGGAAGGTGTTAGCACCCTTTCTATCCATGGTTATCCATGGGCTCTTAGATACTTGCTCATTTGTGTTTTCAAAATTGTTTGCTTGCTTTTCAATGTGGGTTTAAAAAGTTTCTTTTGAAAAATTTCAGTTCGACTCGTACGTCAGAGTGTTTGAAAAATTTGCTTTGAAAGCTTTTGAAAAGTGTCGGTGTGAAAAGTATGTTTTGATTTGTTTTGAAGAGAGAAAGTATCCTTGAGAACCTACCTACCCTAAGGAATTCGTCTGTGTAAATGTCCTTAAAAGTAGTGCCATCCCACCATTGAGAGGTAGGTAGCACCACCGTTGGAGGTGTTCGGGTCAATTCGAGTTTAGGGACATGGTGATCACCGGAGCAATGGGAAGACACCTTAGAAGCTACCCTCATGCCAGGTTCCCGGATCATGAGGACTTACTAAAACATCCTCTACTCGACGATCACCTTTCGAAAGGCAACAGTGAGGCGTACCCTAGGGGTGGTGTGTGCGATTCGTGTGTCATGTTTCAGTTATTTGTCTTGTCATGTTCATTTGTGTTCTACGCTTGATTTTAATTAGGCCATTCATTCTTGCATGCTTATTTAACAGTTAAAAGTTGCGGGAAAATAAATCTACAACTATTACAAATGGCGCGGGTCCACATCGCCAAAATTAAACCGGACCCGATTTGACGGAAAATAAATAAAGCGAATAAAAGTGCGAAAAGTTAAATTGTTACAAGGCCTTGGGAGAATTACATAATTATAATAGGAAATAAAATATGCGAAATTAAAGAATTATCGGAACGAGGGCGTTGGACCCTTTTGCAGAATATTTAAATTAATGAGGAGTTAAAATTAAAATTAAAAAGAAAATGGTTTTTAGTATTTTTGTGTTTTTAGGATTTTGAAAGAAAAAGAATTGATTGAAATTAAAATAAAACATCAAACCCTAATTCTAATGTTTTTTAAGTTTATTGTAAAAATATTAAGTTTTAACCTAATTTAAATCTAAGTTAATTTACATGCAAAATTTAATTTATGAAAATAAATAAAATAAATATTATTGTTGTAAAAAGGGAAATTAAGAAGAATAAAAAATTAAACCTAATTCTATTTATTTTTGGATTTTTATTATGAAAAGAATTAAAATTATAACCTAATTAAAACTAAATATTTACATGCTAATTTATTAAAATAAAATAAATATTATATTTTTGCCTTTTCTGATTTTTGTGTGTTTTTTGATGTTTTCATATTTTGTAAAAAAAATAATTAATTAAATAAACAATAATTAAAATAGCAATAACAATTAAAACAAGAATAAAATAAAAAAAATAGTGAAAGCAAACCAGGGGGGGTAGTCCCAAATAGTGAGGTTTTGATGGTAAAGCCTGGCCCATTAAGATTCAGATTCGTTGACTTTTGTGCAAGCCTATGACACGTCTGACTATGGTACATGGTGTTCCTTGAATCTTGGCCTTTTGATTGATGGAACTGGACGCGTGTGTGGCTTGAGATGGTGAGCGTATGGTGATCCACAAGGGTGTGCTGCATGAGATTAATTGATGAAAAATAATATGGAACATGTGAAAGACCTGGGGTTCGAACCCAGGTCAAGGGGATTGCTAGCGCTTGCATCAACCACCTGTGCCAATTGACTTATTTGATATATAAATAAACAATGAATATAATAAGAATAAACAAAAGTTAATGCTTCAAAACGCGCGCAATTTCAAAATGGCCAACCATCGTGCGCCACGGAGTCGTCTTCCTCATGTGCCTGAAAGACAAAACCCTTAGACAACGGTTTTCACGCGTGGGTTTAGGCAGCTTTAGGAAAAATAGCGAATAGCGCTATGTAGCTCATAAATTAATCGCGACTAATGCTTCTTGTTCGTTGGAGTATGCTGATTGCAATGGTTATAGCCCTGAGTCCTAATTTCACTTGGTTTGGAAAACCCCAATTCTAAAACCTGCAAACCCTAGGCGGCATCAATGGCCAAATCACATATACAGCACAAAAGCGAAATTAATTGGCATGGTTAGCATTAGAACATTATGAGGAACAAGAATCCATGAATTAAATGTCAAAAAAAATGCTTAAAATATGAACACGATGATCAATATTTTGCTATGCAGTTCATGTTCATTCTACCAATCCTTGGAGTCTGAATGGATGCTAACGATTGGAATCGCTTCAGGGAGCCTTGAGGAAGCCTTTGAAACAAGAATTAGGACCTGAATGAATCTCTAACCACGTTTTCAGAATTGCTTTTTTTGACAAAATTTTCAAGTTTGTATATTGATCTTATGCGCAGCTTCAGGTCCCATTGCATTAGGTTTGTATTCCTGGTCATATAGTGAAGGCATTAGGTTAAGAAAATTGGATCAAATCTCTTCCATTCATTGTTTTCAATATTTGATTTCCTTATATCTTTTCCATATCTTTTTTAAGTGCATTTTTGTTCAATCAGCTCAAATCAAACCAAATCCTTCCATAATTGACTAAGCACGAAATATTGACCTTGAAATGTGTACAAAAAGATTCATTAGGTCAAGTTAGATATTTTCTATATATTTAAATAATTTTAATGAATTAATATAAATAATAATCCAAATAAATAAATAAAAAATGAGAAAATGCTTCCCTTTGGGCCAAGTAGTCGTGCATAGGCTTGGAATGATGAATCATGGAAGAAAATAGGCCCATTAGCAATTTTAGGTCATTTGAACCATTGTTGACTTTTCAAAATTCCCAAAAATTTCCCAACTTCCACAAGGCATAACTTGCTCAATTTTTAAGCTTTTCACATGTTCTTGGACATTTTGGAAAGGTCTTTGAGTCCTTTAATCAATGCCTTTGGTCCCATGTCATTTTGATTTACCAATCTCAAGTTATGGCCTTTGACTTAAAGTCCCTTTTTGTTGACTTTTGAAAATGACCTATAATGTTGAAATTGATAACTTTTTGTGAGAGCATTTCTTGGACTTGAAGTATGAAGATGAGTTGTAGTAAATGTCTTTCTCTTCAAAATGAGCTTTGGATGGAATTTTTCTGATAATCCATGTGAAAGTTATGCCCTGGTCAATTTCAGTTGACTTTTTCAGCTGTCCAAATATAGTAACTTTTGCATCTTGATGATTTTCTGAGCCAAATTTTGAGAATCATGATCAAGCATTGATCAAATGATGTTTGTGGCTTCAAAATGATATGTTGATCAAAAATTTGAACTTTTGACTGTCAAATGACCATTTTGCCCCTACAGTTGACTGTAGTGCAATTTAGGGTTTTGACTGTGCAATTTTGAGCTGAATGCCTTGAAACTTGATATGAGGATACTTGACCATCTTTGTAAGCATATGAGACTTGATTGGGCCTTTGAAAACTTCCTTTTCTTGATTAGAACCCAAACCCTAGTTTTGACTGTATAGGAGACAGTTGAACTGCATAACCCTTGGGGAATTTTGTGACTTGACTTGGCAATTTCTTGGAGAATATGGGAGGGCAAATTTTGGGGTACAACAGTTGCCCCTGTTCAATCTTCTTAGACCTGAGGATGCAGATTGGCTGACGTGCCTTTCGTAATCCGAGGGTGGAAGATGATTGAACACTAAAGTGCCCAGAAATTTGCGCTCACATAGTAGCAGTGATGATGGGGGAATGGGCTCATAGATGCCATTTAGAGGTTGCTGGATAGGGTGATGGGCTTATAGATGCCATCTGAATGTTGATTGCGTAGGAGATTCCTTAGCGAGAACTTGCATACCTGCAAAACAAAAATGATTACCTGACACGTTGCAGGAGCTGATTTTCAGATTCTTGGTATAGAGGTGTCCTGACTGGTTACAGGAGCTGGATCTGGAGCTTCAAACGGTGATGAATGAACCAGGGATGGTTACTACCTTAGTATGAATGGTAAGAGAACCTTGGACGATTACTACCCCAACAGGAACGCTGAGAGAATCTTGGGTGTCTTCTACTGGGATAAGAATCAGGGAGATCTTAGGGTCGATCTGACTGAACCAGAAGAGGCCTTTGACTGGATAAGAATCAGGAAAATCTTAGGGTCGATCTGACTGAACCGGACAAGGTCTTGGAATATCTTCAACTGGATAAGAATCAGGGAGATCTTAGGGTCGATCTGACTGAACCAGAGAAGGCCTTTGACTGGATAAGCATCAGGAAAATCTTAGGGTCGATTTAACTGAACCGGACAAGGTCTTGGAATATCTTCAACTGGATAAGCATCAGGGAGATCTTAGGGTCGATCTGACTGAACCAGAGAAGGCCTTTGACTGGATAAGCATCAGGAAAATCTTAGGGTCGATTTAACTGAACCGGACAAGGTCTTGGAATATCTTCAACTGGATAAGAATCAGGGAGATCTTAGGGTCGATCTGACTGAACCAGAGAAGGCCTTTGACTGGATAAGCATCAGGAAAATCTTAGGGTCGATTTAACTGAACCGGACAAGGTCTTGGAATATCTTCAACTGGATAAGAATCAGGGAGATCTTAGGGTCGATCTGACTGAACCAGAGAAGGTCTTTGACTGGATAAGAATCAGGAAAATCTTAGGGTCGATTTAACTGAACCGGACAAGGTCTTGGAATATCTTCAACTGGATAAGCATCAGGGAGATCTTAGGGTCGATCTGACTGAACCAGAGAAGGCCTTTGACTGGATAAGCATCAGGAAAATCTTAGGGTCGATTTAACTGAACCGGACAAGGTCTTGGAATATCTTCAACTGGATAAGAATCAGGGAGATCTTAGGGTCGATCTGACTGAACCAGAGAAGGCCTTTGACTGGATAAGCATCAGGAAAATCTTAGGGTCGATTTAACTGAACCGGACAAGGTCTTGAAATATCTTCAACTGGATAAGCATCAGGGAGATCTTAGGGCCGATCTGACTGAACCAGAGAAGGCCTTTGACTGGATAAGCATCAGGAAAATCTTAGGGTCGATTTAACTGAACCAGGCTAGGTCTTGAAAGATGATTGAGAATTTAGCTGATTCTTTCCTGAAAGGTAAAGGTCAGACATATGCAATGCATGATATGGATCAAGCAATGATATTCTCAACATAAATGAGATTTGTGAGATATGATGTGTCTATGCATGCTATAATGATGTATGGAAGTGTGATGTTTATGAATGTTTGTTTTCGTCTAGGAAAGTAAATCCTTGACGGGTGCCGGGAAGTCGTATCCTGGGCTGATGTTGAAGAATAGATTTTGCTTCCGCTGGGGATGATAACTGCAAGAATACCGGTAGGAGAAGATGACTCCGTTGCGGAATAAACTTGGCAAATGAAGGATTCTGCGGGGAGAAAAGATACTCTAGCGACCATGTTGGGAAGCAATACTCTGTGGGAAGAGGGATGCCTTGCTGAGTGTTGATAATAGTTTGCTGGGGATAGGAAGACTTTGTCGACGACGCTCTTTCCGTGGCTTTTGGCTGAGGATAACCCAGTTATATCCCGGTAGGGAAATAACTCTTTGAATAAAGCCGGGAGACGCGTTCGTGCTCTGCGAGGATAAGCTTCCAAAATCAACTGGGGATAAGCTTACTGCTTGGGGAGATGGATTCCAACTTTCTTGGGGAAACTGGATTGGACTCTCCTGGGGAAGTATTGAACTGTATTGGTTATGTTCTTCAACGGAACCTACCTTGATACCTTGGAGGACAGAACAATCAGATTGCTTAGACGGCTCATTATTACCCCTGTTTCAGTGGTGGGAGAGGAAGACCTGTGAGGCGCTGATAGTTGTTGATGGACCCACCTCCTTCTGGTAGGCAGGTGACAAGATGACAGGACATAGTCGTACGTTTTGATCCCTAATTTTTGCCTGGACCGCCCTTTCGGGTTTTCAGTCCACCGGGATACCCTTTTTTGCCCAAGCCGCCTTTTCAGGTTTTCGACTTGCCGGGTGTACAGATTTTTTCATTTCATCCCTTCATTTTGCCCGAACCCTTTTGGTTCGCCGGGAAGCCCTAATTTTTGCCTAGGTATGTCAACCTAGCGGGTCTTTGATTTTGCGTAGTATTTTTCGACTATGTCCACGCTCTTAGAATGCAGGTAGGTGCCCCTGGCTGCTTGTGTTGCCATATTACCAGAAGGTGTCTGGTCGTGCAAGATTCGTTGCTGGAGTGCCCCAAGTGACTCAGGCAGAGATTTGCCCCAGGCTATTTGGCCTTTTGAGAGATTCCCCGAATCTTGATTGGACTGCCCCAGATGATGGACAATAGTCATGCCATGCCCCTTGATTGGAAGTGCTTCTGTTCATTAGACTTTCGTCATGCGAATTTCTATGCTGTTCAAACAAAAAGTCATATGCACACAAAGTTATGTTAAAAATGCAAAGCTTATGTCTGTCTCGAAGATTTTGAAAATGCATTCTTTTTTCATAAAACACGTGAATGTTTGTAAAACGTGATGTCAACCCGCATTTACCGTAGGCCTTAAGGAGTCAGGATACCTTTCGTGACAGTATGCTTTCGAGCTAACCCATGCTTCAGCTAGGACTTTTGAGGGTTATAACGTGGCCTGGTTCACGGTTTAAGAAACAAAGGATAAAGGCTCAAATTATTTGTACCCACCCGCTCTTCGTGATGTTCTCCAAACCTAAACTCAGTTGATCGTGCGTTAGACCTTGCTTGAGTCTTTGCTTTGATGTTCCAATAATGGTTCAGATGTTGATGATTTCTTTTGAATAGGCAGTCATTTTTTGCTTTGGTTGAGGATTTGTGAGACCTCTTTCTTGATTTTTGTTATCCCTTTCTTTTTTGCCTGAACTGTTTCCTTTTTTGGAATTACAGTCAGCGGGATGCCCCAGTTTCATAAGTCCCTTTTATAGGTTTTGACTTCTTGGGCTTTTTTATTTATAGTGACTTCCTGCCCTTCTTGATTATTCGGAACCATCACTGTCTTTCTCCGTTTTGTAAGGATTTTTGGTGCCATTCGTTATGCACTTGGATCAACTGAGAGAACTACCCTGCCCCAGGTTATGATGAAGGGTTTTAAATTTCGAAAAGAAAAACTCCTACTTCTTTGGCTCAGAGGGGTTGACGAGGGATTATCATCCTTATAACTCCAGTGTTTAGGGATTGAAACAATGCCTGTACCTCATCAGCGGGGTCTGTTCAAAAGCATACTGTAAAGATTGCGGTATCGTTTTCGTCATCCTCCCTCAAGAGGCTTAGAATTTAGATCAAGAGGCGACATCAGAAAAAATATGAAAATAATTTGCATTTAGTGAATACGAATATATTGTTTCGGAACAGACATATGCGATGCATTAATGAAATAACAATGTTTAACATGAGTAAATGTTTGAACAAAAGAGAATTGCAACTTGAACATTCGAATGAACAAAAATTTCTCAATCCTAGCCATGTTTTGGCAAGGGAGCAGTGATCACGTGGGGAGTCTTGGGTACCTTAAACTGAATCTCTCCAGCGTCGATCATGTCTTGGATCTTATTTTTCAAGCTCCAACAATCATCTGTAGTATGCCCCGGGCTGTCAGAATGATAAGCGCAGCGGGCGTTGGGGTTATACTTCGGTGACGTTGTACTTTGGTTCTTCGGAGCTTCTTTTAGAGTTACCAGCTTGATCTCCAGCAACTGTGGCAATATCTGGGATAAGGTCATGCTGAGCCGAGTGAACTGCCTTCTCTCACTCTTTTGTTGGTTGTGATGTTGAATTTGTGACACTGGAGCCATTTGAGGAGCTCTCCCCTTATCTCCTTGTCTCAAAGGTGGTTGAACGATGACCGACTTTTTTCCCTTAGACTTTTTCCCCAGTTGGTTACCCTGAAGCAGTTGGTTGACGAGAAACCAGAGCTCATCTTGTCTTTGAGCTAACCCTTGAATGGCAGTCACCTGCCCCAGCATCTGGACCCTCAATGCATCCACCTCAGCTTGTAGGTGTTTCAGCCTTTCATCCTCAGCGCTGTTCCTGACTAAAGTCTCCATGAGAAGTGTCCTTAGCTCCTCCTGCCCCTTGGATAGATTCAGGAGGATCTCCCTGAACTGAGTCTCTTGAGCGAGAAGGTCCTGGTTATCTGGTTGGAAGGCCATTGCTGAAATAAACAGCGAGAAAGGTAAGTGACCTGCAACAAAGATACCTGTTATGTAATGATGTGTATGACATGCATGCAATGTTTTCAAGGACCTCGCGGGGTAAACAAGAAAATTTAGAGTTTGAATTTTGTAGCTTGATTGAAGAAACTTCATGTTGTTGGGAGTCCTTCTTCAGGTGTCAAAGGCTCACCATATCGAGTGGGTCATAGCCCCTGACAACTTTGGCTCGGGGAACTTTCTTCAAGTGTCAAAGCTCACCATATCAAGTGGGTCATAGCCCCTGACAACTTTGGCTAGAGGAAAATAAATCCTCCTTGCCCCTTGCTAGATGTTTGATTTATCATGACCTGCATCACAAACCTTTGAGATCCTTGAAATGGGTTAGGATGTATGCAATGGTATGATGTCATGATGCATGGGGTAATATGAGTGAACCCTGCTATGAGCCCTTGTTAAGGACTATAAACAGAAACCTGCAAGAAACTTAGCAAACTTTATTATGAGTCCTAATTAAGGAATGCAAACCAAAACCTGCAAGAAACTTAGTAAACCCTGTTATGAGTCCCAATTAAGGACTATAAACAAAACCTGCAAGTAGTTCATGTGTCAGCTAACAAGCATGCAAGTAGGCAAGTACTAAGGCACACAAGTCACACAAGAGAAACCCTTAGGGTTTAGGCCAGCATGAGGTCTGGGTATTACCCTCTTGAAGTTGGTGGGCTCAACCTGTCCTATTAGAAGTAACCGGGTTCTTAGAGGATCCCAATATCATTGACTACCCTCAATCGGTCATAACTCCAGCATCGCAATCTTTTCTTGCAGCCAGAACCATCACGAGAGTTTAGCCTCAATGGGCGTAGCATACTGCTACTGTTTCTATTGGCCAAGTTGGGTCATTTAAGGTTCTAAGGTCTGTTGGTGCTTAATGACTCCTTGGAAGACCCATATTCTCCCCATTTCAATAAGAGGGATATCGGTACAGACCAAGGCGCCACACCAACGTAGCCACTGCTTCACCCATGTCGGTATACGCCGGACAGGTCCCTCACAGCTTATGCTACCTAAACAGGGTATCCCCAGATCCGGGTTAGGATCTATGTAACTCCGATGCAACCCACAATTATAAAGCAAGCAAAGAAGACAATTGAAAACATAGTTATGACCTAGCCCTAAGGTACACCTCACTTTATAAGTTTCCCCAGCAGAGTCGCCAGTTCTGTGATCGGTGGATCTGGAACTGACTGTTTAACGCTGGTTCGCGAAATGTCGCGGAAGCAAGAGTCACCACCGTCTTTTATTTTCTCCAAATGGAAAGGACAAAAGCACAGAAAAATTCCTTAAAAGAGATTGCTCTCGGTTCGGGAGGTAGATTATAGAAAGGGAAGGTGTTAGCACCCTTTCTATCCATGGTTATCCATGGGCTCTTAGATACTTGCTCATTTGTGTTTTCAAAATTGTTTGCTTGCTTTTCAATGTGGGTTTAAAAAGTTTCTTTTGAAAAATTTCAGTTCGACTCGTACGTCAGAGTGTTTGAAAAATTTGCTTTGAAAGCTTTTGAAAAGTGTCGGTGTGAAAAGTATGTTTTGATTTGTTTTGAAGAGAGCAAGTATCCTTGAGAACCTACCTACCCTAAGGAATTCGTCTGTGTAAATGTCCTTAAAAGTAGTGCCATCCCACCATTGAGAGGTAGGTAGCACCACCGTTGGAGGTGTTCGGGTCAATACGAGTTTAGGGACATGGTGATCACCGGAGCAATGGGAAGACACCTTAGAAGCTACCCTCATGCCTGGTTCCCGGATCATGAGGACTTACTAAAACATCCTCTACTCGACGATCACCTTTCGAAAGGCAACAGTGAGGCGTACCCTAGGGGTGGTGTGTGCGATTCGTGTGTCATGTTTCAGTTATTTGTCTTGTCATGTTCATTTGTGTTCTACGCTTGATTTTAATTAGGCCATTCATTCTTGCATGCTTATTTAACAGTTAAAAGTTGCGGGAAAATAAATCTACAACTATTACAAATGGCGCGGGTCCACATCGCCAAAATTAAACCGGACCCGATTTGACGGAAAATAAATAAAGCGAATAAAAGTGCGAAAAGTTAAATTGTTACAAGGCCTTGGGAGAATTACATAATTATAATAGGAAATAAAATATGCGAAATTAAAGAATTATCGGAACGAGGGCGTTGGACCCTTTTGCAGAATATTTAAATTAATGAGGAGTTAAAATTAAAATTAAAAAGAAAATGGTTTTTAGTATTTTTGTGTTTTTAGGATTTTGAAAGAAAAAGAATTGATTGAAATTAAAATAAAACATCAAACCCTAATTCTAATGTTTTTTAAGTTTATTGTAAAAATATTAAGTTTTAACCTAATTTAAATCTAAGTTAATTTACATGCAAAATTTAATTTATGAAAATAAATAAAATAAATATTATTGTTGTAAAAAGGGAAATTAAGAAGAATAAAAAATTAAACCTAATTCTATTTATTTTTGGATTTTTATTATGAAAAGAATTAAAATTATAACCTAATTAAAACTAAATATTTACATGCTAATTTATTAAAATAAAATAAATATTATATTTTTGCCTTTTCTGATTTTTGTGTGTTTTTTGATGTTTTCATATTTTGTAAAAAAAATAATTAATTAAATAAACAATAATTAAAATAGCAATAACAATTAAAACAAGAATAAAATAAAAAAAATAGTGAAAGCAAACCAGGGGGGGTAGTCCCAAATAGTGAGGTTTTGATGGTAAAGCCTGGCCCATTAAGATTCAGATTCGTTGACTTTTGTGCAAGCCTATGACACGTCTGACTATGGTACATGGTGTTCCTTGAATCTTGGCCTTTTGATTGATGGAACTGGACGCGTGTGTGGCTTGAGATGGTGAGCGTATGGTGATCCACAAGGGTGTGCTGCATGAGATTAATTGATGAAAAATAATATGGAACATGTGAAAGACCTGGGGTTCGAACCCAGGTCAAGGGGATTGCTAGCGCTTGCATCAACCACCTGTGCCAATTGACTTATTTGATATATAAATAAACAATGAATATAATAAGAATAAACAAAAGTTAATGCTTCAAAACGCGCGCAATTTCAAAATGGCCAACCATCGTGCGCCACGGAGTCGTCTTCCTCATGTGCCTGAAAGACAAAACCCTTAGACAACGGTTTTCACGCGTGGGTTTAGGCAGCTTTAGGAAAAATAGCGAATAGCGCTATGTAGCTCATAAATTAATCGCGACTAATGCTTCTTGTTCGTTGGAGTATGCTGATTGCAATGGTTATAGCCCTGAGTCCTAATTTCACTTGGTTTGGAAAACCCCAATTCTAAAACCTGCAAACCCTAGGCGGCATCAATGGCCAAATCACATATACAGCACAAAAGCGAAATTAATTGGCATGGTTAGCATTAGAACATTATGAGGAACAAGAATCCATGAATTAAATGTCAAAAAAAATGCTTAAAATATGAACACGATGATCAATATTTTGCTATGCAGTTCATGTTCATTCTACCAATCCTTGGAGTCTGAATGGATGCTAACGATTGGAATCGCTTCAGGGAGCCTTGAGGAAGCCTTTGAAACAAGAATTAGGACCTGAATGAATCTCTAACCACGTTTTCAGAATTGCTTTTTTTGACAAAATTTTCAAGTTTGTATATTGATCTTATGCGCAGCTTCAGGTCCCATTGCATTAGGTTTGTATTCCTGGTCATATAGTGAAGGCATTAGGTTAAGAAAATTGGATCAAATCTCTTCCATTCATTGTTTTCAATATTTGATTTCCTTATATCTTTTCCATATCTTTTTTAAGTGCATTTTTGTTCAATCAGCTCAAATCAAACCAAATCCTTCCATAATTGACTAAGCACTAAATATTGACCTTGAAATGTGTACAAAAAGATTCATTAGGTCAAGTTAGATATTTTCTATATATTTAAATAATTTAAATGAATTAATATAAATAATAATCCAAATAAATAAATAAAAAATGAGAAAATGCTTCCCTTTGGGCCAAGTAGTCGTGCATAGGCTTGGAATGATGAATCATGGAAGAAAATAGGCCCATTAGCAATTTTAGGTCATTTGAACCATTGTTGACTTTTCAAAATTCCCAAAAATTTCCCAACTTCCACAAGGCATAACTTGCTCAATTTTTAAGCTTTTCACATGTTCTTGGACATTTTGGAAAGGTCTTTGAGTCCTTTAATCAATGCCTTTGGTCCCATGTCATTTTGATTTACCAATCTCAAGTTATGGCCTTTTACTTAAAGTCCCTTTTTGTTGACTTTTGAAAATGACCTATAATGTTGAAATTGATAACTTTTTGTGAGAGAATTTCTTGGACTTGAAGTATGAAGATGAGTTGTAGTAAATGTCTTTCTCTTCAAAATGAGCTTTGGATGGAATTTTTCTGATAATCCATGTGAAAGTTATGCCCTGGTCAATTTCAGTTGACTTTTTCAGCTGTCCAAATATAGTAACTTTTGCATCTTGATGATTTTCTGAGCCAAATTTTGAGAATCATGATCAAGCATTGATCAAATGATGTTTGTGGCTTCAAAATGATATGTTGATCAAAAATTTGAACTTTTGACTGTCAAATGACCATTTTGCCCCTACAGTTGACTGTAGTGCAATTTAGGGTTTTGACTGTGCAATTTTGAGCTGAATGCCTTGAAACTTGATATGAGGATACTTGACCATCTTTGTAAGCATATGAGACTTGATTGGGCCTTTGAAAACTTCCTTTTCTTGATTAGAACCCAAACCCTAGTTTTGACTGTATAGGAGACAGTTGAACTGCATAACCCTTGGGGAATTTTGTGACTTGACTTGGCAATTTCTTGGAGAATATGGGAGGGCAAATTTTGGGGTACAACAGCATGTTTAATGCCCCAAATGATTCAGATGGAGATCTTCCCTTGGCTATTGGGCACTTTTGAGAGATTCCTTGAATCTTGACTTAACTGCCCCATATCAGTTAGACACCATGCCATGCCCCTTGGTTATGAAAGGCCTGTTACTGGAAATGTCTTTCCATCTGAGGTGATTCTGTCCACTGAGAGGATTTTCGTTCATCGAATATCCGTCATGCGAATTTCTCTGTTGTTTGAACAAATAGTCATATGCAAACAATGGTATTTTAAAAATGAAAAGCTTATGCCTGTCTTGAAGTTTTTTTGTTTTGAAAATGCATTTTTTAGTAAAATAAAATTTGCCAGCATGTGATATCAACTTAGGATTTATAACAATTCTTACAGGAGTCAGGATACCTTTTTGCAACAGTATGCTTTCGAACTAACCCATGCCTCAGTTAGGACTTTTAAGGGTTGCAGCATGGCCTGGTTCACAGTTTAAGAAACAAAGGATAAAGACTCAAACTTTATTCGTACCCAACCGTTCTTCGTGATATTCTTCAGTCCTACACATAGCTAACTGTGTGTTTAGATCCCAATTGAATCTGTAATCTTGGCCCTGATATTCCGGTGATGGTTCAGAAATTGAACATTTGTTTTGAGAAGGCAGTCAATTTTAACCTTTTCTTTTTATTGAGGATTTGTAACGACCTCTTTTTTTATTTTATCACCCCTACTTTTTTCCTGAACTGTTTCTTTTACGATTAGAGTCAGCGGGATGCCCTAGTTTTTCTTCTTAAGTCTCCTTCATAGGTTTTGACTTAGCGGGCTTTTCCTCTGAGATATAATGACTGCTTGTTTCAATGATTATGTGGAACTATAACCATATTTGTTTTGGAAGGGCGTCTTCAACACCACTCGTCGTGTATGAAGATAAAGCTTGCGATCGAATGCACCTTTGAATTAACTGAGAAACTACCCTGCCCAACGTTATGATTAAGGGTTTCAATTTTGTGTGAAAAAGAAAACTCCTAC
This sequence comes from Vicia faba, assembly GCA_948472305.1. NCBI lineage: Eukaryota > Viridiplantae > Streptophyta > Magnoliopsida > Fabales > Fabaceae > Vicia > Vicia faba. The sequence continues at coordinate 1,196,753,756 of OX451740.1, read as the reverse complement.
TTCTTAGGCTCAAAGGGGCTGACTAGGGATTATCTTCCTTATAACTCCACTATTTAGGATTTGATGGAACACCTGTACATCGTCATCAAGGTCTATTTAAAAGTACACTGTAGAGAATATGGTATCATTTTCACCATCCTCCCTCTAAAGGCTTACAACTTTTAATCAAGAGTTGAATATCACAAACAAGAAGTAAAAGCACAATTTAAGCATAGTGAAAACGAATGAAATAATTCAAGACAAACATATGCAATGCATTAATGAAATAACAAGGTTTGACATAAATAAATGTTCGAATAATCAAAATAAAATTACAACTTGAAAATTCTAATGAACAAAAGCTTCTTTGTCTGAACTTGTTACTTCAGATGATATACCTTTGAGGGATGGCAGAAGAATCCAGTCTGGCCATCTTGTGTGAACTCCAGCACTCCTTCATTGATCAAGTCCTGAATCTTATTTTTTAATGCCCAACAGTCATTTGTATCATGTCCAGGACTATTGGAATGGTATGTGCACATTGCATCAGGACGATATCTAGGAGCGAAGACATTGGGATTTCGAGGAGGATCCCTTAATGTAATCAGTTCCATCTTTAACATGTGTTGCAATACCTAATCTAAGGACATGTTGATTTTGGTGAATTGCCTTTTGGGTGTGTCCTGCTTATGCTGATTACCTTGCTATTTTTTCTGCATCAGTGCTGGAATAGAAATCAGCACTACCCCCACAGATTGGTTAAGATTACTCTTATTGCAGCCTTTCTAGTCGTACACGGCATTGAACTCTTTCTTCCCATTGTATGGTCTCTTCTGAGTACTTGAAGATGCAGTCCCTTGAATGTCACTGCTCCTGAGTTTATTTTCAACATGCCCCCTGTGATCGATGGAAATAGAACTGACTGTTTTGGAATGCTGGTTCGCGTTTGCGTTTCGCAAAATGTCGCGGTAAGCAAGAGTCGCCACCGTCTTTTATTTTCTCCAACAAGGAAAAGGACAAAAGCACAACAAAATTCCTTTTCGAGATGTTTCTCGGGTTCAGGAGGTAGATTATAGAAAGGGAAGGTGTTAGCACCCTTTCTATCTGTGGTTATCCACGGGCTCTTAGGTACTTGCTCACTATGTTTTCAAAAATTTTTGCTTTTCTTGTGTTTGGGGGTTTTGAAAAAAAGTTTTGTTTGAAAACTTCGATTTAACTCTTGTATCTGTCCTCAAGAGTGTATGAAGTGTTTGTTTGAAAACTTTGTTTGAAAAAGTGTAAGTGCGAAAAAAGTTGTTTTGTTTTGAAAGAGCAAGTACCTGAGAACCTCTACCTACTCAAAAGAAATTAAGCTGTGTAAATGTCCTTTAGACAGTACTATCCCACTATTGAGGAGTAGGTAGCACCGTCGTTGGAGTTTTCGGGTCAATCCGATTATGGGACATGTGGTCACTAAAGCAATGGTAGGACGCCTTAGCGGTAACCCTAATGTCTTAGATCATTTTTATCCGAGGCAACCGTTTCGAGGCAACTTTGATCTTTAGACAGGAGGGCGACCTCTAAAACACCCTATACTCAATGACCACGTCGAGGCAACCAAGTGAGGCGTACCCTAAGAGTGGCATGTGCGAGTGTGTCAGGTTTCAGTTATGTTATCTTTGTACATGTTATGGTGAGCTACGATTGATTTTATTTTAAGAGAGATCTTGTCATGCATAGCCTATTTAACATACATCTAGCAGTTAATGGTTGCGGAAAATAAAACTAAGCTATTACAAGGCGTCGGGTATTTACATCGCCAAAAATAAACCCTTGAAAAAGTAAATTGCGGGAAATTAAATGAAAGCGATAAAAAGGTCCTAATTAAAGCTATTACATCCTTGGAGCCATTACAATTATATGATAAAAAATATGAATAAAATAAACATACGCGCGAGAGAAAAAATTGAATCGGAGAGTTTTTAGGGTTTTGACACTTTTTTGAGAAAGAAATAGATTTTTTATTATTTTGCATTTAACTAAATTATACCTAAAATCATTAATTAATTAAATAAAAGAAAGATATTTTTTGAGTTTTTTAAGGAAAAAAATAAAAGATGGTAAAAAATTATTGAAAACCCTAAGTCTACATTGATTTAAATTATTGCAAAAAAGTTAGAATTAACCTAATTAAAACTAAATTAATTAATTATTTATTTATTTACAAAAATAATGAAAGGGTGAAATTAATTTTAATAAATAATAATAAAAAATATTATATTTTAGTTTTTTGATTTTATTATGAAAAAATTAATTTGGTTAATTAAGTAATAATAATAATAATTAATAATAAAACAATTAAATGAAAAATATAAAAGAAGAAAAAAGAAATAAACCCAGGGGGTGATGGGCCCAAGAGGAGGTGATTCTGGAAATTTATGGCTCAACGATGCTCAAGCCTGCTTTGACTGTGGCCATCCCATGCATGTGCGTTGACTGGAGACTATGGTGAGGGCTCCATTCTGGCCATTGGATTTGAGTGTGGAGACACCTGGCGCACTGATTTTTGAGGTGTATGGTGGACTACCTTTGGAAATCTGCATGTGAACATATAAAGAAAAATAGAATAAGTGTTTTGGGGGGACCTGGGATTCGAACCCAGGCCCCAGTGCTCATTGGACATTCGCTCAACCACTCCACCAACCTGCCTTATTCATTATTGGGATAACAAGCAATCAATATATTAGTAAACAAACAAATATGCTGGAATTATAAAATAAAGCGCGCAAATTTTAAAAGGGCGAATGGGAGGGAGACGCGTCAGCGTCTTCTTCGTTGAGCACTGGTTTTTTACCTGCGGATTTTTATCCGCAGGAAGTTTCGTAGGTTCTTCCTAAAATCACTTCCAGGCAATATAAATGCAGACTAAAATCATCCCCATGCTCGTTTCGTCTTCTTGAGTCCATCTATGGTCATGGCTTGCTCCAATTTTCCCTGTAAACAAAATGCCTAAAAAGCATAAACCGAAACCCTAGGTTCGGGCATCATGATGCAGGGCATAAAAACGAAATTGAATATTGCAATTAGGTTAGAAATCAAACAAGAAACATGAATATGCCAATGTTTTGAAGAAAAAGCGCAAGAATTGGAAGTTTGGATTTCGTGTTCAGGGCCACATTCGCGAGGACTTACAGTGAGCTGTAGGTGATGAAAAGGTCTGGTTCTTATACCAATCGCTTTAGGGGATGGTAGGCAAGTGCTCTACGTTGAGCTTTGGTCTTGAGAATGTCCCTAATGTGGATTTCGATCTCCACTTTTTCCAAGCTTTTTTAGTTTTGGTTTCTTGATTTTTAGGCAGCTTCAGGTCGTGAATTAGGTTTTGGAGGCTTGCTTGCATATATGGGAATTGAATTAGGTCAATAGTTGGGCTTTAATCCATGTATATGGGAGAATTAGGTTTGCACTTTTTCACCATTGACAAACTTTCCAAATATGGCCAAATCTGAGATTTTGTGCACAAATAAGCCCTAGCATGAATTGGTTAGTTGTCACATGATATATGAAAGTTGTACAAATCACAAAGATACTATTCCATTGATTTTTAGATTTTATTTGAATTATTATAGATTTAAAATGAATTAAATCAATAAAAATTAAATAAAATAGAAAAACAAATGTTTGGTCATGAAATCAAGCATGGGACACGTGTGTGGCATGACAAGGCTGAATCAAGTGGAAGAAAGTGGGCCCTTTTGTCAAAAATTGGAGTTTTGAGGATAGTTGACTTTTGCAAATTCATGAAAATTTCCCAACTTCTCCAATGCATAACTTGCTCAATTTTGATCATATGACCATGTTATTGGACATTTTGGAAAGCCCTTGAAGTCCTCTAACCAATGCCTTTGGTTCCATGTCATTTGGATTTACCAATCGCAAGTTATGGCCTTTGACTCAAAGTGTACTTTTGTTGACTTTTGAAATTGACCTAAAATGTAAAAATTGGTAACTTTTTGTGAGAGCATTCCTTGAACTTGGAGTGTGAAGATGGATTGTAGGAAATTGCATCCTCTTCAACATGAGCTTTGGATGGAATTTTTCTGATAAACCATGAAAGAGTTATGCCCTGGTCAAGGTACAGTTGACTTTTCTACTGTCCAAAAATAGTAACTTTTGCATCTTGATGATCTTTGAGCTATTCTTGTGTAATCATGATCAAGACTTGATAAAATGATGATTGTGAACTCAAAATAAGATGTTGGCCAAAAATTCTAACTTTTGACTGTAAAATGACCATTTTGCCCTTGCAGTTGACTGTAGATCAAATGGAGCTTTTGACTATGCAAATTGGCACTGTGAGTCTTGGAACCTGGCATGTAGGTGCTTGAGGATGTATGTAGGCCTATAAGACTTGATTGAACCATTGAAAACCCCAAATCTCTTGAAAGAACCAAAACCCTAGTTTTGGCTGTCTTAGGAGGTGATTTGATTGTACAACCCTTGAGCCATTTTGAGCAATTTGAGGATCATTCTTGACAAATATTGGGGAATATGGAAGGGAAAATTTTGGGGTACAACAGTTGCCCCTGTTCCATCTTCTTAAACCTGAGGATGTAGATTGTCTTGTGTGCCTTTCGTGATCCGAAGGTGGAAGATGATTGAACACTGAAGTGCCCAGAAATTTGCACTCTAATGGTGTGGTATCAGCAATGTGATGTCGGGAATGGGCTTACAAATGCCATTTGGAGATTGTTGGTAGAAGGATGGGCTTATGGATGCCATCTGGAGATTGTTTGTTTAATTTTGATCTTGTAAGTTGAAAGAAGGAACCTGTGTAGGGTTGCCTGACAATGAGTCCGTGTAAAACTGCATTTTGGAAGGAAGGAAACCTGTGTAGGGTTGACTGGTGAGGAGTCCGTGTGAAACTGCATCTTGGAAGGAAGGAAACCTGTGTAGGGTTGACTGATGACGAGTCCGTGTGAAACTGCATCTTGGAAGGAAGGAAACCTATGTAGGGTTGACTGATGATGAGTCTGTGTGAAACTGCATCTTGGAAGGAAGTAAACCTATGTAGGGTTGACTGATGATGAGTCCGTGTAAAACTTCATCTGAAGGAGAAGTAACCTGTGTAGGGTTGACTGATGATGAGTCTGTGTGAAACTGCATCTTGGAAGGAAAGAAACCTGTGTAGGGTTGACTGATGACGAGTCCGTGTAAAACTACGTCTTGAAGAGAGGGAACCGGTGTAGGGTTGCCTGATGAGGAGTCCGTGTAAGACTTCATCTGGAGTTGAGAAGTAACCTGTGTAGGGTTGTTTCGGGATAGGTTTGTGTGAAACTTCATCTGAAATTGAGAAGGAACCGGTGTAGGGTTTCCTGATGATGAGTCCGTGTGAAACTTCATCTGAAAGAGAAGGAACCGGTGTAGGGTTGCCTGATGATGAGTCCATGTGAAACTTCATCTGAAAGAGAAGGAATCGATGTAGGGTTTCCTAATGATGAGTCCGTGTGAAACTTCATCTGAAAGAGAAGGAACCGGTGTAGGGTTTCTTGATGATGAGTCCGTGTGAAACTTCATCTGAAAGAAAAGGAACCGGTGTAGGGTTGCTTCATGATGGTCAAGTAGATAATTGTCCTGTCTGGTTTCAGGTATTAACCTACGATCAGTCATCCACAGAATTTTCCTGGCTTGTTACAGGTATTAATCTGGAATTAGTCGTCCACAGATGCTTTTCCTGGCTTGTTATAGGTATTAATTTGGGACTTGGAAAGGTTGATGGTAGCCATCTTTTGATTGACCTTTTCCTAAAAAGGAAAAACATTAGCTGTATGCAATGTCATGATGCATGAACTGCATGATGTCAAGATGTTCTCAAGAATAAATGAGATTTGTGTTGTATGATGCGTATGCATGTCATAATGTATAAAGATGTGATGTTTTTAGCTGGGGAAAATAAATCCCGGAGCTGCTGGAGAATAGTGTTGAGTTCTTCGTTTCCGCTGGGGGTGATGAACAAAGATAGCTGCAAGAATAAACTTGTAGGAGAAGATAACTCCATTGGGGAATAAACCTGGTGAAGAGATTACTCTGCAGGGAATTACTCTGTGGGAAGGGATACTTCGCTGAGATTTTAATGATAAACTCCACTGGGGATTTTGTTGATAGGTTCTGTTGGGGATCTCGATGATGAACTCCGCTGGGGATAGAAAGAACTTCGCTGGGGATGACCTTTCAATTGCAACTTGCTGAGGATAACCCAGTTAGACTCTTGTGGAGATAACCTCTAAATTTGGTTGAGGAGATGCATTTGTACACTGCAGGGGACAAGATTCCAGAATCTACTGGGGAAGATGATTCAACTCTGGCAGGGAAGCTTTTTGGACTGCGCTGGGAAATGGCTCCACTGGGGGTATCTTGCATTCTGCCGGGGAATATTCTTATATTTCATCGAGGAATATTAAGACTTACTGGGGATACCCAACTTTTTTAGGGCTGATGGTAGACTAACTCTGCTTGGGGGAGAGTATTGCTGATTCGTTCATAGTTGCAAGTCTCAGTGGGGAGAGCTTCCATTACTGTCTTACTCTATGGGGAGTGAAGGTATCTTGGTCATACTCTTCAACTGAATCGACTTGTACCTGGAGGACAGGGCAGCTTGTACAGTTCGGACAATTCTTATTGCCCCAGTTTCTGCGGGAGAGGAAGGCCTATGAGGTGCTTGATAGCTTCCGATTTGATAAATCTTCTTCTGGTAGGCAAGTGACGAGATGACGGGACATAGTCGTACGCTTTGATCCCTAATTTTTGCCTGGACTGCCTTTTCGGGTTTTCAGTCCATCGGGATACCCTTTTTTGCCTAAGCCGCCTTTTCAGGTTTTCGACTTGCCGGGTGTACAGATTTTTTTATTTTCATCCCTCATTTTTGCCCGAACCCTTTTGGTTCGCCGGGAAGCCCTTATTTTTTCCTAGGCCAGTCGACCTAGCGGGTCTTTGATTATGCGTAGTATTTTTTGACTATGTCCATGTTCTCAGAGCGCAGGGAGTTGTCACTGTCGGTAGTGTAGTGTTGCCATACTACCAGAAGATGTTTGATCGTGCAAGATTCGTTGCTGGAATTCATGTCCAATGCCCCAAGTGACTCAGGCGGAGATTTGCCCCTGGCTATTTGGCATTTTGAGATATTCCTTGAATCTTGACTTGACTGCCCCAGATGATGGACAATGATCATGTCTGCCCCTTGGTTGGAAGTGTTTCTTCCACTTGAGGTGACCCTTTTTATTGAAAAGGTTTTTTTGTTCACTAGATATTCATCGTGCGAATTTCTCTGCTGTTGAACAGATAGTCATATGCAAACAATGTTATTTTAAGAATGCAAATCTTATGTCTGTTTTGAAGTTCTTTGAAAATGCAGTTTTCCAGTAAAACAAGTGAATTTTTTTGTGAAATGTGATGTCAACTCAGGATTTTACAGCAAGCCCTACAGGAGTCAGGATACCTTTTGTAACAGTATGATTTCGAACTAACCCATGCTTCAGCTAGGACTTTTAAGGTTTATAACGTGGCCTGGTTCACGGTTTAAGAAACAAAGGATAAAGGCTCAAAATTTATTTGTACCCACCCGCTCTTCGTGACGTTTTTCGATCCTAAACTCAACTAATCGTGCATTAGATCTTGTTTGAGTCTTTGCTCTGACATACCAGTGATGGTTCGGATACTGATAATTTATTCTGAACAGGCAGTCATTTTGTTGAGAGTTTGCAAGACCTCTTTCTTTTTTATTTTATTATCCCTGTCTTTTGCCTGAACTGTTTCTTTTATAATTACAGTCAGCGGGATGCCCCAGTTTTGTAAGTCTCCTTCATAGGTTTTAAATTGATGGGCTTTTATTTCTGAGCGATAATGACTGCCTGTCCTTACGATTATACGGAACCATCACTGTCTCTTGTTTTGGAAGGACTCCTTTGATGTCATTCATTGTGCGCCTGGATCAACTGAGAAAACTACCCTGCCCCAGGTTATAATTAAGGGTTTTAATTTGTGAAAAGAAAAACTCCAACTTCTTTGGCTCAAAGGGGTTGACGAGGGATTATCTTCCTTATAACTCCATTGTTTAGGATTTGAAACAATGTCTGTACCTCATTAGCGGGGTCTATTCAAAAGCATACTGTAAAGATCGTGGTATCGTTTTCGTCATCCTCCCTCAAAAGGCTTAGAATTTTTTAATCGAGAGTTTGAACATCACAACAAGGAAATATGAAGCAATTTTAAGCATAGTGAAAACAATTAATTCAAAACAGACACGTGTAATGCATTAATGAAATAAAAGAGTTTGACATGATAATTGTTTGAATAAGCAAAGAAAAATACAACTTCAGAATTCAAATGAACAAAAGTGCTTTCAGTCCTAGCCATGTTTTGGCAAGGGAGCAGTGATCACATTGGGAGTCTCAGAAGGCTCGAATTCGATCTCCTTAGCGTCAATCATATTCTGAATCTTATATTTCAGCGCCCAAAAATCTTCAGTATCGTGCCCCGGGCTATCGGAGTGATAAGCGCACCTTGCATCTGGGTTATAGTTAGGAGAAGAAGTCTTAGGGTTTGGAGGAGGGTTTATCACTGTAATCAGATTCATCTTCAACATGTGTTGCAGTGCTTGTGACAATGGCATGTTGATGTTGGTGAACTGTCTTTTAGGCTCGTCCGGCCTTCGTTGATTTCCCTTTTGCTGTTGTCGGTGTGACGCAGAACCAAAGATCAAGACTGCCCCTACGTGTTGGTCACGTTGATTCTTTTGACTGTACACAGCATTGGACTCTTTCTTCCCACTGTGAGGCTTTTTCTGACCATCAGAAGGTGTAGCTTCTTGAATTTTCCCAGCCTTGATACCAACTTCAATTCTCTCCCCAGTCAAGATAAGGTCTGTAAACCCGGCTGAAGAGTTCCCAATCAAATGGTTAAAGAATGGACCAGACAGGGTCCCCAAAAACATATCAACGAGTTCACGATCAGTTAAAGGTGGCTGCACCCTTCCGACAAGGTCTCTCCATTTTTGAGCATACTCTTTAAATCCTTCACCCGTCCCTATTGACATACCCTGGAGTTGGGTATGCGTAGGAGCAAGGTCGGAATTATATTGATACTGCTTATAGAATGCAGTAGCCAAATCTTCCCAGTTACGGATACTGGCTCCATCCAGCTGATAGAACCACTCAAGTTGAGTCCCTGAAAGACTGTCTTGAAAGAAATGGATCCACAAATTCTTATCAGCAGTGTAAGGCTGGATCTTCCTTACATATGACCGGAGGTGCAGCTTTGGACAGGAAGCTCTGTCATACTTGGCAAAGGCAGGTGCCTTGAATTTATGGGGAATCACCACCCCAGAGGATAAACCTAGGTCTCCAAAGTCCAGCCCGGGCACGTTCTGTATCTCCATAGTGCTCAAGCGGTCCTCCAACTGTTTGTACCTATCCTCAGCAGGAGGATACTGCTCTTCATCATAATCTTTCTCGTTGTCGGAGACTACGGGGCTAGGAACCCTTCTCTCTTGTGGACTGTCTTTCCCTACAGAGGAGGTGGTCAGATCAACCTTATTCTGCAGTCCATTTCCAAACCTGCGTCCAGTGTTGAACAAGACAGTCCTCTTCTTCTTCTTCTTCCTCTCTTTCAGAATCAGAGTCTTCAAATCCTATTGACCCTGGGCTAGGCTCATAACCAACTCTTGGAACTGGGCATTCTGGGCTTGGAGGGCCTTGATAGCTTGCTCAGTGGAAGGTTCAGTTGACATGATGATTGCTGAAATAAACAACGAAGAAGATAAGAGACATGTAATGGTACCTGTAATGCAATGATATGTATGATATATGTATGCAATGTTTTCAAGGATCTCGTGGGGTAAACAAAGAAACTTGTTAGAATTTGAATTTTGCAGCTTGATTGAAGGAACTTCGTGTTGCTGAGAGTCCTTCTTCAAGAGTCAAGCTCACCATATCGAGTGGGTCATAGCCCCTGACTCAAGTTATCGTGCTTGGATTTCTAGACAACCTTGGCTAGAGGAAGATAAATCCCCTTTGCCCCTTGCTAGACGTTTGGTTCATCCTGACCTGTATCACAAACCCTTGAGATCCTTGAAATGGTTAAGGAAATGCTATGGTATGATGTTATGATGTGTATGCTATGCGTTTAAGCAAAAGTGTGAGGTGTCGTAATTAAGCCCTGCAATAAATCCAAATTGTTGGATAAGGACTGTAAACAAAACCTGCAAGGAACTCATACTGTCAGATAACAATAATGTGCAAGTAGTTCAAGTTTGAAGGCACACAAGTCACACATATAGCCTTAAGTTCAGGCTGGCATGGAGTTTAGGTACTACCCTCTTTCAGTTTCAGTTGGTTAAGACCTGTCCTAAAAATAGTAACCGGGTTCTAGAGGATCTCAATATCACTGACTACCCTCAATCGGTCATAATTCCAGTTTGGCAACCTTTTCTTGCGGTCGGAACCATCACGAGAGTTTAGTCTCAATGAGTGTAGCATACGGCTACTGTTCTATGGCCAAGTTGGTCAATTTAAGGTTCTAAGGTCAGTTGGTGCTTAATGACTCCTCAGAAGACCCATATTCTCCTCGTTCCTACATAAGGGATATCGGTACAGACCAAGGTGTCACACCAACGTAGCTACTGCTTCACCCGTGTCAGTCTACGCTGGACAGGTCCCTCACAGTTTATTGCTACTTACCTAAAGGGTATCTCCAGATCCGGGTTAGGATCTATAGAACTCCGATACAAGCCTACAAAATTAAAGCACACAAAGCATACAATTGAAAACATGGTGATCTAATCCTAAGGTACACCTCACTTATATAAGTCCCCATCAGAGTCGCCAGTTCTGTGATCGGTGGAAATAGAACTGACTGTTTTGGAATGTTGGTTCGCGTTTGCGTTTCGCAAAATGTCGCGGTAAGCAAGAGTCGCCACCGTCTTTTATTTTCTCCAACAAGGAAAAGGACAAAAGCACAACAAAATTCCTTTTCGAGATGTTTCTCGGGTTCGGGAGGTAGATTATAGAAAGGGAAGGTGTTAGCACCCTTTCTATCCGTGGTTATCCACGGGCTCTTAGGTACTTGCTCACTATGTTTTCAAAAAGTTTTGCTTTTTTTGTGTTTGGGGGTTTTGAAAAAAAGTTTTGTTTGAAAACTTCGATTTAACTCTTGTATCTGCCCTCAAGAGTGTATGAAGTGTTTGTTTGAAAACTTTGTTTGAAAAAGTGTAAGTGCGAAAAAAGTTGTTTTGTTTTGAAAGAGCAAGTACCTGAGAACCTCTACCTACTCAAAATAAATCAAGCTGTGTAAATGTCCTTTAGACAGTACTATCCCACAATTGAGGAGTAGGTAGCAACGTCGTTGGAGTTTTCGGGTCAATTCGATTATGGGACATGTGGTCACTAAAGCAATGGTAGGACGCCTTAGCGATAACCCTAATGTCTTAGATCATTTTTATCCGAGGCAACCGTTTCGAGGCAACTTTGATCTTTAGACAGGAGGGCGACCTCTAAAACACCCTATACTCAATGACCACGTCGAGGCAACCAAGTGAGGCGTACCCTAAGAGTGGCATGTGCGAGTGTGTCAGGTTTCAGTTATGTAATCTTTGTACATGTTATGGTGAGCTACGATTGATTTTATTTTAAGAGAGATCTTGTCATGCATAGCCTATTTAACATACATCTAGCAGTTAATGGTTGCGGAAAATAAAACTAAGCTATTACAAGGCGTCGGGTATTTACATCGCCAAAAACAAACCCTTGAAAAAGTAAATTGCGGGAAATTAAATGAAAGCGATAAAAAGGTCCTAATTAAAGCTATTACATCCTCGGAGCCATTACAATTATATGATAAAAAATATGAATAAAATAAACATACGCGCGAGAGAAAAAATTGAATCGGAGAGTTTTTAGGGTTTTGACCCTTTTTTGAGAAAGAAAGAGATTTTTTATTATTTTGCATTTAACTAAATTAAACCTAAAATAATTAATTAATTAAATAAAAGAAAGATATTTTTTGAGTTTTTTATGTTTTTTAAGGAAAAAAATAAAAGATGGTAAAAAATTATTGAAAACCCTAAGTCTACATTGATTTAAATTATTGCAAAAAAGTTAGAATTAACCTAATTAAAACTAAATTAATTAATTAATTATTTATTTATTTACAAAAATAATGAAAGGGTGAAATTAATTTTAATAAATAATAATAAAAAATATTATATTTTAGTTTTCTGATTTTACTATGAAAAAATTAATTGGGTTAATTAAGTAATAATAATAATAATTAATAATAAAACAATTAAATGAAAAATATAAAAGAAGAAAAAAGAAATAAACACAGGGGGGTGATGGGCCCAAGAGGAGGTGATTCTGGAAATTTATGGCCCAACGATGCTCAAGCCTGCTTTGACTGTGGCCATCCCATGCATGTGCGTTGACTGGAGACTATGGTGAGGGCTCCATTCTGGCCATTGGATTTGAGTGTAGAGACACCTGGCGCACTGATTTTTGAGGTGTATGGTGGACTACCTTTGGAAATCTGCATGTGAGCATATAAAGAAAAATAGAATAAGTGTTTTGGGGGGACCTGGGATTCGAACCCAGGCCCCAGTGCTCATTGGACATTCGCTCAACCACTCCACCAACCTGCCTTATTCGTTATTGGGATAACAAGCAATCAATATATTAGTAAACAAACAAATATGCTGGAATTATAAAATAAAGCGCGCGAATTTTAAAAGGGCGAATGGGAGGGAGACGCGTCAGCGTCTTCTTCGTTGAACACTGGTTTTTTACCTGTGGATTTTTATCCGTAGGAAGTTTCGTAGGTTCTTCATAAAATCACTTCCAGGCAATATAAATGCAGACTAAAATCATCCCCGTGCTCGTTTCGTCCTCCTGAGTCCATCTATGGTCATGGCTTGCTCCAATTTTCCCTGTAAACAAAATTCCTAAAAAGCACAAACCGAAACCCTAGGTTCGGGCATCATGATGCAGGGCATAAAAACGAAATTGAATATTGCAATTAGGTTAGAAATCAAACAAGAAACATGAATATGCCAATGTTTTGAAGAAAAAGCGCAAGAATTGGAAGTTTGGATTTCGTGTTCAGGGCCACATTCGCGAGGACTTACAGTGAGTTGTAGGTGATGAAAAGGTCTGGTTCTTATGCCAATCGCTTCAGGGGATGGTAGGCAAGCTCTCTACATTGAGCTTTGGTCTTGAGAATGTCCCTAATGTGGATTTCGATCTCCACTTTTTCCAAGCTTTTTCAGTTTTGGTTTCTTGATTTTTAGGCAGCTTCAGGTCGTGAATTAGGTTTTGGAGGCTTGCTTGCATATATGGGAATTGAATTAGGTCAATAGTTGGGCTTTAATCCATGTATATGGGAGAATTAGGTTTGCACTTTTTCACCATTGACAAACTTTCCAAATATGGCCAAATCTGAGATTTTATGCACAAATAAGCCCTAGCACGAATTGGTTAGTTGTCCCATGATATATGAAAGCTGTACAAATCACAAAGAAACTATTCCATTGATTTTTATATTTTATTTGAATTATTATAGATTTAAAATGAATTAAATCAATAAAAATTAAATAAAATAGAAAAATAAATGTTTGGTCATGAAATCAAGCATGGGACACGTGTGTGGCATGACAAGGCTGAATCAAGTGGAAGAAAGTGGGCCCTTTTGTCAAAAATTGGAGTTTTGAGGATAGTTGACTTTTGCAAATTCATGAAAATTTCCCAACTTCTCCAATGCACAACTTGCTCAATTTTGATCATATGACCATGTTCTTGGATATTTTGGAAAGCCCTTGAAGTCCTCTAACCAATGCCTTTGGTCCCATGTCATTTGGATTTACCAATCTCAAGTTATGGCCTTTGACTCAAAGTGTACTTTTGTTGACTTTTTAAATTGACCTAAAATGTAAAAATTGGTAACTTTTTGTGAGAGCATTTCTTGAACTTGGTGTGTGAATATGGATTGTAGGAAATTGCATCCTCTTCAACATGAGCTTTGGATGGAATTTTTCTGATAAATCATGAAAGAGTTATGCCCTGGTCAAGGTACAGTTGACTTTTCTGCTGTCCAAAAATAGTAACTTTTGCATCTTGATAATCTTTGAGCTATTCTTATGGAATCATGATCAAGACTTGATCAAATGATGATTGTGAACTCAAAATAATATGTTGGCCAAAAATTCTGACTTTTAACTGTAAAATGACCATTTTGCCCTTGTAGTTGACTGTAGATCAAATGGAGCTTTTGACTGTGCAAATTGGCACTGTGAGTCTTGGAACCTGGCATGTAGGTGCTTCAGGATGTATATAGGCCTATGAGACTTGATTGAACCATTGAAACCCCCAAATCTCTTGAAATAACCAAAACCCTAGTTTTGGCTGTCTTAGGAGGTGATTTGACTGTACAACCCTTGAGCCATTTTGAGCAATTTGAGGATCATTCTTGACAAATCTTGAGGAATATGGGAGGGCAAATTTTGGGGTACAACACCCCCGTATGAACATATCACCCAATTCCCTATCTGCCAAGAGAGCTTGATCATTGATTAGGCCCCAAGCCCTAGTAGTTTACCCAGACTGTCGTATCTGTCCTGAAGAAGCTTGCTGATGAGAATCCTCAACTCTTCTTGTTTCTGAGCTAAACTTTGGACAAGGGATATCTGAATACTCATCTGGATTTTCATCCTTCCCACATCAGCATGTAATTGTTCCAACAGGTCATCCTTGTTGTTGTCAAGATGTTTCTTGGTCGATTTTCTAGCGAGGAGTGCTTTCAATTCTTCTTACCCCTTGGCTAGGTTTAGGAACATTTATTTTAACTGACCATCTTGAGTTTGGAGATCTCTGTCGTTCTGTTTGAGAGCCATTTTCCTTGCTGAATTAAATAGCGAGAAGATGAGAAACCTATACTGGAAGACCTATTATGTAATGTAATGCATGCAATGTTTTCAAGGATATCATGGGGTAAACATAAGAAGCTGTTATAATCTGATTGCAGCTTCGATTGAACAAATTCGTATCGTTGAAGGTCCTTCTACGAGAATCAAGCTCACCATGTCGAGTGGGTCATAGCCTCTGACTCAAGTTGTTGTGTTTTGATCTTTTGATAGTGATGGCTAGAGGAAAATAAATCCTCTTTCCCCTTGATAGACGTCTAGTTCATAATAACTTGCATCACAAGCCCTTGAGATCCTTGAAATGGTTAAGGAAATGCCATGGTATGATGCTATGATGTGTATGCTGTGTATCAAGCAAAATGTAAGGTGATGAAGACAAGTATGTCTTACAGGAAATCCGAGTTATTGGATAATGACTACAAGTCCTGCAAGGAGTACAAACAAAGCCCTACAGTGAGTTCAAGTTTTTAGACAATGAAAGAAAACAAGTCGCACAAGTAGCCTTAGGTTTAGGCTTGCATGGATTCCATAGGTAATTACCCTCTTGAAGTTTATTTGGTTCAACCTGTCCTATTAATAGTAATCGGGTTCTAGGAAATCTCAATATCATTGATCTTTCTTCACCGGGCATTATTTCAGGCAAGCCTCTTTATTGGAGACCGAAATATCCTGGAAGTCAGATCTCAATGAGTGTAGTATCGAGTATCAACCACTTCGGACTGCACCAAAGCCGACTATCTCACTACTTCCTAGTGGCCAAGTTGTTCAATTAAAGGTTCTAAGGTCAGTTGGTGCTCCATGACATCACACAGCGGCCCCGTATTCTCCTTGACTACTCAAGAGCTACCAGTACCAACAAATATGTCACACCAATGTAGCTATCATTTCAACCGCATCAGTATACCCTGCATAGTCCCCACGATCTATTGCTAGTTACCTAAAAGGTGCCCAAGATCCGGGTGGAAGATCTTTTAGTAACAACCCAAACAAGCCCTCCAAAGTAAAGCATACAAAACACACAATGTAAAGAAAGTTTAAAATGATCTAACTCTAAGGTAACCCCAATTTATAAGTATATCCCCAGCAGAGTCGCCAGTTCTGTGATACGGTGGCAGAACCGACTGTTTATACTGGTTTTGCATTTGTGTTCACAAATGTTGCGGTAAACAAGAGTCGCCACCGAATTTTATTTTGTCCAACAAAGGAAAGGGTGAGAAAAAAAAAGACCTTTTGAGATTATTTATGAGTAAGGGGGTAGATCATGGAAAGGGAAGGTGTTATCACCCTTTCCATCCGTAGTTTTCTACGGCCTCTTAGATTCTTAGCTCATTTTGAAATACCTTGTGCTTTGTGTGTTTTTGAAAAGTGTTTTGAAATGCCTTAGTGAACCGATTTGCTTAATGGTAACTCTTGTATCAATCCTCAAGAGTGTTGATAAAGCGTTTTTGAAAAGATTTTTGAAAATTGTTTTATGTAAGTGTGAAAATTTGTTTTTTTATTAGCATAGCATCTAGGAACTATCTACTTTACTCGAAAGATTCGTTCTTTTCCTCCTTTCCTTTAGACAATGCTAGCCTACTATTAGTGAGTAGGTAGCCCTAGTCGTTTGGATGTTTGGGGTACATTTGAAGGGAAGTTTTATAGTCACGAAGGAAACTTGGTAAGATATCTTAGTAACTACCCTAGGGTTTTAAGATCATTTTTACCGAGGAAACATCGAGAGGGTCATCGAGGGACTTTATGATCTTTTTAAACTAGAGGGTAGCCACTAACATCTCTCACGTTTCAAGAGTTGTAACTATTTTTTCGAAGGCAACCAAAGTTGGAGTACCCTAAAGGTGTGCATGTGAGAGTGTGTTATGTTCAGTTATTTATCTTGGGTTAAGTTTGCTAGCATTGGTTTTAATCCTTCTCATACAATCCTATTAATCATACATCTAAACAGTTTAAATATGTACAGGAAATAAAATGCGGGAATTTAAATCTACACTATTACAAAGCTTCGGGGAGGGGGATTAATTACATAGTCCAAAACTTGGGAGAGAAATAAAAAGCAGAAAATAAAGTCCTAATTTTAACTATTACAACTCATAGTCAGATACAATAATGATAAGAATAACAAATGCTAAAATAATAAACGCACACGAATTGAAAGGACTTCTAAATCCTAAAAATGAAATCATTTTGTTATTTTGTTTTGTTTCATGAAGAAAATTGAATTCAAATAAATCCTAATTCTATTAATTTTAAAATTAAAAAAATGGTTTAAATAAATATTAGTTAATTTACAGAATTAGTTTAATTAACAAAAAATACTAAGCTAATGTTTTTTTGTGATTTTATTTGTTTTTACTGATTAAAAAAATTAAAACAAAATTAAAATAAGAAAATAATAAAGATAAAATAAAAATATAAATGAGCCTAATAGCAAAAGAAATAGAGGGGTATGAAGTGAAATTCGCTGGGCCCAAGTGAGAGAAGCCCATATCTGCCCTTGGATTCAGTGGAGAGATCCCCAGGAGAGTCCATGGTGAGGTTGTGTTCTTAGGGCGTTGGATCCAGATCAGATGTGCATCTGATGGTCTGGACTTGATGGTGTATGATGAGGGTGCGCAGCCAGGAAGCATTGAATCTGCATAAAATGTTAGAAAAAATAAAATTGCAAGGCCTGGGTATCGAACCCAAGTCCTTTCGACTGCACACATCCTTCTTCACCATCTGAGTTGGATTTAAGATTCGAAGCAATCCATTTCACATACCTTAGTAAAGGGATCCTGTTACTTTAGACTTTACATGTAACATACTACCATCATAAATGTTATACAACATGAATATAAAATCAAAATTAAATTACATATGAAATTAATTTGAGATCGAAGGCTTATTATCAGTGGAGTGCTTGTTTTTGATTGAGGAGGCCTACAGAGGTTGCTTCGATTCTGACAACCTTGTTGGAACTTTGGAAGTTTTGTGGAGCTCTTGTGGGGCAACATGCGTGTGTGGCAAAAATGCTTTCGTTTGGCAATGTGTCTGCAACTTCGATTAGTATTCTGTGTGATGCAGTCTATCCCCCCCTTTTCTTCTGACTTAGTCTGGTATTTATAAGAGGCAGTGGGGAATGGAAATGGCAAGAATTAGCCATTAATTAGGCTTTGAAGGCAGAATCGAAAACTATCAGCCATTAATCATGGCTTTGAAAGCAAAGATAAAGGATTTGAAAAGTTGCCATTTTTGGTGATTTCCTACCCTTTTGGGTTTTGAATGAACCTAGACAGGTTTCTCACCTAGACTTCTTCGAATGCCCTCAAGCCTTATTCTTCGATTGGCCCTGAGTGGCTTCCTTCGATGGCTTTAGGCCTCATCATTGTGGCTTCTTCAATTGAGCCACTATCTGTCTTGGTTGTTGATCTGAAACTACCCAATTAGCCTAATTAAACACTTCCTTCTGGCCCATCGAAGCTTTGTTTTGGTCATCTCCTTTGAATGTAATTGTGCAGGAGGCTTGGATTTGGCAGTATGTAGGACTTTGGCCAGCAAGCATCTTAAACCAAACTCATGAAAAGACAAAACAAAATTTGTTTCCAACCATTGTGTGTCTTTCGACTGGACCAAATGTATGTCCTTCGAAGGCACCATTTGTGTGTCCTTCGAATAGCCCACATGTATATCCTTCGATGGCACCATTTGTGTGTCATAGTGTAAAACCTATGTATGAGGGGTTTTAGAGGTGGAGTCAGAGCTAGCATGAGGGAAGCCACCATTTTGTGAGTCGAAGCACACATGAAAGAAGTTCTTGCCTTGTGAATCAAAGGCAAGCATGAAGAGGAAACCTTTTCCTTGTGTGTCGAAAGCAAGCACAGAGGAGGCACTTGTCTTGTGGATCAAAGCAGACACGTAAGAAGCCAATGCTCAATTGAAGTTTGTGTGTAGGAGGCCACTGCTTTGTGGATTAAGGCAGGCACAAAGGAGGCCATTGCCCAATGAATCGAACCAAGCACGAAGGAAGTATTTACCTACTGAATCAAAAGCAAGCCTGAAGCATCCAACGCTTAGTCGAAGCTTTGTGAATTAAACTTTATCGAAGGAGGCTGCATGCTCAATCGAACCTTGCGAACCAAGCTTGTATCGAAGGAGGCCAAATTCTCAATCGAAGCTTGTGAACCAAGCTTGCAACGAAAGAGGCCAAATGCCCAATCGAAGCTTGTGAAACAAACTTGCATCGAAAGAGGCCACATGCCCAATCGAAGCTTGTGAAACAAAGCTTGCTCGAAGGATTTTAGATGTCCAATCGAAGCTTATGAATCAAGGCAAACTTGCTCTTCTTCGATTTGATGCCTACAAGCCAAAAATCCAATTGTACTTGTGTAAACTTGCCCTTTTGAAAATCCTTGTGAGAAAATGTCTTGAGAAAAAGGAGGACAAATTTTGGGGTACAACACACAGGTTCATCATCAGACTCTCCTCTGGCTATATTTTCTTCTTCTGACTTCCTATCTTTGTTTGACCAACAATCTTTGGCATAGTGACCAAAATTCTTACAACAGTAACACTGGACATTCTTCTTGTCAGACTTATCCTTTCCATTCTAGACATTCTTCTGCCTATCAGAGTTTGAAGCTTCTGACCTTTGACCACCATTAATTTTCTTTTTGGCTTCAGACCAAGTCTGCTTCTGATACTTCTTACCAGAAGTTACTTTCAGAGCCTGCTGCTCTACTTTCCTCTCAGAAGTTCTCGCAGTCATACGCAACTCATGCGCCTCTAGACTACTTTGCAGCTCTTCAACTCTCATGGTGCTCAGATCTTTGGAATTTTCAATTTCTACCACAATGTAATCAAAGTGAGAAGTTAAAGATCTCAAGATCTTCTCAATGATTACTTGTTCATAAAGGGTTTCTCCACAAGCTTTCATCTCATTAGTGATCAGAATCACTATAGAGATGTACTCAAAAACCTTCTCGTTGTCCTTCATGTTGAGATTCTCATATCACTTTCTAAGAGACTGAAGCTTCACCTTCTTCACTGATCGTCACCACCGTAACATCTGACCAGTGTGTCCCACACAACCTTTACTGTTTCAGAATCAACAATCTTCTCAAACACATTCACATCCACACATTGATGGATGTAGAACAACGTCTTCTAATCTTTCTTCCTTAGCGCCTTCTGTGTTATCTTCTGTGTCTCTGTTGCGTCTGTTTCTAACAGATCATAGCCATCGGTGACAAGATCTAACACATCTTGAGAACCAAACAACACGCGCATCTGGATCTTCCAATGATTTCAGCTTTTTCCATCAAATACTGGAAGCTTGGAATGGATATCGCCGCTGTTTCCGTTCATCTTCTACCTTGTGCAATTTACGCAGAAACTCAATAAAGCAATGTTTCCCAAATTACACAGATTCAAAATATTATAATTCTCAATCACACAATAATTTCCCCGTGGATTTCAAACCGGAGCTCTGATACCAATTGTTGAAGCACAAAGAAGAGATGAAAGGAAAAGAAATATATTTAATGATGACTAAAAAAATAAGGAATAATAATTTACAATGAATTACATTGAGCTACCTCACTAGACTATTTATACACAAAATTCAGATATAATAAAATCTTAAATATCCTCTAACAAAAATATATAAAAAAATCTAAAAAAATATTTCTAAAATATAAATTAATATATTAATATCTAAAAAAATATTTTTAAAATATAAATTAATTCTAACAACTACTAGATATAAAGAAAAATTCTCAAAAATTTTAAATCAAAAGTAAGACTCAAGTTTCAAGAAAATGTCCAAACCAAAACAGTGGCATTCTGTTTGGGTTCTAGATGATCCCAACGACTTTTCTTTTAATTAACAAGTCTAAAAATAACCAAGCATGGTGCATGCATTTATTCATCAATTTGACAAGAATGCTAAGTGTATTTTAGGAGACACGTAATTAAAAATTAAATAAGTTGCTCAGTCGGTTAGATATTCAATTTAGATGCCATTTAGGCGTAAATTTGAATCTCGTTACCAATATAATTTTTTTATTATATATGTATACTCATTACCTTCATACCTTAATACAATACTCATTAGTTATCTATGAAATTTAAGAAAATTCATTAGTTTTGTTAATAGAAATATATTATTAGTTTCTTAAATTTCTTCAATAATTGTTGACTTTATAATTACATGGAGTATGAGATAAACAAATTTATGTTTGTTATTAAAAAATATACAGTTTATATTTTCTTATTTTAACATACTCATTTATAACATATGAGATAAGGCTTACTTTTTGTTGGAATGTGTTCAATTTTTTATAATGTGTAACTTATAAATTTTATCTTTAAAATTCTATAAAATATTTAACTTACATTTTCACATATTTTACACAAAATTAATAAATTGTCCATCGTTAAGCAGGCCAATCCAGCGTCTCTATTATGGTCCAATAACATCTAACCTAAGTCATTAACCGTTAAGGATGTCTCACGTGCCCACGAGAAAAACGTGGTCAACGACTATCTTAAACCACCATCCTGTCCACTGATAATAACGGATCCAACTTCTCTATTATCTCGAGAAAATTGATCAGGGAGGAGGCCACGTGCTTGACTCCACTACTCATATAGTCCTGGAAGTCTTCGCTATTGAGCCTAATTGCTTGGTCTAATGCAGGGATCTTGATCCAGTGTTGCAGGCTATAAATACCCTCTCACATGAGAGGGTCAGGTATTCATTCATTCTACACATTTTCATTACTTGCATTTACTCTAAACTTTACTTTGACATCGTAGTGTCTTGTAGGTATCCCCCACTTCACTTCAACAACCATCTAGTTCCAGCTTGTGGGCCATCGACGATCCCTTCTGATCAGGTATGATCATTAGCGCCGTTTTTGGGAACCTTGCTTCCCTATCCTTTACTAACTGAAGATCAAAGCAAACTTTCAACCTCTCGATCGTCATGGCCTCTCAAGTTAACAATGATGATCTGAACGCTCTCTTCGTCGAGTTTGGAAACAACAACAACTACAACAACATTGCCGACCGCGAGCTCGACGTCAGAGATGTAAGAACTGATTATTCCTCCACTTTAACACATCCTCTCGACCAGCCTCCCTGACACAACTACGAACCTGCATCGTACGAGGAAATACTTGTGCCGGAGAATGCTGATCCTGCGAACAAAGCCCTATTTGCGGCGATCAAAAAGACTAATTGCATGATCTTCGCGCAAGGCAAACACCTTGGAATGCTAGAAACCTGTAGGTCCCCAAAAAGATACAGGAGGCCTAACTCACGCACCTCATTTCCTAGCCGACAGAAGCCCCGATCGTGATCTCCTTTGCGGAGACACCAACAAAGAGATTCTCGCAGTCCTTCTCCCTTACATATCTGGCGACGCCTGTAATACCCCAAATTTGTCCTACCCTCTCACTTTTATACTTTTATCTGGATTACGCATCTCACATTTTTCTAATGTACATAACTTCCATTAGGTCATTTAACAATATCATGCATCATTAATAAATTAAATGGGCATGGGATCGAGGATCTTGAAGCTTAGGTCTTTTACTTTGAGGCTTTCACCTTCATTCAAGCTTGTTTCTACGGGTTCCTCCATCAATCATTGGTTTAAAGCTAGGGTTGCTTGTTTAAGCATCATTGAGAACTTCTCTCTCTCATTAAGCTACAAAGTTGTTATCTTCATCAAAGAACATGATCATTAGGGTTTCACTAAAGGTTTAAGTAAAGACTATGTGAGCTAGGGTTTAAGGTCAAAGTCATCTTGGATATTTTCTTTAAGGATCCAAGACATTGTTATTGCTCATACAATGGAGGCATGGTACAAGATGTGGATTATAATCAAGGTGTCATTCTTTCAAATTGTTTGTTTCTTGTCATGCGAGTTAATATTGGATTAAGGTTGAAGTGGATTTAAATGATTCCATGAATTCAAACTTGGTTCAATTCATCAAAGTTGTTGGAAGCATACATGGAACTTAGTGGAATTATTAAGGAAGGAATTGAAGTTCAAATTTGGAAAAGAGGGAATTTGGCATTTCATATCATTAATTCAGTTTGTAAGATACCGATTCCTTACATTACAAGTTCCATTATCCAAGATATCAAATTCCATTCAAAACCATTTTCCATTAAGGTTCAGTTGTGATTCTTTTCAAAACAAAGCTTATCATTATCAAAATCGCATTACACCATGAACCATTACAAAATCTAATTGTCACATTTATTTTTATATCAAAGAAAACCATTACATGAACTTTTATTCTAAGCCTAGGTCATAGTGCTTATGCATCTTCATGCTTGCTTCCCATGACAAGATTCCATAATTTTCAAAGCTTTTTCTCACTTTGTTCCTTGCAACCAAATCCAAGCACTTCACCATTTGAAATCGTGAACCCGCATAACTGATCTCCTGCATTAACATAACAGTTGGCTTGCATGTAATTCAGAAAGGGTTAAGTCAAAAAATACAAATCATCCTAACTGAATTCTAAAATAAAAACAAACTCAAACAACTAGCTCATCTTACTGTTTAACAGAAAAAAATAGAAAACATAATTGCTAACTTCCTCTCCAAACAGCCCAATAAACTCCAACTAATTTTTCATAAGCAATAGCTAAAATCTTTTCATAACCTCCTAACCCTCTATCAAACCTCTAACAAAAAGCCAGCTCACCTTCCTAACTTTTCTACCCTAACCTCCTCTCCAACAGAAAATCGTTTATAACAACTCTAACTAACTCCACATTCCATCCTAACTGACTCTAATAGAAAAGTGAGAGAACAGATGAATAGAGTAATAGAAGAAGAGGGGGAGATGCACGAGTCAATAAAAACTCAGATTTAGCAAGTGAAGAAACTCACCTTGGTTGAATTGATTCTCCAATCTGCTGAAGACTCGCTCTAGATTCCTCTGCTTCGGCAAATCATTCTCTCACTCTCCAAAAACTTCATCCATCCATGCACCATCCATTTTTTTTTTCTGTTTCATACATACTTCATTCTTCCACCTTCATCTTCGCTCTCTAATTCTCCATCACTCTTGAGGATACAAGACCAATTCTAAAAAAAAAACAAAAACTCCTCTTCAATCTTTCTCTGTGAATCCTATCTTCACCTTTATCTTTCAATCCTCAGCAGCACCTTCCCTTTGTAACGAATCTCCATCTCCATAATCGAAACCGTTGTTTCTGAAACCTTCATCATTCTTTGTTCTGTTTTCGGCAATCCCTTCCGCAACTTGCAACAAATCGGTAACTGCAACTACTGCAATAATCTTCATCTCCCTGCATCAAACAAAAACAAAATTTCAATATCATCATCAACGAATCTGCAACAGACCACAACACATCGTGCACAAGAGCTCAACAACAATTTGCAAAGAAACGCAGCTGAGGAAAGAAGATCATAGAAGTGCGAATCAAAAACGATCAAGGTCGAACAATTATCTGAGTTCATTGTTTCCATTTTTTTCTTGCTGTTTACCCATGATGGATGAGGAAACTTGAAGATAGTGACGAGCGCGACACACACGCGAGCGGAGTCAAAGCGAAGAAGATGAATTGAAATAGGATATGGCAGATAGAGAATAGTGTTCGAATCACAAATCATAAACATGAGGTAAGCGGAGGTCAATTGGATCTCTTGAAATACGAGTGAGATTGTGGTCATCACGTGAAAAAGTGATACGAGGCGAAGCGATCTCTTGCGGTGGTTGGAGGTTGAGGTTCGATCGGAGAAGAGAGGTGGATTTACGGAGGGCGTGAGAAAGGGAATGAATTCTTGTTCACAGAAGCTTGAAGGTCACAATGTTAACCCTAAGCAGCAATGACACTGTATCCTCCCTTTTCATTTTTTTACTTTAATTTTCACTTTATATTTTTATTTTATTTTCTTTTAGATAATGCTGAAATAATACATAAAGTAAATATGAGTTTTTTTTTTGTTTTAAGATGGGTTTAGTGTTGGGATGGACCAAACCTCACTCTCCTCAGGTCCGTCACCACCTTTTTTGGGTACATATCTTGGTTTGTGAACAAAAATAAATGATTTGGACCCTTGCTATTGGGCTATGCATCACATTGCTTCAGCACCCATATTTCTAGACTTGCACCCCTGACTATTTCGACTTTATAGTTTATTTTAGTTTTTATTCTAGCTTGATAAGGAAAGTGATACAGAATAATATAATGTTTTAGAATTTTAGGTTTTTTTTCTTTATAGTTTTATTATATTTTTCTATTATTTTTGTGTTTAATAATCATTTTCATTGTCATTTTTAGCTAAGAGATTAATTCTTGGAGATTTTATTAGATATTTCGCAATATGGAATGCTTGGAGATTAATTCTTGAATCACTCGTACGGAGCAACTTTATGTAGAGTTTTCTTATTGCTTGCATGATCTTGAAGAGGCAACTGACCTTCTCTGTTCGGTATCATCGTGACCTTATTTTATTCCTCATTTCCGCACTTTACCGCTTTTCTAGAAATCATGAGAAGTAGGATTTTACTGCTTTCTGATGCCATGAGAAGTAGGAATAGAGATGTATGACGGGGGTGTCCATTGCTGATCATGTCAGAAATCCTTCTGGTTTATTTAAAGACCCGTTTAGGGCAATTCTGCATTGATTTCCATTGTGTGCTACCTGTGTGTGGTTTGTTTAAAACCCTACCTTTGTGTAGGTATTCTGCAGGTGTGTTTACATTTTGTTCCCGCATAATTCCCCATCCCTTATTGAAGACCTCAAAAGGAGGCGAGCGGAGAGGCTTAGCAATCAACCCCCGCAACTTCGTTCGTGTCATCCTTAGCTCATGACACACCACGAAGCTTCAGAGTTGTACCTGTTCTTGTATATAGAGTCGTCAAGTGGGGAAGGGTTCCGCAATCGAACCCCCACACTTTATCAGGAGTTCGCATTGGCTGATGCTGATACTCCGTGATTGTTCATATTGTCTTCTGTCACCTACCTCAATCTCATATATCTTAGTTAGGTGTTCAGTCGCTTTGGACATCACATTTTGCTTTTTCATTTCACTCCCGCTTGTTTGTCTCGGGTGATACACTCCCCTTGGCTAAAGAATTTCTCTTCCTTTCCTTACTCTTTTATGTGTGTGCATCTTCAAGCTTGTTTGCTTTATCCTTGTACATACCATGTTTCCTTAGGATGCGCTTGCTCCTTTCAGACACAAGTTAGACCTTAGATTGTAAACCATGCATGCTAACATTAGGTAGACATTTCCCTTTTGTTAATCCAAACTTTAGGACTACCATTGTATGATAACATTAGGTTAGAAATATGTTAGTCTCCCTTAGACTCTTTTCTTCCCTTTTTGCATCCTTGCATTTAAAACTAAAACTTCTTTTCTTAGAAAATAAAAAACATGCTAATCATACTTAAACTCTTTTTCAAGGTAACAAAATACAAACCAACTCAAGACTTTTGTGCGTCCAAGCACCTTTTCTCTAAAACCCTTTTCAGGTAAGGATATGATTAATTTACTTCTGTGCCAACATATAAGTCTCCAAAGGTCGAGCTGCGGCATAAGGCGGAATTAACATTTTCTATAAAAAACACAAAACAAACAAAAACATGTGAGTTGAACTACGGTAACTCCGATTCCTCAAAAAGGATACGTAGGCATTGGGGTAGGGCCCAAGCAAGTACAACTTTATTTTCCCTATATTATTTTCTCCTTTCTTTTGCATGCATTCTTCCTTAGTAATAAACAGTAAGCATAGATTAAACAAACCCATAAGATAGATAACAAGAGTGGATATTATAGAGTACTACGGGCGTGTGGGGTGCTAATACCTTCCCCTCGCGTAACAGACTCCCTTACCCAATCTCTGGGTCGCAAGACCGTGACTTCTCCCTTTTCAGGTTTTCTCTATGTTTACCTTTCCCTCCATATGAGATAAAAGACGTTCGATGGTGACTTCATTGTTTGACATCGGAGTGTCTTGCATGTATCCCCCAGTTTAATTCAACAACCACCTAGTTCCATCTTGTGGGCCATCGACGATCCCTTCTGATCAGGTACGATCATTGGCACTATTTGTGGGAACCTTGCTTCCCTATCCTTTACTAACTGAAGATCAAAGCAAACTTTTAACCTCTCATTCATCATGGTCGCTCAAGTTAATAATGATGATCTGAACGCTCTCTTCGTCGAGTTTGGAAACAACAACAACTACAAAAACATTGCCGACCACGAGCTCGACGTCAGAGACGTAAGAACCGCTTATTCCTCCACTTTAACACATCCTCTCAACCAGCCACCCCGACATAACTACAAACCTGCAGCATACGAGGAAATACTCATGCTGGAGACTGCCGACCCTATGAATAAAGCCTTGTTTGTGGCGATCAAAAAGACTAATTACATGATCTTCGCGCAAGGCGAATGCCTTGGAATGAAAGGAACCCACAGGTCAACAAAAAGATACAGGAGGCCTAACTCGCGCACCCCATTTCCTAGCCGACAGAAGCCCCGACCGTGATCTCCTCTACGGAGACACCAACAAAGAGATTCTCACAGTCCTTCTCCCTTACATACCGGGCTACGCCCCTCGACTAGAGAAGACCTAGTAGGAAATTGTCAAGAAGCGCAACCGTACCCCTTCGTGCAAAGAACAGTGTTCCCTAACTCCTAAAAGGACAAGAAGAAATAAGAAAAGAAAGTTGGGCCGAGGATTCATCCTCGCCATAGAAGACACTGCTACGACTTCTCCCCATCTCAATCCCCAGAACTAGAGGGCGATGAAGATGACCCCCGCGGTCCGCTGTGCCAAGACATTATGGAGGCTCCTATCTCTAAGGGAATGGAGAAACCTCCACCTCTGAATAGCTTTGATGGCTCGATGGATCATGACAACCACGTTGACGCCTTCGAGGAGATGCTCTAATTCCACAATGTCGAGGGTGCCATTAAGTGCAGGTTATTCCCCAAGGCTTTGAGGAAAACTGCTATGGACTAGTACAAGGGTCTTGCCCCCGAATCCATCATTTCCTGGAGAAATCTGAAGAGCCAGTTTTCCAGCAGTTTTACCGCTTCTCAGCGTCATCCTAAGACCGAGGCTTTCCTCGAATCAATCATCCAGGGAATCGACGAATCTCTCCGAGCATACATTGACCTGTTTAACCGCAAGGCCATTCAGGTCCCCACCACTGACCGCATGAAGAGATATATGTCGAGAAAGGCCTTCTCTTGGGTAGAGATTTTCATAAGGCAGTTGGCATCGAGCCCCCAAGGTCATTCGATCATCTCTTCCACAAAGCCCAGGCTTACATCACGTACAAGGAGAAGGAGGCTTCCAGTAATGTCCGTGACTCTAGGAACCACGGATAAGAGAATCGATGAAAATCCTCGCGACCCTCGTGAGCATAGAGGACCAGCCAGGCGCTTTACCGAGTACACTTATATGACCACTCACCATGGGTGCATCCTCGCCGAGTGTGCTAATGCTGAATTCAGGGACATCGGAGTTCATCGACCTAAACCTACACCCTCCAAGCTCGGGGTCGACAGGATTAAATACTGTCAGTACCACTGGAGTCACGACCATGTTATTAGAGACTACGTCCATCTGAAGGATGCTACTGCAGTACAAGAAGAACGATGCTCCTTGTTGTAACACTCGCAAATGAAAGAGATCGAGGAGGATATCCGCCCCTTTGACGAAGCTAGCCCCTACCAAGTTGCCCTGTCTATTTCGCGACCCGAGGATTTTTATATCCCCGATGTTGTTAAAGACGAGGAGCTCTTATTTACCCATAGCAGATGAGAGAAATTCCCATCCGCCATGGTCATTTCTAGCAGGAGATTTAACTATTTTTCCATGAATTCGCTGAAAAGGAAGTTCGAGGAGCTGATAGATACAACCACGGTCTAGACCGTGACCCTTGACAAGTTCTGAGGAAAATCCAAACCCATCATTTTCTACCTCGAGAAGCTGCCTGGTGGAGCTCCCAACTCCCACATCCCTTTGCTCGTGCGGGAAAAGATGGCCAACTTTGACGTGTACCACATCCTGGTCGACAAGGGGAATTACGTCGACATCATGTACACTTAGCTGTTCCAGAATCTACAGCTCGACATGTCCCACTTGTCACCATATACGGGGTCTGACCTGCAAGACTTCAATGGCCCGACCTCTAAGACATGGGGCTACGTCGAGCTTTTGGTCATATTCGGGATAGAAACATCCGCCAGACAGGTGAAATTCCGCTTCCTAGTGGTCGACTGCCCATCCCTTTACAATTGCATCCTGGGAAGACCGACACTGGCTGAGTTGACCATCGTGCCCTCCACGGTTCATCTAAAGATGGAGTTCTACACAAGGAGGGGTCGCGTCACCACCATTTATGGACACATCCAAGCTACGAGAAGATGCTTTAATGCAACCTCAAAGGGACAGAACATGGTCAACACAAAGCCAAGGACCACCGGCAGAACAACTTCCCCCACGGCCAAGCCTGCTCAGACTGAAGAACACGAGACACCTCCTCGTGTCGACTCCATTGACCTCAACACCCGCTTTAACAAATATGAATCTGAGGCCCCCAATGGCGAACAAGATCCTATTCGGCCCATCCCTGATGGAGACTTTGAAATTATCCTCCTCGGCAAGGACCCGAATAAAGGTGTGAAGATTGGAGTTGGACTCCTCGATCTAGCGAGGAACCAACTCAAAGCCTGTATGAGGGAGAATGCCGATTTGTTTGCATGGAGCGCTACACAGATTCCCGGACTCGACCCTGAGGTCTCCTATCACCAAATTGTTATGGATCCAGCCGCTAGGGTAGTAGTAGAATATATGCATAAGAAATCTCTCGAGAAAGCGGAGGTTGTTGAAAAAGCTGTAAAAGACCTCCTAGAGAGAAATTTTATTTCTGAGGCCTAGTATTTAACTTGGCTCGCCAATGTTTTACTTGTTAAGAAAAATAATAGAAAATGACGTATGTGTGTTGATTATAGTGATCTTAACCAGGCTTTCCCCAAAGACACATATCCCTTACCTAATGTTGATAGGTTGGTCGACAACTCGGGCGACTATAAACTCTTATCATTTATGGATGCACATTCGGGTTATAATCAAATCCCCATGGCAATGAGTGATAAATAGTGCACGACCTTCATGACCGAGTCGTGCAATTATTACTACGACTAATGCCCTTCGTACCGAAAAACACTGGCGCAACATACCATTGAATGATGGACAAGGTTTTTGTGGCGAGATCAGAGACACGCTCGAGGTGTATATGGACGACATGATTGTCAAATCTCGAGCAGAAATCAGCCACATGGCCCACCTAAAAAGAGTCTTCGAATGGGCAAGGAGATGCAAGATAAGATTCAACTCAGAAAAATGCACTTTCGGGGTTAAGGCGGGCAAGTTCCTCAGTTTCTATTTGACAGAACAAGGGACCAAAGAAATCCTGACAAATTCAGGGCCTTCTCCGAACTCGTCACGTCTGAATCGAAAAAATCCATACATGTCTTGAACGGTATGCTTACCTCGCTCTCTCGCTTCGTGGTAAAATATAACCAACTGCACTACCATTTTTTAAACTTCTACGCAAAGAAGAAAGATTTGAATAGACCGAGGAATGTGAACAAACCCTTTTCCACCTCAAGAAAGATCTCTCAGAACCCATCGTGCTCTCAAGACTTGAGAACAGGGAATCTCTTTTTCTCTACATGGTTGTTTCAGTAGGGGCCGTCAGCGCGACCCTCATTCACGAAATCACGGATGGGAAAAACCCGTATACTTCACCAGAAAAGCACTACAAGGCCCTGAGGTCAGATATCAACAAATCCAAAAAAGTGGCTTTGGCCCTCATCAACACATCAAGGAGACTCAAACATTACTTCATGGCCCATACGATCATTCTGTGAACCGACCAACCTATAAAGCAACTACTTAGACGACTAGACATGCCTGGTCGAATGCTAAAATGGTCCCTAGAGAT
Source organism: Vicia faba (assembly GCA_948472305.1). Lineage (NCBI taxonomy): Eukaryota > Viridiplantae > Streptophyta > Magnoliopsida > Fabales > Fabaceae > Vicia > Vicia faba. The sequence continues at coordinate 1,196,722,839 of OX451740.1, read as the reverse complement.
GTCTGAGTTTGACATCTAATATGAGAGTCTAAAATCCCTCAAAGCCAAAGCATTGGCCGACTTCGTTGCAGAAATGACCACCGTTGAGCCCCCTGTAAAAGGAGCCCAAAAGTGGACCATCTTTGTGGATAGAGCGTCCAGTCCGATAGGGAGCAGAGCATGCATCCTCCTCAAGAACGAAGAAGGCTTCATGATCGAACATTCGCTCATTTTATCTTTCCCAACATCAAATAACCAAGCCGAGTACGAAGCAGTGCTCGTAGAGCTAAGGCTGCCCGAGGATTTAGACGCCTAGGAGGTACAAATCTTCACTGACTCCTAAATTGTCGCGTCCCAAGTACGAGGAGAGTATCAAGCCAAGAATGACATCCTCATCGAATACTTGACCCTGGTGAGAGAAAAAATGAAAAGGCTCGACCATGCTGAAATCAAACATATTCCTCGCAAACAAAACACTCGAGTTGATATACTCTTGAAACTTGCAAGCACAAGGAAGAAAGGCGGAAAGAAATATGTCATCCAAGAATCCCTTTCCCAGTTGAGCATTGGGAAACCCACTGCGTCGCTCAACATAAATGCCATTAGGGACAACACCTGTTGGATGACCCTGGTGTTCAATTACCTCACCAAAAGGGACCTACCATCCGACCAAAAGGAGGCCACTGTGACAAAACTTCGAGCTTGCTATTACGTTTTGGTCGAGCAGAAACTATAAAGGAAGGGATTCTCCATCCGCTCCTAAAGTGCGTCGGAGAAACTAAAGTCCCCGACATATTACGGGAAATCCACAAATGTATCAACAACCAACACCTATGAGGGAGGTCCTCAGCATGAAAGGCGCTGCGAGTTGGATATTATTGGCCCATGATGCAGCAGGACACCAAGGAGAACGTCAAAAAAAGCAACAAATGCCAACATCATGCGAATATACATTTGGCACCTTCACACAAGCTCAAAACATTGTCTTCCCCGTGGCCTTTCGCCTGGTGGGGAATGGACATCCTCGACCCTTCCCCAAAAGATCATACCTGAACAAAATCCTAATCATTGCTGTTGATTACTTCACTAAATGGATAGAGGACAAAGCCCTCTCCAAAATCACGTCACACAATATTCTTCGTTTTTACAAAAGAAACATGCTCTCCCATTTCGGTGTACCGCAAGAACTTGTCACTGACAATGAGACATAATTCACTGACAAAAAATTCCAAGATTTTATTGCTAAGCTCGGAACCAAGAAACATTGTACATCTGTCGAGCACCCTTAGACGAACAGGCAAGTGGAATCTGCAAACAGGGTCATCTTGCAGGGACTTAAGTGAAGACTAGGCGAGGCAAATAAAGGGTGGGTCAAAGAGCTCCACAACATGCTTTAGGCTTATAGAATGGCGCCTAGACAACTACTGGGGAGACACCTTTCTGACAAACATATGGTACCGAGGTAGTCATCCCCGTAGAAATTAGGTAACCGTCTAGGAGAACTGAATCCCTCTCCATAAGGAGCTAAATAAGGAAGCCTTAAGAGAAGAGCTCGAACTGGTCGAAGAAATTTGATCGGGAGCATCTCTTTGCGAGGCCAAATTAAAATAACAAATAACTCTGTGACATGATGCAAAGATTATAAAACGCGAGTTCCAAGTTGGTAGTCTAGTTCTACAGAGAAACCAGAAGGATTCCCGGGAAGGAATGTTAGCCGCCATCTGGGAAGGCCCTTACCGCATCTATGATAAAATGGGAAATATAACCTACTACCTCGAACAACTGAATGGGAAACCACTACCTCGGCCTTGGAACACTGACAAGCTAAAATAATATTTCAGCTAAGTCCCAAACAAGAGTTGGGGCTTGGCAATTGACCGGGCCTCTCTGACATAGACAGGTCTTGCTCGACCAAGAAAGCATGTTGAGGTACGAACATTGCATCCAACCTGAAACGAAAGGCGGGTCATTTCTCATTGGACGATTAGGATTTTAGCCTGATGGGGACACCACGACCGAGCTCCGTTGTCGTTGTACCGAAATGGCAGGACACCCAACTCACGATGGGATTGTTCGTGCTGCGAGAATAAGGTCCCTAACGCGGCCTTGGCCTCGTACCAACAAAATCCAAATATGTATCCCCGACACGTCTCCAAACATTGTCGTCTATTAATAAACAGGTCGAGCACGAATTCCCACATGAAATGAATATGACAAAAAAAGTGTCAAAACAACACTGTGGATAAGCATGCATAGTAAAGCATTCAAAAAAGTCGACCACAAAGGCCGAAGTTGTCCATATGTTACATAAATTGGGGAACACAGGTCCAAACTAAAAGAAGATATACAAAAACCGGGAAAATCCCCCTTGTCCAAGAATTAATGAAAAGTTTTGCACGTAGGCCGAGTAAATGCACGGGCACGCAAGCCTAAAACTAAAACTAATCTTCACGCCCATTCTCTTTATTGCCCGACTCTTCCTCGGGGTTATCGCTGGGAGGAGGAATGATAACCCCATAAAACACTTGGTTAAAATCCCTGGTCCCTTTGGTTACGAGATTAACCCCGACATTAACAATTTTAAGTTGCTTCATAGTAGTATTAATGGCATACCCAAGGGTGTCCACCACATCCTGCTCGAGCTGGAAAATCTGGGCAATCAACTCTTTCTTAGTCTGAAGGGCCTCCTCCTCAATGGTTTCCTCATCAGCAGGTGCCATGATCCCGTCCAACTCCTTTTCTCGAGAAGCCAGACGTTCATTCTCCTGGGTCATGGCATCTATCTTCAGTTTTAGCTCGTTCAACTCAGTGAGGAGCCCGACTTGGATCTCATATTTCGAATGATGGTCAAGCAGATCATTCTTCAATTTTCATTATGGCCTTCAGTTTATCAATCTGGGCATTCAAATTGTCAAAGGCGGCTTGGGAGCACGTCGCTGCATCATTTAAGGTCAAAGCAGTCTCAAGAACCCTCATTACAGCAGCCACGTCTTCAGACATATTCTTCCGTCGGGTTTCCTTGTAAATAGACACGATAGCTTCCCTCTCTGCTTCACGAAGACCTAGGGAGTTATACTCGCCAAAAAGGCCACGATTGAGGAAACAGGGAGACATCACGATGGACTCTCCAACATTATTACCTTTATCTTAAAAGACCCCATGTTTTGGAACTTCCTCTCGCCTTCTCTTCCCGCACTGCTCAGGGGGAGAGAGTTGATCACCTTGAAGAGAAGAGGAATCATCGACATGGGCGTCAAGATTGGCCTGTTTTTAGATCTGAGCAACACACCCTTTGAAAAACTTTAGGCCACCCTTGCCCCTCAGTTTGAGCAGACGTTCCTCGAAAGTCTCCATTCGACCTACAATCCAAAAAAGGAGACAATTAATCTACGAAACAAAAATAGACAAAATATTTATTATGAGTACACCCCCTACCTAGGAGTCTCAAAGACTCCTCGTCAGAAGAATATTCGGGGAGCGCTTTCGTATTTATCAGCCGAGTAACTTATACATACTCCCCTTCATCATCAAGAATGAAGTTGTTGTCTGAGTCCACACACTTAGCGTGGGAGAAAATCTTAGCATAGGCCGCTAGTTTATCATAAGCAATCTTATCTTGGGCATCTAACCCCTCGGGCTTTACCACTTAATATTCTGGCTTCTGCTCAAAGTTCTTCCACTGCCGCTCGAGGGGAAATTTTGCCTTTAGCTTCGTTACTTTCTGACCATCTTCACTCTCGATTGAACGCTCGTACAAATGGCCCACGGCCGCTTCAGAAATAAGATTCACGACATAAAACCTTTCCTTGAAATGCCGGATAGATTCCAAGTATGGTTGAAATAGCTTTCCGAACTGCTTGAATGACACCTAGGCCTGTCCACCCTCGACCATCTGCTGCTGGAGGTGGAAGATTCGAAAGCACAAAGTTAAGATAGCACCAATCTCAACGGATCGACAAATGATCTCAAATTCCTGCATGAACGCAAGCGCATTCAGGTGGAGCTGAGAAGGTTCCAGGTCTAACCATTTGAAAACCCCCACCTAGAAATCCATAAAAGACACGCGCATCCACTCTTCTTTAAAGGTGAAATCATACATGGGCAAGCGCTTTCCCGGGAAAGTTGAACAGATCCTCGTGTGCTTGTTCGAAATGAGAACCAACCAGGAGGGGGCATCATATTTTCTCTCCTCAACAACATTGAACACATCAGAAGGATCATGAACAAACTGAGACATCAGATTCCTAAGTTCGGGCATGACCCAATCTAGAGGGTTACCCATATTTTCCTCACTATTAGACTCGGGCAAAACAACTTCTTCAACTGGTTGAGCCATCTTACCTGAAAAGCAGGGTAAAATAGTGAATTTGACATCATCAAATCCACCCTTCCATTGCAGGTCAATTGAAAGGGCGAGGAGCTCCTCGAGGGTAGGTCCTAGACTCAAGCCCTTGATGGCTACGCGAGAGGAAACGACTCCCCTCGACTAAGAAAAATCACGAACAAGGAGGAATTCCCGACATGGACCCGGATGAAGCTCATCCGAGATTAATGGATCTCCATCCAGAATTTATGAATCTTCATATGAGATTCATGAAGTTCATCCGAAATTCATGAACTTCATCGGAAAACCCATGGATCTTCATCCGAAATTCACAAAATTATCCAGAAACTTCATCCGTTCATCCAAAGCCCTAAAGTAAATTAACATATTTAAAAGAAATCACTTGCTTGGAGAAATATGAACGTGATAAAAATCTATGGTGGAGGCGGCGAAAGAGGAGATTGCAAACTGAGGAGAAGCAAAGGGAGAGCAAAAGTGAAAATGCTTAAGTGGATTTCTTCTCCTCTTTTTATAGCTAGTCCCCATCATACGGGGTAGCATGTAAGGAATCATCATTTGTTAGACCCCTAGGCTTCCCCAATCAATGATGGCGCTCCAAATAGCTGCCATGTATGGCACACGGAGTAACACATTGTTTCACCTTCAAAAAACGCCACGCGTGAAACCATACACTAACACCATTTTGAGTCTTCATAGTCGAACACGTGCTCGACATTGTTACGGCTCTTTTTCCTATGGGAACCTCGAGAAGACAAGCCCTGGGAAGAATTCTATGTTTTCCCTGCGAATTCAAGATCCCCCCACACATATGCTCGCACTCAAAGAGTCTACGAGGATCTTCATAATCCGCCGACCATATCATCCTCAACCGAAATACGAATTTACGCTGGTTTAACCCCAAGCATCAAGGACAGAAGTTGATTGCCTTATGGGGAAACCTTTCCTCAACATTTAAGTTGATCCTAAGTCATCACTCTTTTACCCAAGAGTAATAAATTAGGGGGCTCCTGTTCTGGGTTGGGTTGGAATTTGGCCCATCCTTGGGAAACCCTAATCTAGCGCCTCTACTATGGCCCAATAGCATCGAATCCAAGTTATTAACTTTTGGGAATGTCCCCACGTGCCCACGAGGAAAACATGGTCAACGACTATCTTAAACCACCATCATGCCCACCGAGAATAACGGGTCCAACTTCCCTATTATCTCGGGGAAGTTGACCAGGGAGGAGGCCACGTGCTGGACTCCACTACTCACATATCCCTGATAGTCTTCACTAATGGGCCTAATTGCTTAGCCCAATGCGTGGATCTTGACCCAGCATTGGGGGCTATACCCTCTCACATGAGAGGGCCATGTATTCATTCATTCTACACGTTTTCATTACTTTCACTTACTTTGAATCTTACTTTGGAATTAGAGTGTCTTGCAGGTACTCCCCCCACTTCACTTTAACATCCATCTATATCCAGCTTGTGGGCCATCGACGATCCCTTCTAATATATATATATATATATATATATATATATATATATATATATATATATATATATATATATATATATATATATATATATATATATATATATATATATATATATATATATATATATATATATATATATATATATATATATATATATATATATTGCAAATTTGGTCCCCTGTTTAGCACTTTTCTTGATTTTGGTCCCCCCACTTTAAAATCCACCATTTTAGTCCCTGTTTAAGTTTTCAGGTGAATTTTGGCCCCCCTTCAAATCTGGGTGTATTTTTGTATGACATGGCATTAATTTTGATGATGTGTCAGTTTCTCTTTGTACAACTCTATTTCCACACGATTTAATGTCCATTTAAAATGAAATAGTTTTTTAAAGTTAATTATTAAACATTTTAATTTGCATAAATAATTAAAATGCATAATGGAAATATGATTTCTAAAAATTCATTTCCCAAAACAAGAACACAACTATCTCTACTCTCTGCATTTATTCGTCTCTATATTTCATTTTTGAAAGAACCCTAAATCTCCATTGAAAATCTTCGTTCTCTCCGTGCATCTCCAAAATGGAAAACCCAAGCTACATTACAAGGTAGGTGTCACTGTGTTTGCCTCTCTTCTTTATGTTGATGTTGTGGTTTTAGGTTAGTATTTTTGTCTGATGTTGTGGTCCCATCCCATATTTCATTTGTTTGTTGATGTGGTCCCTTCCTAGATTTCTTTATGTTGTTGTTGTGGTCTCATCCCCAATATCTTTATGTCCTATTGCATTTACTAATTACTTTTTGTGATTTGTCTATGTATGGTTCCTAATGTCTGTGAGTGGTCCCTAATGTTTGTGAATCTTTCATGTTATGTTCTGTTGTAGGCCATCCGACACCCAACATATCAGACTGAGATTATATCATCAGAGATGTTTTGTAGATAACCCACTGGAGTTGTATGTTGGTGAGGTTGTTACTGAAATGGATTGGGATTGGGATGTGAATTTACTGTCGTATATGCACATTGAAGAATTGATTAAAGCAGAGGGGTATTGTAACATAAAGTTCCTATGGTATTGGAATTCAAACTTTTCCTTTTCATGTGGACTTCGGCCTCTGAATACTGACAAAGACATGTTAAGGTTAGTGAAAGATGTTAGAGGATTTAAACTAGTTGACATCTATGTAGAACACAAAGTTGAAGAAGTCTGTAATAATGATGTTATTTTTTAGCAGGGAAGTAATGGTGAGGTTAATGGTGAGGGAGAAAATATAAAGGAAATTGTTGAGGAAACTGTGGAGGTTAATGGTGAGGGAGCAACTGGGGAGGATAATGGTGAGGGAGAAATTGTGTAGGTTAATGGTGATGGAGAAAATGTGGAGGAAACTGTGGATGTTATTAGTGAGGGAGAAACTGTGGAAGAAACTGTGGATGTCAATGGTAAGGGAGTAACTATGGAAGAAACTAGTGAAGAAGAAAGTGTAGAAGTTTATAGTGAAGAAATTAGAAAGGAAGAAAATGTATTGGTTACTGATGTTGAAAATTCAGCTGAAGATAGTGAAACAAATCCAGATTATAACATGAGCAATGAGGATGATGAGGATGATGATGAAGAAGTTGACTTAGATGAGTTGGATTTAGGTCCTGATGTTGTTGTTGATTGGCATGCCATTCTCCCTATAGTTACAACAGAAAAACCTTCAAGGATGAATTATATTTCTAATAATGAAAGTTATGATTCAGATTTGCTTCATACTCCACTTAATAGTGATGTCAAAGTTGATATGGAAAGGTTTCCAACTTTTAAAGAAACTTCAAAACTTAAAGTATGGATGATGTTCAAGGATAAAGAGAAAATAAAAAATGCCATAAATGAGTTTTCTATGGAGAACAATAAGAGTCTCAAAACCATGAAAAATGATAAGAAGAGAGTGGTTGCCAAATGTATTGAAGGTTGTCCATTCCATATTAGGTTTAGCATGAGGTCTACCAACCAATTTTGGAAAATTTTTAGCTTTACTGATCGGCATAATTGTCATAGGACAGCCAAGAATAGACAAGCAACAACTCAATGGTTAGCTCGGAAATTTGTGGATACCCTAAGACACACTCCTGAAATGAAGAATAAAGGGTTAATTGCAAAAGGTGTTAAGAGATGGGGTGTGTAGCTGTCAAGACATCAAGCTTACAGAGCCAAAAGAAAAGCTATAGAGTTGATTCAAGGTGCCGGTCGAGAACAGTTCAACCATCTTAGGAGTTATGCTAAGGAGTTGTTAAAGTCAAATCCAAATTCTACTGTTAAAATTAAGTGTGTTGATTCAGATGTTGGACTTGTGTTTGAAAGAATATATGTATGCTTAGAGGCATGTAAGGCATAGTTTGCAACCACTTGTAGGCCTTTAATTTGATTGGATGTTTGTTTTCTCAAAGGGGATTTTGTAGTTCAGTTAATAAGTGTTGTTGGGAGGGATTGAAATAAAAGGATTTACCCAATCGCTTATGCCGTAGTGGAAGCTGAAACAAAGGACTCTTGGAAATGGTTCCTTAGGTTATTATTGTTAGACTACGACACCGGATATAGAGGGGGTGAATAGATCCCCCCAAAAAAATTAACTTTCAGAAGGATTATTTAAAAACTTATTAGAAAAACAATGTTGAGCGGAAGGATTTTGGCCTAGATCAACATAATAGTCTAAACAAACCTAGTTATTGGAAACTCGGATAAGCACGAGCCATATGGAATTAACATAATGATAATATAAATCAACATAATAATATCTAAATTAACCATTTAATATTCAACACAACGGTTTCCTATTTCCAATGAAATCATATTAAAAACATAACATGACAACAATCAATTTTTTCATAATTTTCTTTGAGATTTGTTGATATGCAAAAGAACTTACAATCAAAGTGATTATAAGCTAATCAAAAAAGCAATTTAAACTTTAATAATCAAAGATAATTTCTATATGAATCAATCAATCAAACAACATATTCAACACATTGCATATATAGAGTAAATGAAAGTAAGAGATAGAACATTGCAATTTTTCTTTGAATTAAACAAGCTAAATAATTTTTCAAATGCTTGGCGTGCAATCAAAGTTTCATAATTTTCCTTTGTGTTGTGTTGATATTAAAAACACTTATAATCAAAAGTGATTATAAGAAACTCAACACATAATTCAAAAAAAAAAAGTTTAGAAAAATTCCTATGCGTCGATAAATTACTCAATACTATTTGACAAATCGATGTATGAAGAATAAAGCAAGTAAAGCAATAAAATAAAAGAGACACAATGATTTTTTTAGGAAGTTCACCAATCATACTTGCTATGGCTACATCTCCCCCCAATTCCAAATTTGGAATTAGGATAATTTATTACTTTGTAAAAGTATGGTTACAAGAGAAGTGTTGAAGAGAAATCCTACAAACTCTAACCGTTTGATGTTGATTCAACCCCTTCTCTTCTTTTGATATTCAACTAGACCAAGACCGATAGATGCAACCTACTCGCTGCTTAAGTTACTTCCTTGAAAAAATTTCAAACACTCCATGGTTCCTTGCAAAGATTTCAAACACCCCAAGGGATTTTTCACTCGAGTAAATTCAATTGCACACTATCAACACAAGATCATCGATTATATTATCCAATTCTTGCTACTTCCTTAAAAATATTTTAAACACTCTAAGGTTCCTTGAAAAGATTTCAAACACTCTAAGGTATTTTTCACATGGACGATTCCTTCTCGCACGACCTTGCACGAAAACCCCCAATTCAACAAATGATTTTGGAGGACAAACCTGATTGTTTTTCCCAGATGAAGACACCTAAAAATCTCAACCTAAACCAATTGGAAATCCATAACTCTTCGTCTAGATGGAACCCCAACGGAACATCATCACAATGTAATGTTAGTGTCTATGGATAGATCGGAAGGTTGAAGAAGAAGAGGAAATGTAGGCTAATTTATGGTATCATCAAGTTAGAAATGATGCATGAATTATATATTTATAGTTGGAATCTTTTTAGGTAAAATAGGGTAGTTTCGGAATGAAAAATTAATGAAAAAATGACCCACAAAACAGAATGTGTCGACCAGAAAAAGTTATGTGTCGACACATGCAAGACAATAGCTACAGGCTTTAAAAATGTAGTACACGTGTCAACCTGAAAATTGTGTGTGTCGGCACATGTGCCTGGGTTTTAAAGCATAAATGATTAAAGCTTTAATATTGTAGTACATGTGTCGACCTGAAAAAGTTATGCGTCGATACATACTGAAGCTTTTAAGAAAATGTAGAAATGCATAATTTATGTGTCGACACATAGAAATTTCAGGTCGACACATAAGTGCTGATTTTCTGCAAAAACTGATTTTTCATGATTGGGACCAATTTTAAAGTTGTTTTAAATGATTCCTAAGACCTCTAATGCAATGGGGTGCCACAAGACAATTGGATATTGTCCACCATACTGAAATGCTAGTTTTCTGAGTTTTGACATCATACAAAACATCTAGGATTAAATAAGTTTTTGGTCCCTAGAAATATCCCTAATTTTTTTTTTAGTCCCTCTAAAATTTTTCTTCAAACATTGGTCTTAATAAAGTTTCCATCCATAATTTTGGTCCCTGTCGTCAATTTTCATTAACGAAAGCTGACGTGGCAAAGACAACTGTCAAAAATTTAAAAAATATTTTAGATTGTAGGGGTTACAAACCTCCTCTAACAAACCCATCAAATTTCCTAAGATACATTTCATCAAACACCTTAACTACACACTTCAAAATTGCAACATTGTTTCAAATCACAATTGTTTTGTAAAACCCTTTAGGTTCGTACGCCATTTTCTAATAAGAGTTTCGAAGTACGGAATTAACCGAAGCTATAATACCACTTAGTAGACTATGACATCGGATCTAGAGGGGGGAGGTGAATAGACCCCCAAATAAAAATTACCTTTCAAAATGATTATTTAAAAAATTATTTGAAAAACAATGTTGAGCGGAAGGATTTTAGCCTAGATCAACATAGTAGTCTAAACGAACCTAGTTATTGGAAACTCGGATATGCACGAGCCATATGGAATTAACATAATGATAAAATCAATCAACATAATAATATCTCAATTAACCGTTTAAAATTCAACACAATGGTTTCCTATTTCCAATGAAATCATATTAAAAACATAACATGACAGTTTATCGAACATGTGGCGTGCAATCAATTTTTCAGAATTTTCTTTAAGATTTGTTGATATGCAAAAGCACTTACAATCAAAGTGATTTTAAGCTAATCAACAAAGAAATTTAAAATTTAATAATCAAAGAGAAATTCTATACAAATAAGTCTATTAAATAGCACATTCAACATATTGCATATAGAGATTAAATGAAAGTAAGAGATAGAACATCGCAATTTTCCTTTGAATTAAACAAGATAAACAATTTTTCAAATACTTGGCGTGCAATCAAGGTTTCAGAATTTTCCTTTGTGTTGTGTTTATATGAAAAAGCACTTATAATCAAAAGTGATTATAAGCAACTCAATACAGAATTCAAAATAAAAAACAGTTTCAGAAAATTCCTACGCATCGATAAATTACTCAATGGTATTTGAAAAATCGATGTATAAAGATTAAAGCAAGTAAAGCAATAAAATAAAAGAGACACAAGGATTTATTTAGGAAGTTCACCAATTGTCCTTGCTATGGATACATCTCCCTCAATTCCAAATTTGGAGTTAGGATAATTTCTTACTTTGCCAAAGTGTGGTTACAAGAGAAGTGTTGAAGAGAAATCCTACAAACCCTAACCGCTTGATGTTGATTCAACCATTTCTCTTCTTTTGATCTTCAACAAGACCAAGACTGATAGATGTAACCTATTTGTCGCGTAAGTTACTTCCTTGAAAAGATTTCAAACACTCCAAGGTTCCTTGTAAAGATTTCAAACACTCCAAGGTATTTTTCACTCGGTTAAATCTGATTGCACACTATCATCATAAGATTACCGATTCTATCATCCGATTATTTCTACTTCCTTAAAAATATTTCAAACACTATAAGGTTCCTTTAAAATATTTCAAACACTCCAAGGGATTTTTCACATGGACGATTCCTTCTTGCACGATCTTGCATGAAAACCCCCAATTCAACAAATGATTTTGGAGGACAAACTCGATGGTTTTTCCCGGGTGAAAACCCCTACAAATCTCAACCTAAACCAATTGGAAATCCATAATTCTTCATCTATATGGAACCCCGATGGAACATCATCATAATGTAATGTTGGTGTGTATGCATATATTAGAAGGTTGAAGAAGAAGAGGAAATGTAGACTAATTTTATAGTATCATCAAGTTAGAAATGATGCATGAATGATATATTTATAGTTGGAATCTTTTTAGGTAAAAAGGGTAGTTTCAGAATAAAAAAATAATGAAAAATGACCCACCAAACAATATGTGTTGACCTGAAAAAGTTATGTGTCGACACATGCAAAATAATAGCCACAGACTTTAAAAATGCAGTACATGTGTCGACCTGAAAATTGTATGTGTCGACACAGGTGCCCGTGTTTTAAAGCAAAAATGTTGAAAGCTTTAATATTGTAGTACATGTGTCAACCTGAAAAAGTTATGTGTCAACGCATGCTGAGGCTTTTAAGAAAATGCAGAAATGCAGAATTTATGTGTCGTCACATAGAAATTTTAGGTCGACACATAAGTGCTAATTTTGTGCAAAAACTAATTTTTCATGATCGGGACCAATTTTAAAGTTGTTTTAAATGATTCCTAAGACCTCTAATGCAAGGGAGTTCCACAAGACCTAAGGATATTGTCCACCATACTGAAATGCTAGCTTTCCGAGTTTTGACATCATGTAAAACATCTAATAGTGAAGTTGAACTTACAATTACTTGAAGACTTGCAGTCAATTCAAGACATGGATTTTAGATTTATATATGATCAACAGAAGGTTAGTTTTATTGATATATTATGTCCTAAAATAGCACTTGCATATGTCCAGGGTCTGGTACCAGCTATTATAGAGACAATCAAACATGTTGAACATAGGTTGTATGTTAAACACTTGTATAGAATTTGAAGGAAGAAATATCTTGGGATACTCATGAAGGAAGCTTTATGGAGGGAATATAGGGCCACAAAAATACCTGGATGGGAAAAAGCAATGAACTTGATGAAAGAGCTCAACGAGAATGCTTGGAAAGACATGATGCATGTACCTGCTGCATATTGGAGTAAACCGCATTTCAAGACAAACACACAGTGCGATTTGTAAGTCAACAACATGTGTGAAGATTTTAATTGAGAGATATTGGAATATAGAAACAAGCCAATTATTTCACTACTAGAGGGAATCAAACATTACATAACAGTTAGAATTTCAACTCAAAAGGAGAAATTACATAGGAACGATGGTGTAATAAGTCCTAACATTCAAAAAGTCTTGGAAAAAACAAAGAGGGCAGCAGAAGAGTGGATTGCAACATGACATTCCGATGATGAATTCTCTATTTTTGGGGTTTCAAACAATGTTGAGACGTATTATGTTAACTTGCTGCAAAAGAAGTGTGACTGTAGGAAGTGGGATTTAACCGGAATCCCATGTTGCCATGTTATCGCTTACATATGGTATGCCAAGAAAGAGCCTAAAGATTTTGTTTCATCATTTTATAGGTAACTCTACTTCTCACATTATGTTAATTAGTCATAAACGGTTAACTTACCAGTGCATAGTTTTTATGTGAATAGGAAGTCTATTGTATTGGCTACTTATGACCATATCATTATGCTAACTAATGGCCCACAACTATGGCATGCTAATGTTACTAACCCAGTCAACCCTCCAGTCATGAAGAGCTCTATCGGTCGTCCAAAGAGGAATCTCAAGAAGTAAAATGATGAACCAAGAACAAGAAATACACTGCCTAGAACTCTTCGAACTGTGAAGTGCAAGAAATGCGGTAGCTTTGGCCATAACAAGCGAACGTGTAAAGGGAAGAGAGTAGTAGAGAGAGCGATTCCTAAAGATGGCAATAAAAAAGTGAAAAAAAGGTTAACAAGTTGGACAAAGTGGTCGGACAAACAGTAATTGTAGGAGGACCACAAGCACCTCCATCAACCCAAGAATAGTCACTCTATTATGATGTTGTTTCTTTTATGTTGTTTCTTTTATGTTGTTTGATCTCTCTTTTATAATTACCAAAACACTTTCGTTCATGTTTAAGTTGTTATGCTGGTAGTCTATTATGCTGATAAACTGTTATGTGACTGCTATGTTTTGTGAAATGCCCAAACATTAAGGTGCATTTTTATATAAAATTTAGACTGCTATGTTTTGTGAAATGCCCAAATATTAAAGTGCATTTTTATGAAAAAATTAGACTGCTATGTTTTGTGAAATGGTTACAAGTTATTACATGTTTGAAAATTATGGTTACAAGTTATTACATGTTTGTGAAATGCCCAAATAGTTTAAGCTTTTATTTATGGCAAAAAATTTAGTACACAACATTGGAACATTGTGACAATAGACATATGACAATTTTTTGTATACCACAATTGCAGATAAAGTAACGATTAAAGTATATAGACTTAGATAAAACTTATGTCAATTTTTATTCCATAAAAAATAAAGAATCAAGTACAAGAAGATAAATTACATTAGATCTAATTTCAATTGATACAGTACAACCAACTTCATTTGAGTACATGTGTTAGAATCAATGCAAACACAAGTAAGAATAAAAACACAATACATAAACCCAAAAAATAAGACAATAACTTAATCTTCATCTTAAGCAAATCTTCACTATTCTTGGTGTCCCTAAGTAAATCTGCAATCTCGTCATTCTTGTCCTTCAAAGTTCTAATCAAATATTTTGCTCTGTTGCTCATGTCTTCATCAAACCATTAAAAGTAATTACAACCTTTTTTCTTCAATACCTTGAAGTTACCACAACCATAAAATATTCTTCCTGGATTCTCTTAAGTCCCTGATATCATTAATGGAGACTCAAGCCCACCACACTAACATCTACTCCTTATTCTTCTTGCACCAGACTAATTTGTTGAGGCAAATGAAAATAATTGTTTCAGACATACCTGGTGGGTGAAGGAGGCGCTGGATAAATACTTGGTTTGTTGGAGGTGATGGATTTGGAGACTGAAGAAGAAGACGATGGAAAGGAATAGTGGGTGAAGGAGGCGCTGCAGTGAGGATAAATATGGGGTGATTAGGTTTTATGCACATATCAATATTAATATAATAATATTTACATAAAATAAACATTAAAATAATTATGAAATTAAAAAAATGAATTATATTAATATTTGAATGACATGTGTGATACAGTGAGAGAACTGACTTGGTGTTTTGCATTTTATCGCAATTGTTGCGGATAGCAAGAGTCGCCACCGACTTTTCTTTTATCCAATAAAGGAAAGGTTGAAAAGAACAGGAAATACCTTTTGAGAATTTTCTTGAGTTCAGGGGGTAATTTATCAAAAGGGAAAGTGTTAGAACCCTTTTCATACGTAGTTACCTACGAGCTCTTAATTGCTTGATCACTTTTGAAATGCTTTTGTGAATCTGTTTGTTTGAAAATATTTTGAAAAGTGTCGTTGTTGGGCAAACTTTGTAATGATTCTCGTGTCTATAAAAATGCATACAAAGTGTTAACTTTGAAAATATTTCAAGAAAGTGTTGGTGTATTGAAAGATGTTTGTTTTTAAATGTTTGTGAGCAAGAAACTATGAACGTTCTACCTACTCAAAATAAGGTCTTTATTCTTTTCCTCCTCCTCTAGATAGTTCTATTTTACCATTGGTTGGTAAGGAACCATATCATTGGATGTGAGGGACGGGCGTGGGTCATCATACAGTTATAGAAGACAACTTGTAATATGTTTTAGAAATTTTCATAAGGGCCTAAGATCGTTTACTAAAGGCAACATCGAAAGGTCATCGAGGGACTACGATCTTTTAATCCCTAGAGGTGCATGTGTGCAACATGTATTGTTTTCAATTATTTTATCTTGAATTAGAGTTATCTAATGTTGATTTTAAGTCTTGCCATACAAACCCTAATTACTAGCAATAATATGGAAAATGATAAATTGTGGAATTTAAAGGTCCCATGCTATTACAATACTTTTGGGATGGGGATACAAATTTAGAAATGGGGATGAAGTAAAATAATCCCTAATCTCTATTACAAGGCTTTGACAGTTACATAAATTGTAATGCGAAATTGTAAAATGCACAAAGAATGTAAAGTGCAAAGAAATTGTTTTTTGTGGGTTTTTTGATGGAAAAGGTTTTGTAGATAATTTAATTACAAAAGGAGTTAATTAATTAAAAATAAAATCTAAGTCTAATAATTTCAATTATTTTAGAAAATAACTTGAATATTTTATATAGAAAAAGTTTTTTTATAGTGTTAGGCCATCTCCAAGCAATGCAATATGTCCAGAGTAACCTTAACAACAAAATCTCAAAATTAGGAATTTTAATGGCTGAGCTGACACGGGAACCCGTGTCAGAATCTGCCCATGCTTCTCTGTATATTTTTTGTCCCAGCTAAATTGACACATGTTGTATCATGTGACACGGGCACCTATATCAACCCTTGTCCTGCCTTATTGTACGTTTCTGACCCCAGTTGAGTTGACACGGGCCGTGTCGTGTGATACGGGCACCCGTGTCAACCTATGTCCTGCCTTTCTTTGCCAAATTTTTAACCAGTTGAATTGACACAGGCCGTGTCGTATGACACGAGCACCCGTGTCAACCCTTGTCCTGCATTTTTGCTATGTTTCCTCTCTGATATGTCCTGTTGTATCCTTTAGAAAACAAAAGCAAACGATGTATGGATAAGGATATTACAGTTTGAGAAAATTTACCTCTTGAAGTGAAAACTTTAGAACATGTATGGATGTTTCCGGATGCAAAATGATGATTGACTTGAACTCCCTTAGGCCTTCTTGAAGCCATGCCAATCCTCCCTTTATGTTGAAAATTGCGGAATCACTCCAACCAAGTCAAGTTGTAAGGTACGATTTTTGAGTTTGGAAGATGGTGATAATGATGTTACAGAAGTTTTTCTTGTGTTTGAACAACTTCTATATGATGTATGTGAAGTATTTGGATGATTTTTTTTGGGAAAAACATGCAAGGTTTGAGAGATTCAAAGATTTGGACTTTAAAGCTCAAAAATGGAGGTTTTGTGGACAATTCTGATTTTTTTTCAGAGTAAAGGGGTTTTAAGGGCTTGTTCATCTACTTTTATCTTGAAAATGATCTCCCTATTTATAGGAAATAGGTTTTAAGACAAGGGTTGATCAGATTTGCAAGATCATATATTGTGGCTAGGTTGGATTGTAAATGAAGCAAGCTTGAAGATCATAGTTCCAATGATTTTGTACATTGATTCATAGAGTTGTTGGATACTTTAAGCATGCTTATCTGATTTTGTATTATGAGTGTGTGTAGAAGGAACAAGTTAGAGGCTCAAGAAGAGCTGACTTTGTGATTAAAGCTACTTTGCAAGAATGACAATGTTAACTTTGTGCCATTAATGGAATTATGCTTTGGACAATGCTTAAATAAAATGGACCATAGCTCAAAAGTTTATGTAAAAATTAAATTATGGTGAGATTTGCAAGTTAGAAGGCCTGTAAAGCAAGATTATATAGCATAACATGCAAATTGGATTATGTGTTATTCACCAAAATGACTTGTAATTCAAGAATGGATGTCCAACTTCATGCCTTTGATTCTCATAGCTCAAGTATGATAAATTCATGCTCTTGAATGTTTTGAAAAGCTTGAAACATTGTATACAACTTTCTTGTTGACAACTTTGTCATCCAGATGTAACTGTTGATAGAGAATTTAGACTAAGTCTACGCTCGACTTTAATTGGGAGAAATACCAGAATAAATCTTTGGTTGATTTAATCTGATCCAGAAAAGGTCTACTGAGAGAAGTATCAGAATAAATATTTGGTCGATTTAATTTGAGCTAGAAGAGGTATCTAAATCTTTAACTAGTAGAAGTATCAGAATAAATCTTTGGTCAATTTAATCTAAATGATATGCTGGAATGAACCTGTGTTAAGTCGTGTCCAGACATGTATTAGAAGGAACCCGTGCAAGATTTCTTCAGGATGAGCCCGTGTGAAGCTGCATATGGAAATATATTAGAAGGAACCCTTGTAAAAGTGCTTCAGGATAAACCCATGTGAAGCTGCATCTGGAAATATATTAGAAGGAACCCGTGTAAGATTGCTTCAGGATGCGCCTGTGTGAAGCTGCATCTGGAAATATATTAGAAGGAACCCGTGTAAGATTGCTTCAAGATGAGCCCTTGTAAAGCTGCATCTGGAAATATATTAGAAGAAACCTGTGTAAGATTCCTTCAGGATGAGCCCGTGTGAAGCTGCATCTGGAAATATATTAGAAAGAACCCGTGTAAGATTTCTTCAGGATGAGCCCGTGTGAAGCTGCATCTGGAAATATATTAGAAGGAACCCGTGTAAGATTGCTTCAGGATGAGCCCGTGTGAAGCTGCATCTAGAAATATATTAGAAGGAACCCGTGTAAGATTGCTTCAAGATGAGCCCATGTGAAGCTGCATCTGGAAATATATTAGAAGGAACCCGTGTAAGATTGCTTCAGGATGAGCCCATGTGAAGCTGCATCTAGAAATATATTAGAAGGAACCCGTGTAAGATTGCTTCAGGATGAGCCCGTGTGAAGCTGCATCTGGAAATATATTAGAAGGAACCCGTGTAAGATTGCTTCAGGATGAGCCCGTGTGAAGCTGCATCTGGAAATATATTAGAAGGAACCCGTGTAATATTTCTTCAGTATGAGCATGTGTGAAGCTGCATATGGAAAGATATTAGAAGGAACCCGTGTAAGATTGCTTCAGGATGAGCCCGTGTGAAGCTGTATCTGTAAATATATTAGAAGGAACCCGTGTAAGATTGCTTCAGGATGAGCCCATGTGAAGCTGGATCTGGAAATATATTAGAAGGAACCCGTGTAAGATTTCTTCGTTTGGTCGTGTAGATAGTTTCCTTATCCTGTTTCGGGAATTAATCTGTGATCTGTTTGAAAGTTGCTGATGATATTCGTTTGTTTGCAAACTTTACCTGAAAAGACAAAATTATCTTTAAGTAATGTCATAATGTATGTAATGCATTGCATGATGATGCTCTCAAAATAAATGAGGACGTTATATGCGTTTATATGCATGTGTTATGATATTTTGTAAATGGTGTTATGGATGCAATATGTTGTTAGAGCGTATTGGTAGCTTCTTGCATCAATGTCTAGCTGGGGAAAATAAATCCCGACCTGTTGCTGGAGATGAAGAAAGTGATTCTTAAATTTCTTCAGGGAATAATTTTGCTGGGGATTCCCGCTTTCTGTTTAAGGATACTTCACTAGGGATCTTCGACTTTTGCTTGAGGAAACTCCGCTAGGGGAATGTTGATTTCTTCTTGGGGAGAAGAGTTCAAGAAACTTAGTTGTACATCTCTCTACTAGGGAGTTTAATTATTATATACCCTGACTGGGGATAAAAGAGATGGATAACCTTCCGACTCGTCTAGGGAGGATAAAGTTGATTGATATCTAGTCCAGTTCCAGGTTTCATAGCAATTCTCTGGGGATAGTAGTGACTTCTCTAAGAAGAGGAATTTTGTTGGTGATTATTTGCAGTCTAAGGAATTGACTCAAGTTGAGGAGACTTGTAATCTGTTGGGGAAATAAACCCTGTTAGCAGGGAAATACTCTGCCGAGGAAACAGATTCTCCTAGGGAAATTGAATTTGCTAGAGAGAAGAAATCTGCAGGAGTTTTATAGTTTTCAAACTCAGCTGGGGAAGAGAATTTCCATGAACTGTACTGATTGGAACTCCGTAGGTGGGAGATATTGTCGGGGATAAGATCATGCTCCTTTATCCGCTAGGGGGGTCTGCTGGTGAGTATGACTATGTTATCGGCTGGAAAATGCCCCACTTTTTGTTTGAAGGCATTTAGACTTGTCGGAGAATGTATCTTTGTTGAAGATGAGCTGATGAAGATGACTCTGTAGGGATAATCCCGTGGAGATTTATTTGTGGGGATGACTTGAACATTGTGCTATCTCCTAGAGTCCTCGGTAAATGTTGATCAGAGTGATAAGTCTTTTACTGATAGACAAGTGATGAGATAACGGGACATAACTGTACGCTTTAATCCCTAACTTTTTCCCGAACCCTTTTTGTTTGTTGGGATGCCCTTACTTCTGCCTAGGAATGTCAACCTAGTGGTTCTCTTTTGTACATAATATTTTCCGACTATGTCCGTGTTCTCAGGGCACGGGGACTTGTCACTGTCCATAGTAGTAAGTGTTGTAGCACTTTCAGAAAATGCTTGCTTGGTCGTACGTGACCCTTTGCTGGAATTCATGTTCAATGCCCTAAGTGATTCAAATGGAGACCTTCCCCTAGCTATTCAGGACTTTATGAGAGATTTCTTGGAATCTCGACTTGACTGCCATAGATGAGTTGGACAACAACATGTCATGCCCATTGATTATGGAAGGTTTGTTATTTGAAGTGATTCCGTTTACCGAGAGGATTTTCGTTCATTGGAAATTCATCGTACGAATTTCTCTGTTGTCAAACAATTAGTTATATGCAAACAGTTGTGTCATAAATGCAAATTTCATGCTTGTCTTAAAGTTTTGAAAATTCATTTTTAGCAAACAATAGAATTTTGTAAGAATATGAATTCAACTCAAGATTTATAGTAAATCTCACAGGAGTCAGGATACCTTTTGTAATTGTATGCTTTCGAACTAACCTATGCTTCAGATAGGACTTTTAAGGGTAGTAACATGGCATGGTTCACGATTTAAGAAACAAAAGATAAGGCTCAAAGTTTATTTGTACCCAACCCTTTCTTCGTGATGTCCTTCAACCGTATACTCAGTTAATTGTGCATTTCGATTCCAATTGAGTATGGAATGATATTTTGGTGATGGTTCAGATACTGGAAGTCTTTTCTATAACATTTTTCTGTCAGGATTTATAGCGACCTCTTTTTGATTTTATCATCCCTACCTTTTTCCTAAACTTTTTCTTTTGTGATTACAGTCAGCGGGATGCCCCGGTTTTTCTTAAGTCTTCTTCATAGGTTTTGACTTAGCGTGTTTTATGGGGAACCATCACCGTCTTTTGATTTGGAAGGAAGTCTCTGATGCATTTCATTGTGTACGAAGTAAAAGCTTGTGACAACATGTGCATTTGAATTAACTGAGAAACTACCCTGCCCCAGGTTATGATTAAAGGTTTCAATTTATACAAAAAAGAAAGCTCTTACTTCTTAGGCTCAAAGGGGATGACTAGGGATTATCTTCCTTATAAATCTACTATTTAGGATTTGAAACAAGGCATGTACATCATTAGCAAGGTCTGTTCAAAAGCATATTGTAGAGATTACAGTATTTTTCCATCATCCTCCCTCTAAAGTCTTATAGCTTTTAATCAAGAGTTGAATATCACGAAATGAAGTAAGAAAGCATTTTAAATATAATGAAAATGAATTAATTCAAGACAAATATTTGAAATGCATTAATGGGAAAACCAAAGTTTGATATGACACTAATTGTTTGAACAAACAAAGAAATTACAAATCAAATTTGAATGAAGAAACTTTCGTCGTTGGCAGTAGAGGAAATCCAATTATTCAGGTCGTTGCCGCTATCGACATCTTTCACAACATTAACCTGATCCTAATTACGATTCGACATGGGAGCAGTGATCAGTTGGGAGACTCAGAAGGATTGAATTCATTCTCCTTGGCATCAATCATGTTTTAAATCTTGTATTTCAGTTCCCAACAATCGTTAGTATCATGTCCAGGACTGCCGGAATGATATGCACATCTTGCATCAGGATTGTAGTTAATAGAAGAAGTTTTGGGGTTTGAATGAGGTTCTACCAACATAACCAGATTTATCCTCAACATGTGTTGTAATGCTTGATACAACGGCATGTTGATTTTAGTAAACTGTCTCTTCGGGGCATCAGTCCTTTGTTGATTGTTTGATTGTTATGGTCGTTGAACTGGGGTCGAGTTCAAAATCAATACAACTCCTACTGATTGATGATGATCACTCTTGATACGGCTCCTTTGTTCGTAAACAACATTAGCTTCTTTCTTTCCATCAAATGGTTTCTTTACAACATTGGAGGTTAAGGCCATGGTGACCTTTCCGCTTTTGATTCCACTTTCAACTTGCTCGCCAGTCAAAATCAACTTAGTAAACCCTGACGAAGAACTCCCAATCAGCAAATTAAATAATCGACCAGTCAAGGTGCCCATGAACATGTCCACTAATTCTCTGTCGGTCAAAGGGGGTTACACCCTTCCATCCAGGTCCCTTCATTTTTGAGCATACTCCTTAAAGCCTTCATTTGAATCCATAGTCATATTCTGCAACTGCATGCGAGTTGGTGCAAGATCAACATTATATTGGTATTTTTTGTAAAAGGAAACAGCTAAATCCTCCTAGGTGTGGATATTAGTCCCCTCAAGTTGATAGAACTATTCCAACTATGTTCCTAATAAGCTTTCTTGGAAGAAATGTACCTATAACTTTCTATCAGCGGTGTGCGGTTGAAGCTTACGGACATAAGACCTTATATGCATCTTTGAACAGGAGACCCTATCGTATTTGGCAAAGACAAGGACTTTGAATTTGAAGGGAATGACCACCCTAGGAACCAGACCTAAGTCTCCAAAGTTCAAACCAGGCATTGTTTGGATCTCCATAGCCTTAAGTCAATCTTCGATCTATTTGTACTTATCATCTGTCGGTGGGTATTGCTCCTCAGAATATTCTTCATACTCAGTAGCTTGGTTATTTCCTCCCCTAGCTCTAGTGCTTCTATCTTCCTCTTCTTGAGTGTCTTCTTCCTTAGAAGAAGCCTCTTCTACTTGAGCTAGTCGGGCAGGCCCCTTGAACCTTCTTCCCATGTTGAGAATAATAACCCTCTTCTTGGTCTTCTTCTTGGTGGCAAGGAGTGCCATCATTTATTGTTGTCCTTTGGATAGGTTGAGGAGAGTCTCTTGGAATTGTACGTGTTGAGTCTACAAATCTTTGACGGTTTGCTCTAGATCAATCTTATACTGAAATAAACAGTAAAAAGATGAGGAAACCTGTATCGAAAAACCTTCTTATGATATGATGCATGTTATGTGGATGCAATGTTTTCAAGGATCTTGCAGGGTAAACAGAAGAAAATGTTTAGAATTCGAATCTGACTGTAGTTTTGGTTGAAGAACTTCGTATCGTTGAATGTCCTTCTACGATAATCAAGCTCATCATGTCGAGTAGGTCATAGCCTTTGACTCGAGATAACATGCTTTGGTCTTTGACATCATTTGGTTAGATGAAAATAAATCCCCTTTCCCCCTTGCTAGGCACCTGGTTCATCAGAACCTGCATCAATGGCCCTTATGATCCTTGAATTGGTCAGTGAGAATGATATGGTATGATATTATGATGTGTATGCTTTGCACCAAGAAAAAGTGTAAGGTGGTGAAAACAAGTAAGTTTTGTAAGAAATCCAAGTTATTAGATGATGACTACAAACAAATCATGCAAGGAATTCAAGTTTGTTAGATAAGGAATACAGACAAACCTTACAAGGAGTTCAATTTGTTAGATAATGCAAACAAGTCACACAAGTAACCTTAGGTTCAAAGGCATGCACGAAGTTTATAGGTAAGTACCCTCTTGAAGTTTTACTTGGCTCAACCTGTCCTAAAAGAAAGTAACCAGGTTCTAAGGAATCTCAATATCATTAATCTTTCTTCACCGGGCATTGTTTCAGCACAAGCTTCTTTATTAGTGACCGTAATATCCCGGAAGTCTGATCTCAATGAGTGTAGTATCGAGTATCAAACAATCTTCAGTTTTGCACCAAAGCCGTCTATCTCACTACTTTCTAATGTCCAAGTTGTTCAACTAAGGTTCTACGGTCAGTTAGTGCTTCATGACACCACATAACGGCCCCGTATTCTCCTTGATTCAACACAAGGGACACTGATACCAACAAATGTGTCACACTAATGTAGCCATCACTTCAACCATGTCGATATACGCCGCTGTAATACGGAGGGAGAACTGACTTGGGATGTTTTGCATTTATCACAATGTTACGGTTAGCAAGAGTCGCCACCGACTTTTCTTTTATCTAAAAGGAAAGGTGGAAAAGAACAGGAAACACCTTTGAGATTATTTCTTGAGTTCGGGGGATATATTATGAAAAGGGAAGGTGTTAGCACCCTTTTCATTCATAATTATCTATGGGCTCTTAGTTTCTTGCTAGATTACTTGCTTTGTTTAAAAATGTGCTTTGTGGTGGTTTTTGAAAGTATTTTGAAAAGGCTCCTTCGTTTAGGCAAACTTTGTAACAGTTCTTGTTCGTAAGAACGTATACAAAGTGTTGGACTTTTAAAAATATTTCATGTTTTGAAAGTTTGTTTTTGAAAGTGTTTGGTGTTTGTTTTGAAAATGAGCAAGGATGTTTGTTTTGAAAGCGAGCAAGCAATTAGGAACAATCTACCTACTCAAAAGTCTTTTATTCATTTCTTCTTTTCCTTTGATATTGCTATCTTACCATTGATTGGTAAGAAGCCTTATCTTTTGATGTAAAGGGACGGGAGTGGGTTATCGTATAGTCATGATAGCAATGTTGTGAGATATCTTAGCATTTCTCTTTGAGGGACTAAGATCATTTGAAAGGCAACATTTGTAGCATCATCGATAGCAATGTGTTTGATTTGCATGCATTTAATCTTTGATTAGGGTTATCTACTTGTTGATTTTATCTTTCCATACAAACCCTAATTACTAGCATTTATATGAAAGCGTTAAATTGCGGAAAGTAAAATTACTATGCTATTACATCATTAGGGGATAGGGTATACAAATTTACAGATGTGGATTGCAAGTAATTAAACCTAATTATCTATTACAACCATATCAAATATTGCACAAGAAATGAATAAATAATATAATGTGCAAAGATGTAAATGAAAAGGAAATGATTTTGTTTGATTTTCGTTAAGGGTTTAGTTTTGACCTAATTAAGAAAAATGATTAATTAAAAATAAATAAAATTAAACCTAAACTAATTAAGAAAAGAAATTAAGTTAGAAAACATTTTTAGGGTTTTTTTATGAAAAGGTTTTAAGTTTAATAAAAATAGTATGGAAATTAATTAATTAAAAGAAACCTAAATTCTAAGTTAGTTTTAAATAAAAAGGAAATAATTAAACCTAAATCTAATTATTATTTATTTAAGAAAAAAAAGAAATTAAGTTTGTTTAATAAAATGTTTTTCTTGTCTTTTTATTTTATAAAGAAAATAAAAATGTAAGTGTGTAAATAATAAATAAAAATATTTTTTTGGATTTTTATTAATAAAATAATAATAATAATAATAATAATAATAATAATAATAATAATAAAGATAATAAAGAAAAATAAAATAAAATAAAATATAAAAGTCAGGGGGTAAAAAAAGAAGTTTAGGGTGTTTATTAAAAAAAACAGTTTTGTTTGAGTCTGACCCATTAATATTTTTTGTAAGTAAAAAAAAAAATAAACAAAATAAAAAAAAGGATGGACCTGTGTTGTGCAGTGAAATGGGGGTGTAGTGCAGCAAAAATGGAAAGGGCCCAGTGATTAGGCCCAGGCGCTGGTTGTGTCAAAAAGAGAGAAAAATGTTAGAAAAATCAAAACGTGGCAGCGCTGGGGCTTGAACCCACGCCTTTGACATGAAATGTGCGCTGCCTTACCACTAGGGTGGATATAAATCCGTTAACATAAGCAAAACAAAAAATATATAACATAAACCCAGTCCTAGAAATGACTTCATCTTCAACCTCCAGCCATGGTTCCTGTAACTCACTCATTTCTCAACAAAAATGAAAGATGTAAACATGAAAGTTGCTCCATTTTTCCATACGAATCCAACCATATAAATATCATAAGCTATAAATCAAAGATGAATGAGAATTTCTAAAAGTACCAAATTCTGACCTAACTTTTTTTAGAGATTCAAACCTAAAATTCTCTAAGCTCAATCAATATAAATGAAATCTATGGACATGTATAATTTCAGGGCAATGATGTCTATATTTTAACTTCAGAAATGCAAGCTTAACAATGCTTATATGAAAAGATAGAAGTTCAGAAAAGATACCTCAAAACTGGAAATCATGAAATGAGTTTGAGCAACTTTCAAGGAGTTGTGATGATCAGGTTAGCTTCAGTGAACCTCCAGGAAGCTAATGCAATGATTAGTTTGGAATGAGGATGGCTGAAATGGCCTGGAGAAGTCAACTTGCAGACTCTGTTTTTTGGTTATGGAGGTTGATGAAAATGGTGTTACAGTTCTGGAACAAGGACGGGGATGGACTATATTTTAGGTATAGAAGCTTTGTGATTGATTAGGAATGAAAATGCACGAGGATAATGTGAGTTACAAGTAAGAAACTGTGCATCAATGGTTTTTTTTGGGAAATTTCTGGCTTGCAAGTGTTTGAGAGAGTTCCAGGGTGCTTGAGCTCGTGCCTATGCTTTCAAATAGTATATCTATTTATAAGCAAATGGTTTTGAGACTTGTAGTTGATCAGAATTCAAATTCACATGTTTAAGCTCAACATGTGATTTTCTTGACAAAACAAGTTTCCATGCCTTTGTACTTGCTATTGTAGAGTGGTTACCCTTTAAGCAAGCTTGCTTCTGACTTTTTAGATGGAGTGTGATCATAGGGAACAAGTGAGAGGCTCAAGAATTGAATTTGTGCATAAAGCTTACTTTTCAAGAATGGCAATGTTAACTTTCTTCCCAAAATGGTAAATTGACTTGGACAATGCTTAAACCACTTGGATTATAGCTCAAAATTTGTGTAATCCATTAATTATGGACATATACACAAGTTAGAAGGCCTGCAAAGCAAGATTATGCAGCATAACATTGAGATTGGATTATGTGTTCATCAAGAAAATGACTTGTAATTCAAGTTTGAAACCCTAACTTCTTGCCTTTGATTCTCCTAGCTCAAGTATGATCTCAATGAGTTCTGGGGCATTTTGGAAAGATTGTAGCATCCCCTACAACCTTCATGTTGTAAATTTTTGAAAATTCCATTTGAAACAATGTGGAACGTTTCCATGAAGTTAGGTCAAAATCCAGCCTAAACTAGGGCAAAATTTCACTAAGTCTTCAAGTTTCATGAGCATGTCTTCACAAATTCATAACTTGAAATCCAAGAATTTCTAGGAAAAGTTCTGCCCTACAATGTTTTATATCTCATTGAGATCTAATACTTTCATGTTGGAAGTTTCCCTTGAATCATCTTGCATCATGGTGGAAATTTGGCTTAAATTTATGAAAAAAAGTGAACTTTTCAACACTTAGAAAAATTCTAAGTCTTGGAAATTTGACTTTTCAAAGATGAATTTTGAATTTTGATTTCTTGATGAACAATTTTCATATTTTTACATGTCTTGATGAATTGTAATCTTTGAAACTTGATTTTGATCAAAAAGTCAAAGTTTGGCTTTTTAGTGTACAATTTACTTTTCATCAGTTGACTGAAATTCAACTATCAATCAATTGATCTTGAGAAATGTTTTGAGCCATGCCATTAGGTAAAAATGGTTCATTTGAATCCTTGAGATCATGTCTAAAACCAATAAGTCATCTGTTAGGTCAAAAGTCAAATATTGCACCTTCTCAATCAAAACCCTAATTTTGACCATTTTGCCCTTTTGATGATATGATCAAATATCTTGAGGAATTGTGATCTAAACTTTATCAATTAACATATATGATATCATGATGTTGATATGGATAAAAAATTATGAAGTTTGACTATAAATTGACCATAATTTACTTTTTCCCCAATACAATTGGTTTTAGGTCAACTGATCAATTGACTGAGCAAAAATGTGATCCAAGACTTGAAACTTGACATGATAAATCTTGAGGGTCCAAAATGATCTATGAAAGTTATATGAGGCATTAAAAGTACATTTGTCCTTGTGCAAACTCAAACCCTAATTTGAGTCATCAGTGCTTAAGGAGGTGTCTTGAGCTGATCAAACCTTGTGCAGTCTTGAATCAATAGAGATCTTGTGAGAGATTTATTGAGAAATGAGAGGGAAAATTTTGGGGTACAACAGTTTCCCCTGTTCAATCTTCTTAAAACTGGAGAGTTAGATTGGCGATTCCGCCATTCGTGACTTGAAGGTGAAAGATGATTGAACACTAAAGTGCCCAGAAATTTGCACTCGAAGATGTATTGAGAATGGGCTTATAGATGCCATTTGGAGAGATGATGGTAAATACTGGAAGAAGTATCAGCATAAATCTTTGGTCAATTTATACTAAAACTTGATGTTTTACCTGCGGGAAAAAGGGTTAGTTAAATGCAGATGTATGCAAGATGTTCATCAGATGAATGAGATTGTGTTAAATGCATTTTGTATGCATATGCTATGATGTATGAATGTGGGATGCATATTTATCGCTTTATATCCATTGGAAGCGGTGGGCTTGATCTCTCCAATCATGTCAATGCCCCATATTGCAAATGGCCACAGAGCGGTCATGACATTCAGAGGGATAGGAGGTACATGGACCTTGTCGGCATAAATTTGGCATTTATGGCAAGTCCTTGAGTGTTGATGGAAATCGGTCTCCATCATTATCCAATAGTAACCAACTCTTAGGAACTTCTTGGCCATAGTATGTCCACTAAAGTGAGTGCCACAGAGACCATCGTGCATGTCTTCCATAATTTCGTCTGCCTCCTTCTTGTCCACACATCAGAGTAGAGTAGAATCATGGTTGCGCTTGTACAATATTCCGTTACTTAGGAAGAATTTGGATGAAAATCTTCGTAAGAACTTTCTGTACTTGATGGATGCTCCTTCGAGATATTCTTGTGCTTCAAGGTATCTCTTCACCTCATGGTTCAATGGTTTTTCTGTATCAGTGTCAAGCTCCCAGCAATGCGCAGGTTCGTCGAATCTCTCAATTGTAATCATAGGAGCTTCGTTGTCTCATCTGACCTTGAACATAGAAGACATGGTTGCCAAGGCGTCGGCTAACTGTTTGTCTTCCCTAGGGAAGTGTTCAAAGGTGATCTCTTCAAAGTAAGGAATCAGAGATAGCACAAGCTCCTTGTATGGAATAAGATTAGGGTGTTTAGTGTCCCAATCCCCTTTTACTTGGCTAATCACTAGAGCGGAATCCCCAAACACATTCAAATGCTTGATCCTCAAATCAATGGCAACCTTCAGACCCAAAATGCACTCTTCGTATTCAACCATGTTGTTCGTACAATTGAAGCATAATATGGAAGTGAAAAGAGTGTGGAAAACTTCAGGGGATATGATCACAGCACCAATTCTGTTACCCAAGTTTGATACGGTGGGAGAAATGACTTGAAGGTTTTGCGTTATATTGCAAATGTTGCGGTTAGCAAGAGTCGCCACCGACTTTTCTTTTATCCAAAAGGAAAGGTGAAAAAGCACAGGAAAGACCTTTGAGATTATTTTCTTGAGTTCGGGAGGTAGATTATGAAAAGGGAAGGTATTAGCACCCTTTTCATCCATGGTTTTCCATGGGCTCTTAGTTACTTGCTAGATCACTTGCTTTTGTTAGAAAATATGCTTTGTGTGGTTTTTTGAAAGTATTTTGTAAAGAGGCCTTTGTTTAGGCAATCTTTGTAATGATTCTCGTTCGTAAGAATGTATACAAAGATGTTGATCTTTTGAAAATATTTTCAAGTTTGTAAGATGTTTGAAAGTGTAGGTATTTGTTTTGAAAATAGCAAGGATGTTTGTTTAAAATTGAGCAAGTAATTAGGAACATTCTACCTACTCAAAAGTCTTTCTTGTTTATTTTCTTTTCCTTTGACATTGTTATCTTACCATTGATTTGGTAAGTAACCCTATCTTTGGATGTTAACGGGACGGGCGTGGGTCATCGTATAACCATGATTAGCAATGTTGCAAGGTATCTTAGCATTCTCTTTTAGGGACTAAGATCATTTGAAAGGCAACTTAGATAGCGTCATCGAGGGACTATGATCTTGTATTTTGTTTGTTTTTGCTAAGATACCTCACATGCGTAATATGGCCATTTTTGTAAAGGCAACCAAATGTATTTACCCTAGGGGTGCTTGTGTGAAAGTGTAATGTTTTCATGCTTGATTTTGTCTTGAATTAGGGTTTTCTAAGTATTTGGTTTTAGTCTTTCCATACAAACCCTAATTACTAACATTTGTATTAAAAGCGATAAATTGCAGAATTAAAAGTTACTACGCTATTCCAACACTTGTGGGAGAGGGGTATACAAATTTAATGGGGATTGCAAGAATGTAAACCTAGTTAATCTATTACAACCATATTGAATTGGTACAAATGTACAAGGAATTAAAAGAATATAATGTACAAAATGAATAAATGTACAAAAATGTGAAATGTGAAATAAATGGATTTTTGTTTGGATTTTTTAGAGAAAGGGGATTTTGTTTTAACCCAATTAATTAAGGGGGAAAATAATTAATTAACATAATAAAAAGTAAACCCTAAATATATTAAGAAAATATTTTTAAACAAAACCCTAAATCTATTAATTAAAAATTAAAGAAATTAAGTTTTATAAGAAAAGTATTTTTGGTATTTTTGTCTTGAAAATAAATTAGAGAATTATAAAATATTTTTGGCCTTTTTTATATTAAAATAAATATATTTTAATTAGTGTAAAAGAAAATAAATAATAACCTAGTTTTAAATTAAACTTACAAGACTAGTTAGTAAAAATAAATAAAGTATGGTTAAATAAAAATATTTTTTGTGAGAAAAATAAAATAAACTAAGTCAAAATATAAATCTATTATTTTTTTTGTATTTTTTATGATTTTTTAATATTAGGAAAAATATTTAAGAAAATAAATGAAATAAAAATAAGAAAATAAAATAAACTGGGCCAGGGGCGCAAATAGTCCTCAGGGGGGTTAGAAAACAAAAAAATAAAACAGAGGCCCAAAGATGGAGCCCAGCGCTTGCAAAAAAGTTCAGAAAAAAGCAAAAAATGTGAAAAAACACAAAAGGGTACCACTGGGGCTCGAACCCAGGTCCCAAAGGTTACAGGCGCGCGCTTCTACCACTGGGGTGGCTATACATCCGTTAACATAAGCAAATCGATAAATATATGATAAAAAATGCGCCCTGATTACTTAATCTTCAACCTCCAGCCAGACCAACAGTAACTTGTTCATTTCTCATCAAAAACGAAAACTGTAAACATGAAATTTGTAGCAAATTTCCTCACGGTTTCAGAAATGTAAAACATTAAAACTATAAATCAAAGATAAGCATGAATTTCATTGGCCCAAAACTGAATCCTAAAAATATGAGAAACTTCAATCTTAAAATTCTCTAAGCTCAAGCAAAATTAATGGAAACTATGAACATGGTTAGCTTTAGGGAAATGATATCTACATGTTGTATTCATAAATAAATCATTGATGATGCCTGTATGAAGAGTTCCAAAGTTAGAAAACTTACCTTGCAAGAGGGTATCGGGTTTGAAGTTTGAGCAGCTTTCAAGGAGTTCCAATGGTTGGGTTAGCTTCCTCAAGTTACCAGGAAGCTAATGGAACGCTTAGCTTAACCTGAAAGGGCCTGAGAAGTTCTGGAGAAGTCCAAGTGCAAAGCTCTGTTTTTGAAAATGGAGGATGGTGTTAATGGTGTTACAGTTCTGTAACAGGGTGTGGGTTCAGTTCTATATGATGTTTAGAAGCTTTAGAAACCAAAAGGCCAAGAAACGCACAAGTAGATTATGAGTTTCAAGTTTTTGGTCAGTTTATGTGAAAATGGAGGTATGGAATGTGATTCTGAGTTCTAGGTGTTTTCATGGCATGATCCTTCGTGTTTTTGTGGCAAATAGTTTGTCTATATATAAGCAAAAGGATTGGAGTTCATTGGCAAGTCAAAAGTACAAGTTACAAGCTTTTGGCTAGGTTACTTGATTTTGAAGAAAAGAGGGAAACCAAGTTTCAATGTGTAGTACAAGCATGGGATGGGTGATTGTAAGTGTATAAACCATTTCTCATATGTTATAAGACATGTATGATCAGAAGAGAACAAGTGCAAGGCTCAAGAACAAGTTTTGTGCAAAAAGTCACTTTATCAAAATGACAATGTACACTTTCTTCCAAAAATGGATATAAAGCATGTCCATGCATTGAATGCTTGAAGTGAGACCTCTAACAGCTGTGTAAACCATTAATTATGGAGTGCCTATAAAGTTTGAGGCCTGCAAAGTAGAGTTTATGCAACATAGTTTGAAATTTGAATTTGGTTCATCACAAAATGACTTGTAATTCAAGTGACAAAACCCTAACTTCATCTCTTCGATTATCTCTACTCAAAAATGATCTCAAGGAGTTCTTGGACATTTTGGAAATATTGAAATGTGCTATACAACCCATATTTGAATTGGTTTTTCAGATTCCCCTTGGAACCATATGAAAAAGTGCCATGAAGTTGGGTCAAAATCCTGACCAAATTAGGGCAAAATATTACTAAGTGTTTTGTTTCATGACCACATGTTCTTAAAATTATAACTTTAGATCCAAGAACTTTTGGAAGAAGTTGTGTGAATAAAAGTTGTATATTTCATTGAGATCTACAACTTTCATGTTGGAAGTTTATTTTGAATCAGCTTGCATCATGGTGAAAATTTTGCTCAAAGTTATAAAAAAATAAGAAATTTCCAACACTTAGAAAAATTTCTAAGTTTAGAAATTTTGACTTTTCAAAATGAAATCTTGACCTTTTGATTTCTTGATGAATAAGTTTCATATTTTGACATGTTTTGATGAATTGTGATCTTGGGCATTTGAATTTGACCAAAAAGTCAAAGTTTCATTTTTCAGTATACAGTTGACTTTTGATTAGTTGACTGCAAATTCATCTGTCAATCCTTTGAACTTGAGAAATGTTTTGAGCCATGTCATTAGGTCAAAATGATGCAATTTTAATCTTGATATCATGCCTTAAACGAATTGGTCATTTTCTAGGTCAAAAATCAGAAAATGCCCTTTCCCAATCAAAACCCTAATTTTTAACATTTTGCCCTTTTGGAGATTTGATCAAATTTCTCAAGGAATTATGGTCCAAACTTGATAAAATGATACATATGAGTCTAAAATGTTGATGTGGATAAAAAATTATGAAGTTTGACTATAAATTGGCCATAGTTGACTTTTTCCTCAATACAACTGATTTTTAGGTCAACTGCTCAATTGACTAAACAAAATTGTGATCCAAGGCTTGAAACTTGACATGAGTAATATTGGGGGTCCATAATGATCCATGAAAGTCATATGGGGCACTGGTAGTCCAAATATCCTTGTGCAATATCAAACTTTATTTTGGTCATCGGTGCTTAAGGAGGTGTCTTGAGCTGATCAACCCTGGTGCAGTCTTGAGTCAAGGGAGATCTTGTGAGTAGATTCTTGATAAGTGAGAGGGAAAATTTTAGGGTACTACAGCTGCCCCTGTTCAATCTTCTAAAACTTAAAGAGTTAGACTGGCGAGTTTTGCCATTTGTGACTCGAAAGTGGAAGATGATTGGACACTAGAGTGCCCAAAATTTGCACTCGGTGATGTGATGATTAAGGGAATGAGCTTAAAGATGCCATTTGGAGAGGTGATGGAAAGGTTTTGGATATGGGCTTGTAGTTTCCATCCAGAAATGATTGCTGAATTGTGTCTGTAAGCTGAAGTTGAATGTGTATCAGAATAGCGTCCGTATCTGGGCGTATCTGAACTGTATCTGGGAGTGGATTCTGAATGAGTATCAGGATGGCATACGTGTCTGGAGCGTATCTGAACAGTATCTAAGAATTGAATCTAAATGAGTATCATAATGGCATCCGTGTCTGGAGCGTATCTGAACTGTATCTGAAAGTGATTCTAAATGAGTATCAGAATGGCATCCATGTCTGGAGCATATATGAACTGTATCTAAAAGAGATTCTGAATGAGCATCAGGATGGCATCCGTGTCTGGAGCGTATCTGAACTATATCTGAAAGAGATTCTTAATGAGTATCAGGAAGGCATTCGTGTCTGGAGCATATCTGAACTGTATCTGAAAGTGATTTTGAATGAGTATCAGAATGGCATCCATGTCTGGAGCGTATCTGAACTGTATCTGAAAGAGATTCTGAATGAGTATCAGGATGGCATCCGTGTCTGGAGCGTATCTAAACTATATCTGAAAACTTTGAACATTGTTAATGGTAGATGTTAACCTTATCCTGAAAAGGGTAAAATGTTAGCTAAAATGCAAAGTCATGTTGTATAAAATGCATGGTATAATGCATTCATGTTATAAATGTTTATGAAATATGTATGCGATGTATGTGTATGTGAGCTAGTCTGCTGCACTACTGTTGGATTGGGGAAAATAAATCCATGACTGTTGTTAAGGATATGGAGTGTAAGTCTTCATGTTGTGAAGTGTTGATGAATTTCCGCTTAGAGAAATAAACTTTGTTGTAAGGGAAATGTCGTGTATTGCTTGTAAAATCTTGTTGGGGAATCCGGAGAAATTGAATAACTTCTACTGGGGATTGATAACTGGAAGCTTTGTTCCACTGGGGATAAAACTGCATATTGCAGGGTTTTATGGAGATAGCTTAGAGAGATTTCCCTACCTTAAAGCCATTAGTGATTGTATTTTTATTTTGTTCATTTGTAAACAGTAATTATGTTCAAATGCATATGTTCAACAATAAATCATTGGACGTTTTTGTAAACAAAACACAAGAGAAAAGAAAAATAGATAGTTTTTCACTTTCAAAGGGATATCTTTGTATTTACTTTGAGTAAGTATTTTTCTACAATGAGACAATCATTCTAGTAAGAGAATGTCGTCGTAAAAAATGAAAATTTAAATACAAAGAAAAGATAGCTATGTGTAATAATCCCATGGGGTTCCCATTCTGTTATAGCCTACGTATCTCTAAGCATCTTGTCTATTTGTTGCCTCGTCTGAAGATGATTGAATTGATCAGAACCTCTGAGTTTGTCAGTCGAAGCCAAATGTTGTTTGTAAAGTGATCCAACGGGATATAGTCATACGCTTTAATTCCCTAACATTTTCCTGGACCGCCCTTTCGGGTATTCAGTCCATCGGGATACCATTTTTTGCCCAAGCCTCCCTTTCGGGTTTTCAACTTGCCGGGTGTACAAAATTTTTTTTTGTCCCTAATTTTTTCCCGAACCTTTTTGGTTCGCGGGATGCCCTTGTTTTTCCTAGGTGTGTCAACCTAACAGGTCTCTTATGCGTATTATCTTTTGACTATGTCTGTGTTCCCAAGGTGTGGCAGGTCGTCGCCATCCATGGTGGTTAAGATCATTACTCCACCAGAGAATATGTTTTTGATTACAAATGGTCCTTCGTACGTAGGCTATTACTGGTCTACCATGTAACTCAACCATGATCCTTTCTACTTCAACCTTGTCTACGCACCGGAGTAACACAGAGTCATGGTTGCGTTTGTAGAGAATGCCATTACTAAGGAAGAACTTAGCAAAGAATATCCTTAAGAACTTCTTGTCATTGACAGAAGCTCCTTCTGGATATTCTTGAGCCTCGAGATACCTCTTGACTTCGTGAAACCAAGGATGGTCCACTATTTCTTCAGTATTAATCTTGTGACAATGAGCTGGTTCATCCATTCGTTCAATGGTGATATGTGGAGCCTCGTTATCCCATTTAAGTTTAAACATGGATGACATTGTGGCTAGTGCGTCTGCTAGCTGATTTTCTTCTCACGGGAAATGCTCGAAGGTAATCTTCTCAAAATGTCGGAGCAATGTCAACACATGTTCTTTGTAAGGGATAAGGTTAGGGTGTTTAGTGTCCCATTACCCTTTGATCTGGCTAATGACCAAAGCTGAATCTACGAATACATTCAAGGATTTGATCCCCAAATCTATGGCAGCTTTGAGACCAAAAATGCACGCCTCGTATTCTGCCATGTTGTTTGTACAATTGAAGCAGAGTCTTGCCGTAAAGGGAGTATGACACCCTTCAGGAGATATGAGTAGAGTGCCAATACCATTTCCTAGTGCATTATATGCCCCATCAAAAACCAAGGTCCATGGGGATCCTTGTTCAGGTCCGTCATATGGTCTGAATTTTTCACAGTTGTTTACCATCATGATGTCTTCATCCGGAAATTTGAACTTCATTGACTGGTAGTCTTCCACAGCTTGGTGAGCAAGGTGATCAGCTAGTACACTTCCCTTTATTTCTTTCTGGGTAGTATATTGTATGTCATATTCTATCAGGATCATCTGCCATCTCGCTATTCTCCCAGAGAGGGAAGGTTTCTCGAAGATGTACTTTATCAGATCCATTTTAGATATCAACAAGGTAGTATGAGTCAGCATATACTATCTTAGCCAGCGAGCAGCCCATGCCAGAGCGTAGCAAGTTTTCTCGAGCAGTGAATATCTTGTTTCACAGTCGGTAAACTTTTTGCTCAGGTAATAAATAACGTGCTCTTTTCCGCCAGACTCGTCATGCTTCCCCAGCACACACCCCATTGAATTTTCCAAGACAGTCAGATACATGATCAATGGTCGTCCCTCGGCTGGTGGCATTAAAACAGGAGGCTCTTGCAGGTACTCTTTGATCTTGTCGAAAGCAGTTTGGCATTCATCATTCCATTTGACTACTTGATCTTTCTTTAGTAGTTTTAAGATTGGTTCACAAGTAGCTGTTAGGTGAGAAATGAATCTGGTAATGTAGTTTAAACATCCCAAGAATCCTCTTACTTCCTTCTTAGTACGAGGAGCGGGCATCTCTTGTATCGCTTTCACCTTGGCAGGATCCACTTCAATACCTTTACTGCTGACGACAAAGCCTAGGAGTTTACTAGACCTCACCCTAAATGTGAACTTATTTGGGTTCAACCTCAGCTTGTATTTATCTAACCTCTCAAACAGTTTTTGTAGATGATCAAGATGCTCTTCTTCTTTTTGAGATATAGATATCATGCCATCCATATAGACCTCTATTTCATGATGTATCATGTCGTGAAATAGAGCTACCATGGCACGCTGATAGGTTGCCCCATCATTCTTCAGTCCGAATGGCATAACCTTGTAGTAGAATGTGCCCTACTTGGTGACAAAGGTTGTCTTCTTCATGTCCTCAGGCGCCATTTTGATTTGGTTGTAGCCTGAGAAACCATCCATGAAGGAAAACACTTTGTGTTGTGCGGTATTGTCAACTAGAATATCAATGTGGGGAAGTGGGAAATTATCCTTAGGGCTTTCCCTATTCAAATCTCTGTAGTCCACACACATTCGTACTTTGCCGTCTTTTTTGGGCACGAGAACAACATTGGCAACCCATTATGGATAGGAGGTGACGACCAATAATTTAGCGTTGCATTGCTTCATGACTTCTGCTTTAATCTTCTCTAACATGTCTGGTCGCATGCGACGGACCTTTTGTTTTACCGATGGACAATCTTCTTTTGTTGGTAGACGATGTACCACGATATATGCATCAAGTCCTGGCATGTCTTCATACGACCAGGCAAAGATCTCAACATAATCGTGCAGCAACTGAATCAGACGCTCCTTGACACTGGGTTCCAGATTGGCATCCACCTTGACTTCTCTTTTATCTTCTTCGATACCTTGGTTAATTATATCCACTGGCTCTTCGTGGGGCTGAATGGTCCTTTCTTCTTGTTGTAGTAACCTGGCGAGTTCCCCTGGTACTTCACAATCTTCCTCACCTTCGTCTTCGGCTTGGTAGATTAGATTTTAAGAGTCACAAAAAGACATAGCAGAACCGTTACCCATGGGATCCCGAATGGATGTAGACCTGCATTGTGAGTGTGAGTGTGTGTAAGAGTATAGCTATCTTTGAAAGAAATGTAAAAAGAAAAACAATGAGCACAAAGTTTGTTTGCAAAAACGTCCATGATTCATTGATGTCATATGGAAATTAGATAATAACCCTTAAAAATGGACACATGTGCCTTAGGTAAGACACAAGGTTTTAAGAATCTGAATCGTTTTAATATTACAGATCCAACAAAATGTAAAGACAAATTACTGTGGGATAAAAGTGATCGGGACTAAATCTCTAGCCTCCCAGTTGTTGAGCCCTCCACTAACAATTGGAAATATCCAAACCTCCAGGTCATAGATGTCTTCATTCTCCTCCACTACACTGACTTGGTGATTGCTGATCTCCAAAGGTGGTCCTCCGGCACGAGCGCGGCGTACATCCCTCTGGGCACCTGAAGTGAAACCCAGACCAAACTTATCAGATTTGTATGGGATATTTGGGAGTTATCCCCAAATAGTGCACCCATCTTTTTCTATCACTTCCTTGGCATCCTTCAAAGATGACATCCTGAGTGGAGGCCTTGTGATCTTGGGAACTTGAGACACAGCCTTGGTTACTGCCACATCTTGTAGGACTTCTTCATAGTGCTGGAATGGTGTTTCAATAAATTCACCATCTAGTTCCACATATCTGAAGGAATTTAGATGGCTGGCCATATACTCTTCTTCTTCATGAACAGTGATAATCTTCCCTTAGATCAGATACTTCAGCAT
Organism: Vicia faba; assembly: GCA_948472305.1. NCBI lineage: Eukaryota > Viridiplantae > Streptophyta > Magnoliopsida > Fabales > Fabaceae > Vicia > Vicia faba. The sequence continues at coordinate 1,196,684,243 of OX451740.1, read as the reverse complement.
TTAATGCAACGTAGAGGTAACAGCGCCAGCATTGTGAATCTACAGTCAGCCTAGCAAGCAAGAATATGAAGGGTTAATATCCATTACATAAAAGGTTGAATCAAATGTTTGGGTTCCAACCTTTATGGGGATATCCATTTCCCCATGCACCATCCTTTTTGAGTCGTCAAAGGCCCTCACTTCTATGTTGCTCAGTTTCAATGTCAATCTCTCACAATCAAGCCTATCAAGAGCCTTTTTAGGCAATATATTCAGAGACGAGCCAGTGTCCACCAAGACATGAGCCAGATTTGTGCCCCTGCATTCCACTGAGACATACAATGCCTCATTATGCTTCCTCCCTCTTGGTGTTAAATCAGCATCTGAAAAACCTAAACCATTATCTGCAGTCAAGCTGGCTACACAGTCTTGGAACTGATCGGCAGATGTTTCTTGGGGTACATGGGCAGTTTTCAGGAATTTTACCAAGGCCTTTGCATGCGCCTCGGAACATAGTAATAAATCCAGCATGGAAATCTTAGATGGAGTTTGCCCCAGTTGCTCGACTATATTGTAGTCGCTTCATTTTATGATCTTTAGAATTTCCTCCATCTCTTTCCGGGAGGTCTCAGGGATAACCAATGATTGTGCCTTCGTCCGGACAGGCTCGATTAGAATACCTTTACCTCGAGTCTTGGTTGACTCGGCAGCAGGAATGTCAATAGGAGTGATAATAGGGATTGTAACAGCTTTGTCATCAGGAGTATTAGCATAGATGATTGTAGGACTGGGAATAACCTTTGGAGGAGCAACAACAACAAGAATGATTACGGGTCCAGAAACTACTTTTGGGGGAGCAATTTCTTGAGAGAATATCCTTCTGCTTCGGGTTATCTTACTAGTCCCTGAAATATTACTGATATCGGAGTTAACTTTCTTAGAACTTAAATCTTCGGCAGCTGGCCAATCTTGCTTGATACCGTGGTAGTAGACATCCCCTCCATAATTCCATGGTACGGTTTTGCCTGACGAATACGGGATTGGTCCAGGCATTGTAATTATCAAAGGAGCTACTTTTGGAACTGATGTAATTCTAACGGGTCTTTTGGTGGAGACCCTGGAAGAATTGTCGGAAATGGTCACGATGGAGACATCATTATAAGAAACAGTTGGAATTGAAGCCTTCTCGAACAAAATTTCCTTGTTATCTATTAGGCACTGAACGCCTGCTTTCAACAAAGGACAGCTGGTTGGTGAGGACAAACAGAAATGATAGCTTTCATTGCAGCCTGGGAATACACCGGAATTCATCAAGTTCTTTTTTATAGTCAGGAGTGGGGTCATAAGTTCATCAAATGAAGTAACAAACATATCTTCTTCAATGGCGTTGGTATTATGGTCGTGTTTGGGCATAGGGGCAGTAATGACATTAGGAATTTCTGGCGCATCGAATTCAATCTCTTTGGCTTCAAGGAGGTCTTGTACTTTGTTCTTCAGAGCCCAACAGTTGTTAGTGTCATGGCTGGGACTCTCATAGTGGTATGCACAGCGGGCATTAGGATGATAGTGAGGAGAGGTTGTGTTAGGGTTCTTTGGAGCTTCTTTCAAAGTCACTAGATTGGATCTTAACAGATGTGGTAATACTTGAGATAGGGTCATGTTAATTCTGGTGAATTGTCTGACTGATCTTTCCATTCTTGGCTGGTTACTTCTTTGCTGAGCAGGCGCTGGTTTAGGAATCATGACAACCCCTACCATTGGACGGCGTTCAACCCTATCTTGATTTCTCTGAGGATATACAGTAACAACTTATTTCTTTCCAGTGAATGGTTTCCTTACAGCATCAAAGGATGCATCTTTTTGAATCTTTCCATTCTTTATCCCGACTTCTACCCTTTCTCTGGTCAATATTAGTTCGGTAAAACCTGCCGATGAACTCCCAATTAAGTTATTGAAGAAGGGACCCGACAAGGTGCCCAAAAACATGTCTACCAACTCTTTTTCAGATAGTGGAGGTTGGAGTCTTCCTGCTAAGTCCCTCCATTTTTGCGCATAGTCCTTGAAGCCTTCACTTGAAACCATGGCCATACTCTGGAGTTAAGTACGGGTAGGCGCAAGGTCAGTGTTGTATTGGTATTGTTTGTAAAAGGTGGCGTCCAGATCTTCCTAGTTATGAACATTGGCTCTTTCTAACTGATAAAACCAATCAAGTTGAGTTCCAGACAGGTTGTCTTGGAAGAAGTGTACCCATAAATCCTTATCAGCGGTATGTGGCTGGATTTTCCTCACATAGGACCGGAGATGCATTTTGGGGCATGAAACTCTATCATATTTGGAGAACACAGGTGCTTTGAATTTTGGAGGAATGACAATCCCCGAAACTAACCCCAACTCCTCAAAGTCCAATCCAGGCACTTTTTGGATTTCCATTGCACTTAACCGTTCTTCTAGATGCTTATACTTGTCATCGGCTGGAGGATATTGTTCTTCAGAATAGTCTTTTTCTCCCTCTTCTTCTTCTGATTCTGACTAGACAACTATTTCTTTTCCCTTCCCATCTTGATTGTCTTTCTCACCGGATGTCGTTTCAAAATCTAGGGTCTTTCTTGTCTGCCCATGGAATCTTCTTCCCATGTTTAGAACTCCGGTTATTTTCTTCATCTTTTTCTTTTTCTCTTCAACCAGCAAGGTCTTCAACTCTTCTTTTCCTTTGGCTAGAGTTAAGAACATCTGTTGAAACTGTGCATTCTGAGCTTGGAGGTCCTTCACTGTTTGCTCGAGATCCATCTTACTGAAATAAACAGTAGAAAGATGAGGATACTTGTTGCAAGAAACCTGCTTATGTTATGATGAATGGTAAATGCATATGCAATGATTTCAAGGATTTTAAAGATTCAAATTTGTTTTAGACAAAAAATAAATACACGTTATATTAATAAATTAAAGCTTGAGTACATCAATGCCTTTTTGGGCAAAGCAAGTACAAAAAATCTAAGATAGAAAGGTTGTACGCATACTCTTTGGTGCGATTTAGCCATTCAGGTTCCTCTCCTCATGAAGTTTCTTAGTGAGTTCCAAAACCTTCTTCTCGCTTGCATAGAATTGGGCTTCGAAAGTATCTCGCTCCCCCTTTAGTTGTATCCAATCTCTTTGTAAGTGTTTAAGAGAGGTGGGCGTGTCAGGGTGTAGAATAATGTATGGAACATCTCCTTCTATGACAGGCTCAATGATTACCAGGAGAATGGAGGGGTAAGGCATCATAAGACTCTGAGCACGAGTTCATAACAATTTTAGGTAAGGCTCAAGAGGGATGGAATTATTATGCCCCAAAGTCTTTCTATCTACCATGTTCAACATCCTCCAAGCTAGGATAAATCTCTGGCGAAGACCTTGATCGTTGTTCTCGTAGTCAAATACCAAACCTTGAATCGGCATCTCGTGCGGGCCATCCCTTCGGGCATAACCAAACTGTCTTAAGGCTTAGCAGGGGTTGTAAGTGATACCTCCCCTAATTCCAAGTAAAGGGACATTATGGAATTCTCCATAACGGTCGACAATAGTAACATTCTCTATGGATCGGGAACACCAATGGATGTCTGAATGTTTGAGCGTCATCAACCTTTGTGACCACCTTGAACCTTGCTCGTTCTTTAATACAGATTGTGGAAGATGTGAAATAAACCATCATGTCAAAATAGGAGTGCAAACATAAGGACACCTTTTTTCCTCATAGTGCGAGTGTGAAAATATTGTAGGATGTCCCCTAGCAAAGTAGGCATCGGGTTGCGGGATATGAAGATTTTGACGGTGTTCACATCTATGAGTTCGTCAGGATTTGGAAACAAAACCATCCCTTAGATGAGGAGAGCCACAATTTCCTCAAAGGCTTGCAAATCCAAAGAGTTCCAACAGTTTTGGGGTTTCTCAAACAAGAACTTTGCTAGGAAACCCTTAACACCACTCCTTATTTCCCAATGAGTTGTGACATCAGATGAGTGCAAGTTTAGATCTTGAGAAATCTCTTCTAGTTTTTGGTCTCTTTCTGTACCGTTGAAAGGTAGTTGGTTGAGAATGGGAATCCTCAAGAGTCGGGAGAATTCTTCCAAAGTAGGCACAAGTTGATAGTCGGGAAATGTGAAGCAATGGTGTAAGGGATCAAAGAACTGAAAGAGCACCTTCATCATGTCCTCATATGTGTTGGAGGTGACCAAGTTGAGTAGGCGACCATGTCTCTCGATGAATGGAGAATTTCCAGGGATCCTTGAAGCTAGCTCCTTAAGTTGTGGAGGGATCCTCACAAGATTGACTTGAATAGTTTTCCTGCGAAGAGAATCCATATCCTACAAAACAGAACAAAGAAAAATCCCAAGATCCTTGAAATGGTTGGTAAATGAGTATGATGTTATGATGTTCATTATGTTATGTACAAGTATGTATATGCAAACAATCCCTTAGGTTTAGGCTTGCATGGAGTTTTATAGGTAAGTACCCTCTTGAAGTTTAGTTGGCTCAACCTGTCCTAGCAATAGTAACTGGGTTCTAAGGAGCTCAATATCACTGGTTTGTTTCCTTGGTCATTGTTTCAGCACAAGACTCATTAATGGCGACCGAAATATCCCAAGAAATCAAACCTCAATGAGTGTAGTATCGAGTATCTACCAACTTCGGATTGTACCAAAGTCGGTCATCTCACTACGTCCTAAAGGCCAAGTTGGTCAAGTAAAGGTTCTAAAAGTTCATTAGTGCTTCATGACATCACTCAGCGGACCCGTATTATCCTTTATTAACTCAAGAGCTACCGGTACCCACAAATATGTCACACTAACGTAACTATTGCTTAGACCATGTCGGTATACCCCGCATATTTTCCATAATGTATTGCTACTTACCTATAAGGTATCCCAAATCCGTGTAGAGGATTCAAACCCAAACAAGGAACCATAATGTAAAGCACACAAGTCAAACAATGTAAGCAAGTAAATGTGATCTAACCCTAAGGTAACCCCACTTTTAGATTAATCCCCGGCAGAGTCGCCAATTATGTGATACGGTGGGAGAACTGACTTGAAGGTTTTGCGTTTGATCGCAAATGTTGCGGTTAGCAAGAGTCGCTACCGAATTTTCTTTTATCCAAAAGGAAAGGTGAAAAAGCACAGGAAAGACATTTGAGATTATTTTCTTGAGTTCGGTGGGTAGATTATGAAAAGGGAAGGTATTAGCACCCTTTTCATCCATGGTTTTCCATGGGCTCTTAGTTACTTGCTAGATCACTTGCTTTTGTTTGAAATTGTGCTTTGTGTGGTTTTTTGAAAGTATTTTGTAAAGAGGCCTTTGTTTAGGCAATCTTTGTAATGATTCTCGTTCCTAAGAATGTATACAAAGATGTTGATCTTTTGAAAATGTTTTCAAGTTTGTAAGAAGTTTGAAAGTGTAGGTTTTTGTTTTGAAAATAGCAAGGATGTTTGTTTGAAATTGAGCAAGTAATTAGGAGCATTCTACCTACTCAAAAGTATTTCTTGTTTATTTTCTTTTCCTTTGACATTGTTATCTTACCATTGATTTGGTAAGTAACCCTATCTTTGGATGATAACGGGATAGGCGTGGGTCATTGTATAACCATGATTAGCAATGTTTCAAGGTATCTTAGTATTCTCTTTTAGGGACTAAGATCATTTGAAAGGTAACTTAGATAGCGTCATCGAGGGACTATGATCTTGTATTTTGTTTGTTTTTGTTCAGATACCTCACATGCGTAATATGGCAATTTTTGTAAAATCAACCAAGTGGATTAACCCTAGGGGTGCTTGTGTGCAAGTGTATTGTTTTCATGCTTGATTTTGTCTTGAATTAGGGCTTTCTAAGTATTTGGTTTTAGTATTTCCATACAAACCCTACTTACTAACATTTGTATATAAAGCGATAAATTGCGGAATTAAAAGTTACTACGCTATAACAACACTTGTGGGAGAGGGGTATACAAATTGAATGGGGATTTCAATAATGTAAACCTAGTTAATCTATTACAACCATATTGAATTGGTAAAAATGTACAAGGAATTAAAAGAATATAATGTACAAAATGAGTAAATGTACAAAAATGTGAAATGTGAAATAAATGGATTTTTGTTTGGATTTTTTAGAGAAAAGGGATTTTGTTTTAACCTAATTAATTAAGGGGAAAAATAATTAATTAACATAATAAAAAGTAAACCCTAAATTTATTAAGAAAATATTTTTAAACAAAACCCAAAATCTATTAATTAAAAATTAAAGATATTAAGTTTTATAAGAAAAGTATTTTTGGTATTTTTGTCTTGAAAATAAATTATAGTATTATAAAATATTTTTGGCCTTTTTTATATTAAAATAAATATATTTTAATTAGTGTAAAAGAAAATAAATAATAACCTAGTTTTAAATTAAATTTACAAGACTAGTTAGAAAAAATAAATAAAGTATAGTTAAATAAAAATATTTTTTGTGAGAAAAATAAAATAAACTAAGTCAAAATATAAATCTATTATTTTTTTTGTATTTTTTATGATTTTTAATATTAGGAAAATATTTAAGAAAATAAATGAAATAAAAATAATAAAATAAAATAAACTGGGCCAGGGACGCAAATAGTCCACAGGGGGGTTAGAAAACAAAAAAAAAAACAAAACAGATGCCCAAAGATGGAGCCCAGCGCCTGCAAAAAAGGTCAGAAAAAAGCAAAAAATGTGAAAAAACACAAAAGGGTACCACTGGGGATCGAACCCAAGTCCCAAAGTTACAGGCGCACGCTTCTACCACTGGGGTGGCTATACATCCGTTAAGATAAGCAAATCAATAAATATATGATACAAAACGCGCCCTGATTACTTCATCTTCAACCTCCAGCCAGACTAACTGTAACTTGTTCATTTGTCATCAAAAATGAAAACTGTAAACATGAAACTTGTAGCAAATTTCCTCACGGTTTCAGAAATGTAAAGCATTAAAACTATAGATCAAATATAAGCATGAATTTCATTGTTCCTAAACTGAATCCTAAAAATCTCAGAAACTCCAATCTTAAAATTCTCTAAGCTCAAGCAAAATAAATGGAAACTATGAACATGGTTAGCTTTAGGGCAATGATATCTACATGTTTTATTCACAAATAAATCATTGATGATGTCTGTATGAAGAGTTCCAAAGTTAGAAAACTTACCTTGCAAGAGGGTATCGGGTTTGAAGTTTGAGCAGCTTTCAAGGAGTTCCAATGGTTGGGTTAGCTTCCTCAAGTTACCAGGAAGCTAATGGAACGCCTAGCTCCAGCTGAAAGGGCCTGAGAAGTTCTGGAGAAGTCCAAGTGCAAAGCTCTGTTTTTGAAAATGGAGGATGGTGTTAATGGTGTTACAGTTCTGTAACAGGGTGTGGGATTTGTTCTATATGATGTTTAGAAGCTTTAGAAACCAAAAGGCCAAGAAACGCACGAGTAGATTATGAGTTTCAAGTTTTTGGTCAATTTATGTGAAAATGGAGGTATGGAATGTGATTCTGATTTCTAGGTGTTTTCAGGGCATGAGCCTTCGTGTATTTATGGTAAATAGTTTGTCTATATATAAGCAAAAGGATTGGATTGCATTGGCAAGTCAGAAGTACAAGTTACAAGCTTTTGGCTAGGTTACTTGATTTTGAAGAAAGGAGGGAAACCAAGTTTCAATGTGTAGTACAAGCATGGGCTGGGTGATTGTAAGTGTCTAAACCCTTTCTCATGTGTTGTAAGACATGTATGATCAGAAGATAACAAGTGCAAGGCTCAAGAACAAGTTTTGTTCAAAAAGTCACTTTATCAAAATGATAATGTACACTTTCTTCAAAAAATAGATATAAAGCATGTCCATGCATTGAATGCTTGAAGTGAGACCTATAACAGCTGTTTATACCATTAATTATGGAGTTCCTACCAAGTTTGAGGCCATCAAAGTAGAGTTTATGTAGCATAGTTTGAAATTTGAATTTGGTTCATCACAAAATGGCTTGTAATTCAAGTGACAAAACCCTAACTTCATCTCTTCGATTCTCTCTACTAAAAAATGATCTCAAGTAGTTTTTGGACATTTTGGAAAGCTTGAAATGTGATCTACAACCCATCTTTGAATTTATTTTGAATATTCCCCTTGGAACCATATGAAAAAGTGCCATGAAGTTGGGTCAAAATCCTGACCAAATTATGGCAAAATTTCATTAAGTGTTTTGTTTCATGACCACATGTTCTTAAAATTATAACTTGAGATCCGAGCACTTTTGGAAGAAGTTTTGTGAGGAAAAGTTGTAGATTTCATGGAGATCTACAACTTTCATGTTGGAAGTTTCTTTTGAACCAACTTGCATCATGGTGATAATTTTGCACAAAGTTATGAAAAAATAAGAAATTTCCAACACTTAGAAAAATTTCTAAGTTTAGAAATTTTGACTTTTCAAAATGAAATCTTGACTTTTTGATTTCTTGATGAATAAGTTTCATATTTTGACATGTCTTGATGAATTATGATCTTTGGCATTTGAATTTGAACAAAAAGTCAAGGTTTCATTTTTCAATATACATTTGATTTTTGATCAGTTGACTGAAAATTTATCTGTCAATCCTTTGAACTTGATCAATGTTTTGAGCTATATCATTAGGTAAAAATGATGCAATTGGACTCTTGATATAATTCCTTAAGCCAATTGATCATTTTCTAGGTCAAAAATTAGAAATTGCCATTTCCCAATCAAAACCCTAATTTTAACTATTTTGCCCTTTTGGAGATTTGATCAAATTTCTCGAGGAATTGTGGTCCAAACTTGATCAAATGATACATATGAGTATAAAATTTTGATGTGGATAAAAATTATGAAGTTTGACTGTAAATTGGCCATAGTTGACTTTTCCCCAATACAGCTGATTTTTAGGTCAACTGCTCAATTGATTGGGCAAAAGTGTGATCCAAGGCTTGAAACTTGACATGAGTAATCTTGGGGGTCCATAATGATCCATGAAAGTCATATGGGGCATTGGAAGTCCAAATATCCTTGTGCAATCTCAAACCTTAATTTTGGTCATCAGTGCTTAAGGAGGTGTCTTGAGCTGATCAACCCTAGTGCAGTCTTGAGTCAAGGGAGATCTCGTGAGCAAATTCTTGATAAGTGAGAGGGAAAATTTTGGGGTACAACGCCAAGGCATTCGAAACCCCATCGAAGACCATAGTCCACCGAGATCCTTGTTCAGGTCCGTCATATGGTCCAGGTTTCTCACAGTCAATCACTAGTATGATATTCTCATATGGGAAGTCGATGTTCATAGACTGATAATCATCAACAGCTTGATGGGGAAAATGATCTGATAGTACACTTCCTTTGATGGCCTTTTGCATTGTGTAATAAATGTCGTACTCAATCAAGATTATTTTCCACCTAGCTATCCGTTCGGAAAGAGCAGGTTTCTCGAAGATGTACTTGATTGGGTCCATCTTAGAAATCAACAGAGTGGTATGAGTCAACATATACTGTCTTATCCGGCGAGCAGCCCATGCCAGAGCGCAGCAAGTTTTCTCGAGCAGTGAATATCTAGTTTCACAGTCGATAAACATTTTGCTCAGGTAGTAAATAGCATGCTCTTTTCGGCCAAACTCGTCACGTTGGCCCAAAAGACATCCCATAGAGTTCTCTAGCACTGTCAAGCACATGATCAAGGGTCTTCCTTCAACTGGAGGCATGAGAATAGGAGGTTCTTGCAGATATTCTTTGATTTTGTTGAAGGCAGCTTGGCATTCATCAGTCCATCTGACTACTTGATCTCTCTTCAAGAGTTTGAAGATTTGCTCACAAGTAGCAGTCAAGTGAGATATGAAGCGAGCGATGTAATTGAGACGACCCAAGAATCCTCTAACTTCCTTTTTAGAATGGGGGACTGGCAAGTCTTGGATGGCCTTCACCTTGGCAGGGTCAACTTTGATGCCTTTACCATTGACAACAAAACCTAGAAGCTTTCCAGATCGTACTCAAAATGTGCACTTGTTAGGGTTTAACCTCAAGTTGTACCCTTTCAACCTTTAGAATAGCTTGTATAGATGATCGAGATGTTCCTCCTCAGTTTGTGACCTGGAAATCATATCATCCACATATACCTCCATTTCATGATGGATCATATCATGAAACAAATATAGCATAGCCCTTTGATATGTTGCCCCTGCATTATTCAATCCGAACGACATGACCTTGTAACAAAAGGTGCCCCATTGTGTAACGAAAGTGGTCTTCTCCATGTCTTCAAGAGCCATCCTAATTTGAGTATAGCCGGAGAAACCATCCATGAAAGAGAAGACTTTATACTGAGCAGTGTTATCGACCAAGACATCAATGTGAGGTAAAGGGAAGTCATCCTTGGGGCTTTCCCTATTCATATCCCTATAATCTACGCGCATACGAACTTTTCCATCTTTCTTCGGTATTGGCACCACATTTGCAACCCATTAGGGATAACATGTCACAGCTAAGAATCTTGTGTCAAATTGTTTCATCGCTTCAGATTTTATCTTTTCAGACATGTCAGACCTCATGGGATGAACTTTTTGTTTGAAATGAGGACAACCTTCCTTTATCGACAGACGATGAACTACAATGTCGGTATCCAACCCTGGCATATCTTCATACGACCAAGCAAACACTTCTACATAATCATGCAACATCTAAACCAATATTCTTTTGACACTTCTTTCCAGGTTAGTGTCGATATTGACTTCTTTCTTGTCTGTCTAGGTACCCATATTGATGACTTCAACTGACTTTCGTGCGACTAAATAGCTTTTTCCTCTTGTAATAGAAGTCTGGCTAGTTCTCCTGGTATTTCACAATCTTCCTCGCCTTCGTCTTTGGCTTGGTTAATTGGATGTTCGAAGTCATAGTCGGCAATAGTAGAGTCATTGGCAATAAGATCCAGAGTGGATGAGGACCTACAAGAGTGTACCTGTGTGCATGTAAGACACATGGCTATTTTGAAAAATATATTTGAAGAAAAAGAAAGACAATGAGCACAAATATTTGGAATACAAAATAGTCTAATGATTTGTATTGAATGATCATATGATAACATGAACATAAAGAAAACCCTTGACAAATGGACCATAGTGCCCCGGGCCAGGCACATGGGTTAAAAGTCATTGTTTAATATTACAGACAAAATGATCTTGAATTAAAAGAAAGCAATAAACAAGTAGTTACTCCTCAATGAAAGAGATGGGAACGAAGTCCTTAGCTTGCCAATTGTTGAGTTTCGTTGTAGTAGGATATACCCAATCTTCAAATGCACATTCATCATCAGAATCACCTACAGTGTTGACTTCGTGGCTTCCAATACGGAGAGGGGGCTTCTCTGCACTAGCGCGCCTCACTTCCTTCTGAGACTTGACGGTGAAACCCAAACCACACTTGTCTGCTTTGAATGGGATCTCGAGGAGTTTCCCCCAAGTATCACAGCTTCCTTCTTCAAATGCAGCATGAGCATCTTTAAAAGAAACCAACTTTGGCACGACCTTAATAGCTTTGGACACATCAGAGGAAAATTTGGTAGCAGTAACCATTGGTGGCACAACTTCAAAATCTTGACATGGGGTCTCTATAAATTCTCCATCCATCTCCACGTATTTGAAAGAGTTGAGGTTGCTTACCATGAACTCCTTCTCACCACAGACAGTGACAGTTCTTCCTTTGACCGGATACTTGAGCTTTTGATGAAGAGTTAACGTTACTTCCCCAGCTCCATGGATCCAAGGGAGAACAAATAAACAGGAGTAGGCAGGACGGATATCCATAATGTAGATAGTAGAGTTGAAGATCTGTGAGCCCACCTTGATCGGGAGATCCACCTCTCCATGAACTGTCCTTTTTGATCCATTGAAAGCCCTCACAATAATATCACTTGGTTTCAAGACTAGTCCTTCACAGTCTAGACGGTCTAATGCCCCCTTGGGTAGCACATTTAAAGAAGAGCCAGTGTCAACCAGAACATGGGCTAAGGTAGTCCCCTTGCATTCAACAGAAATGTGTAGAGATTTATTATGGTTCTTTCCAAGTGGTGTCAGATCAACATCCGAGAACCCTAAACCATTATCGATCGTCAAGCTCGCCACACAATTTTCAAACTAGTCAGTTATGGTATCATGAGGGACATGAGCCTTCTTCAAGAATTTGATTAACGCCCGAGCATGAGCATCGAAACAGAGTAGCAAAGACATCATAGAAATCTTGGAAGGGGTTTGCCCCAACTGCTCCACGATCTTGAAATCACTCCTTTTTATAATTTTTAAGATATCATCCATTTCATGAGTGGAAGACTCTCCATCAGCAACGTCCTTTTCGGGTATTTCTTTCTCAGCAGGCTCAACCACTTTCTCCTTTCCCCTTGTATCGGTACTGGGCTTAGCAGCAGTGATGCAGACAGGTGCCTTTGTAACAGTTGGTAGTGAGATGTTGGGTGAAAAGATTCTCCCAGTTCTGATTACCTTACTTGAGCCAGTTATGTTACCAACGTCATCATCTTTGCTTTCTTCAATCCAAGCGTCTTGTTTTATCCCATGGTAAAACACCTTAGCACCATAGTTCCATGGCACAACTTTGTTAGAAGAGTACGGAATTGGTCCGAGAGCGGTAATTATCAAAGGAGCAATAGTTGGTTCATTTGAAATCCTGATAGGACCCTTGGAGGAGATCCTGAGAGGCTTGTTTGAGATGGTTATGATGGAGATATCTTCACACTTATTGGTTAAACTTTTGGCAGGAGGAGTCTTCTCAAATAGGATCTCATGGCTATTCATCAGGCGTTGAATGCCTTCCTTTATCCCTTTGCATCCATTGAGTTGTTTGACACAACAAACACAGTCCTTTAAACAGCCAGGGAAAATCCCGACATTCAACAGATTCTTTTTTATGATGGTTAATGGAGTAGTCAAGTATTTGATGGAGGAAATAAAAATTGTATCTTCAACAGTATTGACACCCTTACCATGGTTTGGCATAGGTGTGGTGATTACATTCGGGTTTGGAGGAGGATCAAATTCAATGGTCTTGTTATCTATCAAGTCTTGAATTTTATTCTTCAATGCCCAGCATTGGTCAGTCTCATGCCCGAGACTACTTGAGTGATATCCACATTTGGCGTTCGGATTATATTTTGGTGAAGAGGTATCTGGATTGGTTGGAGGATCATGCAATGTCACCAAATTAGCCTTTAGTAAGTGTTGTAAGGCTTGGGATAGTGACATGACTATCCTTGTGAATTGTCTTCTCAGAGTCTCAAACCGTTGATGATTGGCAGATGGTCTTTGACCAGGAGTTGGATTGGAAATTCAGACGGCATTAACGGATTGGCGGTCGTCCTTCTTGGTACGGGTCATTGCCCCATACACAACATTTGTTTCTTTCTTTGTGGAAAAAGGTTTCTTTACAGGATTGGAAGTGGAGGCAGATGTCATGGGAATCTTCCCGCTTTTGATACTGCTTTCAACTCTTTCACCGGTTAAGATCATCTCGGTGAAACCGGAAGAAGAACAGCCAACCAATAAGTTAAATAATGGACCAGATAAAGTTCCCATAAACACATCAATATGCTCCCTATCAGTCAAAGGTGGCTGAACCATACTGGCAAGGTCTCTCCATTTTTAGGCGTACTCTTTAAACCCTTTATTCTTCCCCATTGTCATGTCTTACAATTGAACTCTTGTCGGTGCCAAGTCAGTATTATACTGGTATTGGTGGTAGAAAGCGGTGGCTAAGTCTTCCCATGTATTGATACGGGAACCATCCAACTGGTAAAACCACTCTAGTTGCGTTCCAGCCAAGCGTTCTTGAAAAAAGTGAACCCAAAGTTTCTTATCAGCGGTGTGCGGATGTATCTTGCGCACATAAGATTTCAGGTGAAGTTTTGGACAGGAAACCTTGTCGTACTTTGCAAAGACTGGTATCTTGAATTTGTGGGGAATGACAACCCCAGATATCAAACCTAAATCATCAAAATACAAACCGGGGACGGCTTGAATCTCAACGGTCTTCAATCTGTATTTTAGCTGCTTGTATTTGACATCGGCAGGAGGATACTGCTCATCAAAATAATCATCATCATCAGATGCTTGATCATTGATACACCCATACTGGTTACTCCTAACTTCTCCAATCTGATTCTCGTCTTCCTCAGATGAGTCTTCCACTATCGGGATCTGACGGACCGACTCTTTGAATCTTCTACCCATGTTGACTAAGGCTTTCCTCTTCAATTTCTTTTTGGCTGCTAGCAATGCCATTAGATATTGTTGCCCCTTGGATAGGGTCAGCAGAGTCTCTTGAAACTGAGAGTTTTGTGCTTGTAGGTCCTTCACTGTTTTCTCGAGATCCATCTCGCTGAAATAAACAGTCAGAAGATAAGGAAACTTGTCATGGAAAACCTGTTATGTTATGATGCATGGAATATGTGTATGCAAATGATTTCAAGGATTTATGAAATTTAAATTTGTATAGACAAAGAATGAGCAAACGTAAAATTTCATTAATTATTTCAAAATGATTACATCATGCCTCTTGGGCTTACAAAATAAATCTCTAAGATAAAAAGATCGAATGCATCCTCTTCGGCGCAATGTAGGCGTTCAAGCTTTGTTCTTCATGTAGCTGCTTCGTAAGCTCCAAGACCCTCTTCTCACTAGCGTAGAATTGAGCTTCGAAGGTATATAGTTCTTCCTTAAGCTAAATCTAACCCTTTTGCAAGTCTTCAAGAGAAGTAGGCATGTCAGGATGGAAGACAATGTACGGGACATCTCCTTCAACCATATGTTCCATGATAACTGGTAAGATGGAGGGATAAGGCATCACGAGCTTCTGAGCATGAGCTTGTACCCATCTAAGGTAAGGCTTAAGGGGTATGGAATTCTTGTGTCCTAGTGTTTTATTGTCCATTTTTCTTACCATCCTCCAAGCTTGTATAACTTTCTGCCGGTAACCTTGATCGTCGCTCTCATAGTCGAATACCACTCCTTGGACGAGCATATCATGCGGACCATCCCTTCGGGCATAACCAAATTGTCGTAAATCTAAGCAAGGGTTGTAAGTGATACCTCCCCTAATTCTAAGTAAAGGGACATTAGGTAATTCCCCATAATGGTCGATGATAGTAACAATCTCCAAGGATCGAGAACACCAATGGATATTTGAATGTCTGAGCGTCATCAGCCTATGGGACCATCTCAAACCTTGCTCGTTCTTCAACACAGACCAGGGAAGATGTGAGATAAACCATCTATCCAAGAGAGGAGTTCAACATATTAGGATCCCTCTCTTCCTCATAGTGCGAGAGTGGAGTGAATGTAGCATATCTCCCAACAAAGTAGGCACTGGATTGTGAGACATGAAGATTTTGACAGCGTTTACATCTATAAGTTGGTCAGGGTTTAGAAACAAAACCATCCCATAGATGAGAAGGGCCAAGATTTCTTCAAAATCTTGTAAGTCCAAAGAGTTCCAACAATATTGAGCTTTCTCAAACAAGAATTTGGCTAAGAACCCTTTGACACCACTCCTTGTTTCCCAATTAGTCGCGACATCAGATTATTGTAAGTGTAGTGCTTGGGAAATCTCTTCAGGTTTTGGATCTCTTTTCGTACCGTTGAAGGGTAGTTGATTAAGAATGGGAATCCTCAAGAGTTGAGAGAATTCTTCCAGAGTAGGTACAAGCTGATAATTGGGAAAAGTGAAGCAATGGTGTAGAGGATCAAAGAACTGGAAAAGCACCTTCATCATATCTTTATCAGTGCTAGAGGTAACCAAGTTTAGGAGGCGACCATGTCTTTCGGTGAATGAAGAATTCTCATGGACCCTTGATACTAACTCTTTGAGTTGAGGAGGAATTTGTACGAGATTGACTTGGATAGTATTCCTGCGGATGGAAGCCATGTCCTACAAAACATAACAAAGATAAATTCCAATAATCCTTGAAATGGTTAGTGAGAATGAGTATGATGTTATGATGTTTATGATGTTATGTACAAGTAAAGATATACACACAAGGCAGACAAGTCCTTAGGTTTTCTCTTGTATGGAGTGTTATAGGTAAGTACCCTCTTGAAGTTTAGTTGGCTCAAACCTGTCCTAGAAATAGTAACCGGGTTCTAAGGGATCTCAATATCAATGATTTTCTTATCGGGCATTGTTTCAGCGCAAGCCTCTTTCACGGCGACCAAAATATCCCGAGAAGTCCGATCTCAATGAGCGTAGTATCGAGTATCAACCAACTTCGGACTGCACCAAAGCCGGCTATCTCACTACTTCCTAATGGCCAAGTTGGTCAAGTAAAGGTTCTACAGTCAGTTAGTATTTCATGACACCACACAGAGGCCCCATATTCTCCTTGACTACTCAAGGGCTATCGGTACTAAAAAATGTGTCACACTAACGTAGCTATTTCTTAGACCATGTCGGTATACCCCGCACAATTTCCACAATGTATTTGTACTTACCTATAAGGTATCGCTAATCCGGGTAGAGGATTAAAACAAGCCCAAACAAGGAACCAAAATGTAAAGCAAGCAAATCAAACAAAGAAAGCAAATAAAGGTGATCTCGCCCTAAGGTAACCCCACTTTTAAGTATCGTTTCCCCAGCAGAGTCGCCAGTTCTATAATACAGTGGGAGAACTGACTTGGGATGTTTTGCGTTTATCGCAATGTTGCAGTTAGCAAGAGTCCCCACCGACTTTTCTTTTATCTAAAATGAAAGGTGGAAAAGAACAGGAAAGACCTTTGAGATTATTTCTTGAGTTCGGGGGGTAGATTATGAAAATGGAAGGTGTTAGCATCCTTTTCATTCATAGTTATCTATCGGCTCTTAGTTGCTTGCTAGATCACTTGCTTTGTTTGAAAATGTGATTTGTGGTGGTTTTTGAAAGTATTTTGAAAAGGCGCCTTCGTTTAGGAAAACTTTGTACCGGTTCTTGTTCGTAAGAACTTATACAAAATATTGGACTTTTGAAAATATTTCATGTTTTGAAAGTTTGTTTTTGAAAGTGTTTGGTGTTTGTTTTGAAAATGAGCAAGGATGTTTGTTTTGAAAGCGAGCAAGCAATTAGGAACAATCTACCTACTCAAAATCCCTTTGTTCATTTATTCCTTTCCTTTGATATTGCTATCTTACCATTGATTGGTAAGAAGCCTTATCTTTGTATGTAAAGGGACTGACGTGGGTTATCGTATAGTCATGATAGCAATGTTGTGAGATATCTTAACATTTGTCTTTGAGGGACTAAGATCATTTGAAAGGCAACATTTGTAGCATCACCGAGGGACTATGATCTTGTATTTTTTATTTGTTTTTGCTAAGATATCCCACATGCATAACATGACCATTTTTGTAAGGCAACAAGTGGATTTACCCTAAGGGTGTATGTCTGAATAATGTGTTTGATTTGCATGCATTTAATCTTTAATTAGGGTTATCTACTTGTTGATTTTATCTTTCCATAAAAACCCTAATTACTAGCATTTATATGAAAGTGTTAAATTACGGAAAGTAAAATTATTATGTTATTACATCATTAGGGGATGGGGTATACAAATTTATAAATGGGGATTGCAAGAAATTAAACCTAATTATCTATTACAATCATATTGAATATTGTACAAGAAATAAATAAATAATATAATGTGCAAAGATGTAAATGAAAAGGAAATGATTTATTTTGATTTTTGGTAAGGGTTTAGTTTTGACCTAACTAAGAAAAATAATTAATTAAAAATAAATAAAATTAAACCTAAACTAATTAAGAAAAGAAATTAAGTTAGAAAGCATTTTTAAGGTTTTTTATGAAAAGGTTTTAAGTTTAATAAAAATAGTATGGAAATTAATTAACTAAAAAAAACCTAAATTCTAAGTTAATTTTAAATAAAAAGGAAATAATTAAATCTAAATCTAATTATTATTTATTTAAGAAAAAAAAAATTAAGTTTGTTTAAGAAAATGTTTTTTTTTGTCTTTTTATTTCATAAAGAAAATAAAAATGTAAGTGTGTAAATAATAAATAAAAATATTTTTTTTGGATTTTTATTAATAAAATAATAATAATAATAATAATAATAATAAAGATAATAAAGAAAAATAAAATTAAATTAAAAAGTCAGGGGGTGAAAAAAGAAGTTTAGGGTGTTTATTAGAAAAAAAACAGTTTTGTTTGAGTGTGGCCCATTGTGATACGGTGGGAGAACTGACTTAAGGTTTTGCGTTTGATCGTAAATGTTGCGGTTAGCAAGAGTCGCCACTGACTTTTCTTTTATCCAAAAGGAAAGGTGAAAAAGCACAGGAAAGACCTTTGAGATTATTTCTTGAGTTCGGGGGGTAGATTATGAAAAGGGAAGGTATTAGCACCCTTTTCATCCATGGTTTTCCATGGGCTATTAGTTGCTTGCTATATCACTTGCTTTTGTTTGAAATAGTGCTTTGTGTGGTTTTTAAAAGTATTTTATAAAGAGGCCATTGTTTAGGCAATCTTTGTAATGATTCTCGTTCGTAAGAATGTATACAAAGATGTTGATCTTTTGAAAATGTTTTCAAGTTTGTAAGATGTTTGAAAGTGTAGATGTTTGTTTTTGAAAATAGCAAGGATGTTTTGTTTGAAATTGAGCAAGTAATTAGGAGCATTCTACCTACTCAAAAGTCTTTCTTGTTCATTTTCTTTTCCTTTGACATTGTTATCTTACCATTGATTTGGTAAGTAACCCTATCTTTGGATGTTTAAGAGACGGACGTGGGTCATCGTATAACCATGATTAGCAATATTGCAAGGTATCTTAGCATTCTTTTTTAGGGACTAAGATCATTTGAAAGGCAACTTAGATAGCGTCATCGAGGGACTATGATCTTGTATTTGCTTTGTTTTTGCTAAGATACCTCACATGCGTAATATGACTATTTTATAAAGGCAACCAAGTGGATTTACCCTAAGGGTGCTTGTGTGCAAGTGTATTATTTTCATGCTTGATTTTGTTTGGAATTAGGGTTTTCTAAGTATTGGTTTTAGTCTTTCCATACAAACCCTAATTACTAACATTTGTAAATAAAGCGATAAGTTGTGGAATTAAAAGTTACTACGCTATTACAACACTTGTGGGAGGGGGGGTACACAAATTATGAATGGGGATTGCAAGAATGTAAACCTAGTTAATCTATTACAACCATATTGAATTGGTACAAATGTACAAGGAATTAAAAGAATATAATGTACAAAATGAATAAATGTACAAAAATGTGAAATGTGAAATAAATGGATATTTTTGTTTGGATTTTTTAGGAAAAGGGAATTTGTCTTAAACTAATTAATTAAAGAAAATAATTAATTAAACTTAAATTTATTAAGAAAAGATTTTAAATAAAACCCTAGTTCTATTAATTGATTAAAAGAAAATAAGTTTGAGAGAAAAGTATTTTTGGTATTTTTGTCTTGGAAATAAATTATAGTATTATAAAATATTTTTGGCCTTTTTTATATTAAAATGAATATATTTTAATTGGTGTAAAAGAAAATAAAAAATAACCTAGTTTTAAATTAAATTTACAAGACTAGTTAGTAAAAATAAATAAAATATAGTTAAATGAAATATTTTTTGTGAGAAAAATAAAATAAACTAAGTCAAAATATAAATCTATTATTTTTATATTTTTTTGTGATTTTTTAATATTAGCAAAATAAATAAGAAAAAAAATAAAAAATAAAATAAAATAAAATTGGGCCAGGGGTGCTGATAGCCTGCAAGGGGTGAGAAGTAGCAAAAACAATAGGCCCAAAGATTGGAGCCCAACGCCTGCAAAAAGGGGTCAGAAAGTGCAAAAAAAAACTCAAAACGGAACCACTAGGGCTCGAACCAAGTCCCAAAGAATACAGGCACGCGCTTCTACCACTAGGGTGGCTATACATCCGTTAACATAAGCAAATCAATAAATATATGATACAAAACGCGCCCTGATTAATTCATCTTCAACCTCCAGCCAGACCAACTGTAACTTGTTCATTTCTCATCAAAAATGAAAACTGTAAACATGAAACTTGTAGCAAATTTCCTCACGGTTTCAGAAATGTAAAGCATTAAAACTATAGATCAAAGATAAGCATGACTTTCAATGGCCCTAAACTGAACCCTAAAAATCTCAGAAACTTCAATCTTAAAATTCTCTAAGCTCAAGCAAAATTAATGGAAACTATGGACATGGTTAGCTTTAGGGCAATGATATCTACATGTTTTATTCATAAATAAATCATTGATGATGCCTGTATGAGAAGTTCCAAAATTAGAAAAGTTACCTTGTAAGAGGGTATCGGGTTTGAAATTTGAGGAGCTTTCAAGGAGTTCCAATGGTTGTGTTAGCTTCCTCAAGTTCCCAGGAAGCTAATGAAATGCTTAGCTTGAGCTGAAAGGGCCTGAGGAGTTCTGGAGAAGTCCAAGTGCAAAGCTCTGTTTTTGAAAATGGAGGATGGTGTTACAGTTTTGTAACAGGTTGTGGGATCAATTCTAAATGATGTTTAGAAGCTTTAGAAACCAAAAGGCCAAGAAACGCACGAGTAGATTATGAGTTTCAAGTTTTTGGTCAGTTTGTGTGAAAATGGAGGTATGGAATGTGATTATGATTTCTAGCTGTTTTCAAGGCATGAGAATTCGTCTCTTTGTGGCCAATGGTTTGTATATGTATAAATAAAAGTGTTTTAGAGCTTTGGACAATTAGAAGTACAAGTTTTTAGCTTCTGGCTAGGTTACTTGATTTTGAAGAAAAGTGGGAAACAAGTTTCAAGAGGAGGTACAAGCATGGGCTGGGTGATTGTATGTGTCTAAAACATTTCTTATGGGTTATGGGACTTGTGTGTTCAGAAGAGAACAAGTGCAAGGCTCGAGAATAAGTTTTGTATAGAAAAGCACTTTATCAAAATGGCAATGTACACTTTCTTCCAAAAATGGATATAAAGCATGTCCATGCATTGAGTGCTTGAAGTGAGACCTATAACAGCTGCGTAAACCATTAATTATGGAGTGTTTAACAAGTTTGAGGCCTGGAAAGTAGAGTTTATGCAGCATAGTTTGAATTTTGAATTTGGTTCATCACAAAATGACTTGTAATTCAAGTGATAAAATCCTAACTTCATCTCTTCGATTCTCCCTACTCAATAATTATCTCAAGGAGTTCTTGGACATATTGGAAAGCTTGCAATGTGATATACAACCCATATTTGAATTGCTTTTGAATATTCCCCTTGGAACTATATGGAAAAGTGCCATGAAGTTGGGTCAAAATCCTGACCAAATTAGGGCAAAAATTTCACTAAGTGTTTAGTTTCATGACCACATGTTCTTAAAACTATAACTTGAGATCCAAGAACTTTTGGAAGGAGTTTTGTAAAGAAAATTTGTATATTTCATGGAGATATACAACTTTCATGTTGGAAGTTTTTCTTGAATCATCTTGCCTTATAGTGAAAAAATTTCTCAAAGTTATGAAAAAATAAGAAATTTCCAACACTTAGAAAAATTTCTAAGTTTAGAAATTTTGACTTTTCAAAATGAAATCTTGACTTTTTGATTTCTTGATGAAGAGGTTTCATATTTTGATATGTTTTGATGAATTGTGATCTTTGGCATTTGAATTTGACCAAAAAGTCAAAGTTTGACTTTTCAGTATACCATTGACTTTTGATCAGTTGGCTGAAAATTCATTTGTCAATCCTTTGGACTTGAGCAATGTTTTGAGCGATGTTATTATTTAAAAATGATGCAATTGGCCTCTTGGTATCATGCCTTAAATCAAATGATCATTTGCTAGGTCAAAAATCAGAAATTGCCCTTTCCCAGTCAAAACCCTAATTTTGACCATTTTGCCCTTTTGGAGATTTGATCAAATTTCTTGAGGAATTATGGTCCAAACTTGATCAAATGATACATATGAGTCTAAAATGTTGATGTGGATAAAAATTATGAAGTTTGACTATAAATTGGCCATAGTTGACTTTTTCCCTAATATAGTTGATTTTTAGGTCAACTGCTCAATTGATTGAGCAAAAAGGTGATCCAAGGCTTGAAACTTGACATGAGTAATCTTGGGGGTCCATAATGATCCATGAAAACCATATGGGGCATTGTAAGTTCAAAAATCCTTGTGCAAACTCAAACCCTAATTTTGGTCATCAGTGTTTAAGGAAGTGTCTTGAGCTGATCAAACCCTAATGCAGTCTTGAGCCCAAGGAGATCTGGTAAGAAAATTCTTGATAAGTCAGAGGGCAAATTTTGGGGTACAACAGCTTCCCTTGTTCAATCTTCTTAAGCCTGAAGAGTTAGATTGGCGAGTTTTTCCATTCATGACTCGAAGGTGGAAGATAATTGGACACTAGAGTGCCCAGAAATTTGCACTCGGTGATGTGATGGTTGACGGTATAGGGAATGGGCTTAAAGATGCCATTTAGAGGGATTATGGAAAGTTGTTGGAGATGGGCTTGTAGATGCCATCAAAAAAATGATTGTTGAACTGAATCTGAAAGGGAACCTGAATGGGTATCGGAATGGCGTCCGTGTCTGGGGCGTATCTGTATTGTATTTGAAAAGCTGAATTTGAATGAGTATCAGAATGATATCCGTTTCTGGAGCATATCTGAACTGTATCTGAAGAGTTGAATTAGGATGAGTATCAGGATGGCATCTGTGTCTGGAGCGTATTTGAACTGTATCTAAGAGCTGAATCTGAATGAGTATCAAAATGCCATCAGTGTCTGGAGCATATCTGAATTGTATCTGAGAGCTGAATATGAATGAGTATCAGAATGGCTTCCGTGTCTGGAGCGTATCTGAACTGTATCTGAGAGCTGAATCTGAATGAGTATCAGAATGGCATCTATTCCTGGAGCGTACCTGAACTGTATCTGAGGAATTGAATTAGGATGAGTATCAGAATGGCATCCGTGTCTGGAGCGTATCTGAATTGTATCTAAAAACCTTGAACATTGTTAATGGTAGCTATTGATTAATCTTATCCTGAAAAGGGTAAAATGTTAGCTAAAATGCAAAGTCATGTTGTATGAAATTCATGATATAATGCATTCGTGTTATCAATGTTTATGATATATGGATGCGATGTATGTGTATGTAAGCTATTCTGCTGCAAAGCTGTTGGATTTGGGCAAATAAATCCCCAACTGTTGCTGAGGATATGGAGTGTAAGTCATCACGTTGTGAAGTTGAAGAATTTCCACTTAGAGAAATAAACTCTGTTATAAGGGAAATGTCGTGTACTGCTTGTAAAATCCTATTGGGGAATCCTGAGATATTTGGTGACTTCTACTGGGGATTGATAACTGGAAGCTTTGTTCCGTTGGGGATAAAACTGCATACTACGGGGGATTATATGGGAATGGCTTAGAGATATTTCCCTAACTTAAAGCCATCAGTGATTGTCTTCCTATTTTGTTTATTTGTAAACAGTAATTATGTTCAAATGCATATGTTCAAAAATAAATCATTGGACGTTTTTGTAAACAAAACACAAGAGTAAAGAAAAACATATAGTTTTGCACTTTCCAAGGGATATCTTTGTATTGACTTTGAGTAAGTGTTTTTGTACAATGAGACAAACATTCTAGTAAGAGAATGTCGTCGTAAAAAATGAAAATTTTGATACAAAGAAAAGATAGCTATGTGCAATAATCCCATGGGGTTCCCATTTTGCTATAGCCTTCATATCTCTGAGCATCTTATCTATTTGTTTCCTTGCCCGAAGCTAATTGAATTGATCAGAACTTCTGAGTTTGTCAGGTTGTCCGTAAGGTGATCCATCAAGACATAGTCATACGCTTTTACTCCCTAACTTTTTCCTGGACCGCCCTTTCGGGTTTTCAGTCCACCGGGATACCCTTTTTTACCTAAGCCGTCCTCTCAGGTTTTCAGCTTGCCGGGTGTATAGAGATTTTTTTTTTGTTTTATACCTAATTTTTGCCCGAACCTTTTTGGTTCACCGGGATTCCCTTGTTTTGCCTAGGTGTGTCAACCTAGCGGGTCTCTTATGCGTAGTATCTTTTGACTATGTCTGTGTTCGCAGGGTGTGGTAGGTCGTTTCCATCCATGGTGGTCAAGATCATTGCTCCACCATAGAAAATGTTTTTGATTACAAATGGTCATTCATATGTAGGAGTCCATTTGCCCCTGGGGTCACCTTGCGTTAGTATGATGCGTTTGATCACCAGATCCCCAACTTGATATACTTGGCGTCTGACCTTTTTGTTGAAATCCTTGATCATCCGTTTTTGATACATTTGACCATGACAGACAGCAGTAAGTCTTTTCTCATTAATCAAGTTTAGTTGATCAAATCAAGTCTGGATCCAATCTTCTTCATTCAGCCCTGCATCCTTCATAATTCTTAGAGAAGGGATCTGGACCTCGATAGGCAAGACAGCCTCCATGTCATATACAAGAGAGTAGGGTATTGCCCTGTTTGACGTGTGTGTTATGGTACGATATCCGTGGAGAGCAAATGGTAGTATCTCATGCCAGTCTTTGTACGTGACTGTCATTTTTTGTATGATCTTTTTAATGTTCTTATTTGAGGCTTCAACAGCACCATTCATCTTCGATCGGTAAGGGGAAGAATTGTGATGCTGGATCTTGAACTGCTCACGCAGGGCGGTGATTATAATATTATTTAGATTCGTACCATTGTCTGTAATGATCCTCTTTGGGATACTGTAACGACAGATGAGATTCTGCTTGATAAACCGGGCGACAACATTCTTGGTGATGGAAGTGAAGGAGGCTGCCTCGACCCACTTTATAAAATAGTCAATGGCCACTAAGATGAAGTGGTGTCCATTAGAGGTTGTTGGCTTGATTTCCCCAATCACATCGATGCCCCACATAGAAAAGGGCCAAGAAGCCATTAAGATATTCAGAGGAAACAGAGGTATGTGTACCTTGTCAGCATAGATCTGACACTTATGGCAGATTCGAGAGTGTTGATAGCAATCTGCTTCCATGGTAGACCAGTAATAGCATGCCCGTAGAATTTTCTTTGCCATCGTATTCCCACTGGAATGGGTGCCAAAAGTGCCTTCATGTAACTCAGCCATGATCTTTTCTGCTTCAACCTTGTCTACGTACTGAAGTAACACAGAGTCATGGTTGTGTTTGTAGAGAATGCCATTACTAAGGAAGAACTTAGCAGAGAATATCCTTAAGAACTTCTTGTCATTGACTGAAGCTCCTTTCGGATATTCTTGAGCCTCGAGATACCTCTTGACTTCGTGAAACCAAGGTTGGTCCACTATTTCTTCAGTATTAATCTCGTGACAATGAGTTGGTTCATCCATTCGTTCAATGGTGATCTGGGGAGCCTCGTTATCCCATTTAAGTTTAAACATGGATGACATTGTGGCTAGTGTGTCTGCTAGCTGATTTTCTTCTCGCGGGAAATGCTCGAAGGTAATCTTCTCAAAGTGTGGGAGCAATGTAAAAACATGTTCTTTGTAGGGGATAAGGTGAGGGTGTTTGGTGTCTCATTCCCTTTTGATTTGGATGATGACCAAAGCTGAATCTCTGAATACATTTAAAGATTTGATCCCCAAGTCTATGGAAGCTTTGAGACCAAAGATGCACGCTTCGCATTCCGCCATGTTATTTGTACAATTGAAGCAGAGTCTTGCAGTAAAGGGAGTATGACACCCTTCAGGATATATGAGTACAACACCAATACCATTGTCGAGTGCGTAGGATGCCCCATCAAAAACCAGGGTCCATCGAGATCCTTGTTCAGGTCTGTCATATGGCATGAATTCTTCATAGCTGTTTACCATCATGATGTCTTCATCCAGGAATTTGAACTTCATGGACTGGTAGTCTTCTACAACTTGGTGAGCAAGGTGATCAGCTAGTACGCTGTCCTTTATTAATTTATGGGTAGTATATTGTATATCATATTTTGTCAGGATCATCTGCCATCTCTCTATTCTCCCAGAGAGAGCAGGTTTCTCGAAGATGTATTTTATTGGATCCATTTTAGATATCAACAAGGTAGTATGGGTCAGCATATACTGTCTTAGCTAGCGAGCAGCCCATGCCAGAGCGTAGCAAGTTTGCTCGAGCAGTGAATATCTTGTTTCACAGTCGTTAAACTTTTTGCTCAAGTAATCAATAGCGTGCTCTTTTTGGTCAGACCCGTCATGCTGCCCCAGCACACACCCCATTGAATTTTCCAAAACGGTTAGATACATGATCAATGGTCTTCCCTCGAATGGCGGCATTAAAAGAGGAGGCTCTTGTAAGTACTCTTTGATCTTCTCAAAAGCAGTTTGGCATTCGTCATTTCATTTGACTACTTGATCTTTCTTTAGTAATTTAAAGATTGGTTCACAAGTAGCTGTCAGGTGAGAAATGAATCTGGCAATGTAGTTTAAACGTCCCAAGAATCCTCTGACTTCCTTCTCAGTACGAGGAGAAGGCATCTCTTGTATCGCTTTCACTTTGTCAGGATCGACTTCAATATCTTTATTGCTGACAACAAAGCCTAGGAGTTTACCAGACCTTACTTCAATACCAAATGTTCATTTATTTGGGTTCAACCTCAACTTGTACTTATTCAGTCTCTCAAAGAGTTTCTGTAAATGATCAAGATGCTCTTCTTCTGTTTGAGATCTAGCTATCATGTTATCCATATAGACCTCTATTTCGTGATGTATCATATCATGAAATAGAGCTACCATGGCACGCTGATAGGTTTCCCCAGCATTCTTCAGTCCGAATGGCATAACCTTGTAGCAAAATATGCCCCACTGTATGACAAAGGTAGTTTTCTCCATGTCCTCGAGTGCCATTTTGATTTGGTTGTAACCTGAGAAACCTTCCATGAAGGAAGACACTTTGTGTTGTGCCGTATTGTCAACTAGAATATCAATATGGGGAAGTGGGAAATCATCCTTAGGGCTTGCCTTATTCAAATATTTGAAGTCCACGCACATTCGTACCTTGTCGTCCTTTTTGGGTACGGGAACAACATTGGCAACTCATTGCGGATAAGAGGTGACGGTCAAAAATCTAGCGTTGAATTGTTTCATGACTTCTGGTTTAATCTTCTCTGACATGTCAGGTTGCATACGGTAGACCTTTTGCTTTACTGGTGGGCATTCCTCTCTTGTAGGTAGACAATTTACTACAATATCTGCATCAAGCCCTGGCATGTCTTTGTACAACCAGGCAAAGACCTCAACATACTCGTGTAGAAACTGAATCAGATGCTCTTTGACATTGGGTTCCAGGTTGGCACCCACCTTGACTTCGCTTTTGTCTTCTTTTGTGCCTAGGTTGATTGTATCCACTGGCTCTTCGTGAGGCTGAATGGTCCTTTATTCTTGTTGTAGTAATCTGGCAAGTTCCCCTGGTACTTCACAATCTTCCTCACCTTCATCTTAGGCTTGGTAGATTAGATTTTCAGAGTCACAAAAGGCCATAGCATAACCGTTACCCATGGGATCCCGAATGGATGTAGACCTCCATTGTGAGTGTGGGTGTGTGTAAGAGTATAGTTATCTTTGAAAGAAATGAAAATGTAAAAGAAAAACAATGAGCACAAAATTTTTATGCAAAAACGTCCATGATTCATTGATGTCATATGGAAATGAGATAATAACCCTTACAAATGGACCATTGTGCCTCGGGTAAGATACAAGGTTTTAAGAGTCTGAATTGTTTTAATATTACAGATCCAACAAAATGTAAAGACAAATTAATATGGGATAAAAGTGATCGGGACAAAATCTATAGCCTCCCAGTTGTTGAGTCCTCCACTGACAGTTGGGAAAATCCAATCCTCTAGGTTGTAGCTGTCTTTGTCATCCTCCACGACGCTGACTTGGTGGTTGCTGATCTTCAAGGGTAGTCCTCCGGCACGAGCGCGGCGTATAGCCTTCTGGGCACCTGAAGTCAAACCCAAACCAAACTTATCATATTTGTATGGGATATCTGGGAGTTGATCCCAAATAGTGCACCCACCTTCTTCTATCACTGCCTTGGCATCCTTCAAAGATGACATCATGAGTGGAGGCCTTGTGATCTTGGGAACTTGAGACATAACCTTGGTCACTGCCACATCTTGCGGGACTTCTTTAAAGTGAGGGAATGGAGTTTCAATAAATTCACCATCTAATTCCACATATCTGAAGGAATTTAGATGGCTGACCATATACTCTTCTTCCCCATGAGCGGTGATGATTTTCCCTTGAATTGGATATTTCAGCATTTGATGCAATGTAGAAGTAACAGCGCTAGCATTGTGAATCCACGGTCGGCCTAGCAAGCAGGAATATGAAGGAAGAATATCCATTACATAAAAGGTTGAATCAAATGTTTGGGTTCCAACTTTTATGGGGATGTCCACTTCCCCATGCACCATCCTTTTTGAGCCGTCAAAGGCTCTCACTACTATGTTGCTTGGTTTCAATGTCAATCCCTCATAGTCAAGCCTATCAAGATCCTTTTTAGGCAATACATTCAGAGACGAACCAGTGTCCACCAAAACATGAGCCAAGGTCGTGCCCCTACATTCAACTGAGACATGTAATGCCTCATTATGCTTCCTCCCTCTTGGCGTTAAATCAGCATCTGAAAAACCTAAACCATTATCTGCAGTCAAGCTGGCTACGTAGTCTTGGAACTGATCAGCAGATGTTTCTTGGGCTACATGGGCAGTTTTCAGGAATTTTACCAAGGCCTTTGCATGTGCCTCGGAACATAGTAATAAAGCCAGCATGGAAATTTTGGATGGAGTTTTCCCCAGTTTCTCAACTACATTATAGTCGCTTCTTTATATGATATTTAGAATTTCCTCCATATCTTTCCGGGAGGTCTCATGGATAGCCACTGATTGTGCCTTCGTCCAGACAGGCTCAATCAGAATACCTTTACCTCGAGTCTCAGTTGACTCGGCAGCAGGAATGTCAGTAGGAGTGATAATATGGATTGAAATAGCTTTGTCAACGGGAGTATTAGCAGAGATGATTATAGGACTGGGAATAGCCTTTGGAGGAGAAACAACAACATGAATGATTACGGATCCAGAAATAGCCTTTGGGGGAGTAATTTCTGGAGAGAATATCCTTCCGCTTCGGGTTATCTTACTAGTCCCTGCGATATTATTGACATCAGAGTCAACTTTCTCAGAACTTGAATCTTCAGCAACTGGCCAATCTTGCTTTATACCGTGGTAGTAGACATCCCCTCCATAATTCTATGGTACAGTTTTGTCTGACAAATACGGGATTGGTCCAGGCATTGTAATTATCAAAGGAGCTACTTTAGGAACTGATGTAATTCTAACGGGTCTTTTGGTGGAGACCCTGGAAGAATTTTCGGAAATGGTCACGATGGAAACATCATTATAAGAAACAGTTGGAGCAGAAGTCTTCTCGAATAAACTTTCCTTGTTATTTATTAGGCACTGAATGCCTGCTTTTAACAAAGGACAACTGGTTGGTGAGGACAAACAGAAATGACAGCTTTCATCACAGCCTGGGAAAGCACTAGCATTCAATAAGTTCTTTTTGATAGTCAGGAGTGGGGTCATAAGTTCATCAACTGAAGTAACAAACATATCTTCTTCAATGGCGTTGGTATTATGGCCGTGTTTGGGCATAGGGGCAGTAATGACATTAGGAATTTCTGGCGCATTGAATTCAATCTCTTTGGCTTCAATGAGGTCTTGTACTTTGTTCTTCAGAGCCCAGCAGTTGTTAGTGTCATGGCCGGGACTCTCTAAGTGGTATGCGCAGCGGGCATTAGGATGATAGTGAGGAGAGGTTATGTTAGGGTTCTTTGGAGCTTCTTTCAAAGTCGCTAGATTGGATCTTAACAAAAGTGGTAATACTTGGGATAGAGTCATGTTAATTCTGGTGAACTGTATGACTGGTCTCTCAATTCTTGGTTGATTATTTCTTTGCTGAGCAGGCGCTGGTTTAGGAATCATGACATCCCCCACCATTGAACGATGTTCGGCCCTATCTTGATTTCTCTGAGGATATACAGCAACAACTTCTTTCTTTCTAATGAATGGTTTCCTGACAGCAGCAGAGGATGCATCTTTTTGAATCTTTCCATTCAGTAAAACCTGCCGATGAACTCCCAATTAAGTGATTGAAGAAAGGACCGGACAAGTTGCCCAAAAACATGTCTACCAATTCTCTTTCAGATAAGGGAGGTTGGTCTCTTCCTGCCAAGTCCCTCCATTTTTGCGCATAATCCTTGAAGCTCTGACTTGAAACCATGGCCATACTCTAGAGTTGAGTACGGGTAGGTGCAAGATCAACATTGTATTAGTATTGTTTGTAAAAGGCGGCGGCCAGATCTTCCCAGTTATGAACATTGGCTCTTTCTAACTGATAAAACCAATCAAGTTGAGTTCCAGATAGACTGTCTTGGAAGAAGTGTACCCATAAATCCTTCTCAGCGGTATGGGGATGGATTTTCCTTACATAGGACTGGAGATGCATTTTGGGACATGAAACTCCGTCATATTTGGAGAACACACGTGCTTTGAATTTTGGAGGAATGACAATCCTCGATACTAATCCCAACTCCTCAAAGTCCAATCCAGGCACTTTTTGGATTTCCATTGCACTTAACTGTTCTTTTATATGCTTATACTTGTCATCGGCTGGAGGATATTGTTCTTCAGAATAGTCTTCTTCTTCCTCTTTCTCCTCTGACTCAGACTGGACAACTGTTTCTTTGCCTTTCCGATCTTGATTGTCTTTCTCACCAGATGTCGTCGTAAAGTCTAAGGACCTTCTTGTCTACCCTCGGAATCTTCTTCCCATGTTTAGAACTCCGGTTATTTTCTTTGTCTTCTTTTTCTTCTCTTCAATCAGCGAGGTCTTCAACTTTTCTTGTCCTTTGGCTAGAGTTAAGAACAACTGTTGAAACTGTGCATTCCGAGCTTAGAGGTCCTTCACCGTTTGCTCGAGATCCATTTTACTTAAATAAACAGTAGAGAGATGAGGAGACTTGTTGCAAGAAACATGCTTATGTTATGATGAATGGTGAATGCATATGCAATAATTTCAAGGATTTTAAAGATTCAAATTTGTTTTAGACAAAAAGGAAACACACGTTATATTAATAAATTAAAGCTTGAGTACATCAATGCCTCTTTGGGGAAAACAAATACAAAAACTCTAAGATGAAAAGGTAGTACGCATCCTCTTTGGTGCGATATAGGCATTCAGAGTCTGCTCCTCATGAAGTTACTTAGTGAGTTCCAAAACCTTCTTCTCGCTTGTGTAGAATTGGGCTTCGAAAGTATCTCGCTCCCCCTTGAGTTGTATCTAATATCTTTGTAAGTCTTCAAGAGAGGTGGGCATGTCAGGATGTAGGATAGTGTATGGAACATCTCCTTCTATGACGGGCTCAATGATTACTGAGAGAATGGAGGGGTAAGGCATCATAAGATTCTGAGCACAAGTTCGTACCCATTTGAGGTAAGGCTCAAGAGGGATGGAATATTTGTGCCCCAAATTCTTTCTATCTACCTCGTTCAACATCCTCCAAGCTCGGATAAATCTCTGGCGAAGACCTTGATCGTCGTTCTCGTAGTCAAATACCAAACCTTGAATCAGCATTTCATACGGGTCATCCCTTCGGGCATAAACAAACTATCTTAAGGCTAAGCAAGGGTTGTAGGTGATACCTCCCCTAATGCCAAGTAAAGGGAAATTAGGGAATTCTCCACAACGGTCGACAATAGTAACATTCTCTATGGATCGGGAACACCAATGGATGTCTGAATGTTTGAGCATCATCAAACTTTGTAACCACCTTGAACCTTGCTCGTTCTTTAATACTGTGATACATTGGGAGAACTGACTTGAGGTTTTGCGTTTGTATTCGCACTTGTTCGGTTTAGCAAGAGTCGCCACCGACTTTTTATTTTATCCTAAAGGAAAGGTTAAAAAGCACAGGAAAAACCTTTGAGATGTTTCGTGGGTTCGGGGGGTAGATTATGAAAAGGGAAGGTATTAGCACCCTTTTCATCCATGGTTATCTAGGGGCTCTTAGTTACTTGTTTTAGATCACTTGCCTTTGATTTTCAATTGCTTGAAATGGTGGTGTGTGTGTATGTTTTTGAAAATGCTTTGAAAAAGATGCCTTGTCTAGGCAACCCTTGTAACAATTCTTTACTCGAATGTTTTACAAAAGGTGTTTATCTTTTTGAAAATATGTTTCAAGGTTTAGAAAGTTGTTTCGAAATTTGTGTTGTGGAGTGTGTTTTAAAAGTAGGCAAGTGTGTTTTTCAAGTTTGATCAAGTAACTAAGAGTTGTCTACCCCTAAATTTACTCAAAGATTTTTCCTATGTTTTAACCCTTTTAACAGTATTGTTCCATGATTGTATTTGGTGGACAATCTTGTGTTAGGATGTTAATGGGACAGGCGCGGGTCATCGTATGGACCATGAATGCAATGGTGCCAAGTGTCTTTGGCAATTTTCCTTTAAGGGACTTGATCATTTTTTAGGCAACTTCGAAAGCGTCATCGAGGGACTATGATCATTTTATTTGTTTTGTTTTTCCAAAGAAACTCAACATGCAAGCATGGCCCATTTTTGAAGGCAACAAGCGGGATTACCCTAAGGGTGCAAGTGTGAATTGTGTATTGATTGTCATGCATTTGTCTTGTATTAGGTTATCTAGCGGTTGATTTTATTGGCATACAAACCCTAAGTCTAAGCATGGTATAATTGAAAGCGATAAATTGCGGGAATTTAAAGTCCTAAACTATTACAAATAAGTATCCGGGGGTGGGGGTACAAATATTTACAAATGGGGATGACACTTATTAGGAGAGTAGTGTCCAAATATATTTACAACCAAATCGAATCGTAATCTCAATGTAAAATGTAGCAATGTATAAGAATAAAAGCAATGTATCAAAAGTATTGGTGAAAGTGTATGTGATTATTTACAAGTGATGCAAATATGTTAACTTAATGCAAATTTAAGTAAGTATTTCTTCTTTTTGTGTTTTTTTGTTAATGAAGTATAAACAAAGTTTTAATGAAAGAAAAAGATTAACTTAATAAGAGAAAATCTATTGTTTGCATATTTGTTAATGTTTTATACACAAAAAAATATTTATTAAAAAAGTTTTAAGACCAAAAATCTATTAACCTAATTAATCCAATATTTACACATTTTTTGGTATAAGAAAAGTATTGTTAAAATAAATTATTATGAAAAATTAATGTATTATTTATTTAAAAAAGAGTTAATGTATTATTTTATTTACAAACAAAAATAAAATATATTAGTTTAAACTATAAAAAGGAAAATAAAATGATAGGTGAAAAAGGATATTAGTTTATGTGAAGAAAAGGAAATGGGCTTTAAGGAATTTGCTTGGCCCAATCAAAATAGACAGAGTTAAGAAAAAAAAAGGGGTATGCCAAATCTGAAATGGGCCTTAGGCGCTTGGATGGGGCGAAAGCCCAAGATGCATTTTACAACATTTGTTAGGGTTTGTTTCATTTGCTCAGATTAGGGTTTACATCTTACAAAGGCGTCGTTTCCATTTTCCCTCTTCGTCTTCATCTTTCTCAAAATGGATCCACTGAACACTCGCCTCCTCGCCTCAAGCTACTAGGCGCTGCCTCCATCTCCCGCTCTCCAAGGTTGAGCAAGACAGTGATGACACGAAAGGTATGATCTCTGTTTTATGTCTTAACGCATTTTTAGGGTTTCAGTTCATATGTTATTAGTTCTGATCTTTATCTTTGTTATTTGTTTCTGTTTGAGGTGTGTGAAAAGGAAGAGAACGATACCTTTGTTGGAGACGGAGGAATGGACTGGAGGCGCCTTAGGCGGCCGGAGGCGGAGAGAGTATGACGTTGTGCTTGCTTTTGCTGGAAATATGGTACTTTGTATTAGCTCTTATGGTTTTATGATGATATCCCTGAAAACCTTTGCCTATTTGCTTCTTTTCCTCTTCTTCTGTTTGCCTCTGAATCTGAGAAATGTTGATGTTGTTGAACCTTGTAGTTCTGATACTGATGCTCTTGATGATTTTTGATATCTGAGTATGTTTATGCTATTGTTGGCCCAATGATGAGGTTGCTCTGAGGGCTTTGTTGGTTATTGCTTTGATGAACATGATTCTGAGTATGGATTTGTGTAGCCTATGAGGAAGTTAGTTCTGAGGCTGGCCTGTGGTTTGAAACAGGTTGTATGGCTTTTTGGCTTTGACAGGCTAAAGGTTTAGGCTTTGATACTGGGTTTGTTGGGGTTTCTGTATGTTTGGATACTTGTAACTGGTATTATGCAGGTTTTGAAAATGAACAAGATTTGTTCAAGCAGGCATGAGGTTTATCAGTTGGCTTGCTTGTGTTCTTGGTTGTTTGACAGGCTTCATGCTGAGTCTTGAAAGGCTTGAGGCTTCTTTTATGTTACAGTTTGAGGGCTATATTGTTTGAAACAGGTTAGGCTTCAAGCTTGTTTTGGAGGCAGGCTCTTGTTTGTGTTCTATTACAGTTTGTAGTTTTAGGCTTTTGGTTTGAGATTACAGGTTGAGAGCTTGGTGTATTCTGCCTTTGAAACAGGTTTGGCTTTGGACACAGGTTTTAAGCTTGAGGCAGCTTTGTTTGTGTTTTTGATACAAGCTTGGGAGCTTGTTCTTTTTCTTTGTATTTTTCTGCCTCCCCTTTGTTCTGTTCTGAAATGTTGTTTATATCTTTAAGCCTAAACCTGTAAGCCTCTTCTCTCTCTCTTTTCTCTCTCCACAGATAAAAACATATTATATTGTTTAAATCTGTACTTTCTGAAAAAGTCTTAGCTGGAAAGTGATGTAAATTTGAATATTGTTTGCATTGTCTCTTTCCTCTGCATACTTTCCAGATTTCCTGCATATCTCTTGTGTACTTTGTTGACAGCTTCATTGGCTTTTGGTTGACATCTCTTTTGGACAGTTTGACAGCTTGGTTGACATTGGACTTGGTTAGGCATTATGCAGTTCAGTTTGCCTTTGTAATTTGGTTGGTTTGCAATTATGCTGCTTGTTCAATTTGCCTCTTTGATTGACAATTTATGCAGCCTTGTATATTTCTATGTAGCTTATGCATCTTGTTTAACATGCTTGCAAACATTTTCTATCCCTCTTTGTGAACCAAGAGTTTTCTTGTGATTTGCAGAGAGGGCAAACAACTGATTCCGGCCAATCACTTTTAATGATGAATTTTAAATATATGTCTGCCTTTTTTAATTCATCTGTGTTGACTTCTCTTCTTTTTTTGTTTTTTGCAGATGAAAATCAATTGAGCAATGGGGGGCATCAGTAGAAGATGAAGACTTAGGAAAATTAGGATGCAATTTTATTTTACTTTTAATCATTGTAATAAATATTATTATAAATACTTGTAAATAATTACTGTATTTAAATAACACTTGTACAAATAATTAAAAATAAATAAAAGTCTTTTTATTGTCAGATATCTCTTTTATTTCAACTGTTTATTTAATTATTTAAGCTTTCTTGAATTAAAATAACTGGAAGTAGATCCAATTATTTTAACTTAGATAAAATAAATAATTAACAAACACTGTAGTCTTGCCATCAATAATAAACCCGGCGTCCCAATTGAACATAAGCAATGCACAGTTAATCAAACAAACGTCCACATGTCTTTTCTTTTACTGATTATACCAAACACTGCAAGTTCTCAATTCAACTGCCTCAGCTCATATCCCAAAGTAAATTGAAAAGAACTATAGAATTAATTCTTTCCGAGAATGCGTGCACAAACCCTAGTTCTTGATTTAATTTTCACAGAAGCGCCTGCCTGATCAAACCCTGAGCCAAACTCAACCAAACCCTAATAATCTGCCTGAACTGTTCCAGAGTCCATGAAAACCCTAATTTGGATAGACTGATAAGAAAAAGTTTGTTTGATTGATTCTTACGCCAATCTGAAAAGTCAGGGAAAACCCGAAGCTGTGATTTCTTGTGGAAAAATAGGAGGGAAAATTTTGGGGTACAACAGTTGCCCCTGTTCAATCTTCTTGAACCTGAAGAGTTAGATTGGAAAGTTTGCCTCTCGCGACTCGAGGGTAAAAGGAGATTGGACACTAGAGTGCCCAAAAAAATTTGCACTCGGTGATGTGATGGTAGAGGGAATGGGCTTAAAGATGCCATTTAGTGATGGGTTTAGAGATTCCATCTAGGGATGTGACAGAATCTTGTCGGGGATGGGCTTGGAGATGCCATATGGAGATTTCCGGGAGGAGGATGGGCTTAGAGATGCCATCTGGAAATGTTTGTTGAACTGTATGTCATTGGTGAGTGGGTGAGTATCAAAAAGGTATCCATGTTTTGGAACATCTCTGAACTGGGGATCTAAATAAGCAATAGATTGACATCCGTATCTGGAAGCATTCGTAAACTGTTTTCAGAAGTTGAAGAATCTGAACAAGCGATAGGTTGACATCCGTGTCTGGAGAACCCGTGAACTGTTTTCAGAAGTTGAAGTTGAATAAGCAATAGAGCAGCATTCGTGTTGGGAAGCATCCATGAACTGTTTTCAAAAGTTGAGCCTGAACAAGCGATAGATTAACATCCGTATTTGGAGAATCCGTAAACTATTTTCAGAGGTCTTGAAGTGAGAAGGAACCGGTGTAGGGTTTCCTGATGATGAGTCTGTGTAAAACTACATCTGAATGAATCTGGAATAAGTATCAGAATATCGCCATGCCCGGGTCACATCTGAACTATCTCTGGGTGAATCTGGAATAAGTATCAGAATGACGCCATGTCTGGGTCACATCTGAACTATTTCTAAAAAGAATCTCAGAAGATGAAGATCTTTGTCTGTTGACTGATCTTTCCTGAAAAGGTAAAGAGTTAGTTGTATGCAATGTCATGATGCATGATGCAGTGTATGTTATATCAATGTTTATGATATGAATGTGATGAATGTGCATGTAAGCTGATGAGTTATCTTGCTGTGGATGGATGAATCCTGGATGGCTGGAGATAAAAGAATCTTGACTGCTGCCGGGGAAAGTAATTCCTTGACTGCTGCAGGGGATTGAAAATCCTTTGATCGTTGAAAATGAGAAGTCCTGGGACCGTTGTTGGGGGATCAGGAGCTTGGGTTGTGTGCCAATCTACTGGGGATTCCTGTCTTGAGGGGATCTTCACTGGAGAATATTTGAATACCCTATGAGGAACTGAGAATGAGAGTCTTCACTCTGCTTGGGGATTGATAGTTGGAAGTTTTAGCTCCGCTGGGGATTTTGAAACTTGACTCTGAGGGGAATTAGGTGCTGGAAGGCTCTCTGGCTGGGGAAATAAGCTTTGAGAAAGCTCTTGTTCTGGTGAGGATCCTGAAGTTTAACTCTGTTTAGGGAATTAGGAACTCAGGTTATATGCCACTTTGAGAATGAGAATCTTCATTTTGTCGGGAATGTTAGGAGCTTGGGTGCATGCCAATCTACTGGGGGTTTAACGATGAGAGTCTTCATTCTTGAGAGAAACAGATTTTCAGTTGTCTGTTATCTTGTTGGTGGTTGTAACTTCCAGTAGGTGATGAAGGAAATTTTGATGATTACTACTCTAAAAGATGAAGGAATCTTTGATTACTACTCCAAAAGATGAAGGAACCTTGACGATTACTACTTCAAAAGATGAAGGAACCTTGATGGTTACTACTTCAAAAGATGAAGGAACCTTGATGATTACTACTTCAAAAGATGAAGGAACCTTGATGATTACTACTTCAAAAGATGAAGGAACCTTGATGATTACTACTCCAAAAGATGAAGGAACCTTGATGATTACTACTCCAAAAGATGAAAGAACCTTGATGATTACTACTTCAAAAGATGAAGGAACCTTGATGATTACTACTCCAAAAGATGAAGGAACCTTGATGATTACTACTTCAAAAGATGAAGGAACCTTGATGATTACTACTTCAAAAGATGAAGGAACCTTGATGATTACTACTTCAAAAGATGAAGGAACCTTGATGATTACTACTTCAAAAGATGAAGGAACCTTGATGATTACTACTCCAAAAGATGAAGGAACCTTGATGATTACTACTTCAAAAGATGAAGGAACCTTGATGATTACTACTCCAAAAGATGAAGGAACCTTGATGATTACTACTTCAAAAGATGAAGGAACCTTGATGATTACTACTTCAAAAGATGAAGGAACCTTGATGATTACTACTCCAAAAGATGAAGGAACCTTGATGATTACTACTTCAAAAGATGAAGGAACCTTGATGATTACTACTTCAAAAGATGAAGGAACCTTGATGATTACTACTTCAAAAGATGAAGGAACCTTGATGATTACTACTTCAAAAGATGAAGGAACCTTGATGATTACTACTTCAAAAGATGAAGGAACCTTGATGATTACTACTCCAAAAGATGAAGGAACCTTAGCTGTCGATCAATCTGCATATGTTAAGAATGCTGTTGAAATGTAATTTGTTCTGGAGAATAAATCCTTGAAAAATGTTGGGGAAATAAACCCATGACTCCAAGTCTGCTAGAGAGGTTTCATCACTACCCCTAGTATCAGATGCTTGTGATATTACCAGGAAACTTAGACTGTTCGTAACCCTTGAGATTGACATTCGAATGCCCCAAGTGATGGTGACGGAGACTTGCCCCAGGTTAATCTGCAATTGAGAGATTTTGTTGAAATCTTGACTGGACTGCCCCAGGTTAATTGAACTTTGAAAGATCTATTGAAACCTTGACTGGACTGCCCCAGGTTAACTGAACTTTGAAAGATCTGTTGAAACCTTGACTGGACTGCCCCAGGTTAACTGAACTTTGAAAGATCTGTTGAAACCTTGACTGGACTGCCCCAGGTTAACTGAACTTTGAAAGATCTGTTGAAACCTTGACTGGACTTCCCCAGGTTAACTGAACTTTGAAAGATCTGTTAAAACCTTGACTGGACTGCCCCAGGTTAATTGGATAGTGACATGTCATGCCCCCTTGTTTATAGGAGATTTGTCAATGGAAGTGTCATCCTTCTTGAAGTGATTTTACTCACTGAGAGAGCTTTCATTCATCGGATATTCGCTGTATGAATTTCTTCGCTGTCAAACAAATAACCATGTGCAAACAACGATATTCAAATGATGCAAAGTTTATGCTTGTCTTGAAGTTTTTGAAAAATGCGTTTTTTAGCAGAAAACTTTTTGTAAGACAAATTCAACACAAGATTTAGGGCAAAGCCTTACAGGAGTCAGGATACCTTTTGTAACAATATGCTTTCGAACTAACTCATGCTTCAATTAGGACTTTTGACGGGTTGTAACGTGGCATGGTTCACGGTTTAAGAAACGAAGGATAAAGGCTCAAAGTATATTTGTACCCACCCGCTCTTAGTGATGTTCTTCGATCCTAAACTCAGTTAATTGCGCGTCGAACTTTGTTCGAGTTTGGAACGACTTTTGGCAATGGTTCACCAGTTGAATTTGGAAGGCAGTCATTATCTCCTTTTTCTTTTGCAACATTTTTCATGTTGTTGAGGATTTGTAATGACCTCGTTTTTTAATTTGTTATCCCTAACTTTTGCCTGACTGTTCCTGTTTTCGAGATTACAGTCAGCGGGATGCCCCAGCTTTCTTAAGCCTCCTTTATAGGTTTTGGCTTGGTGGGCTTTTCTCTTTTGAGAGGTAATGACTGCCTATGAGATAAGGAACCATCACTGTCTTTTGATTCTAGAGGAATGCTTTTTTCTTTTGATGTCGTTCGTTGTATTACGAACTGAGAGTTTGCGACTTCAATGCGCATTTTTTGAATTAACTGAGATACTACCCGGCCCCAGGTTTATATCAAAGGTTTTGATTTGTTTAGAACAGAAAACTCCTACTTCTTTGGCTCGAAGGGGTTGACTAGGGATTATCTTCCTTATAACTCCAGTGTTTGGGAATTGAAAGAAATGCTTGTACATCATCAACAAGGTCTGTTCAAAAGCATAATGTATGAGATTATGGTATTTTTTCGTCATCCTCCCTCTAAAGGCTTGCAGCTTTGTATCAAGAGTTAAATGTCATAAAGAAAGCATAAGAGTAGTGAAAACGAATGGATGAATTCAAGACAAACATATGCAATGCATTAATGAAACAAAGTTTGACATTAATAGATAAATTGTTTGAATAACAAAGAGATTACAACTTTGAAAATTCGAATGGAACAAAAGTCTCTCAGTTCGAGCTTTGTCATTTCAGGTGGAGCACCCAAAGTGGAAGATTTTCATCTCACCATCCGTCATGAATTCCAGCACTTCTTCGTCAATCAAGTCTTGGATTTTGTTCTTCAGGGTCCAACAGTTATCAGTGTCATGTCCTGGACTATAGGAGTGGTATGCACACCTTTCATTGGCATGATAGGTAGGAGCAGAAGTATTTGGGTTCCGGAGAGGAGCCTTCAATGTAATCAGCCCTGCCTGCAACATGCGTTGTAGCGCTTGAGCCAGCGACATGTTGATCTTGGTGAATTGTCTTTTAGGCGCGACTTTCTTACGTTGATGCCCCTGTCTTTGTTGAACAGGCGTAAGATGTTGTTGGGCTTGCGACCCTGAAGCAAGTTGAGGAGCTTTTCCCTTGTCTTCTTGTCTCAGAAAAGGTGGAATGATGATTTGATCTTCAGCCCAGTTGTTTGTCCCACTTGGTTGTCCCGAAGCAGTTTGTTGACGAGAACCCCGAGCTCTTCTTGTCTTTGAGCCAAGTCCTGGATGAGAGCCCTCTGACTCACCAGTTCCCCTTTCAATATGGCTATCTCAATGTGTAGCTCCCACTGGTCATCTCTGTCGTCCCTAGGATTTCCCACGATCATGCCCCTAGTGAGGAGCGTCTTGACCTCTTCTTGTCCCTTGGATAGGTTCAAGAACATCTCTTGAAGTTGAGCGTTTTGAGCCTGGATGTCCTTGAGAGTCTGCTCTAGAGCCATCTCTACTGAAATAAACAGTAGGAGAATAAGGAAACCTGAAAAGTAAAAGTTGTCATGATGCAATGCATGATATGTGAATGCATGTTTTCAAGGATCTCTTGGGGTAAACACAAGAGAATGTTAGAGGTTGAACTTCTATCTTTGATTGGAGAACTTTGCACCGGTGGATGTCTTTCCACGAGAATCAAGCTCACCATGTCAAGTGGGTCATAGCCCCTGATTCAAGTTGTTGCACTTGATCTTTGATGGCATTTGTTTAGAGGGGAAACCTCTTGCCCTTTGGTAGACGTCTGGTTCAACGTGACCCTGCATCAACAGACCCTCGAGATCCTTGAAATGGTTAGTATAAAATGCTATGGTATGATGTCATGATGTTATGTACATGTATGCAAAATCAAGTAAGTGTATATACAGGTAATCATATTCACACAAAGCAAACAAGTCCTTAGGTTTAGGCCTGCATGGGGTTTGTAGGTAAGTACCCTCTTGAAGTTAGTTGGCTCATCCTGTCCTAAAATAGAAACCGGGTTCTAAGGAGCTCAATTATCATTGGATTGTTTTCTGTGTTCATTGTTTCGGTTTAGCCACTTAACTGGCGACCAAAATATTCCAAGAAAACAATCCTCAATGAGTGTAGTATCGAGTATCTACCAACTTCGGACTGCACCAAAGTCGGTCATCTCACTACCCCTAAAAAGGATAAGATGGTCAATTAAGGTTCTAAGAGTTCGTTAGTGCTTCATGACATCACTCAGTGGCCCCGTACTCTCCTTGATTGAACTCAAGGGTTACTGGTACTCACAAATATGTCGCACTAACATAGCTTACTGCTTCAACCATGTCGGTATACCCCGCACAGTTCCCTCACAGTTTTATTGCTATTTACCTAAGAAGGTGCCCCAAATCCGGGTGTAGGATTTACAACAAACCCAAACAAGGACCCAAAAGTAAAGCAATCAAGGCAATCAAAGCAAGTATGTAAAGGTGATCTAAAACCCTAAGGTAACCCCACTTTTAAATCAATCCCCAGCAGAGTCGCCAGTTCTGTGATACGGTGGGAGAACTGACTTGAGGTTTTGCGTTTGTATTCGCACTTGTTTGGTTTAGCAAGAGTCGCCACCGGCTTTTTATTTTATCCTAAAGGAAAGGTTAAAAAGCACAGGAAAAACCTTTGAGATGTTTTGTGGGTTCGGGGGGTAGATTATGAAAAGGGAAGGTATTAGCACCCTTTTCATCCATGGTTATCCATGGGCTCTTAGTTACTTGTTTTAGATCACTTGCCTTTGATTTTCAATTGCTTGAAATGGTGGTGTGTCTGTATGTTTTTGAAAATGCTTTGAAAAAGATGCCTTGTCTAGGCAACCCTTGTAACAATTCTTTACTCGAATGTTTTACAAAAGGTGTTTGTATTTTTGAAAAGATGTTTCAAGGTTTTGAAAGTTGTTTCGAAAGTTGTGTTGTGGAGTGTGTTTTGAAAGTAGGCAAGTGTGTTTTGCAAGTTTGATCAAGTAACTAAGAGTTATCTACCCCTAAATTTACTCAAAGATTTTTCCTATGTTTTAACCCTTTTAACAGTA
Source organism: Vicia faba (assembly GCA_948472305.1). NCBI lineage: Eukaryota > Viridiplantae > Streptophyta > Magnoliopsida > Fabales > Fabaceae > Vicia > Vicia faba. The sequence goes on along the minus strand of OX451740.1, from coordinate 1,196,641,669 downwards.
TTGTTCCACCATTGTATTTGGTGGACAATCTTGTGTTAGGATGTTAACGGGACAGGCGCGGGTCATCGTATGGACCATGAATGCAATGGTGCCAAGTGTCTTTGGCAATTTTCCTTTAAGGGACTTGATCATTTTTTAGGCAACTTCGAAAGCGTCATCGAGGGACTATGATCATTTTATTTGTTTTGTTTTGCCAAAGAAACTCAACATGCAAGCATGGCCCATTTTTGAAGGCAACAAGCGGGATTACCCTAAGGGTGCAAGTGTGAATTGTGTATTTATTGTCATGCATTTGTCTTGTATTAGGTTATCTAGCGGTTGATTTTATTGGCATACAAACCCTAAGTCTAAGCATGGTATAATTGAAAGCGATAAATTGCGGGAATTTAAAGTCCTAAACTATTACAAATAAGTATCTGGGGGTGGGGGTACAAATATTTACAAATGGGGATGACACTTATTAGGAGAGTAGTGTCCAAATATATTTACAACCAAATCGAATCATAATCTCAATGTAAAATGTAGCAATGTATAAGAATAAAAGCAATGTATCAAAAGTATTGGTGAAAGTGTATGTGATTATTTACAAGTGATGCAAATATGTTAACTTAATGCAAATTTAAGTAAGTATTTCTTCTTTTTGTGTTTTTTTGTTAATGAAGTATAAACAAAGTTTTAATGAAAGAAAAAGATTAACTTAATAAGAGAAAATCTATTGTTTGCATATTTGTTAATGTTTTATACACAAAAAAATATTTATTAAAAAAGTTTTAAGACCAAAAATCTATTAACCTAATTAATCCAATATTTACACATTTTTTGGTATAAGAAAAGTATTGTTAAAATAAATTATTATGAAATATTAATGTATTATTTATTTAAAAAAGAGTTAATGTATTATTTTATTTACAAACAAAAATAAAATATATTAGTTTAAACTATAAAAAGGAAAATAAAATGATAGGTGAAAAAGGATACTGGTTTATATGAAGAAAAGGAAATGGGCTTTAAGGAATTTGCTTGGCCCAATCAAAATAGACAGAGTTAAGAAAAAAAAAGGGGTATGCCAAATCTGAAATGGGCCTTAGGCGCTTGGATGGGGCGTAAGCCCAAGATGAATTTTACAACATTTGTTAGGGTTTGTTTCATTTGCTCAGATTAGGGTTTACAGCTTACAGAGGCGCCGTTTCCATTTTCCCTCTTCGTCTTCATCTTTCTCAAAATGGAGCCACTGAACACTCGCCTCCTCGCCTCAAGCTACTAGGCGCTGCCTCTATCTCCCGCTCTCTAAGGTTGAGCAAGACAGTGATGACACGAAAGGTATGATCTCTGTTTTATGTCTTAACACATTTTTAGGGTTTCAGTTCATATGTTATTAGTTCTGATCTTTATCTTTGTTATTTGTTTCTGTTTGAGGTGCATGAAAAGGAAGAGAACGATACCTTTGTTGGAGAAGGAGGAATGGACTGGAGGCGCCTTAGGCGGCCGGAGGCGGAGAGAGTATGACGTTGTGCTTGCTTTTGCTGGAAATCTGGTACTTTGTATTAGCTCTTATGGTTTTATGATGATATCCCTGAAAACCTTTGCCTATTTGCTTCTTTTCCTCTTCTTCTGTTTGCCTCTGAATCTGAGAAATGTTGATGTTGTTGAACCTTGTAGTTCTGATACTGAATGTCTTGATGATTTTTGATATCTGAGTATGTTTATGCTATTGTTGGCCCAATGATGAGGTTGCTCTGAGGGCTTTGTTGGTTATTGCTTTAATGAACATGATTCTGAGTATGGATTTGTGTAGCCTATGAGGAAGTTAGTTCTGAGGCTGGCCTGTGGTTTGAAATAGGTTGTATGGCTTTTTGGCTTTGACAGGCTAAAGGTTTAGGCTTTGATACTGGGTTTGTTGGGGTTTCTGTATGTTTGGATACTTGTAACTGGTATTATGCAGGTTTTGAAAATGAACAAGATTTGTTCAAGCAGGCATGAGGTTTATCAGTTGGCTTGCTTGTGTTCTTGGTTGTTTGACAGGCTTCAGGCTGAGTCTTGAAAGGCTTGAGGCTTCTTTTATGTTACAGTTTGAGGGCTATATTGTTTGAAACAGGTTTGGCTTCAAGCTTGTTTTGGAGGCAGGCTCTTGTTTGTGTTCTATTATAGTTTGTAGTTTTAGGCTTTTGGTTTGAGATTACAGGTTGAGAGCTTGGTGTATTTTGCCTTTGAAACAGGTTTGGCTTTTGACACAGGTTTTAAGCTTGAGGCAGCTCTGTTTGTGTTTTTGATACAAGCTTGGGAGCTTGTTCTTTTTCTTTGTATTTTTCTGCCTCCCCTTTGTTCTGTTATGAACTGTTGTTTATATCTTTAAGCCTAAACCTGTAAGCCTCTTCTCTCTCTCTTTTCTATCTCCACAGATAAAAACATATTATATTGTTTAAATCTGTACTTTCTGAAAAAGTCTTGGCTGGAAAGTAATGTAAATTTGAATATTGTTTGCATTGTCTCTTTCCTATGCATACTTTCCAGATTTCCTGCATATCTCTTGTGTACTTTGTTGACAGCTTCATTGGCTTTTGGTTGACATCTCTTTTGGACAGTTTGACAGCTTGGTTGACATTGGACTTGGTTAGGCATTGTGCAGTTCAGTTTGCCTTTGTAATTTGGTTGGTTTGCAATTATGCTGCTTGTTCAATTTGCCTCTTTGATTGACAATTTATGCAGCCTTGTATATTTCTATGTAGCTTATGCATCTTGTTTAACATGCTTACAAACATTTTCTATCCCTCTTTGTGAACCAAGAGTTTTCTTGTGATTTGCAGAGAGGGCAAACAACTGATTCCGGCCAATCACTTTTAATGATGAATTTTAAATATATGTCTGCCTTTTTTAATTCATCTGTGTTGACTTCTCTTCTTTTTTTGTTTTTTGCAGATGAAAATCAATTGAGCAATGGGGGGCATCAGTAGAAGATGAAGACTTAGGAAAATTAGGATGCAATTTTATTTTACTTTTAATCATTGTAATAAATATTATTATAAATACTTGTAAATAATTACTGTATTTAAATAACACTTGTACAAATAATTAAAAATAAATAAAAGTCTTTTTATTGTCAGATATCTCTTTTATTTCAACTGTTTATTTAATTATTTAAGCTTTCTTGAATTAAAATAACTGGAAGTAGATCCAATTATATTAACTTAGATAAAATAAATAATTAACAAACACTGTAGTCTTGCCATCAATAATAAACCCGGCGTCCCAATTAAACATAAGCAATGCACAGTTAATCAAACAAACGTCCACATGTCTTTTCTTTTACTGATTATACCAAACACTGCAAGTTCTCAATTCAGCTGCCTCAGCTCATATCCCAAAGTAAATTGAAAAGAACTATAGAATTAATTCTTTCCGAGAATGCGCGCACAAACCCTAGTTCTTGATTTAATTTTCACAGAAGCGCCTGCCTGATCAAACCCTGAGCCAAACTCAACCAAACCCTAATAATCTGCCTGAACTGTTCCAGAGTCCATGAAAACCCTAATTTGGATAGACTGATAAGAAAAAGTCTGTTTGACTGATTCTTACGCCAATCTGAAAATTCAGGGAAAACCCGAAGCTGTGATTTCTTGTGGAAAAATAGGAGGGCAAATTTTGGGGTACAACAAATACATATTGGGGAAGATGCGAAATAAACCATCTTTCCAAAAGAGGAGTGCAACACATAAGTACACCTCTTTTCCTCATAGTGCGAATGTGAAAAGAGTGTAGGATGTCCCCTAGAAAAGTAGGCACCGGGTTGCGGGATATGAAGATTTTGATGGTGTTCACATCTATGAGTTGGTCAGGATTTGGAAACAAAACCATCCCATAGATGAGGAGAGCCACAATTTCCTCAAAGGCTTGCAAATCCAAGGAGTTCCAACAGTTTTGGGCTTTCTCGAACAAGAACATTGCTAGGAAACCTTTGACACCACTCCTTGTTTCCCAATGAGTTGTGACATCAGATGAGTGTAAGTGTAGAGCTTGAGCAATCTCTTCTGGCTTTGGGTCTCTTTCTGTACCGTTGAAAGGTAGTTGATTGAGAATGGGAATCCTCAAGAGTCGGGAGAATTCTTCCAAAGTAGGCACAAGTTGATAATCGGGAAATGTGAAGCAATGGTGTAAAGGATCAAAGAACTGAAAGAGCACTTTCATCATGTCCTTATCAGTGTTAGAGGTGACCAAGTTGAGTATGCGACCATGTCTCTTGGTGAATGGAGAGTTTTCAGGGATCCTTGAAGCTATCTCCTTAAGTTGTGGAGGGATCCTTACAAGATTGACTTGAGTAGTTTTCCTGCGAATAGAATCCATGTGCTACAAAACAGAAACAAAGATAAATCCAAAAATCCTTGAAACAGTTAGTGAATGAGTATGATGTTATGATGTTCATGATGTTACGTACAAGTATGTATATACAAACAAAGCAAACAAGTCATTAGGTTTAGGCTTGCATGGGGTCTCATAGGTAAGTACCCTCTTGAAGTTTAGTTGGCTCAAACCTGTCCTAGTAATAGTAATCGGGTTCTAAGGAGCTCAATATCACTGGTTTGTTTCCTTGGTCATTATTTCAGCACAAGCCTCTTTAATGGCGACCGAAATATCTTAAGAAACCAAACCTCAATGAGTGTAGTATCGAGTATCTACCAACATCGAACTGTACCAAAGTCGGTCATCTCACTACATCCAAAAGTCCAAGTTGGTCAAGTAAAGGTTCTAAAAGTTTATTAGTGCTTCATGACATCAGTCAGCGGCCCTGTATTCTCCTTGATTAACTCAAGGGCTACCAGTACCCACAAATATGTCGCACTAATGTAGCTATTGCTTAGACCATGTTGGATACCCCGCACAGTTTCCACAACGTATTTCTACTTACCTATAAAGTATCTTAAATATGGGTAGAGGATTCAAACCCAAATAAAGAACCATAATGTAAAGCAAATAAGTCAAACAATGTAAGCAAGTAAATGTAATCTAGCCCTAAGGTAGCCCCACTTTTAGAAATTTCCCCAGCAGAGCCGCCAGTTCTGTGATACGGTGGGAGAACTAACTTGAAGGTTTTGCGTTTGATGGCAAATGTTGCGGTTAGCAAGAGTCGCCACCGACTTTTCTTTTATCCAAAAGGAAAGGTGAAAAAGCACAGGAAAGACCTTTGAGATTATATCTTGAGTTCGGGGGGTATATTAGGAAAAGGGAAGGTATTAGCACCCTTTTCATCTATGGTTTTCCATGGGCTCTTAGTTGCTTTCTAGATCAATTGCTTTTGTTTGAAATAATGCTTTGTGTGATTTTTGAAAGTATTTTGTAAAGAGGCCATTGTTTAGGCAATCCTTGTAATGATTCTCGTTCATAAGAATGTATACAAAGATGTTGATCTTTTGAAAATGTTTTCAAGTTTGTAAGAAGTTTGAAAGTGTAGGTGTTTGTTTTTAAAAATAGCAAGTATGTTTTGTTTGAAATTGATCAAGTAATTAGGGGCAGTCTACCTACTCAAAAGTCTTTCTTATTCATTTTCTTTTCCTTTGACATTGTTATCTTACCATTGATTTGGTAAGTAACCCTATCTTTGGATGTTTAAGGGACAGGCGTGGGTCATCGTATAAACATGATTAGCAATATTGCAAGGTATCTTAGCATTCTTTTTTAGGGACTAAGATCATTTGAAAGGCAACTTAGATAGTGTCATCGAGGGACTATGATCTTGTATTTGCTTTGTTTTTGCTAAGATACCTCACATGCGTAATATGGCCATTTTGTAAAGGCAGCCAAGTGGATTTACTCTAGGGGTGCTTGTGTGCAAGTGTATTGTTTTCATACTTGATTTTGTTTTGAATTAGGGTTTTCTAAGTATTGGTTTTAGTCTTTCCATACAAACTCTAATTACTAACATTTGTACATAAAGCGATAAATTACGGAATTAAAAGTTACTACGCTATTACAACACTTGTGGGAGGAGGGTATACAAATTGTGAATGAGGATTGCAAGAATGTAAACTTAGTTAATCTATTACAACCATATTGAATTGGTACAAATGTACAAGGAATTAAAAGAATATAATGTACAAAATGAATAAATGTACAAAAATGTGAAATCTGAAATAAATGGATATTTTTGTTTGGATTTTTTAGGAAAAGGGAATTTGTCTTAACCTAATTAATTAAATAAAAAAATTAATTAAACTTAAATTTATTAAGAAAAGATTTTAAATAAAACCCTAGTTCTATTAATTAATTAAACGAAAATAAGTTTGAGAGAAATGTATTTTTGGAATTTTTGTCTTGGAAATAAATTATAGTATTATAAAATATTTTTGGCCTTTTTTATATTAAAATGAATATATTTTAATTGGTGTAAAAGAAAATAAATAATAACCTAGTTTTAAATTAAATTTACAAGACTAGTTAGTAAAAATAAATAAAATATAGTTAAATAAAATATTTTTTGTGAGAAAAATAAAATAAACTAAGTCAAAATATAAATGTATTATTTTTATATTTTTTGTGATTTTTTAATATTAGCAAAATAAATAAGAAAACAAATAAAAAATAAAATAAAATAAAATTGGGCCAGGGGTGCTGATAGCCTGCAAGGGGTGAGAAGTAGCAAAAATAATAGGCCCAAAGATTGGAGCCCAGCGCCTGCAAAAAGGGGTCAGAAAATGAAAAAAAAAACTCAAAAGGGTATCAATGGAGCTCGAATCTAGGTCTCAAAGGTTACAGGCGCGCGCTTCTACCTCCAGCCAGACCAACTGTAACTTGTTCACTTCTCATCAAAAATGAAAACTGTAAACATGAATCTTGTAGCAAATTTCCTCACGGTTTCAAAAATGTAAAGCATTAAAACTATAGATCAAAGATAAGCATGAATTTCAATGGCCCTAAACTGAACCCTAAAAATCTCAGAAACTTCAATCTTAAAATTCTCTAAGCTTAAGCAAAATTAATGGAAACTATGGACATGGTTAGCTTTAGGGCAATGATATCTACATGTTTTATTCACAAATAAATCATTGATGATGCTTGTATGAGTAGTTCCAAAGTTAGAAAACTTACCTTGCAATAGGATATCGGGTTTGAAGTTTGAGCAGCTTTCAAGGAGTTCCAATGGTTGGGTTAGCTTCCTCAAGTTCCCAGGAAGCTAATGAAATGCTTAGCTTGAGCTGAAAGGGCATGAGGAGTTCTGGAGAATTCCAAGTGCAAAGCCCTATTTTTGAAAATGGAGGATGGTGTTAATGGTGTTAAAGTTATGTAACAGGGTGTGGGATCAATTCTAAATGATGTTTAGAAGCTTTAGAAACCAAAAGGCCAAGAAACGCACGAGTAGATGATGAGTTTCAAGTTTTTGGTCAGTTTGTGTGAAAATGGAGGTATGGAATGTGATTCTGAGTTCTAGTTGTTTTCAGGGCATCAGCATTCGTGTCTTTTTGGCTAATGGTTTATGTATGTATAAACAAAAGTGTTTAAAAACTTTGGACAATCAGAAGTACAAGTTTTTAGCTTTTGGCTAGGTTACTTGATTTTGAAGAAAAGTGGGAAACAAGTTTCAAGAGGAGGTACAAGCATAGGCTGGGTGATTGTAAGTGTGTAAACCATTTCTTATGGGTAATGGGACTTGTGTGATCAGAAGAGAACAAGTACAAGGCTCAAGAACAAGTTTTGTGTAGAAAAGCACTTTATCAAAATGGCAATGTGCACTTTCTTCCAAAAATGGATATAAAGCATGTCCATGCATTGAATGCTTGAAGTGAGACCTCTAACAGCTGTTTAAACCATTAATTATGAAGTGCCTAACAAGTTTGAGGCCTGCAAAGTAGAGTTTATTCAGCATAGTTTGAATTTTGAATTTGGTTCATCACAAAATGACTTATAATTCAAGTGATAAAGCCCTAACTTCATCTTTTCGATTCTCCCTACTCAAGAATGATCTCAAGGAGTTATTGGACATTTTGGAAAGCTTGTAATATGCTCTACAACACATGTTTGAATTTAGTTTGAATATTCCCATTGGAAATATATGTAATAGTGCCAAGAAGTTGGGTCAAAATCTTGACCAAATTAGGGCAAAAATTTTACTAAGTGTTTAGTTTCATGACCACGTGTTCTTAAAATTATAACTTGAGATCCAAGTACTTTTGGAAGGAGTTGTGTAAAGAAAAGTTGTAGATTTCATGGAGACCTACAAATTTCATGTTGGAAGTTTTTCTTTAATCATCTTGCATTATGGTGAAAAAATTGCTCAAAGTTATGAAAAAATAAGAAATTTCCAACACTTAGAAAATTTTCTAAGTTTAGAAATTTTGACTTTTAAAAATGAAATCTTGACTTTTTGATTTCTTGATGAAGAGGTTTCATATTTTGACATGTTTTGATGAATTATGATCTTTGGCATTTGAATTTTACCAAAAGTCCAAGTTTGACTTTTCAGTATACAGTTGACTTTTGATCAGTTGGCTGAAAATTCATATGTCAATCCTTTGGACTTGAGCAATGTTTTGAGCCATGTTATTAGGTCAAAATGATTCAATTGGACTCTTGGGATCATGCCTTAAACCAAGTGATCATTTTCTAGGTCAAAAATCAGAAATTGCCCTTTCCTAGTCAAAACTCTAATTTTGACCATTTTGCCCTTTTGGAGATTTGATCAAATTTCTTGAGGAATTATGGTCCAAACTTGATCAAATGATACATATGTGTCTAAAATGTTGTTGTGGATCAAAAATTATGAATTTTGGCTGTAAATTGGCCATAGTTGACTTTTTTCCCCAATACAATTGACTTTTAGGTCAATTGCTTAATTGAGTGAGCAAAAAGGTGATCCAAGGCTTGAAACTTGACATGAGTAATCTTGGGGGTCCATAATGATCCATGAAAACCATATGGGGAATTGGAAGTTACAAAATTCTTGTGCAAACTCAAACCTTAATTTTGGTCATCAGTGCTTAAGGAGGTGTCTTGAGCTGATCAAACCCTAGTGCAGTCTTGAGCCCAAGGAGATCTGGTAAGCAAATTCTTGATAAGTGAGAGGGAAATTTTTTGGGTACAACACCCATTAATATTTTTTGTAAGTCAAAAAAATAAACAAAATAAAAAAAGGATGGGCATGTGTTGTGCAGTGAAATTGGGGTGTAGTGCAGCAAAAATGGAAAGGGCCGAGTGATTAGGCCCAGGCGCTGGTTGTGTAAAAAAGAGATAAAAATGTTGGAAAATCAAAAAGTGGAAGCGCTGGGGCTTGAACCCATGCCCTTGACATGAAACGTGCGCTGCCTTACCACTGGGGTGGATATACATCTGTTAACATAAGCAAAACAAAAAATATATAACATAAACTCAGTCCTAGAAATGACTTCATCTTCAACCTCCAGCCATGGTTCCTGTAACTCACTCATTTCTCAACAAAAATGAAAGATGTAAACGTGAAAGTTGCTCCATTTTTCCATATGAATCCAACCATATAAATATCATAAGCTATAAATCAAAGAAATGAGAATTTCTAAAAGTAACAAATTCTGACCTAACTTTTTTCAGAGATTCAAACCTAAAATTCTCTAAGCTCAATAAATATAAATGAAATGAGTTTGAGCAACTTTCAAGGAGTTCTGATGATCAGGTTAGCTTCAGTGAACCTCCAGGAAGCTAATGCAATGATTAGTTTGGAATGAGGATGGCTGAAATGGCCTGGAGAAGTCAACTTGCAGACTCTGTTTTTTGGTTATGGAGGTTGATGAAAATGGTGTTATAGTTCTGGAACAAGGACAAGGATGGACTATATTTGAGGTATATAAGCTTTGTGATTGATTAGGAGTGAAAACGAACGAGGGAAATGTGAGTTACAAGTTCAAAGTTAGAAACTGTGCATCAATGGTTTTTTGGGGAAATTTCCGGATTGCAAGTGTTTGAGAGAGTTTCAGAGTGCTTGAGCTCATGCCTATGCTTTCAAATAGTATCTCTATTTATAAGCAAATGGTTTTCAGACTTGTAGTTGATCAGAATTTAAATTCACATGTTTAAGCTCAACATGTGATTTTCTTGACAAAACAAGTTTCCATGCCTTTGTACTTGCTATTATAGAGTGGCTACCCTTTAAACAAGCTTGCTTATGACTTTGTAGATGGAGTGTGATCAAAGGGAACAAGTGAGAGGCTCAAGAATTGACTTTGTGCATAAAGCTTGCTTTTCAAGAATGGCAATGCTAACTTTCTTTCCAAAATGGAAAATTGACTTGGACAATGCTTAAACCACTTGGATTATAGCTCAAAAGTTTGTGTAATCTATTAATTATGGACAGATACCCATTTTAGAAGGCCTACAAAGCAAGATTATGCAGCATGACATTGAGATTGGATTATGTGTTCATCAAGAAAATGGCTTGTAATTCAAGTTTGAAACCCTAACTTATTCCTTTGATTCTCCTAGCTCAAGTATGATCTCAATGATTTATTGGACATTTTGGAAAGCTTGTAACACCCCCTACAACCTTCATGTTGTACATTTTTGAAAATTCCATTTGGAACTAGGTGTAAAGTTTCCATGAAGTTAGGTCAAAATCTTGCCTAAACTAGGGGAATTTTTCACTAAGTCTCCAAGTTTCATGAGCATGTCTTCACAAATTCATAACTTGAAATACAAGCATTTCTAGGAAAACTTCTGCCCTACAATGTTTTAGACCTCATTGAGATCTACAACTTTCATGTTGGAAGTTTCCCTTAAATCATCTTGCATCGTGGTGGAAATTTGGCTCAAAGTTATGAAAAAAAGTGAACTTTTCAACACAGAAAAATTCTAAGTCTTGGAAATTTGACTTTTCAAAGATGAATTTTGAATTTTTGATTTCTTGATGAACAAGTTTCATATTTTGACATGTCTTGATGAATTGTAATCTTTGAAACTTGATTTTCAACAAAAAGTCAAAGTTTGACTTTTTAGTGTACATTTGACTTTTCATCAGTTGACTGAAATTCAACTATCAATCAATTGATCTTGAGAAATATTTTGAGCCATGCCATTAGGTCAAAATGGTGCATTTGAATCCTTGAGATCATGTCTTATACCAATAAGTCATTTGTTAGGTCAAAAGTCAAAATTGCACCTTCTTAATCAAAACCCTAATTTTGACAATTTTGCCCTTTTGATAATCTGATCAAATTTCTTGAGGAATTGTGATCCAAACTTGATCAATTAACATATATGAGTTCATGATGTTTATATGGATAAAAAATTATGAAGTTTGACTGTAAATTGACCACAGTTGACTTTTCCCCCAATATAGTTGATTTTAGGTCAACTGATCAATTGAATGAGCAAAAATGTGATCCAAGACTTTAAACTTGACATGAGAAATCTTGTGGGTCCAAAATGATCCATGAAAGTAATATTGGTCATTAAAATTCCATTTGTCCTTTTGCAAACTCAAACCCGAATTTGAGTCATTAGTGCTTAAGGAGGTGTCTTGAGCTGATCAAACCTTGTGCAGTCTTGAATCAATGGAGATCTTGTGAGAGATTTCTTGAGAAATGAGAGGGCAAATTTTGGGGTACAACAGTCGCATAGTCCCCATAATTTATTGCTACTTACCTAATATGCCCCAGATCCGGGTATAAGATCTTTACAAGTAATAAACCCAAGCATAACCCACAAATGTAAAGCAAAAAAATCAAGCAAGTAAAGCAATAAAGGTGCTCTAGCTCTTAAGGTAACCCCACTTTTAATTTATAATTCCCTAGTAGAGTCGCCTATTCTGTGATACAGTGGGAGAACTGACTTGGTGTTTTGCGTTTTATCGCAATTGTTGCAGATAGTAAAAGTCGTCGCTGACTTTTCTTTTATCCAATAAAGGAAAGGTTTAAAAGAACGTGAAAGACCGTTTGAGAATTTTCTTGAGATCGAGGGGTAAGTTATGAAAATGGAAGGTGTTAGCACCCTTTTCATCTGTATTTATCTACGGACTCTTAATATCTTGATCACTTTTGACATGCTTTTGTGTATGTGTTTGTTTGAAAATATTTTGAAAAGTGTCGTCGTTGGGAAAAATTTGTAATGATTCTCGTCTCTATAAAAATGCATATAATGTGTTGACTTTGAAAATATTTCAAGAAAGTGTTGGTGTATTGAAAGATGTTTGTGAGCAAGAAACTACGAGCATTCTACCTACTCAAAAAGAAAGTCTTTGTTCTTTTCCTCCTCCTCTAGATAGCGTTATTTTACCATTGGTTGGTAAGGAGCCATATCATTGGATATGAGGGACGGGCGTGGGTCGTCGTACAGTCATAGAAGGAAACTTGTAAGATGTTTTATAAATTGTCGTGTGGGCCTAAGATCGTTTACCGAAGACAACATCGAAGGGTCATCGAGGGACTACGATCTTTTAATCGAGGGTCTTTGCTAAAACATCCTATGTTCGAGGGACATGACTGTTTTATCTGAGGCAACAAGTGTGGGTTACCCTAGAGGTGCATGTGTGAAAAGTGTATTATTTTCAATTATTTTATCTTGAATTAGGATTGTCTAATGTTGATTTTAAGTCTTGCCATACAAACCCTAATTACTAGCAATAATATGGAAAGTGATAAATTGTGGAATTTAAAGGTCCTACGCTATTGCAATACTTTGGGGATGGGGATACAAATTTACAAATGTAAAATAAACCCTAATCTTTATTACAAGGCTTTGAAAGTTACATAAAATGTAATGCGAAATGGTAAAATGCGCAAGGAATGTAAAGTGAAAAGAAATTGTTCTTTTGTGGGTTTTTTTATGGAAAAAGTTTTGTAGTTAATTTAATTACAAAAGGAGTTAATTAATTAAAAATAAAACCTAAGTCTAATGATTTCAATTATTTTAGAAAATAACTTGAATGTTTTATCTAGAAAAAGTTTTTGTATAATGTTAGGCCATCTCCAAGCAATGTAATATGTCTAGAGTAACCTTAACAGCAAAAATCTCAAAATTAAGAATTTTAATGCTTGAGCTGACACGGACCGTGTCAACGGACACGGGTCATGTCAGCGGACACGGGCACCCGTGTCAGAATCTGCCCATACTTCTTTGTATATTTTTATCCTAGCTAAATTGACACGAGTCGTGTCGTGTGATACGGGCACTCGTGTCAACCTCTGTCCTGCCTTATTGCACATTTCTGGCCCCAGTTGAGGTGACGCGGGCTATGTCGTGTGACACGATACCCGTGTCAACCCCTGTCCTGCGTTTTTTTTTCAAATTTCCAACCAGCCAAATTGACACGGGCACCCGTGTTAACCCATGTCCTTCCTTTTTCCTAAGTTTCCTCTTTGATATGTCATGTTGTATCCTTTTGAAAACGAAAGCAAATGATGTATGAATAAGAATATTACAGTTTGAGAAAATTTACCTCTTGAAGTGAAAACTTTAGAACACGTATGGATGTTTCCGGGTGAAAAATGATGATTGATTTGAGCTCCCTTGGACCTTCTTAAAGCTATGCTAATCCTTCCTTTGTGCTGAAAATTGCTGAATCACTCCAACTAAGTCAAGTTGCAAGGTACGACTTTTGAGTTTGGAAGATGAATATAGTGATGTTACAAAAGTTGTTCTTGTGTTTGAACAACTTCTATATGATGTATGTGAAGCATTTGGGTGATTTGTTTGGGCAAAACATGCAAGGTTTGAGAGATTCAAAGATTTGGACTTCAAAGCTCAAAAATGAAGGTTTTGTGGATAATTATGGGTTTTTTAGAGTAAAGGGGTTTTGAGGGCTTGTTTATCTCCTTCTATCTTGAAAATGATCTCTCTATTTATAGGCAAGAGGTTTTAAGACAAGGGTTGATCAGATTTGCAAGATCACATGTTGTGGCTAGGTTGGATTGTAAATGAAGCAAGCTTGAAGATCATAGTTCCAATACTTTTGTACTTTGATTCCTAGAGTTGTTGGATACTTTAAGCATGCTTATTTGATTTTGTATGTTGATTGTGTGTAGAAGGAACAAGTTAGAGGCTTAAGAAGAGTTGACTTTGTGATTAAAGCTACTTTGCAAGAATGAAAATGTTAACTTTGTTCCATTAATGGAATTATGTTTTGGACAATGCTTAAATCAAATGGACCATAACTCAAAAGTTTGTGTAAATATTAAATTATGGTGAAATTTGCAAGTTAGAAGGCCTGCAAAGCAAGATTATGCAGCATAACATGCAAATTGGATTATGTGTTCTTCACCAAATGACTTGTAATTCAATAATGGATGCCCAACTTCATACCTTTGAATCTCCTAGCTCAAGTATGATAAATTCATGATCTTGGATGTTTTGAAAAGCTTGAAACATTGTCTACAACTTTCATGTTGACCACTTTGGCTAAATCAAATTGAAACTTGATGAAAATTGGCTAAGAAGTTGGGACAAAATCCTAACCAGACTTGTTGAAAATTTCATTAAGTGTTTTAGCAAAAATGTCATGACTTCATGGGCCTATATCTCCTAATCCAAGTATTTTTTGGGCATCAACCCTTTGATACAAAGTTGTAGAATTCATCAAGATCTACAATTTTCATGTTGAAAGTTTTCCTTGAATCATCCGGCATCTTGGTGTATAATTGTCATGAAGTAGTGAAATTATCAAGGTTAAGAACACTTAAAATTTTTCTAAGTCTTGGAAATCTTGACTTTTTGTTGACTTTCTTGATTCTTGATGATCAAGTTTGATATTTTTAAATGTCTTGATGAATTTTGATCTTTGAAATTTAATATTGACTAAAAAGTCAAAGTTTGACTTTTGTGTATCAGTTGACTTTTTATCCAATACAGCTGATTTTCAATCATCTGAACAATTTGTGATGTAAGACTTGAAATTGAGCATGCATTATTGGAGACCTATAATGAACCATGAAAGTCATTTGAGGCATCAAAAATCCAATTGTCCTTGAGAAAACCACCTAATTTATGAACTCAATGGTTAGGATGTGAACTTGTCTGATGAAACCTTGAGAATCCTTGGACATTTGAAATCTTTGGTGAGAAATGTCTTGAGAAAAGGGAGGACAAATTTTGGGATACAACAACATGGTACTGACACATCATCAAAAAAATAATGTTATGTCATACAAAAACGCACAAAGATTTGAAGGGAGGTCAAATTCACCTGAAAACTTAAAAAAGAAATAAAATAGTAGATTTTAAAATGGTGGACTACAATAAAAAAAATGCTAAACAGAAAGACCAAAATTACAATTATATATATATATATATATATATATATATATATATATATATATATATATATATATATATATATATATATATATATATATATATATATATATATATATATATATATATATATATATATATATATATATATATATATATATATATATATATATATATATATATATATATATATATATATATATATATATATATATATATATATATATATATATATATATATATATATATATATATATATATATATATATATATATATATATATATATATAATGACAAGAAAAAGTAATACCTTATTTTAATTAAAATAAATAAATACAATATCAACCCACTTCTCTTATTAATTAAAATTTATATATGGATTCTCTTAAATTTATATGAAAGCTATGGATTTAGTGAAAGTAATTTGAATTTCAATAAATAAAAAATAATGCTTTAAAAATGTATTGTTATTATTTCTCAATAAATTTTTTAAAGTAATTTTACAATTTACATATTAAAGTATTTTATCATTTTTTTAAATAAAAAATTAATAATTCTATAACTTATGCATTTCCACTTCTCCTTCATTTTAAGTTTTAAAAGTTCTTTATACTTTTTTTAAAGGTTTATACTTATAAAATTCTTTATGCTATATGAGTTCTTGGATCTCTCTGCAAAGTCTTATGTTGTTATAAATAATCAAAGCCCACCATGACTTCATTCCAACTCATCATTCAAATTGCTCATTCTTTTCCAATTTTAATAGATTGAATTAGCTAGTACAAATACTTTATTTTCATCCATAAAATTGATAGCTATATTACTAATTTTTTTCTTAAAATATGAGTTTGATTCTAGAGACTCAAAAGTGTTGAAAATTTAATGATCATTTACAAAAGTATTTATAGATAATTAATTAAAGAAGTTCTCACATTTAGTTTAAATACATGAATTTTCGTATTCGAACTAAGTAAACTATTTTTTAGCATAGTCACTTTATTATTGTTAATGTATGAGAAAATATTTAAGAATTTAAAATATATAGTACTCTTTGTATTTGAAGGATTTTTTTGATCGTAAAATATATAGTAAACTATTTATCTTTTTTAAATGTTAATATGAAATTTATTATTATTTTTTATAAATTTATTTTTATTTATTGTATTTTAAATATATAAATACTCCACTAATAATTATTAATAAATTTATTTCGGTAAATAATTTTTATTTTATTATTGAAATTAATATAATTAATTATTATTTTAAAAAGTGTAAATTTTTTAAAGAAAACTCCTATCGTGAACGGAGTAAGTACTGTATTATATAGTCTTAATAGCATGTTATTTTATTTCATTGACTTTGACAATAGAATGACATATCTAATTTGATTACTTAAAAATCTCTTGGTGATATCTAATCTCAAGACTTAAGGTTTTACCTGCTCTGCTCCATCCTTGAAAAAAACAACATTGAATTTTCTTTCATTTGTTTCCATATCCTCACAATGCTTGACAGTTGTTATGATTTGTATTACCATAAGTATAATGATATACAAATTTGATTCTGAATATGTCAATTATTCAACTTCTAAATAATATATTTTTAGTAAATAATTTAGTATAATAAACTTTTATATTAATAATAATATATTTTAAATAATATTCATTTTCACATATTTCTTTTTTCATTAATAAGAGGAAAACTAACTCACTAAAACATAATCAATTAATTGAGTTTTTAAGTTTTGTTTGGGAGTGGAAGGGAGATAGGGTAGGACTTAGTAAATAGGGAAGGATAAAGGAAAAGAATGGATGGGTTTTGTTATTGGGAATTTTTTAGGGTTTAATTTTAGAGTAATGTTATTTTTTTATATATAAAAATTTCATTTTGAAAATTATGTAGTGATGTTATTAAGAAATTAATAATTATTTTTTTAACATAAATTTTTTATTTGTGTTTTTAAATATGTGTCCTTAAGACACAAGTTAACATTATCCATGTTTTAGAGTTAACTTCTGGTGACCCTGTGATCTGGATCAAATGATTATGATATGCGCTAATACACCATAACTCCCTGAACCTGCCTCACGATGTCCAGACGGACTCAATTGATTGCTTGGGCTCGGCCCATTGTTTTTAACTCCCCCAAATTACTCCCTCAATTTAATTTAACACCCCCATGCTTCTGGGCTCCAAACTAAACCCTGTGCATGTCCCAATATTATCCACTTCCCTCTTTTACTACTTACTAAATTCATACTCCCCCTCTGCGCTAATGGATTCTAATTTATTATTGGGTTTGTCCCTTGTTAATTGCACCCCCTATATTACTTGCTGAATAGAAAATACACCCCCTTGTTTATTTTAAGTAATTTATTTAATTATATTATTTTAATTATATTTACTTTATTTTATTTATCTATAAATTTTTATCATTTATTTTCTCTACAAGACATTTTATCATTTACATTAAAATAATAATTTTTAAAATATGAAGTTGATAAATAAATATTTTCTATTATTATTATTATTATTATTATTATTATTATTATTATAAATATTTAATATATTCTTAATAATAGATATAATAATTATTTATCTTTTTTTTTTTACTGAAATACTAACTTTTTTTAATTCCATTAAACATTTGTTGTATCATTCAAACTTATTACATCATGCATTTAAAATAACTAATCAGTCAAACTTAATATTTTTTCATATTAACATAATTAAAATGCAGTATAATTTTCAAAAAAGACTATGGATCTGTTTTTAATATTAACTGCGAACTACGTCTACGACTATACTATTTTCAAACTCAGACAAGGTTCGAGGATAAACTCGAAAGCATTTACACAATCCATAAAAAAAACTAACCAAACACATACAAATTACGAATTTGGACTCTGATGCTTCGCAAGGAGATACGTATGCACGCGGTTAAAACAAAGGCGAGTTCATAACTAAAAATTAAATTCTTTTCTCAAACATATGGAAATAACAAAATAACTGAATAGAAATTCCTGATTTACCCCTAAACCTAAAATAGGATACCCTTGAGAATAAGGGAGATGAAGGATGCCTAATACCTTCCCTTCGTCTAACCAACTCACGAACTTAGAATCTCTAAACGATTAGGGTTATCCGTTATTTTCCCATCCTTAGGATAAAAATTAATAGTGGCGACTCTTTTTTTGCTGGTTATGACAAATATATCTTGTCAAGAAGTCATCTTCCTCTTGAGACGATTAGTCCTTAAAATAGAGTTAGGCTCTGATGCCACTTGTTGGACTCAAGGCTTCAAACACAATAGAGGTGAATTGTGTGATTTGGAAAAATACGCGCTCAAAAAATTTATGGGAAATAAAATCAGAGTTCAAAAACATTTTGTAGCAGAGAGTAAATGGCATAAAATAAATGACATAAAATAAATAGTTTAATCGAAGAAGAACACCAAGAGTTATAGAGGTTTGATAAAAATAAAGAGACCTAATCTTCTCCCCAAGAATTGATCTTGAGAGTTTTCAATAATATAATTTGAGAGCTTTTTATAGGAAAGAATCACAAATCCACTCATACAAGGAAATGATGGTTGATCTTAAACCAAATAATACAAGACGAAGAATACAGGCATTTGTGTCTTTTCCTTAAAAAATAATTGAGAGTGAAGAGGCCAATATTCCTTCTCAACGGTGGATTGAAGCAACACATCTTCTTTCCACGAACAAGAACCTTAGAGATGTAAGTCTTCAATTTTCCTTAAACCTTCAACTTAAAACCTTAGTTTTATAGGATAACAAAAAACCTATGAGATTTTAACACCTGGCTGATCTCGAACCTACAAAAATTTAAATTTTGGGTTGAGCTTCAACCTATCTTGATTTTAATGTCGGGATGACCAATAACCTATGAGAGTTTTGTCATGGGCTGATCTCCAACCTAAACTAGGGTTTGATCACACAATCCTCAAACTAAAGCTTTTAAAGGGTTAACCTTCTAACCCAGATAATTCTCTAAATGAATGGTATTCAACCAAGATGTATATAAATAATACCCTTGGAGAATTTTTACAAGACTACCCTTTCCATATTTACAATTATAACCTCATTTGAAAAGGACTTTCCTCATAAAATAACTCAAAGGAGAGAAATTGAAAATAAAACTTAGAGAGAGATAGAGAGAGATTGAGAAGTGTATCAAAACACGATATAGATGAAGAGAAATGGAAAATGAAACCTTTATTTATAGGCTCGAGGTTGACCCAAAAAAGGAATTTCAATTTAATATGTTTTAAGACATTCTAATAGATTAAAGCTTTTATCTAATCGATTAGATGATTGAAATAATCATTGTTAAGTTCTCAAAAAGGAAGTGTAAGATATCTAGTCATTTCACATAATCAAGGCGCTTTCAAACTAGCTTGGGCCTTAAGTTTGTGCATTTCTAATCGATTAGATAAATGTTCTAATTGATTAGGAAAGTAAAAAATTCGCCTATAGAAATTTTGATTTCTCCTAATTCATATGTCACATCTTCCAGATGGTTTTCAAATTTTTTTCTTTTTGCAACATTTTTTAAAAACCTTTAGTCTGTGTGAACTTTATCCTTGTGCTTTTACGATAAAACCCTTTTGTTTAACAAATGTTCACTCACTACTAAATTTAGGATTAACCTAAGTACTTCAAGACTTTTCCATAGGCTTTCTCTTTTGTGGACACTTGTTCGAGTAGCTTGAGAGAAGGCTTTAACTGTTTTCCATTATTTGTCATCATCGGATAGTCAAGTCCATCAAACCTTTAAAGACTAAGTTTTTATCTTTATTTATTTATCCGTACATGCTTGACTTATGATAAGATCACCAATTGTCATCATAGTTATCATCATAAAAAGTAGACACTCTTGTTAAAAGCATATCACTTGCAAAACAAGTTTTCACATATTTCAATTATACGCAAGATTACCAATGGAAGCGATATTACCAAGATTTTTCCACTCAGGGACGTTCAAGAATAGGTTTCACTTCCTCTACCCCCTTCTTTGAATTTAACATTAATGCATTCTTGCTTAATGTACTCCCTTGAAGTGTTCAAAGAGCTATAATCTAGATAGCGATGCTTATTTTCCTTACGAATTAGAATGAGTTTCTTTGCGAAATTATTTTTTATTGACTCATCATTGAATAACTTCACCTTCTCTCTTTCTTGACTCTCTTTTCAAACCTTTATCTATAGATGGATTTTCAAGCTGCCATATTTTCCTCATACTATATGTCGCTCGGCCCAATAGACCATTAAATGTTCTTCCTGCTCTAATGTCGACACTTTCAAAAAATTAGAATCCCAATTGCAACGTGAAACTAAAAGATACTTCTTCATTTCTTCATCATCGCCTTTAATTATTATAACCTATTTGTTGAACCTCTTTCTGTAAGATCTCGACGTCTCTTCCTTCTCTTGTATGATGGATCCTAAACTTTCCACGAATTTTGGTTGCCTCCTAGAAGCTGGGAAATATGTCGAAAAATATCTATGGATCTCACCCCATGAATAGATACATTCATTTCTAAGTCTCCTAAATCAAACCACGACTATAGCCTTTAGGGTAAGGAAAAATAACTTACACTTATCAGAGCCTCTCGTGCCTTAAAAGTTTAAAAGTACGTCAAATAATTGTACGTGTTCGTCAGGGTAGGTCGTCTCATCATAGGTGCTCATTCCCAATGATTTATGGAGAATTCAAAGAATAGGTTATTCTTTTATTATTCTAGTGAATATATTCCAGAACCTCACTTCTTCTTCTTCCTCTTCAGGATCCCGCGAGTAGGTTTGCACGACCCTCTACCGATGTTGACCGTAAGTTCAATAAGAGGACCACATGGGAGTCTCTCTCAATCAGGGAAACCGTGCTCTACGCCTTTAATTTCCTATCTCAATTCCTTTGTGTTTGAGGGGATCCATATTCGTAATTATTGAATACTTCGACTTAGAGTCTCGGGGTTTGGATGCAAAGATGGATTGGGATTTCTCCCTCTCAAAATTGTTCATTTTAGAGTTTCATAATTTCCAATTGTTGGTTTATTGCCACCACTAAAATCCTCAATAATAAGTTTGTTTTGCTATCATATAATTGGCATTATGGGAGTTTGTGATTGCCTCCCCTGGGTGGATCCACTTGGGAAATCACAGGGGTACAAATATCTTCTTCTCTCGAAGGGGGTGCGGTGACCTTAAATTTATGAGGTTATTCGATCTTATTCTTTGAACCAGAAGATGAAGACATGAGGCCCTATTATTGACGTGGGTTTTATCTTATGATTGAGCTTACTACTTATTGTGGGCATTTTTTGGGTGAGAATATGGAGTAGGAAAGCAGTCTAGAGAGGGGGTGGATAGACTAAAACAAAATTCCGACTAATTTTCCAAAAAAAATAATATTAGAGGTTTTTCAAAGTTACGCATGGAAGACTTAAAATGAAAAATATGCCCATTATACTTGTATTGGCTTGTGATCTCTTTGACAAATACACAATTCATAAAACTCACAGATTGTTCAACAATGAATAATTAAACTATCGTATATTACACGAGATGTGTCTTATATGATATTTTAATTGTGATCAGATTCTAACAGTACTAATTCCACCGAACTTAATCACCACCAAATCTCGATTAGGATCCTATTCTAACAAAACCCAACCTTATGCAATATCCCTATCAATTGAATAAATGATAAATTACATTGAGAATTGAAAAACCTTAGTATGCAATATACTACGAAAATTAAATGCAAGAGTAAGAGAGATAGAAAGTACATTGGGATTTATTGTTCTTTAACTCTTTCGTCTTTGTGTGAGCATACTGCACTCTTCAATGGTTTTCAATTGGAACTTGCTTTGTTCCTTTTGATTTTGACAAATATTACAAGAGTTCATACAATCAGTTATCCACAATAATGCTGAGAAAAAAATCCTATCTGGATCTTGACTTGTATATAGCCTAATTACAAATCTTTTGTGTAATCTTTACTCGATTCATGCTTGTTGAATCTTCCAATATCACCAATCTTCTCCAGGACTTCGTGTGTAGAAATCACCCATTGATCCTATCGATTCCTGTAGTGATGAACTATCTGAAGAATTGACAATAACTCCACCCTGTCCATAGCCTTCCAAATTGTCACAACCAAGGTAATATTGAGAGAAGAACCTCCTTCTTTTTCCTATAATTTGTAAGCACCAATGACAACAACCTCAATCTTGCAAGCTACCTGAAAAACTTCACCAAATCTTCAAGAACGATTAGTTTCTAGACGAAATTTCCCTGAATCAATTATAAATCTCTCATTATCAAGTACTGAAATAAAATAGAGGTTGGAGATAAAAGAATTTTTTTGCAAGGTTTTGAACTTTTCAAAAGTGAGAGGGTGTTGGTTTCATACAAAATTACAATGCTGATTATGAAATTCTTAAGATTTGTGTTTTAAAAATGCTAAGAAAATGAATTTATATGTACTTGGGATTAAGCATAAAAATGGATGGAAAATGTTAGTTAGATTCTAATCAAGAACATTTCATGATATAAGTCAAATGAGCAAGTAAAGTGGAATAAGAAGGAAAAAGAAATTTGACCCATTTTTCATCTGATTCGAATCAAGAAAAATTATGATTCAAATCAAAGACCCTGCGATTTAAATCAAGTGATAATTATGATTCAAATCAATTCAAACAGAGTCAACTGAAAAATATGGAAAAACCATCTTATTCGAATCAGGTGTAAAGTCTATTTTGAATTAAATCAACCAAAGGTTCCCCAGAAACACTTGATTCGAATTAGGTTTAAATTCTAATTCTAATCAAAGTGTTAAAAAAAATTATTTTTCCCCTGTTCAGTTTGATTCGAGTCAGGATATGTGCTTAATTTGAATCGAACACATAAAATCTCAATTTTTCATCGTTTTCAAAATACTTTGATATTTTTATTTTCACCTACCTTGAATTAATAAAACATATGGATATTATTTCATTGACTCGTGCAATTTACTAAAAGCATCATGATCAAGCTCAAATATAACCATTGATTTATGCATACTAAAAAACTAATCAATTCAAACTTGATTCATAGATGTGCAGTAATGAAGGAGACTCAATAAATGATAATAAATGAAAGTGATAAGACAAGTAACAAAATAACGGCATTGGGGGTGCTCCCCCTAAATGTATTATGGACATGCAACTGTAATCTCCCACTAGGGATATGCAGCTTCAGTCTCCTCCTTTTTGATGTTTAGCCAGCTTTCACTTGGAATTGAGTGGACTTTGAGCTAAAAGTAAAAACACTTGTGGTCCCCATGAAATATTGCACACAAAACACATCATATAAAACATAAAACAATTCTAGACTCTATTACAACTTCATCCCCCTTTGACAACATAAAAAAGAGATAGATCTAAATGAGTTTACAAACCAAATAACCAACCATTAAACAAGTAATTCCAGATGAGCACATGAGTTAAACAAATAATAAGAATATATAACAATAAAGGTCGGATACAAAACATGAATATAGACATGCCACATGCAACAAAATTCAAAATAAACATGCAACAAAAACATTCAACAACATACAATTATGTGGTTAAAACTGTTATGTAAAATGAATGAATTAATGACATAAATAATGCATGAATAAGTATACAAATGCTCGAATGCACATAATTAACAACACACATTTAAAAGACTTAAATTCAAAAAAGAACAATCAAACATGCTAGAGATGAATGTGTAAAAATTATGAAGGTAAAAAGCAAATCAATGAACATATATAGAACAAACACGCACAATGATATAAACCGGATACAAGAGTTATAGAAACATGCCAATGCAGTGGGAAAAAGTATGATTTGCTACAAAGTAGTGTTAGTGAAACATAATATACATAAAAAATAAAACTAAACAAAATTATCATTATATTTAAAGCACGAGGATTCTAAGATTCCCAAATCCCTACAGATCTTGTGAAAAGGGTCAGAGGATAATGGTTCTGTAAAAATGTCAGCAAGCTGACTTTTAGTGTCAACATATTAAAAAAAATCCCCTATATCAACATGATCTCTAAGATAATGATTCCTAATATCAATGTGATTAGTTAGTGAACAAACTACCAGATTCTTACTGAGGCTTATCGCACAAGTACTATCTATCTTAATTGAAATGCATCCAAGTTTAAATCATAATCTAGCAATTGTTGTTTTTGCCATAAGACTTGTGCACAACAACTACCAACGACTACATATTCATCCACAGTGGTAGAAAGAGAAATACTATGATGCTTCTTATTGTGCCGAGAAACTAAACAACTTCCAAATAAGTGATAGATACCACTAGTGCTTTTCTATCCATCTTCCATCCCACGAAATCGGAAGCAGAAAAACCTACTAAGCTACAAGCACTACCTTTAGGATACCCAAGACAGTGTTGGGAGGTTTGGTTAAGATACATTAAAATATGTTTTACGATCTTAAAATGGGATTCCTTGGGTTATGTTTGGTATCTAGCACACATGCATACACTAAACATGATATTTGGACTACTCGTTGTTAAACAGTGTAAGGATCCAATTATACCTCGATACCTAGTAATGTCGAAGTACATTCCTCTCTCGTCTTTTTCAATTAGTACATTTGAAGCCATGTGTGTTGATATACTTCTAGAGTCTTTCATATCGAGCTTACTGAGAAGTTCTAAGAAGTACTTTGTTTGACTTGTGAAAGTCCCTTCTTCTGCTTGCTTGATTTGCAATCCTAAAAAATATGTCAGCTCTCCCATAAAAGACATCTCAAAATCTCTGCGTCAAAGTAGAAAAATCTTGACAAAAATATTCATTAGTAGAACCAAATATAATATCATCAAAGAAAATTTGAACTAGAATAAATATGATTTGCTTAAAACATTAAATGTAAAAACCATTTAATATAAGGAGAATTTAATGAAAATGATTTTAATGCAACTAAATCAATATTTTGATGCAGAAGAAAATTAACTTTAGTACATATGAAAGATAATTTTGGTGCATACGAAAAATAATTTTGATGCATGAATGCAAACTAAAAATTAAAAGAAAATAAGACAAATAAAATGCAACTGCACGAAGATAAAGGAGAATGAAACGATTATACCAATTACGATGACATTGGACTAAACTTTCGGTACAAGTAAAGTTAGCAAGTAACAACACTAATACATAAAAAAGTATACAATGAAATAAAAATATGATTAGATACATATTACTTCTCTTTTCTTTAGAATCCATAAATATTTCTAGACACTCCTGCACAAAACATCAATATATAGAAATAGGTACCGAATTTTAGTTGGGTCCTTTGGGGTTAGTTGAGATACACTTAAGAATCCATATCGACTTACCATTGGGAACTTGAACGTTCCTAATATGACAAAAAGGCCTAATGTGTCCCTTATCCTTATAATAATGACACATAGATTTAGATGAAATGCTTTTTCTATATCTCCTAGTGACATGAGGGTTTTTATTGAAAATCGTCCCTCTATCACTTGAAGAGCTAGAACAAATACAAGATAGTGAAGTAGCATGAGTTAGTTGTCCTTTAAGACTTTCAATTTCAAATTTTAAAGTTGTACACGTAACACATTCTACTTTTTCTACCATTTCAACTAAAGTGTCAGAAACATTATAACGCTCATCAACTAGAGATGTATGCACTTCTTAAGAGATTCTAAAGCGTGATTAAGATTATTTATCTCCTCTTCAAGTTTCAAAATAATTTCCTTTTGGAGAGAAATTTTCTTAAAAACATTTATGGATTCTGCATACATATCATTAAACGATTGCGACAATTCACTATATGAATATTCATCACCGGGTTCAGAATTATATACCTTTGTAGTTTTACCTTTCTTATGTGACATCAAAAAAAGGTTGGCACACTCATCATTCGAACTTGAGAAAGAATCTGAGGAAGAGCTCCCATCATCTTTTTCCCACGCGATATAGACTCCAAGACCTTTCGAACTTTTCCTTTCATCTTGTAGAATTCCTTATCTTTCGTTTTATGATGTTTGGTAACTTAGACAAGTTGTTCTAAAATGTCCCAATTTTTGCACTTGTAATAC
This sequence comes from Vicia faba, assembly GCA_948472305.1. Lineage (NCBI taxonomy): Eukaryota > Viridiplantae > Streptophyta > Magnoliopsida > Fabales > Fabaceae > Vicia > Vicia faba. Next base: position 1,196,615,324 of record OX451740.1, on the reverse strand, counting down.
GTAATGTCGTCATCTTTTTTCTTGTGTTCTCTTTTGAGCGGGTGATTATTTATGAAATTTTCCAATCCTTTGTCAGAATGCTTGAACTTGTTTCTTTTCAAGTATCTATTATAGCATTTGACAAATAAACTCATCTCCTTCTTTTTAGGAGCTTCTTTGTCAGAGTTATCACTTTCTTCCTTTGGCTTCTTCCCTTGTGATGATGGAGCCTTCAACGAAAGATCTCATTTCTCTTTTTTCCCCTTCTCTTTATTTTTCGAATTTACTTTGCTATCCGCGAGTCATTTCGACTAATTTTCATGCTCAACTAACTTCCCAAACATTTTGGTAATATCAAAAGTATCAAGATCTTTAGTTTCTTTTATAGCGGTAACCTTTGGTTGCCACTCTCTACACATAGATCTCAATATTTTTTAGCATAATATTTGTTAGAAAAGGTTTTAACCAAGTTTCTTAATTTGTCGATTAAGTGGTGGAATATAGTTTGCATGGAATTCACGGACTCTCCGGGTTCCATATGAAATAGTTCGAACTCCTATGTAAACATATTGATCTTAGAATCCATGACATCACTCGTTCCCTTATAGAGAATTTGGAGAACGTCCCATATACCTTGACACTCGTATGGTGTGAAATAGCATAGAACACTTCCGCGCTTAAAGCATAGATAAGTAAGTTCCTTGCTTTCAAATAATATGAAGCCTTTTTGGTTTCATCATTGGGTCTAATCTTATGGGTGTTTGACAACATCATTATCGCCTGAATGGTCCCTCGGTGACAACACATCATAGATTTTTGTCAACAGATAGTAAGTGTGCATACATGGTCGCTTTCCAATAAATTTAATTTTCACCTTTGAAAAATGACACTCTATTATACGCTCCCTTTGGATTGTCATCGTCTTTCATATTCTTAAAACTTTTGGATTCGATTAGACTTAATCAAAAGACTAGCTCTTGATTCCAATTGTTGGGTGGGAATATGTAGTAAGAAAATAGTCTAGATGAGCGTGAATAGACTAAAAAAAAAATTCTGACTTATTTTCCAAAAATAGAATATCAGAGGTTTTTCAAAGTTGTACGCTAAAGACTAAAAATGAAAAATATGCCAATTATACTTGTATTAACATTTGATCATTTCAAAAATACACAACTCATAAAACTCACAGATTGTTCAACAATGAATAATTGAATTATTGTATATTACACGAAATGTCGAGATGTGTCTTATACGATATTTCAATTGTGATTGGATTCTAACAGTATTAGTTCCATAAAATTTAATCACCACTAAATCTTGATTAAGTTCCAATTATAACAAAACTTAACTTTACACAATAAATCCCTATCAGTTGAATAAGCGATAAACTATACTAAAAATTGAAAAACCAAAGTATGCAATATCCTACGAAAATTAAATGCAAGAGTAAGAGAGATAGAGAGTACACCAGGATTTCTAGTGAGATTAGACTTTCTCATCCTCGCGTGAACCTGCTATACTATTCAATGGTTTCCCATTGGAACCTTCTTTGTTCCTTTTTATTTTAAAAAATATTGCTAGAGTTCATACAATCACTTATCCATAATAATGCTGAGAAAAAAAATCCTATATGGATCTTGACTTGTATACATCATAATACCAAACTCTTCTACGCAACTTTTACTTAATTCACGCTTCTTAAATCTTCCAGTATCACCAATCAACTTTAAGCCTTCATGTGTAGCAATCCCCACTTGATCCTACCAATTGCTTGAGGGATGAACTGTCTGAAGATTTGAGAAGAACTCGACTTCCACACTGTCACTACCAAGTTAATATGGAGAGAAGAACCTCATTTTTTTCACTGGAATTTGTCAGCATGAATGACAACAACCTCAATCTTGCAATCTACATGAATCTCAACCAAATCTTCAAGAATGATTACTTTTAAGATGACTTATCACTCAATCAATTACAAATCTCTCGTTGTCAATATCTAAAATCAAATAGAGGTTGAAGATGAAATAATTTTGTTGCAAGGGTTTTGAACTTTTCAAAGGTGAGCGCGTGTTGGTTTCACAAAAAATCACAACGTTGATTATGAAATTTTTAAGAGCTGTGTTTGAAAAATGATGACAAAATGATTTTATATGTGCTTCAGATTAAGCTAAAAAATGGATGAAAAAAGTAGTTAGATTTGAATCAAGAACATTTCATGATTTGAGTCAAATGAGCAAGTGAAGTGGAATAAGAAGGAAAATGAAATTTGACCCATTTTCATTTGATTCGAATCAAGAACAAAATCTGATTTGAATCAAAGACCCCGTGATTCGAATCAAGTGTTAATTCTAATTCGAATAAATTCAAACAGAGCCAAATAAAAAATATGGAAAAACCGTCTGATTCAAATCAGGTGTAAAGTCTATTTCGAATTAAATCAACCAAAGGTGCCCTAGAAACACTTGATTCGAATCAAGTTTAAATTCTAATTCTAAGAAAAGTGTTAAAAAAAATTATTTTGCCCCTGTTCAGTTTGATTCGAGTCAGGATATGTGCTTAATTCAAATCAAACACATAAAATCTCAAATTTTCCTCGTTTTCAAAATACTTTGATATTTTTATTTTCACCTAACTTGAATCAATAAAACATATGGTTATTATTTCATTGACTCGTGCAATTTACTAAAAGCGTCATGATCAAGCACAAATATAACCATTAATTTATGCACACTAAAAAACTAATCAATTCAAACTTGATTCATAGATGTGCAGTAATGAAGGAGACTCAATAAATGATAATAAATGAAAGTGGTAAGACAAGTAACAAAATAACCGCATTGGGGGTGCTCCCCCTAAATGTATTATGGACATGCAACTGTAATCTCCCACTAGGGATATGCAACTTCAGTTCCTCCTTTTTGATGTTTAGCAAGCTTTCACTTGAAATTGAGTGGACTTTGAGCTAAAAGCAAAAAGACTTGTGGTCCCCATGAAACATTGCACACAAAACACATCATAAAAAACATAAAACAATTCTAGACTCTATTACAACTTCATCTCCCTTTGAAAATATAAAAAAGAGATAGATCGAAATGAGTTTACAAACCAAATAACCAACCATTAAACAAGTAATTCCAGATGAGCACATGAGTTAAACAAATAATAAGAATATATAACAACAAAGGTCGGATACAAAACATTAATATAGACATGCCACATGCAACAAAATTCAAAATAGACATGCAACAACAACATTCAACAACATACGATTATGTGGTTAAAACTGTTATGTAAAATGAATGAATTAATGACATAAATAATGCATGAATAAGTATACAAATGCTCGAATGCACATAATTAACAACACACATTTGAAAGAATTAAATTCAAAAAAGAACAATCAAACATGCTAGAGATGAATGAGTAAAAATTATGAAGGTAAAAAGCAAATCAATGAACATATATAGAACAAACACGCACAATGATATAAACCGGATACAAGAGTTATAGAAACATACCAATATAGTGGGAAAAAGTATGATTTGCTATAAAATAGTGTTAGTGAAACATAATATACATAGAAAATAAAACTAAACAAAATTCTCATTATATTTAAACACAAGGATTCTAAGATTCCCAAATCCCTACAGATCTTGTGAAAAGGGTCAGAGGACAATGGTTCTGTAAAAATGTCAGCAAGCTGACTTTTAGTGTCAACATATTAAAAAAAATAATCCCCTATATCAACATGATCTCTAAGATAATGATTCCTAATATCAATGTGATTAGTTAGTGAACAAACTACCAGATTCTTACTGAGGCTTATCGCACAAGTACTATCTCACTTAATTGAAATGCATCCAAGTTTAAATCATAATCTAGCAATTGTTGCTTTTGCCATAAGACTTGTGTACAACAACTACCAACGAATAAATATTCATCCATAGTGGTAGAAAGAGAAATACTACGGTGCTTCTTATTGTGCCGAGAAACTAAGCAACTTCCAAATAAGTGACATGTACCACTAGTGCTTTTCTATCCATCTTTCACCATACGAAATCGGAAGCAGAAAAACCTACTAAGCTACATGCACTAACTTTAGGATACCAAACACAGTGTTGGGAGGTTTGGTTAAGATACCTTAAAATATGTTTTACGATCTTAAAATTGGATTCCTTAGGTTATGTTTGGTATCTAGCACACGTGCATACACTAAACATGATATTTAGATTACTCGTTGTTAAACAGTGTAAGGATCCAATTATACCTTGATACCTAGTAATGTCGAAGTCCATTCCTCTCTCGTCTTTTTCAATTAGTACATTTGAAGCCATATGTGTCGATACACTTCTAGAGTATTTCATATCGAGCTTACTGAGAAGTTCTAAGAAGTATTTTGTTTAACTTGTGAAAGTCCCTTCTTCTGCTTGCTTGATTTATAATCCTAAAAAATATGTCAGCTCTCCCATAAAAGACATCTCAAAATCTCTGCGTCAAAGTAGAAATATCTTGACAAAAAGATTCATTAGTAGAACCAAATATAATATCGTCAAAGAAAATTTGAACTAGAATAAATATGATTTGCTTAAAACTTTAAATGTAAAAACCATTTAATACAAGGAGAATTTAATGAAAATGATTTTAATGCAACTAAAACAATATTTTGATGCAGATGAAAATTAACTTTAGTACATATGAAAGATAATCTTGGTGCATACGAAAAATAATTTTGATGCATTAATGCAAACAAAAAAATTAAAAGAAAATAACACAAATAAAATACAACTGCACAAAGATAAAGGAGAATGAAACGATTATACCAATTACGATGACATTGGACTAAAATTTCGGCACAAGTAAAGTTAGCAAGTAACAACAATAATAAATAAAGAAGTATACAATGAAATAAAAATATGATTAGATACATATTACTTCTCTTTTCTTGAGAATCCATAAATATTTCTAGACACTCCTGCACAAAACATCAATATATAGAAATAGGTACCGAATTTTAGTTGGATCCTTTGGGGTTAGTTGAGGTACACTTAAGAATCCATGTCGACTTACCATTGAGAACTTGAATGTTCCTAATATGAAAAAAGGCCTAATGTGTCCCTTATCCTTATAATAATGACACATAGATTTAGATGAAATGCTTTTTCTATATCTCCTAGTGACATGAGGGTTTTTATTGAAAATCGTCCCTCTATCACTTGAAGAGCTAGAACAAATACAAGATAGTGAAGTAGCATGAGTTAGTTGTCCTTTAAGACTTTCAATTTCAAATTTTAAAGTTGGACACGTAACACATTCTACTTTTTCTACCATTTCAACTAAAGTGTAAGAAACATTATAACACTCATCAACTAGAGATGTATGCACTTCCTTAAGAGATTCTAAAGCGTGATTAAGATTATTTATCTCTTCTTCAAGTTTCAAAATCATTTCCTTTTGGAGAGAAATTTTCTTAAAAACATTTATGGATTCTGCATACATATCATTAAACGATTGCGACAATTCACTATATGAATATTCATCACCGGGTTCAGAATTATATACCTTTGTAGTTTTACCTTTCTTATGTGACATCAAAAAAAGGTTGGAACACTCATCATTCGAACTTGAGAAAGAATCTTAGGAAGAGCTCCCATCATCTTTTTCCCACGCGATATAGATTCCAAGACCTTTGGAACTTTTCCTTTCATCTTGTAGAATTCCTTATCTTTCTTTTTATGATGTTTGGTAACTTAGACAAGTTGTTCTAAAATGTCCCAATTTTCGCACTTGTAACACGTAATATAGTCATCTTTTTTCTTGTGTTCTCTTTTGAGCTGGTGATTATTTATGAAATTTTCCAATCCTTTGTCAGAATTCTTGAACTTGTTTCTTTTCAAGTATCTATTGTAGCATTTGACAAATAAACTCATCTCCTTCTTTTTAGGAGCTTCTTTGTCAGAGTTATCACTTTCTTCCTTTGGCTTCTTCCCTTGTGATGATGAAGCCTTCAACGAAAGATCTCATTTCTCTTCTTTCCCTTTCTCTTTATTTTTCGAATTTACTTTTCTATCCACGAGTGATTTAGGTTAATTTTCATGCTCAACTAACTTCCCAAACATTTTGGTAATATCGAAAGTATCAAGATCTTTAGTTTCTCTTATAGTGGTAACCTTTGGTTTCCACTCTCTACACATAGATCTCAATATTTTTTAGCATAATATTTGTTAGAAAAGTTTTTAACCAAGTTGCTTAATTTGTCGATTAAGTGGAGGAATATAGTTTGCATGGAATTCACGGACTCTCCGGGTTCCATATGAAATAGTTCGAACTCCTATGTAAACATATTGATCTTAGAATCCCTGACATCACTCGTTCCCTTATAGAGAATTTGGAGAACGTCCCATATACCTTTGACACTCGTATGGTGTGAAATAGCATAGAACACTTATGTGCTTAAAGCATAGATAAGTAAGTTCCTTGCTTTCAAATAATATGAAGCCTTTTTTGTTTCATCAATGGGTCTAATCTTATGGGTTTTTGACAACATAATTATCGCCTGAATGGTCCCTAAGTGACAACACGTCATAGATTTTTGTCAACAAATAGTAAGTGTGCATACATGATCGCTTTCCAATAAATTTAATTTTCACCTTTGAAAATTGACACTCTATTATAAGCTCCCTTTGGATTGTCACTGTTGTACCCCATAATTTGCCCTCCCATATTCTTCAAAGTTTGTCAAGAATCATCTTCAAATGGTTCAAGATTGCTCAAGTGTTGCACAATCCAAATGCCTCCTAAGACAGTCAAAATTAGGGTTTTGGTTCTTTCAAGGGATTTCAGGCTTTCAATGGCTCAATAAAGTCCCATAGGCCTATACATATTGTCAAGCATCTACATGTCAAGTCTCAAGACTCACAGTGCCAAATTCCATAGTCAAAAGCCCTATTTGGTTCACAATCAACTGCAGGGGCAAAATGGTCATTTTGCAGTCAAAAGTCAAATTTTTTGGTCAACATCTTATTTTGAGCTCACAATCATCATTTGATCAAGTCTTGATCATGATTCCTCAAGTATGGCTCAAAAATCATCAAGATGCCAAAAGTTACTATTTTTGGACAGTTGAAAAGTCAACTGTATCTTGACCAGGGCATAACTTTTTCATGGCTCATCAGAAAAATACCATCCAATGCTCATTTTGAAGGGGATGACATTTCCTACAACGCATCTTCACATTCCAAGTCCAATAAATGCTCTCACAAAAAGTTATCAATTTCTACATTATAGGTCAATTTCAAAAGTCAACAAAAATGCACTTTAAGTCAAAGACCATAACTTGATATTGGTAAATCCAAATGACATGGGACCAAAGGCATTGGTTAGAGGACTTCAAGACCTTTCCAAAATGTCTAAGAACATGTTCATATGATCAAAATTGAGCAATATATGCATTGGAGAAGTTGGGAAATTTTTGTGAATTTGCAAAAGTCAACTTTGCTCAAAATACTTTGTTTTTGCTAATGGGCCTCAAATTTCTTCTTGAAACTTTATCCAAGGCCTATGCACGACCCATTGAGCTTAAATTGAATTATTTTCTTATTTTTTATTAATTAATTGGATTTTTAATTAATTTTAATTTCTTTAATTAATTTAAAATGTAGGAAATTCAAAGATATGTTTTTTTCAATCTTTTGTGAAGCAAACAAGCTCAAGACAAGCTGGCAAATTCGTGTGCACATCAAGGGGACAAAAATCTCCAAGTTTGGCAAGTTTTCTCAATCAAAAAGATGCAAAAAGATGTGATTGCAAATCAAATATTCAAACCATTATTTCATGGATTTCTTGGCCAAGATTTAACCTAATTCCATTCTACTATAAGTACACAACCTAAACCTAATGCATTGGACGTGATTTTGCTGCAAGAAAGCCATAAGCAACATTGAAAAAAATCAAAGAAATTTGAAAACTGATTTCCACATTCTAACGTGATTCAAAGCTTTTTCTTGTTTCTAATACATTGCAGGAACTCTCAGAGACATATTGCAATCAAAACCATACGCCAAAGCTCAAGAAATCGCCGTTTACAGTCACACAGTTTGGTACTTTTTTTCACAATCGTAATTCGTAATTCATGCATCATTGATATGATTTCTTGTTTGTTTTGTGTTGTTAGAGCTCACAGGAAACTAATGGCATAGTTCAATTGGATTATGGTGTACAAAATCAGAAGTTGCCATGTTCAAATTCTAGGGTTCATAAACCTTCGAATTGGGGCTTTCTAAATCCAGTAAAATTAGAACCTCTAATGCATATGGTTGGATTCAGGAGACTCAGACGAATCTAACAGGACCATCGCGCCATATTTATATAGCCTGTAGGGCTATTCGCTATTTTTCCTCATGCTATTTTGTGGGGGTTAAAAACCCCCACTATCTATTTGTTATTTGCAGGCTTCAACGAAGGAGATGAAGACGTGGTGACATGCCATTGGAGCGTTCAAATAAAACGCGCGCTTGCTTGTATTTCCAGCATAATTGTTATGTTTTATATATTATATTTGGTCATTATTATACTAACAAATGCAAGCAAGTGGCCTGGTGGTAGATGCGCTGGACGTGAATCATTGGGACCTGGGTTCGATTCCCAGGCCCCCCCAAAATTTCTATATTATTTTTCATAACTGGATCACATGCAGGCTTCAGGCTACGTTCCACCATGTGCCTCCAACCAACAACGCGCCAGGTGGCCTTATGCATCCATCCAATGGCCAGGAGATGAAGAACACCATACTCCTAGTCAACCCATGCGTAGACAAGCAAGAAGGTCAAACGGTCTGGCCAACAAATGGGCTTGGAAATTGCTAACAAACCTCCAGAATTTGGCCTTCACCCCCCCTGGTTTATTATTTCTTTTCTTATTTTCTTTCTTTTTATTTTCTTTTAATAACTATTATTATTATTATTTAATTACCTCACAAATTATATTTTCATAATAAATTCAGAAAATAAAATATTAGTACTATTATTATTTATTAATTTCACTATTAATTATTATTTTGTAAATAAATACTAACATAAATTAATTTAGTTTAATTAGGTTAAATTTGACTTTTTTTTCACAATAAATAAAATTAACCTAGAATTAGGGTTTTTCTTTTGTCAATTTTAATCCTTTTTTATTTTATTTTCATTAAAGACCTAAAAAGCTAAAAAATAATTTTTCTTGTAATTATTTAATTAATTAGAATTAGGTTTAATTAATTGCAAAAAGGACCAAGATTCCATTCTTTTCTCAAAAAGGGTCAAAACCCTAAGGACGTCCCGATTCAATTTCTTTTCGCGCATATTTCTTATTTTGATCATACTTACGTACTTGCTCCGAGAATGTAATAGATAATTAGGCCTTTTATCGCTTTCTTTATTTTCTCGCATTTACTTTTCAATGGTTGTTTTTGGCGATGTAAATACCCGACGCCTTGTAATAGCGTAGATTTACTTTCCGCAATTTATTTTCCGCACAATTATTAACTGTTAATTATGCATGACAAGACTTGCCTGAAAAATAAAATCAACTCGTAGCTCACCATAATACATGCGCAAAGATAATCTTAAACTGAATCCAGATACACATGCACATGCCACTCCTAGGGTACGCCTCACTTGGTTGCCTCGACGTGGTCATTGAGTATAGGGTGTTTTAGAGGTCACCCTCCTGTCTAAAGATCAAAAAGTTGCCTCGAAACGGTTGCCTCAGATAAAATGATCTAGGACATTAGGGTTCCTGCTAAGGCGTCCTACTATTGCTTTGGTGACCACACATGTCCCTATAATCGAATTGACCCGAATAACTCCAACGACGGTGCTACCTACTTCTCAATAGTGGGATAGTACTGTCTAAAGGACTCTTACACAGCTTAATTCCTTAGAGTAGGTAGATTTCTCCTGGGTACTTGCTCTTTCAAAAACAAAAACAACTTTTCGCACTTACACTTTCAAACAAAAGTTTTCAAACAAACACTTCATACACTCTTGAGGACTGATACAAGAGTTACCTAGAAGTTTTCAAAACAAACTTTTTCAAAACCCACAAACACAAGAAAAGCGAGCATTTTTGAAAACATAGTGAGCAAGTACCTAAGAGCCCGTGGATAACCACAGATAGAAAGGGTGTTAACACCTTCCCTTTCTATAATATACCTCCCGAACCGAGAAACATCTCGAAAAGGAATTTTGCTGTGCTTTTGTCCTTTCCTTGTTGGAGAAAATAAAAGACGGTGGCGACTCTTGCTTACCGCAACATTTCGCGAACCAGCATTTCGAAACAGTCAGTTCTATTTCCACCGATCACAGTCACCGTCTTTCATATTCTCAAAACTTTTGGATTCGATTAGACTTAATCAAAAGACTAGCTCTTGATTCCAATTGTTGGGTGAGAATATGTAGTAAGAAAATAGTCTAGATGAGCATGAATAGAATAAAACAAAAATTCTGACTTATTTTCCAAAAATAGAATATCAGAGGTTTTTCAAAGTTGTGCGCTAAAGACTTAAAATGAAAAATATGCCAATTATACTTGTATTGGCATTTGATCATTTCAAAAATACACAACTCATAAAACTCACAGATTGTTCAACAATGAATAATTGAATTATTGTATATTACACGAAATGTCGAGATGTGTCTTATACGACATTTCAATTGTGATTGGATTCTAACAGTATTAGTTCCACAAAATTTAATCACCACTAAAGCCTAATTAAGTTCCAATTATAACCAAATCTAACCTTACACAATAAATCCCTATCAATTGAATAAACGATAAACTATACTAAAAATTGAAAAACCAAAGTATGCAATATCCTACGAAAATTATATGCAAGAGTAAGAGAGATATAGAGTACACCAAAATTTCTAGTGATTAGACTTTCTCATCCTCGCGTGAACCTACTATACTATTCAATGGTTTCCCATTGGAACATTCTTTGTTCCTTTTGATTTTAAAAAATATTTCTAGAGTTCATACAATCACTTATCCATAATAATTCTGAGAAAAAAATATCCTATATGGATCTTGACTTGTATACATCATAATACCAAACTCTTCTACGTAACTTTTACTTAATTCACGCTTCTTAAATCTTCCAGTATCACCAATCAACTTTAAGCCTTCATGTGTATCAATCCCCACTTGATCCTACAAATTGCTTGAGCGATGAACTGTCTGAAGATTTGAGAAGAACTCGACTTCCACACTGTCACTACCAAGTTAATATGGAGAGAAGAACCTCATTTTTTTCACTGGAATTTGTCAGTATGAATGACAACAACCTCAATATTGCAATCTACATGAATCTCAACCAAATCTTCAAGAATGATTACTTTTAAGACGACTTATCACTCAATTAATTACAAATCTCTCGTTGTTAATATCTGAAATCAAATAGAGGTTGAAGATGAAATAATTTTGTTGCAAGGGTTTTGAACTTTTCAAAGGTGAGAGCGTGTTGGTTTCACAAAAAATCACAATGTTGATTATGAAATTTTTAAGAGTTGTGTTTGAAAAATGATGACAAAATGATTTTATATGTGCTTGAGATTAAGCTAAAAAATGGATGAAAAAAGGTAGTTAGATTTGAATCAAGAACATTTCATGATTTGAATCAAATGAGCAAGTGAAGTGGAATAAGAAGGAAAAAGAAATTTGACCCATTTTTCATCTGATTCGAATCAAGAAAAATTATGATTCAAATCAAATACCCTGCGATTTGAATCAAGTGATAATTATGATTCAAATCAATTCAAACAGAGCCAAATGAAAAATGTGGAAAAACCATCTTATTCGAATCAGGTGTAAAGTCTATTTCGAATTAAATCAACCAAAGGTGCCCCAGAAACACTTGATTCGAATCAAGTTTAAATTCTAATTCTAAGCAAAGTGTTAAAAAAAATTATTTTGCCCCTGTTCAGTTTGATTCGAGTCAGGATATGTGCTTAATTCAAATCAAACACATAAAATCTCAAATTTTCCTCGTTTTCAAAATACTTTGATATTTTTATTTTCACCTAACTTGAATCAATAAAACATATGGTTATTATTTCATTGACTCGTGCAATTTACTAAAAGCATCATGATCAAGCTCAAATATATCCATTAATTTATGCACACTAAAAAACTAATCAATTCAAACTTGATTCATAGATGTGCAGTAATGAAGGAGACTCAATAAATGATAATAAATGAAAGTGGTAAGACAAGTAACAAAATAACCGCATTGGGGGTGCTCCCGCTAAATGTATTATGGACATGCAACTGTAATCTCCCACTAGGGATATGCAGCTTCAGTCTCCTCCTTTTTGATGTTTAGCAAGCTTTCACTTGGAATTGAGTGGACTTTGAGCTAAAAGCAAAAAGACTTATGGTACCCATGAAACATTGCACACAAAACACATCATAAAAAACATAAAACAATTCTAGACTCTATTACAACTTCATCCCCCTTTGACACTATAAAAAAGAGATAGATCGAAATGAGTTTACAAACCAAATAACCAACCATTAAACAAGTAATTCCAGATGAGCACATGAGTTAAACAAATAATAATAATATATAACAACAAAGGTCGGATACAAAACATCAATATAGACATGCCACATGCAACAAAATTCAAAATAGACATGCAACAACAATATTCAACAACATACAATTATGTGGTTAAAACTGTTATGTAAAATGAATGAATTAATGACATAAATAATGCATGAATAAGTATACAAATGCTCGAATGCACATAATTAACAACACACATTTAAAAGACTTAAATTCAAAAAAGAACAATCAAACATGCTAGAGATGAATGAGTAAAAATTATGAAGGTAAAAAGCAAATCAATGAACATATATAGAACAAACACGCACAATGATATAAACCGGATACAAGAGTTATAGAAACATACCAATATAGTGGGAAAAAGTATGATTTGCTACAAAATAGTGTTAGTGAAACATAATATACATAGAAAATAAAACTAAACAAAATTCTCATTATATTTAAACACAAGGATTCTAAGATTCCCAAATCCCTACAGATCTTGTGAAAAGGGTCAGAGGACAATGGTTCTGTAAAAATGTCAGCAAGCTGACTTTTAGTGTCAACATATTAAAAAAAAAATCCCCTATATCAACATGATCTCTAAGATAATGATTCCTAATATCAATGTGATTAATTAGTGAACAAACTACCAGATTCTTACTGAGGCTTATCGCACAAGTACTATCTCACTTAATTGAAATGCATCCAAGTTTAAATCATAATCTAGCAATTATTGCTTTTGCCATAAGACTTGTGTACAACAACTACCAACGAATAAATAATTATCCACAGTGGTAGAAAGAGAAATACTATGGTGCTTCTTATTGTTCCGAGAAACTAAGAAACTTCCAAATAAGTGACATGTACCACTAGTTCTTTTCTATCCATGTTTCACCATACGAAATCGGAAGCAGAAAAACCTACTAAGCTACAAGCACTAACTTTAGGATACCAAAGACAGTGTTGGGAGGTTTGGTTAAGATACCTTAAAATATGTTTTACGATCTTAAAATTGGATTCCTTAGGTTATGTTTGGTATCTAGCACACATGCATACACTAAACATGATATTTGGACTACTCGTTGTTAAACAATGTAAGGATCCAATTATACCTCGATACCTAGTAATGTCGAAGTCCATTCCTCTCTCGTCTTTTTCAATTAGTACATTTGAAGCCATATGTGTCGATATACTTTTAGAGTCTTTCATATCGAGCTTACTGAGAAGTTCTAAGAAGTATTTTGTTTGACTTGTGAAAGTCCCTTCTTCTGCTTGCTTGATTTACAATCCTAAAAAATATGTCGGCTCTCCCATAAAAGACATCTCAAAATCTCTGCGTCAAAGTAGAAATATCTTGACAAAAAGATTCATTAGTAGAACCAAATATAATATCGTCAAAGAAAATTTGAACTAGAATAAATATGATTTGCTTAAAACTTTAAATGTAAAAACCATTTATTACAAGGAGAATTTAATGAAAATGATTTTAATGCAACTAAAACAATATTTTGATGCAGATGAAAATTAACTTTAGTACATATGAAAGATAATCTTGGTGCATATGAAAAATAATTTTGATGCATGAATGCAAACAAAAAAATTAAAAGAAAATAAGACAAATAAAATACAACTGCACGAAGATAAAGGAGAATGAAACGATTATACCAATTACGATGACATTTGACTAAACTTTCAGCACAAGTAAAGTTAGCAAGTAACAACAATAATACATAAAGAAGTATACAATAAATAAAAATATGATTAGATACATATTACTTCTCTTTTCTTGAGAATCCATAAATATTTCTAGACACTCCTGCACAAAACATCAATATATAGAAATTGGTACCCAATTTTAGTTGGGTCCTTTGGGGTTAGTTGAGGTACACTTAAGAATCCATGTCGACTTACCATTGGGAACTTGAACGTTCCTAATATGAAAAAAAGGCCTATTGTGTCCCTTATCCTTATAATAATGACACATAAATTTAGATGAAATGCTTTTTCTATATCTCCTAGTGACATGAGGGTTTTTATTGAAAATCGTCCCTCTATCACTTGAAGAGCTAGAAAAAATACAAGATAGTGAAGTAGCATGAGTTAGTTGTCCTTTAAGACTTTCAATTTCAAATTTTAAAGTTTGACACGTAACACATTCTACTTTTTTTACCATTTCAACTAAAGTGTAAGAAACATTATAACGCTCATTACCTAGATATGTATGCACTTCCTTAAGAGATTCTAAAGTGTGATTAAGATTATTCATCTCCTCTTCAAGTTTCAAAATCATTTCCTTTTGGAGAGAAATTTTCTTAAAAACATTTATGGATTCTGCATACATATCATTAAACGATTGCGATAATTCACTATATGAATATTCATCACCGGGTTCAGAATTATATACCTTTGTAGTTTTACCTTTCTTATGTGACATCAAAAAAAGGTTGGAACACTCATCATTCGAAGTTGAGAAAGAATCTTAGGAAGAGCTCCCATCATCTTTTTCCCATGCGATATAGACTCCAAGACCTTTGGAACTTTTCCTTTCATCTTGTAGAATTCCTTATCTTTATTTTTATGATGTTTGGTAACTTAGACAAGTTGTTCTAAAATGTCCTAATTTTCGCACTTGTAACACGTAATATCGTCATCTTTTTTCTTGTGTTCTCTTTTGAGCGGGTGATTATTTATGAAATTTTCCAATCCTTTGTCAGAATTCTTGAACTTGTTTCTTTTCAAGTATCTATTATAGCATTTGACAAATAAATTCATTTCCTTCTTTTTAGGATCTTCTTTGTCAGAGTTATCACTTTCTTCCTCTGGCTTCTTCCCTTGTGATGATGAAGCCTTCAACGAAAGATCTCATTTCTCTTCTTTCCCTTTCTCTTTATTTTTCGAATTTACTTTTCTATCCACGAGTGATTTAGGTTAATTTTCATGCTCAACTAACTTCCCAAACATTTTGGTAATATCGAAAGTATCAAAATCTTTAGTTTCTTTTATAGTGGTAACCTTTGGTTTCCACTCTCTACACATAGATCTCAATATTTTTTAACATAATATTTGTTAGAAAAGTTTTTAACCAAGTTGCTTAATTTGTCGATTAAGTGGAGGAATATAGTTTGCATGGAATTCACGGACTCTCTGGGTTCCATATGAAATAGTTCGAACTCCTATGTAAACATATTGATCTTAGAATCCCTGACATCACTCGTTCCCTTATAGAGAATTTGGAGAACGTCCCATATACCTTTGACACTCGTATGGTGTGAAATAGCATAGAACACTTATGTGCTTAAAGCATAGATAAGTAAGTTCCTTGCTTTCAAATAATATGAAGCCTTTTTGGTTTCATCATTGGGTCTAATCTTATGGGTGTTTGACAACATAATTATCGCCTGAATGGTCCCTCGGTGATAACACATCATAGATTTTTGTCAACAAATAGTAAGTGTGCATACATGATCACTTTCCAATAAATTTAATTTTACTCTATTATAAGCTCCCTTTGGATTGTCACCGTCTTTCATATTCTCAAAACTTTTGGGTTCGATTAGACTTAATCAAAAGACTAGCTCTTGATTCCAATTGTTGGGTGAGAATATGTAGTAAGAAAATAGTCTAGATGAGCATGAATAGACTAAAACAAAAATTCTGACTTATTTTCCAAAAATAGAATATCAGAGGTTTTTCAAAGTTGTGCGCTAAAGACTTAAAATGAAAAATATGCCAATTATACTTGTACTGACATTTGATCATTTCAAAAATACACAACTCATAAAACTCACAGATTGTTCAACAATGAATAATTGAATTATTGTATATTACACGAAATGTCGAGATGTGTCTTATACGACATTTCAATTGTGATTGGATTCTAACAGTATTAGTTCCACAAAATTTAATCACCACTAAAGCCTAATTAAGTTCAAATTATAACAAAATCTAACCTTACACAATAAATCCCTATCAATTGAATAAACGATAAACTATAATAAAAATTGAAAAACCAAAGTATGCAATATCCTACAAAAATTAAATGCAAGAGTAAGAGAGATAGAGAGTACACCAGGATTTCTAGTGATTAGACTTTCTCATCCTCGCGTGAACCTACTATACTATTCAATGGTTTCCCATTGGAACCTTCTTTGTTCCTTTTGATTTTAAAAAATATTTCTAGAGTTCATACAATCACTTATCCATAATAATGCTGAGAAAAAAATATCCTATATGGATCTTGACTTGTATACATCATAATACCAAACTCTTCTATGTAACTTTTACTTAATTCACGCTTCTTAAATCTTCCAGTATCACCAATCAACTTTAAGCCTTCATGTGTAGCAATCCCCAATTGATCCTACAAATTGCTTGAGCGATAAACTGTCTGAAGATTTGAGAAGAACTCGACTTCTACACTGTCACTACCAATTTAATATGGAGAGAAGAACCTCATTTTTTTCACTGGAGTTTGTCAGTATGAATGACAACAACCTCAATCTTGCAATCTACATGAATCTCAACCAAATCTTCAATAATGATTACTTTTAAGACGACTTATCACTCAATCAATTACAAATCTCTCATTGTCAATATCTGAAATCAAATAGAGGTTGAAGATGAAATAATTTTGTTGCAAGGGTTTTGAACTTTTCAAAGGTGAGAGCGTGTTGGTTTCACAAAAAATCACAATGTTGATTATGAAATTTTTAAGAGTTGTGTTTGAAAATTGATGACAAAATGATTTTATATGTGCTTGAGATTAAGCTAAAAAATGGATGAAAAAAGGTAGTTAGATTTGAATCAAGAACATTTCATGATTTGAGTCAAATGAGCAAGTGAAGTGGAATAAGAAGGAAAAATAAATTTGACCCATTTTTCATCTGATTCGAATCAAGAAAAATTATGATTCAAATCAAAGACCATGCGATTTGAATCAAGTGATAATTATGATTCAAATGAATTCAAACAGAGCCAAATGAAAAATGTGGAAAAACCATCTTATTCGAATAAGGTGTAAAGTCTATTTCGAATTAAGTCAACCAAAGGTGCCCCAGAAACACTTGATTCAAATCAGGTTTAAATTCTAATTCTAAGCAAAGTGTTAAAAAAAATTATTTTACCCCTGTTCAGTTTGATTCGAGTCAGGATATGTGCTTAATTCAAATCAAACACATAAAATCTCAAATTTTCCTCGTTTTCTAAATACTTTGATATTTTTATTTTCACCTAACTTGAATAAATAAAACATATGGTTATTATTTCATTGACTCGTGCAATTTACTAAAAGCATCATGATCAAGCTCAAATATAACCATTAATTTATGCACACTAAAAAACTAATCAATTCAAACTTGATTCATAGATGTGCAGTAATGAAGGAGACTCAATAAATGATAATAAATGAAAGTGGTAAGACAGGTAACAAAATAACCGCATTGGGGGTGCTCCCCCTAAATGTATTATGGACATGCAACTGTAATCTCCCACTAGGGATATGCAGCTCCAGTCTCCTCCTTTTTGATGTTTAGCAAGCTTTCACTTGGAATTGAGTGGACTTTGAGCTAAAAAAGTAAAAAGACTCGTGGTCCCCATGAAACATTGCACACAAAACACATCATAAAAAAATAAAACAATTCTAGACTCTATTACAACTTCATCCCCCTTTGACAACATAAAAAAGAGATAGATCGAAATGAGTTTACAAACCAAATAACCAACCATTAAGCAAGTAATTCCAGATGAGCGCATGAGTTAAACAAATAATAAGAATATATAACAACAAAGGTCGGATACAAAACATGAATATAGACATGCCACATGCAACAAAATTCAAAATAGACAAGCAACAACAACATTCAACAACATACAATTATGTGGTTAAAACTGTTATGTAAAATGAATGAATTAATGACATAAATAATGCATGAATAGGTATACAAATGCTCGAATGCACATAATTAACAACACACATTCAAAAGACTTAAATTCAAAAAAGAACAATCAAACATGCTAGAGATGAATGAGTAAAAATTATGAAGGTAAAAAGCAAATCAATGAACATATATAGAACAAACACGCACAATGATATAAACTGAATACAAGAGTTATAGAAACATACCAATGTAGTGGGAAAAAGTATGATTTGCTACAAAATAGTGTTAGTGAAACATAATATACATAGAAAATAAAACTAAACAAAATTCTCATTATATTTAAAGCACAAGGATTCTAAGATTCCCAAATCCCTACAGATCTTGTGAAAAGGGTTAGAGGATAATGGTTCTATAAAAATGTCAGTAAGCTGACTTTTAGTGTCAACATATTAAAAAAAAATCCCCTATATCAACATGATCTCTAAGATAATGATTCCTAATATCAATGTGATTAGTTAGAGAACAAACTACCAGATTCTTACTGAGGCTTATCGCACAAGTACTATCTCACTTAATTGAAACGCATCCAAGTTTAAATCATAATCTAGCAATTGTTGCTTTTGCCATAAGACTTGTGTACAACAACTACCAACAAATACATATTCATCCACAGTGGTAGAAAGAGAAATACTATGGTGCTTCTTATTGTGCCGAGAAACTAAACAACTTCCAAATAAGTGACAGGCACCACTAGTGCTTTTCTATCCATATTTCACCCCACAAAATCGAAAGCAGAAAAACCTACTAAGCTACAAGCACTACCTTTAGGATACCAAAGACATTGTTGGGAGGTTTGGTTAAGATACCTTAAAATATGTTTTACGATATTAAAATGGGATTCCTTAGGTTATGTTTCGCATCCAGCACACGTGCATACACTAAACATGATATTTGGACTACTCGTTGTTAAACAGTGTAAGGATCCAATTATACCTCGATACCTAGTAATGTCGAAGTCCATTCCTCTCTCGTATTTTTCAATTAGTACATTTGAAGCCATGTGTGTTGATATAATTCTAGAGTCTTTCATATCGAGCTTACTGAGAAGTTCTAAGCAGTATTTTGTTTGACTTGTGAAAGTCCCTTCTTCTGCTTGCTTGATTTACAATCCTAAAAAATATGTCAGCTCTCCCATAAAAGACATCTCAAAATCTCTGCGTCCAAGTAGAAAAATCTTGACAAAAAGATTCATTAGTAGAACCAAATATAATATCATCAAAGAAAATTTGAACTAGAATAAATATGATTTTCTTAAAACATTAAATGTAAAAACCATTTAATATAAGGAGAATTTAATGAAAATGATTTTAATGCAACTAAAACAATATTTTGATGCAGATGAAAATTAACTTTAGTACATATGAAAGATAATTTTGGTGCATACGAAAAATAATTTTGATGCATGATTGCAAACAAAAAAATTAAAAGAAATTAAGACAAATAAAATGCAACTGCACGAAGATAAAGGAGAATCAAACGATTATACCAATTACGATGACATTTGACTAAACTTTCGGCACAATTAAAGTTAGCAAGTAACAACACTAATACATAAACAAGTATACAACGAAATAAAATATGATTAGATACATATTACTTCTCTTTTCTTAAGAATCCATAAACATTTCTAGACACTCCTGCACAAAACATCAATATATAGAAATACGTACCCAATTTTAGTTGGGTCCTTTGGGGTTAGTTGAGATACACTTAAGAATCCATGTCGACTTACCATTGGGAACTTGAACGTTCCTAATATGAAAAAAAGGCCTAATGTGTCCCTTATCCTTATAATAATGACACATAGATTTAGATGAAATGCTTTTTCTATATCTCCTAGTGACATGAGGATTTTTATTGAAAATCGTCCCTCTATCACTTGAAGAGCTAGAATAAATACAAGATAGTAAAGTAGCATGAGTTAGTTGTCCTTTAAGACTTTCAATTTCAAATTTTAAAGTTGGACACGTAACACATTCTAATTTTTCTACCATTTCATCTAAAGTGTCAGAAACATTATAACGCTCATCAACTAGAGATGTATGCACTTCCTTAAGAGATTCTAAAGAGTGATTAAGATTATTTATCTCCTCTTCAAGTTTCAAAATCATTTCCTTTTGGAGAGAAATTTTCTTAAAAACATTTATGGATTCTACATACATATCATTAAACGATTGCGACAATTCACTATATGAATATTCATCACCGGGTTCAGAATTATATACCTTTGTAGTTTTACCTTTCTTATGTGACATCAAAAAAAGGTTGGCACACTCATCATTAGAACTTGAGAAAGAACCTTAGGAAGAGATCCCGTCATCTTTTTCCCACGCGATATAGACTCCAAGACCTTTGGAACTTTTCCTTTCATCTTGTAGAATTCCTTATCTTTCTTTTTATGATGTTTGGTAACTTAGACAAGTTGTTCTAAAATGTCCCAATTTTCGCACTTGTAACACGTAATATCGTCATCTTTTTTCTTGTGTTCTCTTTTGAGCAGGTGATTATTTATGAAATTTTCCAATCCTTTGTCAGAATTCTTGAACTTGTTTCTTTTCAAGTATCTATTGTAGCATTTGACAAATAAACTCATCTCCTTCTTTTTAGGAGCTTCTTTGTCAGAGTTATCATTTTCTTCCTTTGGCTTCTTCCCTTGTGATGATGGAGCCTTTAACGAAAGATATCATTTCTCTTCTTTCCCTTTCTCTTTATTTTTCGAATTTACTTTGCTATCCACGAGTCATTTCGGTTAATTTTCATGCTCAACTAACTTCCCAAACATTTTGGTAATATCGAAAGTATCTAGATCTTTAGTTTCTTTTATAGTGGTAACATTTGGTTGCCACTCTCTACACATAGATCTCAATATTTTTTAGCATAATATTTGTTAGAAAAGGTTTTAACCAAGTTGCTTAATTTGTCGATTAAGTGGAGGAATATAGTTTGCATGGAATTCACGGACTCTCCGGGTTCCATATGAAATAGTTCGAACTCCTATGTAAACATATTGATCTTAGAATCCCTGACATCACTCGTTCCCTTATAGAGAATTTGGAGAATGTCCCATATACCTTTGACACCCGTATGGTGTGAAATAGCATAGAACACTTCTGTGCTTAAAGCATAGATAAGTAAGTTCCTTGCTTTCAAATAATATGAAGCCTTTTTGGTTTCATCATTAGGTCTAATCTTTTGGGTGTTTGACAACATCATTATCGCCTGAATGGTCCCTCGGTGACAACACATCATAGATTTTTGTCAAAAAATAGTAAGTGTGCATACATGATCGCTTTCCAATAAATTAAATTTTCACCTTTGAAAACTGACACTCTATTATACGCTCCCTTTGGATTGTCATCGTCTTTCATATTCTCAAAACTTTTGGATTCGATTAGACTTAATCAAAAGACTAGCTCTTGATTCCAATTATTGGGTGAGAATATGTAGTAAGAAAATAGTCTAGATGAGCGTGAATAGACTAAAACAAAAATTCTGACTTATTTTCCAAAAATAGAATATCAGTGGTTTTTCAAAGTTGTGTGCTAAATACTTAAAATGAAAAATATGCCAATTATACTTATATTGACATTTGATCATTTCAAAAATACATAACTCATAAAATTCACAGATTGTTCAACAATGAATAATTGAATTATTGTATATTACACGAAATGTCGAGATGTGTCTTATACGACATTTCAATTGCGATTGGATTCTAACATTATTAGTTCCACAAAATTTAATCACCACTAAAGCCTAATTAAGTTCCAATTATAACAAAATCTAACCTTACACAATAAATCCCTATCAATTGAATAAACGATAAACTATACTAAAAATTGAAAAACCAAAGTATGCAATATCCTACGAAAATTAAATGCAAGAGTAAGAGAGATAGAGAGTACACCAGGATTTCTAGTGATTAGACTTTCTCATCCTCGCGTGAACCTACTATACTATTCTATGGTTTCCCATTGGAACCTTCTTTGTTCCTTTTGATTTTAAAAAATATTTCTAGAGTTCATACAATCACTTATCCATAATAATGCTGAGATAAATATATCCTATATGGATCTCGACTTGTATACATCATAATACCAAACTCTTCTACGTAACTTTTACTTAATTCGCGCTTCTTAAATCTTCCTGTATCACCAATCAACTTTAAGCCTTCATGTGTAGCAATCCCCACTTGATCCTACCAATTGCTTGAGCAATGAACTGTCTGAAGATTTGAGAAGAACTCGACTTCCACACTGTCACTACCAAGTTAATATGGAGAGAAGAACCTCATTTTTTTCACTGGAATTTGTCAGCATGAATGACAACAACCTCAATCTTGCAATCTACATGAATCTCAACCAAATCTTCAAGAATGATTACTTTTAAGACGACTTATCACTCAATCAATTACAAATCTCTCGTTGTCAATATTTGAAATCAAATAGAGGTTGAAGATGAAATAATTTTGTTGCAAGGGTTTTGAACTTTTCAAAGGTGAGAGCGTGTTGGTTTCACAAAAAATCACAATGTTGATTATGAAATTTTTAAGAGTTGTGTTTGAAAAATGATGACAAAATAATTTTATATGTGCTTGAGATTAAGCTAAAAAATGAATGAAAAAAGGTAGTTAGATTTGAATCAAGAACATTTCATGATTTGAGTCAAATGAGCAAGTGAAGTGGAATAAGAAGGAAAATAAAATTTGACCCATTTTCATCTGATTCGAATCAAGAACAAAATCTGATTTGAATCAAAGACCTCATGATTCAAATCAAGTGTTATTCTAATTCGAATAAATTCAAACAGATCCAAATAAAAAATATGGAAAAACCGTCTTATTCGAATCAGGAATAAAGTCTGATTCAAATCAAATAAATTAGAGGTGATCTAGAAATGCTTGATTCAAACTGTTGAAAAACTTTGGCATAGAAGAGAAGTTGTGAAGTAAGAAATAGAAAAGAGAATGTAAGAAGAGAGAAAAAGATAAGAAATAAAATAGATTTAAAGTTTTGTTTGGTCTAAGAGAAAGAGAGAAGAAATAGAGAAAAGAGAAGTGTTTCATATTTCTAAAAGTACTATAATATCCATATAATAAATAATATTTTTAAACAAATCAATTTAATTCTTTTAATTAAAATTTAATTAATAAATCAGTTATACCTCTTATAAAAATTTTTTTTTGCCTGATTTTGTTTATCAGTTCTTTGTCATAGTCTTATTATACTATTTCTATACAATTATGTATAAGGGATAACTTCTCTACCTATCACAAAAAATTAGATATTGTATTTTCAACCAATCACATAATATTATTGAATTTTAATTTATTTAATTTTTTATTAAATAATACAATTATGTATTATTTTCAATGCATTTTACACTAAAGATAACCTTATCCAATTTTTAAGTTAGATAAATAAGAATTCACTTTATATATTAATTATTAAATTTGCTTCTACTTACACAAATATGATATTTAATGTAGTTGATTTATTAGGAAATAAAACGAGGGCATAAATGAAAGTATTAAAAGATAGTAAAAAGCTATGCAACCCACATTTTAAAGATCTCTCTCACTTATTTCTTTGCCCAACAAACAAAAGAAATACAACATTTCCCATCAATTTATTCTTTCTTTACCACTTCTCTTAAATCAAACATACACCCTAATAGAAAGATTTCTTCAAAGAAATAGAAGTCTTTAATATAAAAATAAAAGCAATGTTATTTTGTTCTTAAAATTAAAATCCGCATGTAAATTCGAAAGAAAATCTATCAATTTATATGTGGATTTTAACTTTTGACTAAAATGTTAATATTTTAAAATGAAAAAATTATTTATAATTTTTTTTTATATAAGATAAATCAAAAGTCTTAAAATCATGATATATTAATTATTCTGTCTCTCTCTTCCAGAAGTCTTCTCTTGCCATAAATAATCAAAGCACACCATCACTTCATTTCAACTTAGCATCAAAATTTCTCCTTCAAATTAAATCTATGATGAAACTCATCGGAGCGTTGTTGCTTGTGGTGTTAGCCACCGCCTCCACCGCCACCGCAGCAGATGCCGATGCTCTTCAAGATCTATGTGTTGCAGACTATGCTTCTGGTACAACTTTCATGCTAATTATTATATTCAATCCTTTTTCAAATCATGTTAATCTGAATATCTCTATTATGTCTACCAACTCCTTTAATTTGGCTTTTTGTTGACTATATTGTTTAATCATGCACTGCGATTATAATCCACCTATGCTTCTGATTAATTTTCCTAATTTGTCCGTTTCCTATGATACTATTAGAAAAAAGTTGAATTATTGACAAAAAAAAATTAACAGCGATTTTAGTGAACGGATTCACATGCAAACCAGCATCGAAAGTAAGCGCAGAAGATTTCTTCTCAAACCTACTAGTCAACCAAGGTGCAACAAACAACACATTTGGTTCCTTAGTAACAGGAGCCAATGTTCAGAAAATCCCAGGACTAAACACTCTTGGTGTTTCAATGGCGAGAATCGACTACGCGCCCGGTGGACTCAACCCGCCTCACACGCACCCTCGTGCAACAGAAATGGTGTTTGTTCTTGAAGGTCAACTAGACGTTGGGTTCATAACAACAACGAATCAATTGATTGCAAAAACCATTGCTAAAGGTGAAACGTTTGTGTTTCCTAAAGGTTTGGTTCATTTTCAGAAGAACAATGGTTGGGAACCTGCTACTGTTATTGCTGGGTTTAATAGTCAATTGCCAGGGACTGTGAATATTCCTCTTACTTTGTTTAATGCTACACCACCTGTTCCAGATAATGTCTTGACTCAAGCTTTCCAAATTGGTACCAAAGAGGTTCACAAAATCAAGTCTAACTTTGCTCCTAAGTCCTAAGTACTAGTTCTTGGTTTCAAGGATTCATGTCATGGTTTTTTGTTTGTGTTTGTGTTTGTGTTTTTGTTTTTATTTAACTTTCTTGATTTTCAATTAATGTTTGGATTCATCATACTATGAATTGTCACAGATAAACTCGTGTCCATGTTTTGGAATTTTGATGAATTTTGATTTCATGTATTAATATTAATAAAATCATAGTTATTTTTCATTATAATATGTAAAAAATAAATTTACAATAATAAATATTTAAGTATATAATAAAAAAATATCATTAATTATTTACTGAAATTGTAAACAATTTATAGTGGATGCAAATAAAATATGTCATAAAACTATACTATAACGTGATTATTTTCTGTGCCAATGAAAAGTCCAACTTATTGTTATAGATTCCTTTTCGGTTTTCACTCCTCCAATATTAATATTAATTTGAAAGGAGCGAAAGCTGGCTACCAAGTATGGACTAATTATTCACATATATATATATATATATAAAAGTGTGGATCAATTATTAATTTTAATTAATTAATTTTTGTATTGAGTCATAAATTGGTCTTTTGAAATGGTGCAAATTATAAAATAAACTAGCAAGTGTTAGATTACCAACTCTCTAATATATATTTGGTTAGATGTATGTAACTGCTTTGAGTTAGAATTTTATGAGTCAACTCCATGTTATTTTTGGAATAAATTAATTGGAGTTCAATCATATTTATATTAATTGGTTCAACAAGTCATTGATGTTCCCTGGGTTTGATGAAGAAGAAGATTTGAAGTTTATATATGCTAATCAAGTGGAAGAGTTTTTGAAAGATGAGACTTAAGTGTCTGCGATGTTTGCTTCTTTGAAAGTCGACAATGAAATTATGATTGTTGATATGCGGTGGTGTGCGAGTTTGCAGATGTATTTCAAGATGAAATTAGTGATTTTTCGCCAGAGAGAAAAGTTAAGTTCGCCATAAATTTAGTACCTAGTACTAAACCTGTGTCGATGGCACCGTATAACATGTCTGCATCAGAGTTAGGTGAGCTGAAGAAACAGTTAGAAGGGTTTTTAGAGGAAATGTTTGTCAGACTTAGTGTTTTGTCGTGGGGATCGCCAGTATTATTAATTAAGAAGAAATATGGTAGCATGGGGTTTTGTGTTGACTATCCATAGTTGAATAAGGTTACAATTAAGAACAAGTATCCTCTTCCTAGAATTGATGACCTTATGGATCAACTGATTGGTGCTTATGTTTAGTAATACTGATTTGAGATCAGGTTATCATCATATTCGAGTGAAGGATAAAGATATTCCAAAGACATCGTTTAGAACTCGATACAGTCACTATGAGTACTCAGTGATGTCGTTCAGTGTGTGTAATGCCCCAGGTGTGTTCATGGAGTATATGAATAAGACCTTCCATCCTTACTTGGATCAGTTTGTAGATGATATTTGTTAGAACAAGATTTGAATATGTGTTTAAATCTCTATAATTTGATGGTAACAATGCATATATTTTATGCAGAACAATTTCAGTTCTAATATGTTTCTTGAGTGTGTAGATAATAAATTCTAATTGATTCAAGACTGTTGTCTGGAGAATCAGAAACACGCCAAGCACATCAGAAAGACTGTTCACATCCACTTCTGAAGAAACACCAGTAGTTCAGAAGAATGATGAATGTTCACCAGAAAGAGGATCATGTGTGTACTTCTCAATAAAATGCGGCTTCAAAAGTCACAATTAATCAAGAAGAAGATGTTGGTGTAAGCCCTAGAGGCCAATACTTTGGGTACTTGTATCGAATTATTTATTAATAATAAAAGACATTTCTTTATTATGTTTGCTTTTCCAAAATAATAGAGTCCCTAGAATAGTTTGTTTGTTTAATGAAATATTAAGTGTGACTTAATCATGAGATCTCATTAAACATAAGAACACTATTCTTAAAATATCTATAGTCGAACTTTATTGCAAAGTGGGATAACATTAAAGCATTGAGATTATTATGAAGATAGACTGGTGATCACACCTCATGGATCACAGATAAGGAGTTATTAAGTCTTGACATATGTATGGATATTAGGGGTAATATTTATACTGGATTGACCCACAATGAGAATACTACATAGAATGCTATGCAAGGTGTCATAAGTTATTCTCAGGGTGATAATGGTGTATACCACCCTTCGACCTGAAACTACTATGGACCTTAGATGTGGACTTAAGTACTTTATTTCTATTCAAATGTTATGCGTAACTGGATAACCATAAAGACAGTTGATGGGTACTTCACAAAGCATGTTGAGGGACATGAGTGACCTAGATGGAATTTGTCCATCCTGCATAACTTGATAAATGTCTAAGGGTCAAATATTGAACTGGACAAGGGTGACACCGTTTATGCCTTGTGTTAAATATAGACATAAGGATAAAAGGGTAATTGTACATGCAAATATTATCACAGAAAGGTTTTGTCAGATCACATGACATTTTCGTGACTTGGGTAGCAGTGATGTGTTGCTAGATATCGCTCACTGTTTATTATGTTAAATGTGTAATTTAATATAATTACCAACGTCGCGAAAACCTACAGGGTTACACAGATAAGGACAAGTTGATGAGAGATAGAGTAAATAAGGAACACCGTAAGGTACGGTGTACTTAAGTGAAATATGGAATGTGGTAAGGTACCACGCGCTTAAGTGATATGCGGTATATCATAAGGTATGATACTCGTATGCTTAATTGGGCTTTTAGCTTGCAGTCTTAATTGGGATTTTAGCTTGCAGCCCACATAAGTAGTTCTATAAATAGAACCCTTGTGCTGAAAAATTTGACTTGATGAAAATTTGGTCTTGATTTCTAGCCGTATATTTTGTCTCATTCTCTCACTCAAAGTTTCCGTTCGTAAGCAGCTAGCACTATGTCCGGAAGTGATCTGTTCGTGTGGACTGAGTAAAGACGTTGCTATTCATAAACATTCGTGATCACAACATGAAAGGTCTGAATCATCACAAGAGGTAATGATTTCTATCACTGACCATGCCTATTCGTAAGGATCAGTAAAGGAAAATTTTAATTTTCCGCTGCATTTTGGATCGCAATTTTCCTTCAGAAGAACCATTGAGTTCGTTTCTAATGAAACATTAATAGTTCTGTTGAATGCTGAATGTTCGATAAGAAAAGAATCTCGATGAGTTTCTAAGAAGATCCCAAGCTTCAAAGGATTAGAAATCAAAGATCCAATAAGTCAAGATTCAAAGATCAGCTGAGCATTAGAATCAAGAGTTATAAAGTGAAGATATCATAAATGGAGATGCTCAGAAACAAGATATCAAAAACGAAGATCTCGGATATTAGAAAGAAAGAATTCAAGATCAGAAATCAAGATGTAGTTGACATAAGTTGTTGCTTCCAGCTCAATCTAAAGATCAGAATTCAAGAGATCAACAAGAAATAATTCAACGTCAAAATCAGATGTACTGATATAAGCTTTTGCTTCAGAAATCAGACATCAAATATGCAGCTCAGAGAAGCTATCATCATAAATCAAAGATCAAATATAGATGAATTAACCAGAAAATCAGATGTACTGGTATAAGCTTCTGCTTCATAAATCAGACATCAGATCTGCATCTCAGACAAGATGATTACCAGAAATTAAGATCAAGATCAAGACATAGTGGATCATAAAAGCTTTCACTCATAAACAAGAAGTTGTTCCTCAGATTAGTTGTTGCTTGTATATATGAAGACAATGTTCAAATATATGAAAGATTATGACTCTACAATAGTGAAGTATCTTATGGGTCATTACCATTCTTCAATCAGAATCAATCCAACAATAAGAAAAGAATCTAAGCTCAAAAATTCAATGACTTGAGAATCAGAAAGGTTGTTGCCACAAGATCTGATTTCAAGATCTAAACATCAGAAAAATCTTTTGATATCAACATCATAAAATCTTTCACCTACAACGACAAGAATTGTTTCTCAGATAAGTTATTGCTTATATATCTGAAGACAAGAATCCATTAATGAAAGATTCTGAAATGAAACATCTTCTCACATAATCTTCATCTCTCATATCATATCAGAAATACGCCTTCAAAACTAGTTCTAATACCAGAAGTCAAGTTTCGTGTTTCAGAAAAGTTGTTGCTATTATTTCTGAAGACAAGTCCTGGTTCTGACAACTCTGATGTTCCTATGCTACAACAACAAAGTAGTTTCTAAACTACTCATCAATTATTCACTAGAAGAACGAAGATAAAGTGATTGATATCTTCCAAGCTCAATACTTCAGAATCAGAAGTACATCATCAGAAGATAAAGATCAAGAAACTTAGTCAAGAAGAATACAGTATAAACAGTACACCACAAATTCCACTATCATGATATTGGTTGTACTATTTACAGAAGTTATCTCCCACAATTTTATGCTAACAACTACAAGCAACATGCTAAGGAAAGTGACGTTTCACACTGTTCCAAACCTCTCTTGAATCTATCCATTGGAAATCAACTGTTGGAAGGAGAAATGACATTTATATCCTTACAACGACTCTTCTTGAAGGCTAAAAAAGAAGATCAATGAAATGAAGTAAAGTTGTTAAAAATTCGTGAATGCATATGTTGTTGAAGTTATTAAGTTGAACATGTTGAAGCTAACCACAAAGTAAAGAGAGAAAATAAAGAAAGAGGAAGAAAGAAGAAGAATTCTACAAGATGATATACAAATTCTCATCATATACATTTTGGTAGAAATATGAAGAAGCAAGGAGTTGTTGCTCATAACTCGCTCAACAAAGAAGATGAAGAAGAAGAACACTACAAGATGCTACTCAACTTCTAATCAAATACATCTTTGCAGATCAATGTAAAAGACAAAAGGGTTTTTGCTCATATTGTGTTATAGTTTTAGTTCTTCATGTTAATTGTTTGAACACAAGAGTTGTTGCTCATAATTGTGTTAAACAATATGTACTTAAACTAGGAGTAATCTTCTTATTAAGAAGCACTCTTGTAATCTCTAGAAAAACAATTCTGTTTAGAATTGGTGGTTCCTCAAGTGAAGATCTATATACTTGAGAAGACAATGGTTGCGAGTCATTATAGATGAAATCTTGTTAAGAGACAATGATTGGTCAATTCTTATTGTATCAATGATCACTATATCTCTTAGGGGACCAGGAAGGTCATAATTATTAAGAGATCACTAGCTGAGGATCATTGTGATAAATCTCATTTAGAAAGACCAGGTTGGTCAGATTTCTTATAGGGTTAATGATCGTTATATCTCGTGGAGATCACTAAACATATCATTATATTGTTCCTTGAGTGACTAGTGTTGGTCAGAAGACTCAAGATGACAATGGATGCGGTTCATTGTGTCATTGTTAATCACCGACGTGTATCCCATGCATTTGTAATCAGTTTGGTTATAGTGGATTAAGTCCTTATTAAAGGCAACATCATCCGAGGAGGGCGGACAAGATGTAGCCTAGTTAAAGGTGAACTTGGATAAATTGAATATGTCTCTTTATATTTCTAGCATTCTATATTCTTTCATAGTTTTATCAAATAGTTTTCAAAAGGGGAAAGTTTTGAAACCCAATTGAACCCCCTCTTTCTTGTGTTTTTCTCTACCTTCAATATTTAGGTATATCCTAAATCAGATGAAGAGCATGTGGGAAATCTACGAGTTATGTTACGGGTTTCGCAGGAGAAGAAGTTGTATATCAAGTTGTCCAAGTGTGAGTTTTGGTTATGCAAAGTGAGTTTCCTTGGTCATGTGATCTCCAATGGTGGTATAGTAGTTGATCCATCTAAGGGAGACGCAGTGTTACAATGGGAGGCTCCTAAGTCAGTTACAGATATCAGATGTTGACTGGGTTTTGATGGTTCTATAGAAGATTTGTCAAAGGATTTTCAAAGTTAGCTTTGCCTTTGACTCAGATGACTCGAAAGGGTCAACCTTTTGTGTGAGATGTCTAGTGCATAAAAAGTTTTTGAGAACTAAAGAAGAGGTTGACAATGGCCTCAATTTTGATCATTCCAGATGCAAATGAATCTTTTGTAGTTTATTATGATGCATCTAAGATGGTCTTGGGAGGCGTAATAATGCATAATGGTCAAGTTATAGTTTATGCTTTAAGAGAGCTGAAGATTCATAAGAGAAATTATCCTACCCGTGATTTAGAGTTGGCAACTATGGTGTTCATGATGAAAGTGTGCAGAAATTATTTGTATGGTTTGGTTTGAGGTGTTCATCGATCACAAGAGTTTGAAGTATCTATTTGTTAAAAAAGAACTGACTATAAAGCATGGAAGATGGCTCAAATTCCAGAAGGATTACAATTTTGAGTTGAGTTACCATCTATGTAAAGCTAATGTGGTGGAAGACGCGTTGAGCAAGAAGTCCTTGCATATGTAGGAACTAATGCTTAGAGAATTGGATTTGATCGAGAAGTTTAGATTTCTTAGCTTGGTGTGCAAGATGACTCCTAGTAGTGGGAAGTTAAGTATGTTGAAGTTGACTAGCAGTTTTCTTAACGAAATCATAGAAATTCAGAAACTAGATTTGGGATTGGTTTATTGTATGGTATTAGTTAATCAAAGTAAAGAAGTGGACTTAAGGGTTGATGAGGATAGGGTATTGAAGTTTTGGGACAAAGTTTGTGTGCATGATGTGTCGGGACTTAAGAAGATTATTTTGGAAAAAGTCACAGAAGAGGGTTAAGTATTCATCCCGGAGCCACTAAGCTGTATCAAGATCTTAAGAAAATGTTTTGGTGGTCAGGTATGAAGAAAAATGTCACAAAGTTTATATACGCTTGCTTGACTTGTCAAAAGAAGAAGATTGAGCATTAGAAGTTGTATGGACTGATGGAACCATTGTGTATTCTTGGATGGAAGTAGGATAGTATCTCTATGGATTTTGTGACAGGTTTTTCGAAGACTCCCAGTAGAAGCAACACGATTTAGGTTATTGTGGATAGACTGACTATGTCAGCTCATTTTATTCTAATAAATATTAGTTTTCCATTGGAGAAGTTAGCAGAGATCTACATCAGTGTGATTGTGAAGTTGCATGGAATTCCCTCGAGTATTGTTTTTGAAAGAGATCTGAGGTTCACGTGAAGGTTTTGGGAGATTTTGGAGGAAGCCTTAGGAACCAAGTTAAGGTTGAGTTCTGCCTACCATCCACATACAAATGGTAAAATTGAGATAACTATTCAGTATTTGGAAGTTTTATTGAGAGCTTGTGTCTTAGAGAAATGAGGTGCTTGAGACAGTTTCTTACTGTTGATTGAGTTTAAGTGTAATAACAACTACCATTATAGTATTATAATGGCATCTTTCGAGGCTTTGTATGGTACTAGGTGTATGACACTTTTGTATTGGTATGAATATGGAGAAAGTATTGTTTTTGGGCCAGAGATTGTTTAGCCGACTAGTAAGAATGTTATGATGATTCACGAGAAGATGAAGGCATCACAGAGCAGGTAGAAGAGTTACAATGATAAGCATAGGAAAACTCTTGAGTTCCAAGAGGGTGACCATGTGTTTTTGAGAGTCACTCCACTGACTAGTGTAACACCCCAAAATCTATAATTACTTATTTAATCAATTAATTATGCGTATTTATGAATTATTGATGAATATATGATGGTTTATTGAGTATGATGTATGATGTACTAATATGTTATGGGATAATGTGAATTTAGATAAGTAAGGAGTATTCTAGTAATTTAGATAATTACTTAATAATTATTTAAAATAAGTTAGAATTATTATTAATAATAAAATAGAGGAATAATTGATGTAGAGAAGATAAAGGAAAGATGGTAATAGGTGAAAGGCTAAGTGAGGACAAGTTGGGCAAAATATATTATGGTTCCAAAGGTTAAACAAGGAATAAGGGAACATATTTCATTTGGTACGATAGTGAAAACATTGGAAGAGCAGAGGAGAACGTTAGGGCACGAAGAACACAAAGGAATTTCAGTAGATCGCAAAGAGAAGAGACCCAAGATAGGAATCTAAGGTAAGGGGGGATCTGTCATTATAATTGATATGGGGTTTAGAGGTATGTAGGTATTTGTTGGGGTTTATGATGATTTTGATGATATGTTGCATTGTGATGAACTTGTATTGAATTTGATGAAAATACCATGTTGATTTTCCATGAGTTGTGTATATAATGCCTATAATATTGTATGGTTGTTATATGATGATTATGGGTTGAAAACTATGAGGATTTATATTGTATTTTCATGAAATCGCAAGAGGAATTAGGGCTGAACAGGTGCAAAATTGCAACAGGAAGTTGAAAATTACTATGCATCGCCAGGCGAAGGGATGCATCATTGGGCGAGTCAATGTCGCCTAGTCGTTGTCGGGCGAGCTAGGAGTGATAAAAAAGGTGGAAAAGTAATACTAGTAGAATGTCTCGCTCGCACCATCGCTGTGCGATGCAGGAGCGAGAGGTGCGTCGCCAAGCGAGCAAGAAGCTTCGCCGGGAGATAGAGACCATAGGAGAATGGTGGTGTTCTCTCTCCCACGTCGTCGGGCGAGCACAAGGTGATGGACAACAATAGGATTTTTAAAGGGCCATTACTTGAGTCTTAGATCTCTATTTGAGGCATCGTTCGAAGTTTTGGATTGCTAACACGATGAACTACATGTGGGTGCAATAAAATGACTAAAAAGATGAATATTTAGTACCTAAGATACAGTATACATAGATTCTTAATGAGGTAGTTTATCATAACGTATGTTGCTATGATGAGTTATGAATACTCTGATAGTAATATGTTGTGACTATAAAGTATTGAATGTTGTTTATGATTTCACGAATGATGATGCGATTTGACTAGTTGTGGTCGTTTGGTATTCTATTATTGCACATCATGCATTCATGGTATAGTTTGGACAGCTTTGGTCCGCCATGTTGATTTAGGACATTGGTCCAATGTTGGTCTCAATCCTATTGTGTGGATTGAGTGTGTTGATGTTGTGATCCAGTTCCAAGAGAGAATTGATCCTATAGTGAGGATATTTGGAGGGTGATGAGTCAAGTACTCATAACTAATTGGTACCACATGCACGAGTCTATGTTATTGCCCCATATCTTATGTAGTATTGCATAATTTTTGACTAGATGATGTTATATATGTTGTTGTTCTAATTGACGAATTATTGACAATGTTGTTGATTTTGATACCATGATGTTGCTGCTTGAACTACTATGTCTATTCCGTATATATTTTGTAATAAATGTGATTATTCATCCTTTCTGTTTGAATGTTGCCTCCACGTAGGTAACGCGGAGGTGATCAGGAGTAGTTCATAGAAGCTTAGAAGATAGCTTAGAGTGTGTTGTTTTCTTTCCATTGATTTTAGAAGGTCTTGCTCCGATATCTAACATCGGGGTCAGGAACGTTTAAATTGCACTTTATGTTTGTAATACGGTGGGAGAAATGACTTTTTTGGTTTTTTTAAATGCGCGGATAGCAAGAGTCTCGACCGACTTTTCTTTTATCCAATATTTAGGAAAGGTGAAAAGAACAGGAAAAACCTTTGATAGATTTTGAGTTCAGAGGGTAAGTTATGAAAAGGGAAGGTGTTAGCACCCTTTTAATTCGTAGTTTTCTACAGGCTCTTAATTGCTTAACTCATTTTAAAAACTCGCTTTGTGTGTGTGTGTGATTTGAAAACATTCTAAAATGCCAATGTAAGGCGGACTTTGTAATGATTCTTGTTTCAATCCTCAAGAATGTATACAAAGTGTTTTTTTGAAAATATTTGTTTGAAAATGATGTGAAAATGTATTGTTTGTGAAAAAATTTGTGAGCAAGCAATTACGAGTTCTTACCCACTAAGTATGGTCTTTCTTATTCTTTTTCTTCTCCTTTAGAGATAGTACTATCTATACCATTAGTTGGTAGGTAGCCCCGTCTATTAGATGTGAAGGGAGCAGGCGTAGGGTCATCGTATGGTCATCGAAGGCAACATGTAAGGATACTTTAGAAATTGTATCAAAGGGACTATCATCATTTATTCGTAGGGACTAGATTATTTTGTAGGCAACTCGGAGGGTCATCGAGGGGCTGTAATCTTTATTCGATGGGACTATGATGATTTGATCGAGGGTTTTTTGCTAAAGTATCCCCACTTTCGAGGGATGTGACCAAGTATCGTAAGACAACAAGAGAGAATACCCTAGAGGTGTAAGTGTGAAGAGTGTATTGATTCAGTTATATTTATCTTGAAGATTATGGTTTTCTACATTTGTTTTTAGTCATACCACACAAACCCTAGTTACTAACAATTAAATATGTATGGAAAATTAAAGTGCAGAATGTAAAACTTAAGCTATTACATGACTTTGGGAGAGATACATGGGTATAGAAATTTGCAGAAAAAATAAACCTATGCTATTACATCCTCGGAGCAGATACATAATTTATAAAAAGTGCGAGAAAATAAATCTACGCTATTACATCGATAGTGCAACCTATACAGTTTTCTATGAATTTAAATAGTAGTAAGAAATAAAAGAATGTTAGAAAAATGTTTAAAGAACTAAGTATTAATGTTTTTTTTGGTGTTTTATAGAAAATAATTTAAGTGTTAATAATTAATTAAAACTTAATTGTTTCTAATTTATTTTAATATTAAGAAAAAGGTTAATTAATTAATTAATAAAAATATATTAGACAAAAGTTCAATTATTAATTAAAGCCCTAATCCTAATTTATTAGTATTAAGAAAAAAAAGATTAGGTTAGTTAATGATTGGTTAATTAAAAAATAATAAATTAAGAAAAAGAAAGAAAATTAGGTTAAAAAATAGGGTAAAAAGAATTTGTATGGGGTGGGTGTTGAACCCACGCCCATGGCTTCACATATCTGCTCTCCCGCCACTAGGCCAAACACTTGCTTGTGTTTGAGGATATGCCTCAATCATCATAATACTGACCTGCGTGTTAGTTTGAAAAATTAACAAAAAATAATTGCAAGACATAGGGATCGAACCCATGCCCCCCGCGTTACATGCCTCTGTCTCTAACCAACTGCATTGCACTATGTTTTTGTTATAGAATAGAAACAGATAAATATATATAATAAAACGTATATCAGAGAAGCGCCGAAGCCCTAGCTCTGGTCGTCTTCTCCGATCAGTCAAAAATCTAACCTGCAGAAATAGTAAGATTTGAAGATCAAGGGGGGCGTATGCCCCTAATTTGGACCTCCTGAATCTAATGGTGGTGTTGGTTTGGCCTGAAAACACTTGTATTGCGAGATTCAAAGAAAATATCTCAAACTTCCCTAGCAATGGCAAAGCCTTATTCATGCGTTAAATCTTGCAAACGATGATTCTAAACAAGTCCAAATATCATTATAAACATGTATATATGCATAGAATCAATCAACAACGCACGGATTATGAGTTTGAATTTCAAGAAGATTACCCAACCGATGATGTTGAGATGTGATAATCTAGCGCACTTTAAGCTTTAAGGATGGATGGGATGAACTCCTGAGAACGCCAGGAACATGATAAGATGCTTGGAATGGATTCAAAGTGGCTGCACACAAGGTTTTTAGTTTACCCTAGTTTTGACAATTTTGAGATTTTTTAGGACTTATTCTCGAGGAAAATTTTTGTGTCCCTTGATGTCCGAAGGTGTTGTCTATTTATAAGAGAGCGATTAGGTCAACAAACATGAATCAAATCTTTGTATTTCATGATCAAATATTTTATTGAAGTTTTGTATGAAATCTTTCTTTTTTAGGCCAATCATATACCAATCAATCTTTACACGTTTTTTTCAAGTTGTCACCGACTTTTTAGACTTATGATTTGATTCAAAAATAGATCCCATGCCTTATATTATTTATTTGGTATTTTGTTTGATTTATTTTGCTTTTAATTGAATAAAATCAAAATAAAAAGAAATAAAAACCACAAAAATAAATGAATGGATGCAGAGGTCTATTATGAGGTCAGAAACACGTTTGGACCTTAAAAGATAGGCACATTAGCCCAAAAATTCAAATTTGCTCAATTTAAACTTCATGCATTTTCTCAAAATTGGCCAACTTGCACCAATCATATCTCACTCAATTTTTATCACATGAAGATGATCTTTGACTTTTTGGAAACCTCAAGACATCTCCTACAATTTTCATGTTGGTCATTATTTTATTTGAATAATTTAACTTGATGTAAGTTTCTTTGATAAAATATGTCTTTTTGTTGACTTTTAAAATGACCTGTAATGTTTTGGCCCATATCTCTCAAATGAAGCATTTTTGGTCTTGAGCTTAGAGAGACAAAGTTGTAGAGAATTGAAT
Source organism: Vicia faba (assembly GCA_948472305.1). NCBI lineage: Eukaryota > Viridiplantae > Streptophyta > Magnoliopsida > Fabales > Fabaceae > Vicia > Vicia faba. The sequence continues at coordinate 1,196,577,576 of OX451740.1, read as the reverse complement.
TTCCTTCGGGATAGGCTTTGGTTGAGAAATTTTTGATGAAGTATGTGAAAGTTATGCTTGGTCAAAGTTCAGTTGACTTCTCCTAAAGAAAACCCTAATTTAGTAACTTTTGACTTTTGATGAATCTTGAGTTTTCTTGATGAATCATGATCAACCAATTGATCAAATGATGAATATGACCTCAAAATATTGATGTTGACCAAAAATCTTGAAGTTTCACAGTAAATTTGTCAAAGTTGACTTTTTGTCCAATATAGTTGATTTTCAATCATCTAGCTAATTGACTGAGCAAACTTGTGCTGCAAGGCTTGAAATTTAGCATGAGGATACCTTGAGACATATGAGAAACCATAAAATCCATTTAAGGAATTATAAGTCCAATTTTCTTTTAGAAAAGCAAAACCATAGTTATAGGTTGGTTGCTTATGATGGGAGTTTGTCTGGTCAACCCTTGAGTAGTCTTGACTGTTTGAGCCTTTCATGAGCACGAAGAGACCCCATTGAAATAATTTGTCTTGAAAATCATAGGCATAATTTTGGAGTATAATAGTTGCCCCTATTCAATCTTCTTAAACCTGAGGAGTTAGACTGACATGTTCGCCATTCGTGATCTGAAGGTGGAAGAGGATTGAACACTTAAGTGCCCAGAAATTTGCACTTGCATGTGCACAAAGTAACACTAGTAATTGATTGTACTGCTTGAATATGATTAAATATGTCATTAGGAGAGGTGATAGAGTGTCATCGGAGATGGACTTATAGATGCTGTGATACGGTGGGAGAACTGACTTGATGTTTTGCGTTTGTATTCGCACTTGTTCGGTTTAGCAAGAGTCGCCACCGACTTTTATTTTATCCTAAAGGAAAGGTTAAAAAGCACAGGAAAAAACCTTTTGAGATGTTTCGTGGGTTCGGGGGGTAGATTATAGAAAGGGAAGGTATTAGCACCCTTTCTATCCATGGTTATCCATGGGCTCTTAGTTACTTGTTTAGATCACTTGCCTTGATTTTCAATTGCTTGAAATTGTGGTGTGTGTGTGTGTTTTGAAAATGTTTTGAAAAAGACGCCTTGTCTAGGCAACCATTGTAATGACTCGTGTTTGAGTATATACAAAGGTGTGTATCTTTTCGAAAAGATGTTTCAAATGTTTTTGAAAGTTTGTTTTGAAAGTGTTTGTGGAGTGTGGTTTTGAAAAGTAGGCAAGTGTTTTTGCAAGTTTGATCAAGTAACTAAGAGTTTGTCTACCCTTAAATTTACTCAAAGGTTTTTCTCATGTTTTAACCCTTTTAACAATTTTGTTCCACCATTGTATTTGGTGGGCAATCTTGTGTTTAGGATGTTTAACGAGACAGGTGCGGGTCATCGTATGGACCATGAATGCAATGGTGCCAAGTGTCTTTGGAAATTTGCTTGAAGGGACTATGATCATTTTTGATTAGGCAACTTTCGAAAGCGTCATCGAGGGACTATGATCATTTTGATTTGTTTTGTTTTGCCAAAGAAACTCAACGTGCAAGCATGGCCCATTTTGGAAGGCAACAAGCGGGATTACCCTAGGGGTGCAAGTGTGATTGTGTATTGATTTCATGTATTTGTCTTGTATTAGGTTATCTAGCGTTTGATTTTATGTACATACAAACCATAGGTCTAACCATGGTATATTTGAAAGCGATAAATTGCGGGAATTTAAAGTCTACGCTATTACAAATAAGTATCCGGGAGTGGGGGTACAAATATTTACAAATGGGGATGAGACTTAATAGGAGAGTAGTGTCCAAATATTTACAACCAAATCGAATCGGTCGCAATGTAAAAATGTATAGAATGTATAGGAATAAAAGATAAACAAATGTGTATTGTATTTGTGTAAGTGTATGATTATTTACAAGTGAAATGTTAACTTAATGAAAAAATTAAGTATTTATTTATTCTTTTTTGTATTCTTGTATTTCCTTTGTGTTTTTGTTAATATGTACAAAAACAAAATATTTTAAGAAAAGAAAAGAATGTTTTAAGTTCTATTTTTTTATGTATTAATGTTAATGTATTTTAATTAGTATTTTTATGTACAAAGATTTTTAAGAAAAGAAAAAGAAAATGTTTATGTATTTTATTGTTTTTATGTATTTTTAGTTAATGTGTGCAAAGTTTTAATTAAAGAAGAATGAAAATTTGTTTTAAATTTAAGAAAAATTATTTAACTCAAAAGTTCTATTCCTCTATATATTTTAAGTATACTAGCTAAAAAAAAAATTAAGAACATTTTATGTAAAAGAGTTAATGTGTTATTTTTTTTATTTACAAAATTTGATTATATTATAAAAAGAAAATAAAAAAGTATTGTTAATTAAATTTAATATGAAAAAAACTAGTATGATATGATGTATATATAAAAAGTGTTAGTTTTAGAATTAATTGGGCTTAAAGGGGAATAAGCTGGGCCCAAAACAAAAACAAGTGAATCAGAAGTAAAAAGGGAAATGGGGGTGCACGCTATCTTTTTGAATGAGCTTAAGGCTTCTGAACAGGGCAAGGCCCATGCGCTTGGGACAACAATTTTGTTTAGGGTTTAATTGTTTTGTTCATTTGGGAATGGATTAGGGTTTGTGAGTTACAGAGTGGCGCTCTTCTTCGTCTTCGTCCTTCGTTCTCTTTGAGCCAAGAATTCTTGAACGTGATTCTCCCTTGCCTAGCCACCAGCGCCATCGTCCGCTCCTTCTCTCTCCATGGATCGCTCAAGGAGTGATAAAGCAAAGGTAACAGCTTCTCCGTTTCGTCCTAGTGGTTTCGTGTTTTGTCTTGCTCATGCATGTTTTAGTTTCGTTTTCTAATTTTTAAGTGTTGTTGTTGTTTGAGGTGCGTGAAAGAAAAAAAAGGGAGGGATACTACCTTTTGGAGACGGAGGAGGAGATGGAATTGGAGGTGCTTTGGACGGCCGGAGGCGAGGGCTTGGTGATGATGTGCGCTTTGGAATTCCTGGTACTTTTGTATTTCGCCTCTTTTAGGTTTTATGATGATACCTGAAAACCTTGTTCGCCTGATTCTGTCTTTTGCTTACATGCCTCTGTATGATTTTGATTCTTTTCCTCTTCTTCTGTTCGCCCTTTGCTTCTGTTGCCTAGCTTATGGTTTGCCCTGAGATTATTTGATGATGATATGTCTGCTGGCTCTGTATGTTTATGATATTGATAACCCTATGATGAGCCCAGCTCTGAGGGTGTGGTTGGTTTGCTTGGTCTTGATTTTACCCTGGTATAGGCTTTGTGTTATTTGAATGCCTTGTGCCTTTGTGTATTATGGTGTTGAGATATTGATAATGTTGAAAGGTTTGACACAGTTTAGCAGGGGTTTATTGTTTGACAGTTTGTGGTGAGCTGTTTATGGAGGCAGGCTTTAGGCCTTTTGTTTACTGGTTGATGTACTGGTTTGTATAGTTTAGGCTTGGACAGGCTTTTAGAGAGGCTTCTATGCAGGCATGAGGCTTTTTGGCTTTCAGGCTTGCTTGGAGCAAGTTTAAGGCTTCTGGTATGAGCTTAGGCTTGACAGTTCAGGCAGGTTTGATGTTTTGAATGTTTGGGTGTTTGAAGGTTAATGCAGGTTCCTGGCTTTTGTGAGGTTTGGAGCTTAGGCTTCAAGCTTGTGGAGGCAGTTTGCAATGTTTTTGTCTTACAGTTTGTGGTATATCTTTTTGTGATATCTCTGCCTCTCTCTACTGTGTTGATAACAGTTTGTTTTATATATTTATTTCTTCAAGCCTAAGCCCTGTAAGCCTTTTCTTTTTTCTCTTCTCTCTCTCTCTTGACAGATTAAAAAAGCATAAAATATTGCTTTAAAACTGTACTATGCTGAAAAAGTAGCTGGCCTTGGAAAGTGATGATTTGAATATGCTTGTATTGTTGGTTTACTCTGCGTCTTTCCTGCTTTTCTGCATATTTGTTGACAGCATTTTGTACTTCTTGATATCTTGATATCCTTCTATATCTTTGGACAGTTTTTGACAGCTTTTTGGCTTAGTTTGAAATTGTGATTCAGTTTGCCTTTATACTTGTACATGCTGTTTGTTTTGAAACTATGCAGTTGGTTGACAAATTTGAATTTGTGCAATTTGTAGCTTTTGTGCATTTCATATTTTAATACAAGCATATTCTATCCCTCTTTGTGAACCAAGAGCAATCTTGTGATTTGCAGAGAGGGGAACAACTGATTCCGGCCAGTTACTTTTAATGATGATTTTTGAAATAACTGTCCGCCTTTAATTTTATCTGCATTTGACTTTTTCTTTTTCTTTGTTTTGCAGATAAAAATCAATGGAGAGGAGTAGCAGTAGAAGATGAAGATTTGAAGACTTTTAGGACATAACTTTATTTCAATTTAAATTATTTGTAATAATATTAATGTAAATATCTGTGAATAAATTTACAGTATTTAAATAATATATGTAACAAACAATTCAAAATGAATAAACATCCTTTTTATCAGTTAATTCCTCTTTCAATTTACTGTCCATTTAATTATTTGAATTTACTAAATTAAAATAACTGGAAGTATCCAATTATTCTGACTTAGAAAAATAATTAGTAAACACTGTGGTCTTGCCATTTAGCATGAATCAATAATAAACCTGGCGCTCCAATTAAACAATGCACAGTTAATCAAACCAACATCCAAATACTTATCTTTTTACTGATTAAATCAACACTGCAGATTCTCAATTTAAGTACCTCAGCTTTTATCTCATCTCAAATTAAATGCCTTAGCCTTTACTGATTAAACAAAATACTGCAAGTTCTTGATTCAAATGCCTCAATCCAAATCTCAGAGTAAACTGAAAAGAACTGTAAAATTAATTCTTTCTGAGAATGCGCGCACAAAACCCTGGTTCTTGGTTAAATGTCAAAGAAGCGTCCGCCTGATCAAAACCTGAGCCAACTCAACCAAACCTTAGCAATCTGCCTGAACTACTTTAAAATCAATGAAAACCCTAATTTTGTCTGACTGATAAGAAAAGTCTGTTTGACTGATTCTTACGCCAATCTGAAAAATCAGGAAAAGCCCGAAGCTGTGATTTCTTGTGGAAAAATACGAGGGCAAATTTTAGGGTACAACAGATGCCATCCGAAGTAATTGTTGATAGGAGTATCAGAACGAGTCTATGCTTGACTTTATATGAGATGTGTATGGCAGGTGTATCAGAATTAATCTACGCTTAATTTTATATGAGTAGTGTACTAGAATGAGTCAACATCCGACTTTATCTGGAAGATGTGCTAGGGCATGTCAAAATGAATCTACGTATGATTTTATCTGACCGGTGTACTAGAATGAGTCTACGTCCGACTTTATTTAGAAAATATATTCGAATGAGTCTACTTCTGACTTTATCCAAAGAAGTATCATAATGAATCTTCGTATGGTTTCATCTGAAATGATGCTTTTCAGAATGAATCTATCCGATTTTATCTGAGGGAAATGCTTTTCAAAATTAATCTATCCGATTTAATTTGAGGGAAATGCTTTTTAGAATGAATCTATTCGATTTTATCTGAGGGAGATGCTTTTTAGAATGAATCTCTAAAGGAAATGCTCGTCATGATTAGTCTCCGAGGGAAATGCTTGTCAGAATTAGTCTCTGAGGGAATGCTCGTCAGAATTGGTCTCTGAGGGAAATTGTAATACAACGAGATAACTGACCTTTTTGGGTTTTATCCAAAATGTGCGGATAGCTAGAGTCGCCATCGACTTTTATTTTATCCAATATAAGTGATAACACACAAATATGTGATATTTCTGGCTTGATATACACCGAATATTTCTCATACTTTAGTTTAAATTAAATTATTTTATAAGTATTATGCATGTATTTTTCTATTTTTGCAGATATGCACTGAGCCGGACACTTTTGAAGAAACGAAGAAAAAAGGGTGCAAAAAGTAGTAAAAAGGCCTAAGGAGAAGAAAACAGCCCAAAAGCCCATTACACATGTGAGCACGTGGCCCACATGCAAGCAAGCTCTGACGAGCGTCAAGGGGGACGTGACGGACGTCACGCTCCATGAAGACCAAGTGACGATAGTCACTTGCGTGTGACGAACGTCACAGCTGTCACCCCACTTTCTCTCATCCAACGAACAACAACTCATTCAAAGATGAATCCAACGAGCTCCTCAATTAACTCACCCACTCAGTCAAAAGCAACGAACGTGACTATTATTTCTCCTATTATTTCTGAAGGAAGAAAGAGGAACGATTGCTACATTTTCGAGACCAACAAACCAAGCAAGCATTATAAATAGAACCTGAGACCATAGTAGAAAGGGGTCTTCTTTTTGACGAGAAAAGTCCAGATATTATTTTCAGCACATTATTATTTTTCAGCATTATTTCTTTTCAACATTATTTTCTTTTCCAGTTATTTCTAGCCAGCACTATTCTTTCCAGTTTTATTTTCTTTTGTATGATTAAATACATCCTTGGATCGAAGCAAAGCCTACAACTTGTGGAGGACTGATTCTATCTTCAGAGTAATTGCCAGGTTTATGTTTACAAATTCTTATTGCTTATTAATTAATATAATTATGTTTATTCGTATTTGTTCTTTAAATTATTCTGCAATTTGGTTTAATATTATGTCAGGCTAGAAATCTTATACCGGTATGTAAGGTCAATCGACTGAGGGAACGAGTAGCTTAGTCGGGATTATTTTTACTACGAAACTTTCTTTTCTGGCCTAAGTTACTATTTTTCAAATCATTAAATTGTTTTGTTACGGAAGTAAAAAACAAATAGAGGTTAGGGTCAACAAAGCGGAAGTTTGAGATCTTTTAACTGGACAATAGTAATTAGGCATTAGCTTAAAATACAGCAAAAGCACTTTAAAGTTAATTAAGATTTTGTTTAGTTTCCAAAAAGTGTTTTTAACTCCTGCGGGATGGCGGAAGCGTACGTTAGGACTTAACTGCATAGCCTAGATCAACAAAACGACAGTGTGAGACGAGGGTTTTTAAACTAGATAGGTTTTACTGAAAACTGTTTTGAAAATATAAAAATGCCCGACAGGTCGCTAGTTCCCGAGGTAAGACCGTTGCATACTGGTAATTTAGTTCATTGATTATTAAAATACAACTTAATTTAGTGATTAGTTTCCCTACAACCCAAATCAAATATTCATTAGCTTTAGATTTACATAGTAACAATAGAAAACGGTAGATCGATTCATCAGTCTCTGTGGTTCGATATCTTTTAAAACTACTCGACAAGACTGTGCACTTGCAGTCCGAATCATTGGATACATAAGTACAAATCCCATAATCAATAAGGAAAGGGTGAAAAGAATAGGAAAGACCTTTGATATATTTTGAGTTCGGGGGGTAAGTTATGAAAAGGGAAGGTGTTAGCACCCTTTTCATCCGTAGTTATCTACAGACTCTTAATTGCTAGCTCACTTTTGAATATTTGCTTTGTGTGTGATTTATTTGAAAATATTTTGAAAAAAGCTAACTTTTTAATGATTCTTGTATCAGACCTCAATAATGCGTACAAAGTGTTTGAAAATATTTTGTTTGAAAAGTGTAATGTGTAAAAATGTTTTGTTTGTGAAAAAGGTTATGAGCAAGCGATTAAGAGTTCCTTACCCATTAAAGGTCGTTCTTATTATTTTCCTTCTCATTTAAAGATAGTGCTATCCATATCATTAGTTGGTAGATAGCCCTATCTATTGGATGTGAAGGGACATGCGAAGGGTCATCAAATGGTCATTGAAGGCAACATGTAGAGATACTTTAGCAATTTGTATCGGAGGGACTAGATCATTTTTCTAGGAAACTTCGAAGGGTCATCAAGGGACTATGATCTTTATTCAAGAGTGTCTTTTGCTAAAGTATCCCCACTTTCGAGGGACATGACCATTATTTCCGAAGGCAACAAATAAAGGTTACCCTAGAGGTGCAAAGTTTTCAAAGGCGATTCAGTTCAATTATATTATCTTGAATTAGGGTTTTCTAACGTTTTGTTTTAGATCTTGCCATACATGACTAATTACTAGCGGTTAAATATATACAGAAAAAGTAAAGTGCGGAAAGTAAAATCCTAAACTATTACATGGCTTTGGGGAAGTTACATAAGTATAAAAGAATGCGAGAAATAAAGCTATACTATTACAAAAAACCCGTGTGACCTATACAATTGTTTCTTAGAATTTAAATGCAAAAGAAAATAAAAAAATGTTAGGTAAAAATGTCAAATGCCCTAAAATTCTAAGTGTTAGGAAAAATATCTTGGTGTTTTTGTTTAGAAAATAATTTGAGTGTTAATAAGTAATTAAACCTAATTCTAATCAATTTTAAGAAAATTAAGTTAATAAAAACCCTAATGTCTAATTGATTTTAATTGATAAAAATACTAATTAGTTTAATTAATTAATAAAGTAAAAAATTTCAAGAATTAATTATTAGCTAAAAACCTAAACCTAATTTGTTATGTTTTTGAAAAAGAAATTAAAGTTTATTAGAAGTTAATAAAAAAATAATTAAGAAAAAGAATGAAATCAGGGTTAGTAAATAGGGTTGGGAAAATAATGAGAGAAAAATATAAGGGGTGGGTGTTGAACCCACACCTCCTAGGGTATCAGCGCGCCTGCTTTACCACCGAGCCATTGCTGCTTTGGTGTTTAGGAATGGGAATCAATCAAGATATAATAATCTGCACGTTAGTTTGTAAAATAAGCAAAAAAATAATAATGTAAAAGGCCAGGATCAAACCCAAGCCTTTCATAATACACGCGCGTTTGCTTGCCAACTGAGCTATGTTGTTCATCTGTTGTTCAATTAACAATAAACCATTATATAATAAACACGAATATTAAAAATCAAAAAACATAAAAAGCGCGTATGAGTGGGATCCAGGTATTTGAATGTAAGAATAGAGAGGAGCCACGCAAGCCCTTGGTTGCACCGGCCACTACACACGAAGGAGAAGCATCATCTTCTTCGATGATGTTTTTTTTGAAAACTTACAAAACAGAAAAACTAGCTCGAATCCTTGGACCTATCCCCCCTAAAGCGCATGTTGCAAGTTCAACGGTTGCATCAGTTTGTCCTAAAACTCAACGTATATAGAGATACGAGCAACCCGCTTCTCGAAACCCTAACAATGGCATCTAGCGCATGAGGCGTTTATCTTCACATGTGATTAAATTAACCCGTTCTAAATGATCTAACAAACATACATGGGCAGAGAAATCACGTTAAAAACACATGGAAATTCAAATTCGAATCAAGATTCCTTACCTCATTGGTAGAGTTGTATGGATAGATTTTGGACGTGATCGAACCTGTTTCTGGACTTGAGAAGCTTCCTGGTAACTTCCAAGTGATAATGCAATGTTTATTTTTTGTTGAAAGCTGTTGGACATAGGATTTTAAATTTTCCTTAGCTTTGAATTTTTCATGAGTTTTTAGGGTTTAGCTTGAGGCTAGCACGCTTGTTCTTAAGTGGCTGAAAGTGTGGTGTACTTATAGAAAAGAAGATTAGGTCAATAAAATTGAGAAGAATCTTGTGAAATCATGTTGTGAATATTTGATTGAAAATTATATGAAAACTTGCTAATTTTGGCCAAGATTTTATTCAAAATTATCCCACACGCTTCCTTGGTCTTTAAGTCAGATCTTTGGGCTCTTGATTTGATCCAAAACCTCACTTACACGCCTATTACCATTTAATTGATATTTCATTTTATTTATTTTGTATTTAATTGAATAAAATCAAGATAAATAAGAATAAAAATCACTGTAAGATAAGAATGGATTTAGATATCCTTTAATGTGTTATGAACACGTTTGGACCTGAAAACTTAGGTCCAATAGCCCGAAATTACAAATTTGCTCAATTTGGAGTTCATGTATTTTCTCAAAATTGCCTAACTTGCACAAGTCGTATCTCACTCAATTTTTATTATACGAAGGTGATCTTGGACTTTTTGGAAACCTCAAGATGTCACCTACAACTCATGTTGTTAAGTTTTTTCATTTTAATTATTTAACTTGATTTAAATTGCTTTGACAAAAAATGTCTTTTTGTTGACTTTTAAAATGCCCTGTAATGTTTTGACTCATATCTCTCAAATGAAAGATTTTTTACCTTGAGCTTAGAGATGAAAAGTTGTAGAGAATTGAATTTCCATCAAAACGGGCTTTGGTTGGGAATTTCTTGATGAAGTATGTGAAAGTTATGCTTGGTTAAAGTTCAGTTGACTTCTCCTATAGGAAACCCTAACTTAGCAACTTTTGGCTTTTGATGAATCTTGAGTTTTCTTGATGAATCATGATCAAAACTTGATCAAATGATGAATGTGACCTCAAAATATTAATTTTGACCAAAAATATTGAAGTTTGACTGTATGTTGACCATAATTAACTTTTTGTCCAATACAATTGATTTTCAATCATCTGACTAATTGACTGAGCAAAATTGTGCTGCAAGGCTTGAAACTGTGTATGAGGATTCTTTAAAGCATATGAGAAACCATGAAATCCACTTGAGGCATTAGAAGTCCAATTTTCCTTGAGAAAACCAAAACCCTAATTGTAGGTCACTACCTAGGAGGAGGGTTGTCTAGTCAACCCTTGAGTAGTCTTGACCACTTGAGAACCTTAGGAGCATGAGGAGGTATCTTGAACCACTTGCCTTGAAAAATGGGAGTGAAAGTTTTTGGGTACAACAACCTCCCCTGTTCAATCTTCTTAAACCTGAAGAGTTAGATTGGCATGCTCTCCATTCAGGATCTGAAGGTGGAAGAGGATTGAACCCTTAAGTTCCCAAAAATTTGCACTCACATGTGTATGAAGTAACACTATTGGTAGATTATACTGCTTGAATGGGCTTAAAGATATCATTCGGAGAGGTGATAGAGTGTCGCCGAAGATGGGCTTACATATGCCATCCAAAGTAACTATTGATAGGAGTATCAGAATGAGTCTACGCCTGACTGTTTCTGAAGAATGTTTTTTCATAAAATATTTGAAAGAAAATGATTTTCAGAGTGGATCCCTGAAGGAGATACTTTTCAGAATAAACCTCTGAAGGAAAATACTTTTTAGAACGAAGGCCCTGAAGGAGATTTCTTTTCAGAATAAGCCTCTGAAGGAGAATGCTTTTCAGAACAAAGGCCCTGAAGGAGATACTTTTCAGAATAAACCTCTAAAGGAAATGCTCGCCAGAGTTTGGTCTATGAGGGGGATGCTTTTCAGAATAAAATTCTGAAGGGGAATGTTTTTCAGAACGAAGGCCCTGAAGGAGATGCTTTTGAGAATTCAGTCTCTGAAGGGGAATGCTTTTCAGAATAAACCTCTGAAGGAAATTATTGCCAAAATCGGTCTCTGGTGGGGAATGCTTTTCAGAATAAGCCTCTGAAGGAGAATGCTTTTTAGAATGAAGCCCTGAAAGAGATGCTTTTCAGAACTCAGTCTCTGACAGGGAATGCTTTTTAGAATAAACTTCTAAAGGAGAATGCTTTTTAGAACGAAGGCCCTGAAGGAGATGCTTTTCAGAATTCAGTGTCTGAAGGGGAATGCTTTTCAGAACGAAGGCCCTGAAGGAGATGCTTTTCAGAATTCAGTGTCTGAAGGGGAATGTTTTTCAGAACGAAGGCCCTGAAGGAGATGATTTTCATAATTTAGTCTCCGAAGGAAATGCTGGTTATGTAGATAGTCACCCCGTCATGTTTCATGAATTGATCCATAACTTGTCTATAAGTTGCTGGAAATATTTGTCTGTTTGCGAACTTAACCTGAAAAGACAAAGTTAGTTCTATGCAATGTCATGATGTATGTAATGCATTTTGTAATGATGCCCTCAAAATAAATGAGAAAAGTATATGCGTTTTGTATGCATATGTTATGATGTTTTGTAAATATTGTATGGATGAACTATGCTATTGGAGCATATCAGTAGCTTCGTATAATAATGTATGGATGGGGAAAACAAATCCCTGATTTTTGTTGGGGATGAAGGTAGTCATTCTTAAGCTTTGTTTAGAATGCTTCTACTGGGGATTCCTATTTTCTGTTTGAGGACATTCCACTGGGAATGTTCGACTTCTGCTTGGGGATATAAGCATTTAAGGAGAGTTGGTCATTCGTCATTATAATACGGTGGGAAAGATGACTTGGGTGTTGTTTTGCGTTTGATCACAATTGTTGCAGATAACAAGAGTTGCCGCCGACTTTTCTTTTATCCAATAAGGAAAGAGTGAAAAGAACAAGAAAGACCTTTGAGATGTTTTCTTGAGTTCGGGGGGTAGATTATGAAAAGGGAAGGCGTTAGAACCCTTTTCATCCATACTTATCTATGGGCTCTTAGTTGCTTGCTAGATCACTTTGAAAACGCTTTGTTTGAAAATGTGTTTGTGGTGGGTTTTGAAAGTATTTTTGAAAAGCTCCTTCGTTTAGGCAAACATTGTAATGATTCTCATCTCTATAAGAATGTATACAAAATGTTTGGAATTTTGAAAAGATTTCATGCTTTGGACGTGTTTGGTGTGTGTTGAAAAATGTTTTGTTTTTAAAAATGGATTGTGAGAAAGAAACTAAGAATGTTCTACCTACTCAAAAGTCTTTTGTTCATTCCTCTCTTCCTTTAATATTTCTATCTTACCATCGATTGGTAAGCAGCTCTATCTTTGGATGTAAAAGGGACGGGCATGGGTCATCGCATAGTCATGAATAACAATGTTGTGAGATATCTTAACATTCCTCTTGAGGGACTAAGATCATTTGTAAGGCAACATTCGAAGTGTCATTAAGGGACTATGATCTTTTGATTGTTTTTTCTAAGACGTCTTACATGTGTATTATGACCATTTTTTCAAGGCAACAAGTGGAGTTAACCCTAGAGGTGCATGTGTGAAAAGTGTGTTTGATTGCATGCATTTTTGTCTTTTGATTAGGGTGGTCTACTTGTTTATTTTATCTTGCCATACACCCTAATTACTAGCATTTTCTATAAAGCAATAAAAAAATGCAAAGAGTAAATATCCTAAACTATTACAACCATATTGAATAGAAAGAAAATATAAAGACAAAACAAAATAAAATAAAGAAAAACAAGTTCTTCGATTACGCAGTAAGAACCCTTCGATTAAGCTTTTCATTGCTTCTTTCGATTGAGCCTGGAAGCCAGTGTGCGTATGAACCCTTCGATTCAACATTTCCTGGCTTCTTTCGATTGGGCCTGGAAGTCAGTGTGAGTATGCATCCTTCAATCACGCCCTTTTCTCTGTTTCCTACAATTGGACTTGCAAAGAAGCATGAATATGTATCCTTCGACCATAACTTTTGCTTCTTCATTTGGGGTCTGTAACCAGCGTGGATCCAATTCTGTAACCTTCAATTCACACATCCTTCCTCTTGTTTTCTTTCGTTTGGGATTTAAATAGCAACATGGCCTGAGGCCATGCTAATATTGTTTCATGGCCAGGTTAGTTCTTAAAAAGTGTTTGATGAACCAAGAAACTAAACAAAAAGATTAGTAATGAAAACAAACTGAAAAGGTGGAAACAAAAACAAACCAAAGGATAATAATGATGTTTGAAACGAAAGGAAATGGTTATTTACATGTTATGCTTGAAACGAAAAGCTTAAGGTTACAAGGACTTACCATGCTTGGCGCTGGAATGCAGGTGTTGGACCTTGAGCTGCTGCCCTGGGTGCTCCTGGATTCGAAGGGAAGAAACAAGTGTTGTGTTTCTTTGGCTAGATTCGAAAGTAAGAGAAAAAAGTTGGGTTGGTGTTTCCCTGGGTTCTGGATTCGAAGGGAAGAAAGAAGTGTGGTGTTTCTTTGGATTCTTGGTTTGAGAGTGTGTTAAGTGTTTGGAGAGTTTTGAGAGTTTAAGAGTTTTTTTTTGAAGATTCTTTCCACCACCCAACAAGAAAACCGGACCCTGATCTTTGCAAAGGATCTCTCTATTTATAGAGAAAGGTTTTGGGAAGTTTGGGAGTAAAAATAATAAAATAAGGCTTAGCTGGAAAGCAAATGTCCACTTGTGTCATGATCCCAAGATTAGATAGCAAGGTTAATTGTTTAGATGGATTGCTTTCTGCAGAAGGAAAACAGACGCAAGGCTCAAGAAAGACTTTTCTAAAATTAGTATTATACTATTAAGAGAAATTTGTCTTGGTAAAAAATTGGGTAAAAGCCTAACTTAATTGTATAAATAATTAAATATAGAGTGAGAAATATGTTTGAGGCCTAAAAAGCAAAACCACGTAGCCTGACCTATGGATTCAACTTGATGCCTTGGATCGAATGCTCTGTCTTTTGTTTTAGCCACATAGATTCACTCTTCGACCAAACTCAAAAGTAAACAAGATTAAATGTCTCCAACATGGTATTCAAATGGGCCATCAAAAGTGTGTCATAGTGTAGAACTATGTGTGTTGAAGGATTTGCAGATGGATTCGAAGGTGATTCGAAGCAAACCTGAAGGTGGATTTGAAGCCAACATGTAGGTGTATTTAAAGATGATATGAAGGTGACCCGAAGCAAGGATGAAGGTGGATTTGAAGCCAACATGTAGGTGTATTTGAAGGTGATTCAAAGCAAACCTGAAGATTGACTCGAAGCCAGCTTGTAGGTTTATTCGAAGGTGATATGAAGGTGATAATGCCCTATGCATGCTAGGATGAGAAAAACCCCTGCCTTGTGAAGAAAATCAAACAATGAAGGAGGCCATCGCCTTGTGCCTATTTAGTATGAGGGAAGCCCCTGCTTTGTGAATCAAAGTAAACATGTAAAGGGCCAATGATGCAATCGAAACTTGCATGCAGGAGGTCCTTGCTTTGTGTCAAAGGAAAGCCTTCAGAAGGCCATTTCCCTCTGAATCGAAGGAAGCTTTTAGAAGGTCATTTCTTCTTAATCGAAAGAAACCAGTAGGAAGTCACTAACTTTCTAAATCGAAGGAGACCAACAGGAGGCCCTTGCCTCCTGAATTGAAGGAAGCTGTTTCAAAGGGAAACAATGCCCAATCAAAGCTAGCATGCTGGAGGCAACTGCTTTGTGAAACAAACATTCAGGAGGCCACTGCTCTCTGAATTGAAGCTTGCATCCAAGGGCCATTTCAGTGAATCAAAGCAAATCTAAAGGAGGCCACATGCTTCATGAATCAACGCAAGCATGTAGAAATCCATAAGCCCAAATGAAGCTTGTGGACCAAATCTTATTCGAAGAAGCCAAATGCCCA